>CM045014.1:40061205-40661205 GCA_024542945.1 allo-octoploid hybrid of Carassius auratus x Cyprinus carpio | reverse complement strand
CGTGGCGCCTCGCTGACAGATATTTGTAGAGCTGCAGGCTGGGCGACCCCTAACACGTTCGCTAGGTTCTATAGCCTTCGTGTAGAGCCGGTATCCTCCTGTGTTCTCACCTCAAACGGGTAGTGGCACCGAGAGGCCCCGGTTAGTGTCGGCTTGCTAAAACCGCTCCTGAGTGTCCGTACTGTAGACCCTGTTGAGATCCTCCATCACCCTAGGCAGCTGGACGCGGCGGAACGTCCGGCGCCAGGCCTTCATGATGAATCCGTGAGAACCATGGAAGGCTGGGTTCCATATTGAGACCTAAGCGGTACTCGTATGCATATAGTCCACGGTATAGCCTTAGAGCCCGTGTTTCCCCAGCAGACTTCTGCCTTTCCAGGAGGGTTTGAATCACCTCAAATTTCTCCATATACACCTAAACGGATGCTATATGTGTATTTGCTCCCGAGACCTCCTTCGGGAAGGATGGAGCATCCGCAGCGTCCCTGTTCCAAGTGGAACGGGTACGTTTTCCCAGTGTTATCCAGTCTCACCCAGTGAGGTAGTGCTTTGACAATGGTGAGTGGAGCTACTTGTTCCGAGCCCCGGCCTACACCTAATAGGGGCGCAGGCGGCTCGCACAGGGCACTGGAAGGGGCAGCACCCATGGCGCTTTGGTAGGGATCCCATTTTCGTCGGTCACCGACGTGGCGTCGAGAGTGACCGACTGAAAGGGAACGTCTCGGTTACGTATGGTAACCCTCGTTCCCTGAAGGAGGGAACGGAGACGCCACGTCCCGTCGCCATGGTTGCTGTACCACCGCTGAGCCGCCGGGTCTCCGGCTCGGCTCCTCAGTGAAGACCTGGTATGCATTGCACCTGCTGCCTTATTATACTCACGCTGTGATCAGCGGCAGCTGGATGCAATAATTGCATGCCAATGTGCATTGGCTCGTTTAGTTTACACTCGAAGTAGATTGGTCTATCGAAGCGATATCCCATTTTCGTCGGTCACCGACGTGGCGTCTCCGTTCCCTCCTTCAGGGAACGAGGGTTACCATACGTAACCGAGACGTTCTTTACTCATTTTCAAAAAACATCTAAAGACTCATCTTTTTCGCCAGCACTTGACCAACTAATACTAGCACTTACCTTTTCTTGTCTGTCCTATTCTTGGGGAAAAAAACAAAAACATAGCTACGGGTTCTGTGCTAGGCTAACTGAACCTTGTCATGGCAGTTGTATACTGTTGTTGTTCTCTCGTTGGTCTGATTGCTTCTATTGTTCTCATTTGTAAGTCGCTTTGGATAAAAGCGTCTGCTAAATTATTAAATGTAAATGTAAATGCTGCTAGATTTTTTTCAAAATAGTCGCAAATGTGACCACATCACCCCCATACTGAGGGCCATCTGTTGGCTGCCTATTCAATTTAGAATTGATTTTAACATTCTCTTACTGGTGTATAAATTTTTACATAACAAAGCCCCTAGTTCCCTTTCAGTCGGTCACTCTCGACGTCACATCGGATGACCGACGAATTGGGATCTCGCTTAGAGAGACCAATCTACTTTAAGTGTAAACTAAACAAGCCAATGCACATTGATTATTGCGATTTATTATTGCAACATGCGATAATTGCATCCAGCTGCTGCTGATTACAGTGTGAGTATAAGAAGGAAGCAGAAGCAGCGCATATTCAGCTTTTTGCTTCGGAGCCAAGCGATCACATCATTCTGCTCCTGACTACTCTACTGAGAGAAGTAGACTGAACATTTTCAGCGCCCTCTTTGAGAGCTCTTTGTGTTGGTGGTACAGCGCTACAGTGGTGGTGGTTTTCCGTGTTGAGTGGGTTGCACACTGCAGGCTGCACTACCCCCTGTTTGTGTTGAAGGCAGCCATCTCCCCTGTGCGCTTCAGCATGCTAACATATCTTTTTCCCTAAAAGAGCATTCACAGGTGTGTCTTTTTATAGACGACTTTGTATTGCAAACTCAACATTACAGTTAGGGTCAACGATATCGCTGTAAATGAAGTGTCCCCAACTAAGCAAGCCAGAGGCGACAGCAGCAAGGAACCAAAACTCCATCGGTGACAGAATGGAGAAAAAACCTTGGGAGAAACCATGCTCAGTCGGGGGCCAGTTCTCCTCTGGCCAGACAAAACCAGCAGTTCAATTCCAGGCTGCAGCAAAGTCACACTGTGCAGAGGACTCAACTGGTTCCTGTGGTCTTGTCCCGGTGGTCGTATGAGACAAGCTCTTTACAGGGGATCTGTATCTGGGGCTCATCTTGTTGTCCTGGTCTCCGCTGTCTTTCAGGGCTGTAGAGGTCCTCTCTAGGTACTGATCCACCATCTGGTCTGGATACGTATTGGATCCGGGTGACTGCAGTGACCACCTGATCTGGATACAGACTGGATCTGGTGGCTACGGTGACCTCGGAATAAGATTCAAGATTCAAAATTTTTATTTGTCACATACATGGTTATATGGAGAGCATATGACCAGCAGTGAAATGTAAATCAGGTCCGCTCCATGGACAGTGCAATTATTAAAGAATACAAACACAATAAAATTATACAAAAAAAAAAAAAAGATATGAAAACGTAAGATAAAAAATAAAATAATTAAATAAATTATTTATTAATTAATAATTAAAATAAAATGTGCAGGACAGTATACTGTAGACTTAATAAATATTAATATGAGCAGGAATGTACAAGAGGAGAATGTGCAAACAGGTTGTACAGGGTATTTACATAGCAGCAATAGAGGTAAAAAAGTACATAAATAAAATTGCTGTGTGCAGGTGTCATTTTCAGTATATTCAGTATCTTACTGATAATTTAGTGAAGTCATGTTGAGGTTAAAAGACTGAGTTTAAGTTTAGGAGCCTGATGGCCTGGGGGAAGAAGCTCCTCCTAAGTTTCTCAGTTTTTGCCATCAGGCTATGGAAGCGCTTACCAGATGGCAGAAAAGAGAGTTACCAGGGTGACTTGTGTCCTTAATTATTTTAACAGCTCTGCTTTTGCAGCGTTTGAGGTAGATGTCCTGCAGAGAAGGAAGAGCAGACCCTGAGATGCATTCAGCTAGGCACACAACTGGAGCTGTTCACATACCACACAGAGAGACTGAGTCAATACACTTTCTATAGCCCCTGAATAGAAAGTTTTCAGGATTGCTGGTGAGACCCTGAATTTTCTCAGCTGACGCAGATGGCACAGTCTTTGCTTGGCTTTCTTAACCTGAGTTTGAATGTGGGTAGTCCAAGTCAGGTCCTCTGAGATGTTTACACCAAGGTATTTGAAGCTGCTCACCCTCTCCACAGGGGTCCTGCTGATCATAAGAGGAGTATAGGGCTGCTGCTGTCTCTTCCTGAAGTCAACAATCAGCTCTTTAGTTTTGTTCACATTCAGAGAGAGACAATTGTCCTGGCACCATGATGTAAGTTTCTCTACCTCATCCAAGTATGCGGCTTCATTATTGTTGGAAATGAGGCCCAGAACCACAGTATCATCAGCAAATTTGATAATGGATGTGGAGCTGTGGGAAGAGACGCAGTCATATGTGTAGAGAGAGTAGAGCAGGGGACTCAGGACACAGACCTGTGGAGATCCCACATTCAGGGTGATGGAGTTAGAGGTGTACTGGCCTACTTTCACCACTTGAGGTCTGCCGGTGAGGAAATCAAGAATCCAGTTGCATAGTGAAGAATTCAGGCCGAGGTCCATGAGTTTAGAAGCTAGCCTGATGGGGACTATAGTATTGAAAGCTGAGCTATAGTCGATGAATAGCAACCTTACATAGTTCCCATTGCTGCTGTCAATGTGCGTGAGAGAAGAGTGCAGGATGTGAGAGATGGCATCTTCAGTGGATCTATTGGGGCGATAGGCAAACTGAAGAGGGTCCAAAGTATCAGGGATGGAGGAGCAAATGTTGTTCTTTATAAGTTTTTCAAAGACCTTCATGACTGTTGACGTGAGGGCAACTTGACTATAGTCATTCAGGCAAGAGGGGTTATTGTTCTTAGGCACAGGGATGATGACAGATTTTTTTGAAGGAGCTGGGAACCACCAAGATAGCACGGGACTCATTAAAAATAGATGTAAACAAACCAGCGAGCTGATCAGCACAGGACCTCAGAACAAGGCCAAAAATCCCATCAGGACCTGCTGCTTTCCTGACGTCCACTCGCTTTAGGGCCCTCCGAACCTCATCCTCAGACAGGGTGATCACATGATTATCGCTGCTCTGACTGCCGCTTCCTGCTGCACTGATCGGCAGAGCGGTTGCATTCAAAGCTGCCGTAGAAAGAGTTTAACTTGTCAACCCACAACGGTTTGCTTCTAACAGCTGCAAAGGATTTGTTTTCCAAAGGCACAAATGGTACTTTGTCCTTGCCACATGTGTCTGGAGTCATTTAACTGGAAATGTGACACTATGCATTCCCTGTATCGGTGTTTGTCAGAGAAATTCTTTCAGAACATGTCCCAATCTACGTCATCAAGTCTATGTCATCACCACGACTCCACACCGTCACACAACTCCAACCTCTTTATTAAGTTTGCGGATGACACGACTGTGGTGGGTCTCATTAGCAACAGAGATGAGACAAACTACAGGAGCGAGGTGAGCCGCCTGGCTGGGTGGTGCAGTGACAACAATCTCTCTCTGAACGTGGAGAAGATGAAGGAGATTGTTGTTGACTTCAGGAGAGTGCACACTCAGCATGCTCCTCTGACCATCAATGCTGCAACTGTGGAGAGAGTGAGCAGCACCAAGTTCCTGGGTGTGCACATCACAGAGAACCTCTCCTGGACCGACAACACCACAGCACTGGCCAAGAAAGCACAGCAGCGTCTCTACTTCCTCCGCAAACTGAGAAGAGCTAGAGCCCCGGCCCCCATCATGTGCACCTTCTACAGAGGCACCATCGAGAGCATGCTGACTAGCTGCATCACTGTGTAGTATGGCGCCTGCAACGAGTCCTGCCGTAAGACTTTTGTGTGTGAACTTGCAAGCATGATGTCAGACAATGTAATATGCTCTGGTCCCCTCCCTGCTTACCGTGGTGATGAGATGCATAGCAGATTGTCATCACTCAATGGCTGGATGTCTAAGTGGTGCCCGCAGAATAACATAGGTTTCATAGACAATTGGACGAGCTTTTGGGGCAGACCTGACCTGTTGAAAAGAGATAGTCTTCATCCCTCCTGGGGTGCTGCCGATCTTCTCTCTAGAAATATGGCACATAGTCTTAGAGTTTGTACTTGACTAACTGGGGCCCAAGTCAGGAAGCAGACAGACTGGCTAAACCGACCGTCTGCTAGCCGCCTCACGTCACAGAAGTCAGTTAATTCTCAGCACATAGAGACTCTTTCACCTAGATATCACACTATAGAGACTGTGTCTGTTCCCCGGGCTAGAAAATACAAAAAACGTAGAAAAAAATTTTAAGAGCAACAATTTAATTGAGGTTCAACAAATAAAAAACAGATGCAATATGGATAAACAAATGATAAAGCTTGACTTATTGAATATCAGGTTAAGGAAGGTTAAGGAAAACAGTCTGACACCGTGGTATAATGAGCACACTCGCACCCTAAAGAGAGAAGCCCAGAAAATGTAGCGCAGCTGGAGGAAAACAAAACTAGAGTTATTTCGTATTGCTTGGAGGGAAAGTAACCTATCCTACAGAAAAGCATTAAAAACTGTTAGATCTGATTACTTTTCATCTCTTTTAGAAGAAAACAAAACATAACCCCAGGTATTTATTCAATACAGTGGCTAAATTAACGAAAAATAAAGCATCAATAAGTGTTGACATTTCCCAACATCACAGCAGTAATGACTTTATGAACTACTTTACTTCTAAAATCGATACTATTAGAGATAAAATTGTAACCATGCAGCCGTCAGCTACAGTATCACAACAGACATTGCACTATAGATCCCCTGAGGAACAGTTCCACTCATTCTCTACTATAGGAGAGGAAGAATTGTATAAACTTGTTAAATCATCTAAACCAACAACATGTATGTTAGACCCTATTCCATCTAAGCTCCTAAAAGAGGTGCTTCCAGAGGTCATAGATCCTCTTCTGACTATTATTAATTCCTCATTGTTATTAGGATATGTCCCCAAAACCTTCAAAGTGGCTGTTATTAAGCCTCTCATCAAAAAAAAAAAAAAACTTGACCCCAAAGAACTAGTTAATTATAGACCGATCTCGAATGTCCCTTTTCTGTCCTAGATACTGGAAAAGGTAGTATCCTCACAATTATATTCCTTCTTAGAGAAAAATGGCATCTGTGAGGATTTCCAGTGAGGATTTAAACCGTATCATAGTACTGAGACTGCTCTCCTTAGAGTTTCAAATGACCTGCTCTTATCATCTGATCGTGTTTGTATCTCTCTATTAGTGCTATTGGATCTTAGTGCTGCGTTCGACACTATTGACCACACCATTCTTTTGCATAGACTAGAACACTTTGTTGATGATACTCAGCTCTATATTTCTTCGCGGCCCGGCGAAACATACCAATTTGAAAAACTAACGGAATGCATAGTCGATAAAAAAAACTGGATGACGAGTAATTTCTTATTGCTAAATTCTGAAAAAACAGAGGTGTTAATTATAGGACCTAAAAGCTCTGCATGTAATAACCATGTAATAACCACATGTGTTTTGTTGAATTTGTTGAACCTCAATTAAATTGTTACTCTTGAATTGGTTTGGACGTTTTTTGTATTATCTAGGTGAAAGAGTCTCTATGTGTTGAGAATTAACTGACATCTGTGACGTGAGGCGGCTAGCAGACGGTTGGTTTAGCCAGTCTGTCTGCTTCCTGACCTGGGCCCCAGTTAGTCAAGTACAAACTCTAAGACTATGTGCCATATTTCTAGTGAGAAGAGTGGCACCACCCCAGGAGGGATGAAGACTATCTCTTTTCAACAGGTCAGGTCTGCCCCAAAAGCTCGTCCAATTGTCTATGAAACCTATGTTATTCTGTGGGCACCACTTAGACATCCAACCATTGAGTGATGACAATCTGCTATGTATCTCATCACCACAGTAAGCAGAAAGGGGACCAGAGCATATTACAATGTCTGACATCATGCTTGCAAGTTCACACACCTCTTTAATGTTATTTATAGTGATCTCCGACTGGCAAAGTCGAACATCATTAGCGCATGCGTGAATAATAATCTTACTGTATTTACGTTTAGCATTAGCCAGCAATTTTAAATTTGCCAAGATGTCAGGCGCTCTGGCTACCGGTAAAAAATTGGACTATAGTGGCTGGTGTCTCTATTTTCACATTTCGTACAATAGAATCGCCAATATCTAGAGCACTTTCATCAGGTGTCTCAGTGGGTGCTTCACTGAGATGGGAGAACCTGTTTAATGTTTTGATCAGAATGGAAGAGCGGTGTTTAGACCCGCGACTATGCCACCTCACAGTCACCCAGTTGCCCTGCTGCAGAGGTGCTGTTACCAGAACCAAACAATGTACAGGACTCCTTGAGCTAGCCACATCGAAAGCCATATATATAGCTCTCACATTCTTACTGTCCTCAATTAAAGTTTGGATGCTTGTCTCTAATTCTGAAATCTTCTCTGTCAGCCTAACTATTTCCCTGCATTTATCACATGTGAATCCCTCGTCACCAACAGAGAGCGATAAACTATACATGTGGCAAGCGGTGCAAATAACAATAGCAGAAGCCATTACTCACAGTGATTGATGAAAGATTCTTACCACAGTTGTTTGATGAACTTGTGAAGAAAAAAAATGGAGAGAGAAAGAAACATAGCGAGATTTAGAAAAAAAAGCGAATGATAAAATTAATCAGATTAGATTGATAGATGATATCAGAAATATGGTGTGAATTAAGTTATATTTTTTAGGTCTTTAGACATCAGAGAGTGAGTAAGATAGATATTCTGCAGAAAAACAAATCTATACTGAGCTACGATCACAAACCAGCAGCAGCACAGCAAGCAGGAAGCAGGAAGCAGGATAACTCACTGGTTACCACAGAAATATAATTCAAACCTTTTGTAATGTGCATGTCATTTTGTCAAGGGCTGCTTCTCTAATCTTGGCTTTTATCTTTGTTGGCTTCTAATCTTCTTAATTTGGACTAACAAGCTCTCCGAACCACAACCTGTAAGAACGATTGAAACGTTATATGTACATTTTCAATTGAGTGCTCAAAATATCAAGTTTTTGTGTTAATATGTGATGTATACCTAGTGTAGCTTTAGGTTTCTTACTGAAGTAGTTCTGATAATTTGCTGTGAACTCACTTTTTCCTAAGAATGTGTTGATTATTGTATACTGATGTTGTTCTTATTACTTCAACGCAGGTTACCTTTCGACGGAACCTACGCTCACTCTCTCCATCTCGCCTATACTCTGTGGTTTCATCCTCACTTCCTTCACTCTCGCAGTTTTCAGCTCTGGACACGAACAGTGCTATGGACACTTTTTGTTCCACTCTAACCTCTTGCTTGGACAACTTTTGCCCACTGTCGTCTAGACCAGCACGCACCACCCCATCTGCCCCCTGGCTGTCCGATGTACTCCGTGAACATCGCTCTAAACTCAGGGCTGCAGAGAGGAAATGGCATAAATCAAGAAACTCTACCGACCTCAGTGTGTATCAGTCTCTCCTCTCTTCCTTCTCTGCAAACGTCTTCACTGCTAAAACATCATATTACCACGACAAGATTAACAACTGTTGTGACGCTCGGACACTCTTCAAAACCTTCTCTTCTCTATCACTTATAAAGCCCTGAATGGTTTAGCACCTCAGTATTTGAACAAGCTCTTGTTACATTATAGTCAAGTCAAGTCAAGTCAAGTCTTTATTTTGCCAGAACGACCCACATCGCCTGGAATTCATTTTGGTGAATTAGCTCACACAAGACAGTACAACATAACATATTATACAATAAAAACATGAAATCTAAACAGAAAACAAATACTTAAATTACTGCTAATAATTAGTAATAAAACTAATCAGACAAAGTGCTAGTGCATTTAGTAACCCTAAGAAGAAGAAGGACATAGCTGTGTCTGTAAAAGGAAAGTAGATTGTTGTTGCGAGTTAAGAGCCCTCACAGCCTGCGGGTAAGTGCTATTAGAAAAACGGGTGGTTCTGGATCTTATGCTTCCTAACCTTCTGCCTGATGGCAGAGGGATGAAAAGGGAATTAGCAGGGTGTGATGAATCCTTGAGTATTTTCAGACCAGTTTTGAGTAAACGGATGTTATAGATGTCACAGATCCTAGGGAGATCCAACCCAATTATTCTTGACGCAGTGCTAACTACCCTATTCAATGCAGACTTATCCTCCAGTCCTCCACGTCCGCTCCATTCTAAACACTCTGGCAATTTGATAATACCTAGAATATCAAAGTCAACTGCGGGCGCCAGATCCTTTTCCTATTTAGTGCCCAAACTCTGGAATAACCTACCCTACCTAACATTGTTCGGGAGGCAGACACACTCTTGCAGTTTAAATCTAGATTAAAGACCCATCTCTTTAACCCGGCTTACACATAGCACACTAATATGCTTCTAATATCCAAATCCGTTAAAGGATTTTAAGGCTGCATTAATTAGGTAAACCGGAACCGGGAACACTTCCCATAACACCTGATGTACTTGCTACATCGTTAGAAGAATGGCATGTACTCTAATATTAGTCTGTTTCTCTCTTATTCTGAGGTCACCATAGCCACCAGATCCAGTCTGTATCCAAGTCAGAGGGTCACTGCAGTTACCCGGATCCAGTACGTATCCAGCCCAGATGGTGGATCAGGACCTAGAATGGACCTCTACAGCCCTGAAAGACAGCGGGGACCAGGACAACTAGAGCCCCAGAGACAGATCCCCTTTAAAGACCTTATCTCAGACGACCACTGGGACAAGACCACAGGAAACAGATGATTCTTCTGCACAATCTGACTTTGCTGCAGCCTGGAATTGAACTACTGGTTTCGTCTGGTCAGAGGAGAACTGGCCCCCCGACTGAGCCTGGTTTCTCCCAAGGTTTTTTTCTGCATTCTATCACCGATGGAGTTTTGGTTCCTTGCAGCTGTCGCCTCTGGCTTGCATAGTTGGGGACACTTCATTTACAGCGATATCGTTGACTTGATTGCAAAATATAGCACAGATACAATTTAAACTGAACTGAGCTGCATGATGACATAACTGAATTCAATGATGAACTGCCTATAACTGTCATTTTGCATTATTGACACACTGTTTTCCTAATTAATGTTGTTCAGTTGCTTTGACACAATCTTTTTTGTTTAAAGCGCTATATAAATAAAGGTGACTTGACTAAATAAAGGTGACTCTTCAACGCATAGTAAGAGCAGCTGAGAAGATCATTATTGTCTGTCTCCCCTCCCTCCAGGATATTTATGGAACCCATCTCACTCGCAAAGCCCTCTGCATTGCAGGTGATCCCACACACCCGTCACACAGCTTCTTCAGTCTGCTGCCACCAGGGAGGAGACTGCGGAGTCTCCAGGCCAGGACCAGCAGAATGAAGGACAGGAAGCTGAACTCACTCCCGAACTTGCCCCCTACTTCCCTCTTCTGCCCCAGGCACCACTGAACTATGAACCCCCCCACCCCACCCCGGTCCCACATCCCCTGGTCCTTCCACAACCCCCCCCCACTAACATAAGATAACATGCACCAGTCACTTTGTGCAGCATTGGTCTGCTCACTACCTCATTCTGTCACAGTGTCTGTTCTGTGTCTCCCTGGGTGGCCACTAGAGGTCTCACTTCCCCTTATTGTCACCCCCTTCAGAACTACATTTCCCACTAGCCTTATCTGTTCATCACTGTTCATTGTATTCAGCTGTCACCACTTACATTGTTTGCACCTGTGTATAAATACCCTGGTTGTTCTGTCATTGTTACGGAGTCCTTGTTGAATGTCACCTTCTGTTTCGAGTTTCCTTGCCTGAGTTTGTGTTTCTTGTTTTGGACTGATTACCTGGATTTGACCTTTTGCCTGGATGTTGTCTGATTTTGGATCACCCCAATAAACATACTGCTTTTGGATCTACCTGTCTGTGTGCGTATCGTGACAGAAGGACTCCGTCACGCCTAGATCCAGCGATATGTTTTTTGAGGATTCTCCCCCAGCCATTGAGCGGGAGAGAGAGAGGGGGTTTGAGGGAACCCGCCTGGTTGTTTTCCGCGGGACCCGGGGAGGTCGCAGAGGAGTGAGTGGTCGAGAGGAGGTCCGGCATCGCTCTCCACCATGGCTCTCCGTCGACCCTGGACTCGTGAGGGATGGATCGGAGACGCCGTCTCTCCATCAGGAACGGAGAAGGGGGAGGAAGCACTCGTCTGCCGCGACTGTGTTTGCGGAGGAGAGGGCGACGGAGACGGTTCTGGGGTATTTTGCTATGCTGTCCAAGATCCTAGACGTTCCCAAGGGTATTAACGTCACCTCTGCTGAGCCAGCGC
Organism: allo-octoploid hybrid of Carassius auratus x Cyprinus carpio; assembly: GCA_024542945.1. NCBI lineage: Eukaryota > Metazoa > Chordata > Actinopteri > Cypriniformes > allo-octoploid hybrid of Carassius auratus x Cyprinus carpio. The sequence goes on along the minus strand of CM045014.1, from coordinate 40,649,721 downwards.
CACAGCACAAGATGGCCGCCAGCCCTGCGCCACAGCACAAGATGGCCGCCAGCCCAGCGCCACAGCACAGGAGGGCCGCCAGCCCAGCGCCACAGCACAAGATGGCCGCCAGCCCAGCGCCACAGCACAAGATGGCCACCAGCCCAGCGCCACAGCACAAGATGGCCGCCAGCCCAGCACCACAGCACAAGATGGCCGCCAGCCCAGCACCACAGCACAGGATGGTTGACTCAACGCCTGAGTCTTCCGTCAAGGAGCCACCGGGTCGCCATCATAGAGGACGGAGGAGGAGGAGACAGGCGTCAGCCGTTCCTCAAAGCCCGGAGGGGGGTCCCGAGCAGGCCGCTGCCGTCCAGGAGGACGTTCCAGAGCGGGCCGCTGCCATCCAGGAGGACGTTCCAGAGCGGGCCGCTGCCGTCCAGGAGGACGTTCCAGAGCGGGCCGCTGCCGTTCCTGAGGCCGTTCCCGAGGCGGTGCCCGATGCCGAGGTCGTTCCCGAGGCGGTGTCCTTGTCCGATGCCGTTCCTGAGGCCATTCCCGAGGCGGTGCCCGATGTTGTTCCAGAGACCGAGGCGGTGCCCGAGGCGGTGCCCGATGCGGAGGCCGAGGCGGTGCCCGATGCGGAGGCCGAGGTGGTGCCCGATGCGGAGGCCGAGGCGGTGCCCGATGCGCAGGCCGAGGTCATTCCCGAGGCGGTGCCTGAGGCCGAGGCGGTGCCCGAGGCGGTGCCCGATGCGGTGGCCGAGGTGGTTCCCGATGCAATGCCCGAGGCCGAGGCGGTGGCCGAGGCAGAGGCGGTTCCCGATGCAATGCCCAAGGGCGAGGCGGTGCCCGATGCCGAGGCGGTGGCCGAGGCGGTGCCCGATGCGGTGCCAGAGACGGTTCCCGATGCCGAGGAGGTGCCCGAGGCGGTGACCGATGCCGAGGCGGTGCCCGATGCGGTGCCAGAGACGGTTCTCGATGCAATGCCCGAGGCCGAGGCGGTGCCCGAGGCGGTATCCGATGCGGTTCCCGAGGCGGTCCCCGATGCAATGACAGAGGCGGTGCCCGAGGCGGTCCCCGATGCAATGCCCGATGCCGAGGCGGTGCCCGATGCCGAGGCGGTGCCCGATGCCGAGGCGGTGACCGATGCCGAGGAGGTGCCTGAGGCGGTGACCGATGCCGAGGCGGTGCCCGATGCGGTGCCAGAGACGGTTCCCGATGCAATGCCCGAGGCCGAGGCGGTGCCCGAGGCGGTGCCCGAGGCGGTGCCCGATGCGGTTCCCGAGGCGGTCCCCGATGCAATGACCGAGGCGGTGCCCGAGGCGGTGGTCGAGGCAGTTCCCGATGCAATGCCCGATGCCGAGGCGGTGCCCGATGCCGAGGCGGTGCCCGATGCCGAGGCGGTACCCGATGCGGTGCCAGAGACGGTTCCCGATGTAATGGCCGAGGCCGAGGCGGTGGCCGAGGCGGTGCCCGATGCAATGGCCGAGGCGGTGCCCGGTGCGGAGGCCGTTCCCGATGCGGTGCCCGAGGCAGGGTCCGAGGCCATTCCCGAGGCGGTGCCCGAGGCGGTGTTCGATGCGGTGCCAGAGATGGTTCCCGAGGACGAAGCGGTTCCCGATGCCGTTGTGGGACCCGAGGCCATTCCCGATGCGGTGCCCGAGGCGCTGTCCGATGCGGTGCCCGATGCGGTGCCAGGGACGGTTCCCGATGCAATGCCCGAGGCCGAGGCGGTGCCCGAGGCGGTGCCCGATGCGGTTCCCGAGGCGGTCCCCGATGCAATGACCGAGGCGGTGCCCGAGGCGGTGGTCGAGGCAGTTCCCGATGCACTGCCCGATGCCGAGGCGGTGCCCGATGCCGAGGCGGTGCCCGATGCCGAGGCGGTACCCGATGCGGTGCCAGAGACGGTTCCCGATGTAATGGCCGAGGCGGTGGCCGAGGCGGTTCCCGATGCAATGCCCGATGCCGAGGCGGTGCCCGATGCGGTGCCAGAGACGGTGCCAGAGATGGTTCCCGATGTAATGCCCAAGGCTGAGGCGGTGCCCGAGGCCGAGGCGGTGCCCGATGCAATGGCCGAGGCGGTGCCCGGTGCGGAGGCCGTTCCCGATGCGGTGTTCGATGCGGTGCCAGAGATGGTTCCCGAGGCCGAAGCGGTTCCCGATGCCGTTGTGGGACCCGAGGCCATTCCCGATGCGGTGCCTGAGGCGCTGTCCGATGCGGTGCCCGAGATGGTTCCCGAGGTCGAGGCACTTCATGTCTCCACAGGCCGTCCAGAGCACCTTCACGTCTCCACAGGCCGTCCAGAGCACCTTCACGTCTCCACAGGCCGTCCAGAGCACCTTCACGTCTCCACAGGGACCCCGGAAGGGCAGGTTCCGCTCTGGTCGCTCAAGTGGCGAGTTCCACCCTGGCCATCTGAACTGCCTGGTCCCTCGTGGTCCCCTGAACTTTTGGGTCAACCCTGGCCCCCTGAACTGTCTGGTCCACCTTGGCTGCCGGTGGAGCCATTACTGCCTGTCCCTGTTCTCCTACATGGGCCTGGCCCTCCATCCCTCCCCCTGTTCTACCTCCACCAGTCCACCTCCCTCCTGGTCTTTTTGGTTTTTTTTTTTTTGTTTTTTTGTCTGAGGAGCATCTGGAAGCTGCTCCTTAGAGGGGGGTAGTGTCACAGTGTCTGTTCTGTGTCTCCCTGGGTGGCCACTAGAGGTCTCACTTCCCCTTATTGTCACCCCCTTAAGAACTACATTTCCCACTAGCCTTATCTGTTCATCACTGTTCATTGTATTCAGCTGTCACCACTTACATTGTTTGCACCTGTGTATAAATACCCTGGTTGTTCTGTCATTGTTACGGAGTCCTTGTTGAATGTCACCTTCTGTTTCGAGTTTCCTTGCCTGAGTTTGTGTTTCTTGTTTTGGACTGATTACCTGGATTTGACCTTTTGCCTGGATGTTGTCTGATTTTGGATCACCCCAATAAACATACTGCTTTTGGAGCTACCTGTCTGTGTGCGTATCGTGACACATTCAGCATAGAACTGACGCCATTCTACTACCTCTTCAGCCAGTTAAATAAAAGAACTGCTCTCTGAGCCCTTTGTCACTTTAATCAGACTGAATAAGCTTTTCTTTTTTTTTTCTTTTTTTTTGCACTACAATCTTTTTATATGCCCTGTTTGTTCACCTCACTGGTTTGCACTCTATCTGCCATGTGCCTTGCGCTGCTTTATTTAACTTTATTTTTATTTTATTTTTTACATGGCCTTATTTGTATAGTGTATTTTATATTTTATGTTTTATCTGTATTTTTAGGCTCTACTGTTAGTGTTATCTGTATGCACCATGGGTCTGAGAGTAACGCAATTTCAATTCTCTGTATGTATGTACTGTACATGTGGAAGAATAGACAATAAAGTAGACTTGACTTGACTTGACCTGAAAGAGCCGACTGTAGCATGGCTTCAGAATGGGCGGACCAACGCGTCACTACCCTCTGCACCGGGGGTTCTTGAACAAGCCTTTGTTTATATTCCGGTGTGAGGAAAATAGTGGCATGGTCCGATTTGCCGAAAGCTGGTAGTGAGCGAGCTTTGTAGGCATTCTTAAACTCAGAGTAGCAATGATCCTGTAAGTTCGGCATGACCTGCCTAAGGTTGGCTTTGTTAAAATCCCCTGCGATGATAAGAGCAGTGTCAGGATGTTTGTTGATGTAGCAGCTGAGCACATCATGGAGCTTAGACAAAGCCAAGCTGGTGTCAGCTTGTGGTGGTATGTAAACAGCAGTAACAATGATCGATGAAAACTTCCGGGGCAGATAGAATGGGCGCCAAATAATGGATAGATGTTCCAGATGAGGCAAGCAGATGCACGACAGAGTGGAGATGTTCCTGGGGTCACACCATTTCTTGTTAATCATGAAACACACTCCTCCACCTTTGGATTTACCAGCCTCAGCTGTTCTGTCCATCCATAAAATTATCAGACGGCGTTACAGCAGTGTCCGGGACCAAGGGCGTGAGCCATGTTTCAGACAAACAAAGGATGTTACAGTCCCTTATGTCCCATTGGAAACTTATCCTGGCTCTAAGATCGTCCATCTTATTCTCCAAAGACTGGACATTGGTGACCAGAATGCGCAGCAGAGGAGGGCTGTGTGCTCTTTTTCTCAGTGCGGCGCCATCTTGTTTTTGATTACTAATATTAGCGTAGATGCCATTCTTATAACTCCTGTATATGTATTCTTGTAAGTGTTAGTGTGTGTGTGTGTGTGTGTGTGTGTGCACGTCATTGTATCTAGGTGTGTGGGAGGAAGCATACAAATCATTGTACTAAAAATCATAACTACAAAAAATAAAATAAAATAGGGGTTTACTAGTGGAGACAAGTATTGTTATTGAGTATTGAGACAAGTATTGTTAGCAATAATGATGACAAAGATAACTATAACAACAACAACAATAATAATAAGGATTTCATTGAGAATGGGAAAGGGTGGAGGACAGTGAAGGATTCAAGTAATAATAATGATATTAATAATTATAGTAATAAATTATAAATATTAAATAGATTATTAGGGTTGCCCCCGATTCCTTAGTGGCTACAACATACCATAGCTTAATCCCATGCCCATCTCATGCCATAGTAGGATTGCCTAGGAAAGATGCTGTGGGGCTACAGGGCCCAAAGTACTTCCCAACATACCGCAAAAAAGAGAGAGAACCTTATTACACATATGAGTATAACCTGAGTAAGTGGAGTGTCTAGAGCATCTGCCTGTTCTTTTGATATTGTTGGTAGTTTTAATTATTTTAAGAAATTATCTATTTCTGTTCTATCTGGGTTATGTTCCGAAGAATATAATTTTTGGTAGAAGGTATGAAATACTTTATTAATTTCTTGGGGGTTCTGAACTATTTTGCCTGATTGATTACATATGGATGGAATAATTGCTTTTTCTTTTTTATGCTTTAGTTGATTCACTAGAAATTTACTCATGTTGTTGCCATATGGATACTGATCATATATAAGTTGTTGGATAATACATTTTGTGGTTTATGATGTTAAGTTCTGTTTTAAGATGGTTCAGTTCATGTATTTGTTCACTGGCATTGATGGTGTAGATATTTGTAAGGTGTTCAGTTTTTTGTTCTAGGTTATTTTCCAGTTGTTGTTGCTGTTTTTTTCCCTGTATGATGAGTATAATATAATTTTTCCTGTAATTACTGATTTACCTGTTTTCCATAAAAGTGATGGTAGGTATATTCTTTTCATGCAGGATTATTAATTCTCCAACTATAACCAAGTCCAAAATGGGTTATGTATTGTTTTATTATTTCTGTAGAGTGCCAATTTCATGAGGAAATGGAAGAATTTGTGGGTTAATAACCTGTGGCAGGGAGAGGGAGTTCATAGACACAAATAGCTTTGGCAAAAACCCCAGAGGGTGTTTTATTGTAACAGTTGCAAGTAATGGATCAAAGTAAAGGTAGATACTCGGGTGAAGGCATGTTCGGTGCGGCAGGGCAGTCCTATAGAGGGCTCGGTGAATCAGGGTGAACATCGGAGGAAGGCTGATCGTCAGTCGCTGGTCTCTGCAACAAACAAAGAGCACACGGTTTCTGCTAGGCTGAGTTTGCAGCTAATCTAAATGACTGGGTGCTCCTCTCCTTCCTTTATTTGTGACAGTACGGCTCCCAGCCCCTTGTCGGAGGCGTCCGTCTGGAGGATGAAGGGGCGGCCGAAGTCGGGTGCGTGCAGGACAGGAGATGAGGAAAGTGCCTCTTTAAGGGTCTGGAATGCTGTCTCCGCTTCCTGGCTCCATCTTATTTTCTCCGGCTGCCCCTTTTTGGTCAGGTTGGTCAGTGGGCTGGCAATAGAGGATAAATTTGTGATGAAGCATCTGTAATAACGGCTAACCCCAAGGAGGCACGTACCTGGGACTTTGTTGTCGGGCGTGTTGCTTTCCGGACGGCCTTGACCTTCTCCTTCATTTAGGCAACGGAAGTCATTGCAAAAAGCGGAGCGATCCGTTGAGCTTTGGGACCATGACGATGGGGTTGGACCATTGACTACGAGATGCTTCTATCACTCCTAGTTGGCGCATATGAGTGATTTCCTCCTCTATAGCCAGCCAGCGAGCCTCTGGTACCTGGAAGGGCCTCTGCCACACAAGTACCCCGGGAGGGGTGCGGATGTCGTGCTGGATGATTTTGGTCTGCCCAGGCCACTCGAACACATCTGGGAACTGACTGACCAGGGAGTTGAGGTCTTTTTTTCTGGAGTGGGGACAGCTGCTCCCCTAGGGGCACTATGGGAGGACCGGTTTGTGCCTGGCTGACACACCCTGTAGGTGACCTAGCTTATCCTTTCCGTGACAGTATAGGGCCCTTTTCACGAGGCCAGGAATTTGGAGGTGGTGGTGGTTATCAGAACTAACACCTGGTCCCCTGGTTGAAACTCTCTGGGCTGCGCCGGCCAGTCATACCACAGTTTTTGGGTGCGCTGGGCCTCGGCGAGGTGTTCCTTTACAAGGGGCATCACACGATCGAGCCACTCCTGCATCTCCTGTACGTGCTCGATGACTGACCGTTGGGGGGGATGGTTGCTGTTCCCAGGCCTGATGGGGCACGTCGAGAAGGTTCCAAAGAGCACGTACGGCAGCATCAAGTCCCAGTCGTGCCCATCCTTTGCCACCACTCATCGCAACATCCATTTTAAGGTCTGGTTAAATCGCTCCACCAGGCCGTCTGCTTGGGGATGGTAGACCGACGTCCATAGCTGCTTGACTTTGAGAACGTGACAGAGGTCTGCCATCAGCCGAGACATAAATGGGGTTTCCTGGTCAGTCAGGATCTCGGAGGGTATGCCTACCCGACTGAAGAGCATGAACAGTTCCTTGGCAATGGCCTTGGCCTTGCGAAGGGGCACTGCTTCGGGATACCAGGTAGCATAATCCACTTTCACCAGAATGTGCTCATGGCCTCGGACAGACTTCGGCAGGGGCCCTACGAGGTCCATCCCAATGAGCTCGAAGGGCACCTCATTTAGGCAGGTACCGTTGGCATGGGTTCTTGATGTGCCCTCCGGTGGTCGCCAAACGGGGTTTGCCCTCCGGGGATTGGCCACCGTCCTCTCTTCAGCCTCTCGCGAAAGCCGCTTCTGCCAGCTCGACTGCTTCCAGCAGCTCAGCCAGGCTATTTGGGTTCCGCATTCCTACTGGGTTTCTATACCGACGGGGAAGCGCACAGAGCAGGTGGTTCACCACCACTTTCTCTGTGACCTGTGCGGCCGAGGGTTCGTCTACAAGCAGCCACAGATGCACAATGCGGGACAACCGGGTGGCCTGGACCCTCCTTTCTTCATATGTCCAGGTCCAGAACTGTTGTGCGGCACAGATGGGGGACAGCCCCACTCGGGCTAGAATCTCCGTGTGGTGATTTCTGTCAGACGTCAGATGATCTCCTCCATCCTGGGCTTCTCACGTGAGAGAGAGCGAGAGAGGCTGCATCTGTGAACAGGGACAACAGGTGTTAGTCACATCCAACGTTAAAAATCTTTTTTTTTTTTTTCTTCTTCTCCCAATCTCTCTGCCCGCATTCTCTGCCATTGTGGCAGGGAGAGGGAGTTCACAGACACAAATAGCCTTGGCAAAAACCCTGTTATTGTGACAGTTGCAAGTAATGAATCAAAGTAAAGGTACATACTCGGGTGAAGGCGTGCTCAGTGCGGCAGGGCAGCATAGAGGGGTCAGTGAACCAGGGTGAACTTGAGAGGAAGGCCGATCATCAGTCGCTGGAAGATTCGTCTGCACTGCTGTCCTCCAGGACTGTAGCAATGCTTGAATTGGATCCAGAAATAATGGCTATGCTTTACCAGGCAGCCGAGAGGGTAGTGAGCCTTTTTGCACAGACACTATGCAAGGTCAGGGAGGACAAGGAGCGGGTCCTGTTAGTGCACCCTATTGGCCCACCCGGACCTGGTTCCTGGAACTAATGCTCCTCGTGACAGCCCCTCCTTGGTGTATTCCTCTGAGGAAGGATCTACTGACTCAGAGACAGGGCAACCTATGGCACCCTCGTCCAGACCTCTGGAAACTTCATGTCTGGTCCCTGGACGTGATGCTCATGTTCTAGGTGACCTACCCCAAGAGGTAGCTGACACCATCACTTCAGCGAGAACACCGTCTATGAGACACGCTTACGCTTGGATGTGGAACCTGTTCACTGAGTGGTGCTCTTCTCACCGAGAAAACCCCCGAAGATGCCCAATTAGAGTTGTGCTGTCCTTCTTGCAGCAAGGGTTGGAGTGAAGGCTGTCTCCCTCCACCCTCAAAGCTATGTCACTGTGATCGCTGCTAACCATGACCCATAGAAGGGTGGTTGCTGGGGAAGAATGACCTGATCATTAGGTTCCTCAGGGGCGCGAGAAGACTAAATCCTTCACAGCCCCCCTCTATACCCTCTTGGGCACTGACTCTAGTGCTCATAGCACTACAGCAAGGTCTATTTGAGCCTTTGCAGACAGTTGAGCTGAAGTTTCTGTCAATGAAAACTCTGCTCCTGCTTGCTCTGGCCTCCATCAAGAGTGTAGGGGACCTGCACGCATTTCGGTTGACTATTCATGCCTACAGTTTGGGCCGGCTGACTCCCAGGTAATCCTGAGGCCTTGACCCGGCTATGTGCCCAAGGTTCCCACTACTCTCTTCAGGGATCAGGTGGTGAGCCTGCAGCCCTAGCTTTGCTCTGTCCCGTCCGGGCCTTGAAATGCTACAAAGACCAGACACAAAGCTTTAGGACCTCAGACCAGCTCTTTGTCTGTTACGGAGGCTGGCAGAAGAGGAAGGCTGCCTCTAAGCAGAGGATGGCCCACTGGAAAGTGGATACCATCACCCTGACTTATCAGGCACAGGGTGTGCCCTGTCCGTTTATGTTGAGACCCCCAACATGTTCACTAGATTCTATAGCCTTCGTGTGGAGCCGGTATAATCCTGTGTTCTCACCTCAAACGGACTAGAAGCACTGAGAAGCGCCAGCTTCGGGTCGGCTTGCTAAAACCACTCCAGAGAGTCCATATTGTAGACCCTGTCGAGCTCCTCCATCCCCTCGGCAGCCAGACATGGAAGAATGTCCGGCACCAGGCCCTCACTCCATGAATCCATGACACATTTTTTTTTTCCTCCATTGAATCAATATAAAATTTATTTTTCATATGGAAACAGTTGAAAATACAAAAAGTAAGCTGATCCAAATATGACAGCCTCTGAACTTGGTCAATACTAATCTTATATACAGGCACTGGAGTACATTCAATCAGTCATCGCTTCCAAAATGAATTCAACGGGTCATCTTGTTAATTAATCTTGTTAATAAATCAATTACAACAATAAAAGAAAATTTCATCATGAACAAACATGTACAACAATGTAACATTAAACCACAGAAATTCCAAAATTACATTTCCCTTACATTCGGCTTCCAAAAGTGCATTCATCTTTCCCATGTTACATTCATTTAGTTGACTAGTGCTATAGGCTGTATTAACAAAAGCATTAATGGCATTAATAAAAACACTTACACTGACAAGCTATGCAATATCTCGTTCGTAATCGAATGTGACTCATCTGTGATTATGAACGCAATATTGCATAACTTGTCAGTAATCTTCAGCTCTGTGTATTAAATGCCTCTCCATCTGAAAGCAGGCGATGGAGATTTATCACAGAACCAGCTTTACTGACTAGATGTGCATGACAATCACATGCAATTTATCGTGCAGCCCTAGGTTCATTTGTTAATCACAAAATACAAAGTAGATGAGGAAAACTAGGATGCCGGGTATATTAAAAGCGCCGCCATTACTGTCTAGAGTGCGTGGACTGGTGCGCTGTGATTGGTTGTTACTGTTTACAGTGCTTGGAATGGTGTGCTGTGATTGGTTGAGTGGATATATTGCGTTCTGCAAAAACAGGAAAATGGCGTTTGGAAAAAAAGGGAGAAAACATGACCTAATAACTCTGCGGATATCATCTTTTTTTATATATCACGCTAATGTATAAGGGTCACAATATACGATGCATTTCATGTTCTTGTATACACTGATAAATCTTACATTGTTTTCTAAAACTATTGTCTTAAATTTTTAACAGATGGGCTAAAAGGGTACAGAAGAATAAAATATTACAAGAAAAGATTTGAAACAAGATATTTTACAGTTGATTTTGATTATTTTTTTTACTATACTCACTCCAGCAGGTGTCCTTAAGTATGGGTGTTTTTTGAGTACATCCTCCACAGACATTCCTTCCGTGCTTTCTCAATGTCTCCAGGAGAATGTTCCTGCCGTGTGGTCTTTGACAGTCCAGGTGTCTGGAGGTGTTTTCCGATAATCACTTTGTAGCACATTCACATGGCCATCAACAGACACTGAATCCTCCCCAACACAAGTTTCCTTCATCAGAACAACAGAAACAGATCATGCTTAGACCGTGACAGATATGCGAAACATCTAAATACTTATTGAACAAGGTGCTTTAGATATAAAAAATAATAAAAACATTGAACTGCATAAACATTAAGATGATGGTCAGGCAGTGAAAAAGTGGAGTATATAGAAAAAAAAAGATTTAAATATCTGTAGTACAATATCTTCCTTACATGGGCCTGCACTAAGTGAAAATGTAAAATTGATTAAAAGTGCAAAAATAAATTATGCATATGGCAGTGTGCTTACATATGCTACAATAACCTGCAAGTGGTGTACGTTCTACTTTAAATTTCCAGTTTAGGGATGTGTCAGGTGTGCTAAAAACACAAATTTCACTGTTTGTCATTTTCCAGCAAATAAAGATTACAATATATTGTTACTACAATATCGTGTGTGATTATGTTGATAGAGATAAATCAATGGATTAAAAACAATGCAACTTACACAGTCATTTCCTTTTATATTTCTCTGGAAAGGGTACTTCACAACCAGTGTGTTGGCAACTTGAATATACTCTGCATTAGTTGGACACCTAGCAGAAAGTTAGAAACAAACTCTAAATTAGTTGTTTTGATTTTGTCTGTCTTCATAGATTGTGAACTGATCTTAGTTCAGTTGTAATAGCAGAGGTGGTAATAATTAGTATACTTACAGGATGTATTCTGTACTGTATTGCACAAAAAGGACGCCGATACTTATAAATTAGAACTTATAAACTATCAACTCTGAAGTCTTCGCCTTCGATGGATATGCGGTCATCGTTTTGTCTCACTGTACATACAGTATGTCTGTCAACAACAATAAACTAATTACTAAAGCTGCAAGATATAACGCAAAGGAAAAAATATGATCGTATTGTAACAAGCTTAATATAACAATCTTAATATACATATTTGTGGTATATAAAGTATAGATAAACATATGATGAATAATTACACCATGTCTTATCGCCGCCACCTTCTCTTGTCTAAAGGAAATTACATAAATGTATATTTACCGCTGATTGGCCAACACAGTAAAACTCCTTTCACCAATGAGAAACCTTTTGGCATGCCCCTACCTTTCGGCACACCCATTGCTCCAGGCTGCAGCTATCCCTGTCTCCTCAAACCTGCTGCACTCCATATCTCCCGCTTCAAATCCGTCCTTCCCCCTCTACCCGAAAGCCGCTGTGATTTGCTGCTGGAAAGCATGCAGTTACCGTATTAAGCCATATATTGTCATCAGACGTAATTGGATTCTATTATTTTTTCATTAGTGCAAACGGTTGGTGAGTTTTGATAACATAAATAGAGCTTAGTCAGGGCCATAGAGCGAAGAAACAGACTGATTCCGCTAGAAACCAGTTTCCTAAGGTTTCTCAGACTTTCTAAAACAGTTTTACCAGCCAACATCTATGCAGTTTCTATTTAAATCAATGTTACTATCAAATAACTGTATTACAAATCTATAATGAAATATCACTCAAAATGTTAATTTTTTAATCTTTCCAAAATTTTGCTATTTTGTTAATTAAAATAAAGTTTGTGTAATTACACCTTTATTGCATGTACACACTAGTATGTGTATTTCTTGCTTAACACTTACATCATCCTCCACAATCAACACATGCATCGAAATGGAGATGTTGTAGATGGATGTCTGCCCATTTATTGTAGCTTCTCTTCAATTTTGGCATAATGACAGTCAGCTGGTTTACATTAAAGGCGTTTTGATTTCCCCAATGAAATAAATGCTTAAGAGAAGTATGATTTTTACATTTTCTGAACAAAATGTGTGTGGTCTATACAAAATTTACAGCCATGATATCAGAGTGTTATGGATGGTTGTCAAGGCATTGCTAAGGTGTGCTGAGTGGTTGTTAGTGTGTTGCTATGGAGTTGCTATGCATTTCCCAAAAGCATTGTTAGCTAACTGTGGTCGCAAGTTCCACTGTTACCAACACAATTAAATGATTTAGTGTTTCTTGTATATTAATTTTATAATTCAAGTAGTCTTACATGGACGAAATAATGCTTTTTTGAATAATATACCATAAGTATAGCTTTATCCACAATGTATAGTAAAGACCTTGTTTTTTGTGAACAAAGAAAACATCATGATCATGTGTAATAAATCATAAATCACGATGATGTACTCGCCTTACTTAATGTCTTAATTAAGGTGTTGTTCCTCCATGAAGTCATGTTAGTTCCTGATAATTCATGAGATATTAATGCATGAAGTAATGCATAATTCACACATTAATTTATGCATTAATTCATGGTAATTTGTGTACCCTTACCGTAAAGTGTTACCATTAATTTTATGTGACTGGAACAGCAGCTACGCTAATTATGTCTCTTTTTGTTTCTCTGTTTTGCCACAGGATTTACATCCCTAGGATTTACACAAGCTCCAGTCTGGATCCAGAACACCTGAGAAGAGATGATGCCAACCGCTCAGAGGACCTCAGATGATGCTAACCCAGAGACAACATACAGAACTACCACATTTTGCTATAAGTTTGATTGCATAATTGCTTTTAATAGTGTTCATCGTCTGTTTGTTTACGTCTTTAATTGATTTTTCTGAACATTTCTGCCGTATGCACATATACTATGGAATTACGTTTGTTTCAATAAAAATGAACGTAACTTTATGGAACTGAATGTAACTTTTTCAGAAACTATCAAAAATATGCCATTACAAAAGAAGAAAAACACAATGAAAATGAAAAAAAATGAACTCAGTCGCAAAAATTTAACAGGCTCTTCAAATATGCTTCATTCTTTGTTAATGTTTTTCAAAGATTTGTTTTTGCTAATCTTGGATTCTGAATGCATTGCCACAGATTTCGCTTACGCTTCGCAGCTTTTCGTTTGGTGTTTTGACACAAACTTCTCGTGGGGGCGGGCTTAACAGTGATCTACTCTGATTGGATAGTGAGCTTTTGATGGACAGGTGCTCTCTGACAGGGAAGTACAGACGTCACTCAGTGGCGCGCATATTGGAAAGCTCATGCAGTGATTTGTATTACTAAATATGTAAATAATATTTGACCTTCGATCGTCTCAGTCTGTAAAGATGAGCTCTTGTCCTTCAAGGCAGCTTGAAGTAAGCTTGTGTTACTGAATGACAATAATAACCCTCAACAAACTGTTGCACACTGTAACATGAATAAAACTTCTATCGATGTTATTGGTTACTTCAGTAGCACAAGCTTACTTCAAGCTGCCTTTGTCATGGCGTGATAAAGGACAGGAGGCAACTGCGAGTAATAATGATGTTTATTGAAACTATGAGATGATGACAGGCTCCTGGAGAATGACGCAGGGACTTTGATGGCAGCACAGACAGGTGAGTAGATTCCCTTGAGTGCGCTGATAGAACTGGTGAAGACCTGACGATTCCCTTGAGTGCGTTGGTGGAGATGGTGAGGAACAAACACTCCCCTTGAGTGCGTTGGTGGAGTGGGTGAAGGCGAGGTATCCGTAATCCAGGTTGTAATCCAGTGACGACCGAACAGGAAACAGAGCAAGAGTCAGGAACGCCGAACAACGAGTAGACATACACCACGCGGACCTCACACAACGATCTGACAAACAAGAGACGAAAGACCAGGCATTATATAGGCTGATATAACGAGCCGCACCTGCCGCTGATCAGCCGATCAGCGGTAACACCCACATGAAAACAATTAACATGACGTCACAACAAACCAGCAGGAGACGGTGCCTTCATGAACCGTGACAGTACCCCACCTCCTAAGGACGCCTCCTGGCGTCCCCAGAACCCCTTACCTGTCGATTGTAATCATCGATAAGAGAGTGATCCAGGATGTCCCTAGCAGGTACCCAACTTCTCTCCTCCGGACCGTAACCTTCCCAGTCCACCAAGTACTGGAAACCGCGTCCCCTCCGTCTAGAGTCCAGAATGCGATTGACCGAATAAGTGGTCTCCCCATCTACGAGTCGCGGCGGGGGGGGGAACCGGGGTAGGCGGATTAATGGGGGAATGAAAAACGGGTTTGATCTTTGACACATGAAAGGCGGGATGAATTCTCCTGTACGCTGGAGGGAGTTTGAGGCGGACTGCCACCGGACTAATGATCTTGGTGACAGTAAACGGGCCAATAAATTTGGGAGCCAATTTATTAGATACGGAGCGGGAGCGGAGAGGAATATTCTTAGTAGAAAGCCACACCTTTTGACCCACGACGTATACGGGAGGCCTAGACCGGTGGCGATCAGCTTTAGCCTTGGTGCGCGCCCCCACTTGGAGTAGAGTCTCGCGGGCTCTAGTCCAAGTGCGGTGACACCTCTGGACGAAGGCGTGAACGGAGGGGACCGCGACTTCGGATTCCAGACTGGGAAAAACAGGTGGCTGGTAACCTACACTACATTCAAATGGTGATAGGCCCGTAGCTGATATGGGTAAGGTATTGTGGGCGTACTCCACCATCGACAATTGTTGGCTCCAGGAGGAAGGATTCTTGGAAACCAAACATCGCAACACCCTTTCCAAATCTTGGTTGGCTCTCTCGGTTTGACCATTGCTCTGGGGATGAAACCCTGAGGACAGACTTACAGTCACCCCCAGTAATCTACAGAACTCTCGCCAAAATTTGGACACAAATTGGGGTCCCCTGTCGGACACCACGTCTATCGGGAGGCCATGTAACCGAAAGACGTGATCTACAACGGCCACCGCTGTCTCCTTGGCTGAGGGTAATTTGGGCAAGGGAATAAAGTGGGCCGCCTTCGAGAACCGGTCCACCACGGTCAAAACTACCGTGTTGCCCTGGGAGGGCGGGAGGGCGGTGATAAAATCTAGAGCGATGTGGGACCAGGGTCTCGAAGGCACCGGCAGCGGTTGAAGTAACCCATCAGGAGGTCGATTGGAAGTCTTACCAGTGGCACAAACCGAGCAAGCCAACACAAAACTGTGAATGTCGCGAGCCATCAATGGCCACCAGAATCGTTGCTTGACCAAAAACTTAGTACGGTTAACTCCTGGATGGCAAGCCACATTAGAACAATGTCCCCACTGGATAACGTTGGACCGTAATCCCTCCGGCACAAATAAGCGATTCGGTGGGCACCCGGGCGGAGGCATTACCCCTTCTAAGGCAGTCTTAACCTTCGATTCGATCTCCCATGTGAGTGTGGAGACCACTAATGTCTCAGGAAAAATACACTCGGGAGTGGACGGGCGTTCGGAACGGTCAAAAATACGTGATAAAGAATCGGGTTTAATGTTCTTGGAACCCGGGCGGTACGAGATAGTAAAATCAAAACGTCCGAAAAAAAGTGCCCACCGAGCCTGCCTGGAGTTCAACCTTTTAGCCGTACTAATATATTCTAAGTTCTTGTGGTCAGTCCATACAATAAAAGGAACCCCCGAACCCTCTAACCAGTGGCGCCACTCCTCCAATGCCATCTTGACTGCCAACAACTCTCGGTTACCAATATCGTAATTACGTTCGGCTGGAGATAAACGATAAGAAAAATACGCGCAAGGGTGGACCTTGTCGTCTGAGGAAGAACGCTGAGATAACACCGCTCCTACCCCCACCTCCGACGCATCGACCTCCACCACAAACTGACGTGATGGGTCAGGGGTTATTAAGATAGGGGCTGAAACAAAGCAGCTCTTCATTTTGGCAAACACAGCCTCGGCTGTGTCTGACCACCTGAACGTAGTTTTGGTGGAGGTCAAGGCGGTCAGAGGTGCGGCTAGTTGGCTGAAGTTGCGAATAAACCGCCGATAGAAGTTGGCGAACCCCAGAAACCTCTGTAGGGCCTTACGGGAATCTGGACTTGGCCACTCTACCACAGCCTTAATCTTCTCGGGATCCATGCGTATTCCCTCAGTCGACACGATATACCCCAAAAATGGAGCCGACTGTGCATGAAACTCGCATTTCTCCGCCTTGACAAAAAGCCCATTCTCTAGCAACCTCTGAAGCACTCGTCGAACGTGCTGCACATGTTCCTGGAGAGAAGAAGAAAAAAATCAATATGTCGTCCAGGTAGACATATATGAACTGATCAATCATATCTCGCAGCACGTCGTTGACGAGTGCCTGGAAGACCGCTGGGGAGTTGGAAAGCCCGAAGGGCATGACCAAATATTCAAAGTGCCCCCTGGGGGTATTAAAAGCGGTCTTCCATTCATCCCCCTCCCTGATGCGGACCAAATGATAAGCATTACGTAAGTCCAGTTTTGTGAAAATCGACGATCCCTGCAACCTCTCGAAGGCTGAAGACATCAACGGCAAAGGATAAGTATTCTTGACCGTGATGTCGTTCAGTCCCCGGTAATCGATACAAGGTCGCAGTGATCCGTCCTTCTTTCCCACAAAAAAGAACCCCGCCCCCGCTGGAGAAGAGGAAGGGCGGATGAACTTGGAAGCTAGAGAATCAGAAATATATTTCTCCATAGCCTCCCTTTCTGGAACCGAAAGTGAATATAATTTGCCCTTAGGCGGAGACTTACCCGACAGTAATTCTATGGCACAGTCGTAGGGACGATGCGGAGGAAGAGAAGCAGCACGAGACTTACTGAACACTTCCTTCAGGTGGAGGTACTCCGCGGGCACGTTAGACAAATCCACCGCCTCCTCCTGCCACACAGACATAGAAACAGACGGACAGGCAGACACTAAACAAGACTCATGACATCCTTTACACCAAGTCAGAACAGAGTTAGAGGACCAGTCTATCCTGGGGTTGTGGCGGAGGAGCCAGGGGTGACCGAGGACTATGGGTGCCAGGGGAGAGTCAAGGATGTGAAATGAAATGGTTTCCGTGTGATTGCCTGATGTGATGAGGGTGATGTCTTCAGTGACGTGAGATATGACTGGGAGTTTCTGTCCATTGAGGGCGTGGACCGTGATGTGGTGAGGAAGGGCTCTGAGGGGAATGTGAAGTTTGTGTGCCAGTGTACTGTCCATGAAATTACCTTCTGCCCCTGAGTCCAGTAGTGCCTGACAGTTGTGGGTCTGTGCTGCCCACCTTAGTCTTACCGGAAGGAGCGTGGATGATGATGAGGTCTTCTCGGCGGAGATCCCACCCGATAGTAGCCTCATACGTACTACCGGGCCTGGCCTTTTACCGGGCAGGTGTAAGCGTGATGCCCGGTTCCCCCGCAGTAAAGGCAAAGGCCCAGGGACCTCCGCCTCTCCTTCTCCTCCCGGGAAAGCCGAGCTCGCCCTACCTGCATGGGCTCGTGATCGGAGGGGCTGGCCGCGTCCCCTCCGCTGGACCGCACGTTAGGCTGGAGCCCCGATGTGGAACTGGGTAAGCTCCGCCTCTCCATCCGCGTCAGTCGTGCGTCGACCCGCAGAGCCAGCTCGATCAGGCCATTCAGTGAAGTGGGGAGGTCCAGGGCGTAGATCTCCTTCTGGACGCGGTCAGCCAGCCCATGCAGGAACATGTCCCACTGCGCCTCCTCGTTCCAATGACACTCTACCGCCAGGGTTCGGAACTCGATGGAATAGTCCGAGACGGATCTCTCGTGCTGCCGTAGCTCCGCGAGCTTCCTGGCCGCCTCCCTCCCGGCGACGGCCCGATCAAAGACCCGTCTCATCTCGGCGGAGAGTGACTGAAACGAGGCGCAGCATGGATCCTGGTTCTCCCACACCGCCGTTCCCCATAATGCCGCCCTCCCAGTGAGCAATGTGAGAACAAATGCCACCTTGGCTCTCTCATTGGCAAAGGTTCTGGGTTGTAGGGAAAAGTGCATGTCACAACGGGTCAAGAAAGCTCTACAATAGTTAGGCTCACCCGAATATGACTCCGGAATGGGGAGCCGTGGTTCCGGCTGGGAGGGGGCTTCCGAAGGGGCTGCCGGAACGGGCGGTGTGGGCGGCGCAGTGGGAGCTCGTAGTAACTGAAGCTGTTGGGTGAGCTCGGACACCTGCGTCACCAAAGCCTGAACCGCGCGACCAGTGTCGTTAAGATTCCTCTCCTGGGAGTCCATCCTCCGAACACTGGCGCTGAGGAAATCCTCCAGAGCAGACGGTTGATTACTTGCTGCCTCCATAACTTGGTCAGATCGTTCTGTCACGGCGTGATAAAGGACAGGAGGCAACTGCGAGTAATAATGATGTTTATTGAAACTATGAGATGATGACAGGCTCCTGGAGAATGATGCAGGGACTTTGATGGCAGCACAGACAGGTGAGTAGATTCCCTTGAGTGCGCTGATAGAACTGGTGAAGACCTGACGATTCCCTTGAGTGCGTTGGTGGAGATGGTGAGGAACAAACACTCCCCTTGAGTGCGTTGGTGGAGTGGGTGAAGGCGAGGTATCCGTAATCCAGGTTGTAATCCAGTGACGACCGAACAGGAAACAGAGCAAGAGTCAGGAACGCCGAACAACGAGTAGACATACACCACGCGGACCTCACACAACGATCTGACAAACAAGAGACGAAAGACCAGGCATTATATAGGCTGATGTAACGAGCCGCACCTGCCGCTGATCAGCCGATCAGCGGTAACACCCACATGAAAACAATTAACATGACGTCACAACAAACCAGCAGGAGACGGTGCCTTCATGAACCGTGACAGCCTTGAAGGACAATCGGAGGAGGAAGATGATGCCGCTCCGTATCTCTCCTGAGAGCTCATCTTTACAGACTGAGACAATCGAAGGTCAAATATTATTTACATATTTAGTAATACAAGGCACGACGTATTGCATACAAATCACCGCGAGAGCTTTTTTTTTCTTTTTCTTTTTTTATTAATGCAGAGAACAAAAACATAAAAAAGTATAAACATACATCACAAAATATCAACCACAAAAAAAAAAACAAACAAAAAAATAATAAAGAATAAAATAGAACTAAAGAAAAAGAGGGCCAAAATCTAAACAAAATTACACAAGGAGATCAAAGGCAGAGCAAATTCTAACAGTCCTTATAGCTTTCTTATAAGTAGATACTGAGATTACATTCAAATAGTTTTCCATTTCTTTTAGGAAAACAGAGAAGACAGGTTTACAGTTGGAGAATTTGCATTTGTGAATGTGAAATTTGTTTAGGAAAAATATAAAATTTAAATTAATAACAAAACTGACATTTTCGTTTGTGGGGTCAGAGTCATAATATAATATTTTTATTATATTATTTCAAATATAATGTTTTTCATATGTACTGAGAAGCCTGGCAAAATCTTACTTGACAAACACACCAATATCATCCCAAAGTTTCTGAGTGTAGTGACATGACCAAAATAAGTGTACAGTTTCTTCAGAACTCGAATAAAAAGAGCTTGTAAAATCAATGTCAGATTAAATCTTTGTATAAACTAATTTACAGGGTAGAACCTGTGTATGAGCTTAAAATAAATTTCTTTCACTTTGTCTGTGAAAAAGAATTTTTGCGGTAGAGACCAGATTTAATCACCGCGAGAGTTTTCCAATATGCGCCACTGAGTGGTGTCTGTAGTTCCCTGTCAGAGAGAACCTGTCCATCAAAAGCTCACTATCCAATCAGAGTAGATCACTGTTAAGCCCGCCCCCACGAGAATTTTGTGTCAAAACACCAAACGAAAAACTGCGAAGCGTAAGCAAAATCTGTGGCAATGCATTCAGAATCCACGATCAGCGAAAACGAATCTTTGAAAAACATTAACAAAGAATGAAGCATATTTGAAGAGCCTGTTAAATTTTTGCGACTGAGTTAATTTTTTTCATTTTCATTGTGTTTTTCTTCTTTGATAATGGCATATTTTTGATAGTTTCTGAAAAAGTTACGTTCAGTTTTATAAAGTTACGT
Organism: allo-octoploid hybrid of Carassius auratus x Cyprinus carpio; assembly: GCA_024542945.1. Taxonomy (NCBI): domain Eukaryota; kingdom Metazoa; phylum Chordata; class Actinopteri; order Cypriniformes; species allo-octoploid hybrid of Carassius auratus x Cyprinus carpio. Next base: position 40,629,486 of record CM045014.1, on the reverse strand, counting down.
TCATTTTTATTGAACCAAATGTAATTCCATAATATACTGACAGTCATCACTGATAAGCTACTACTAAATAATGTAGAAACTTAATTTTCTGTAAAGTTGCTTTGCAATGATTGTATCATAAAAAGTGCTATACAAATAAACTTGAATTGAATTGAATTGAATTAATTTATTGATATGATATTTCATCATCAACCTAGAAAACAAACAAGACAACATAACTATGCACAGATATATATATATATATATATATATATATATATATATATATATATATATATATATATAAACATCTAGACAACACAAAGCAAAACAAACAGAATAGAAATAGGAAAATAAAGCAAAAAAAAAAAAAAAAAAAACAGTTTAAAGATCACTCATTGAGAACAATTTTACATAAATAATATGTACTCTGCTGTAATTTGCAGGTGTTTCATTGAGGCACAGTGGCCTGACTGCAACCGAGTGGTGGAGGCCATCTTCACAAGGCTCTGTGCTCTCTACCCAAATGTGGTGCACTGTGACGGAGTGAGGGTGTCCCGCTTCACAATGGTAGCACGTGCTTACAAGCACATCTAAGAGTGCATCCTCACCAATGCTAAGGTGATGAGCGAGACCACCATCCAGCTCCCAGAAGTGAACGCTGCAACAGTCACACAATGGTGAGTAAATTAGCATTGTTAGAGCTTAGCGGAAACAAATCAACAAGAGTCCAACTACTGTTTTCTTCTCCATTATGAAAGATAAGATTTATTGCTCACGACATTGTCTTCAACAGACAGTGAAAAATCCATAAGCCATAATACAATGTTAATCTGAAGTAGCCATTTTTCAAAAGCAATAATACATGAGACGAGGGTGTGATCAACTGCTATGTGATCTCATCTGTGTCGTGCTGCTGCATCATAGTAGTAATCAAATAGTAGTTGATCACACCATCTTTTGTATTATTGCATTAATGTTGGTTGTTTTATTTTTTCCAGGTTCAGCAGGCGTTGCAAGTCACAGGAACAGGAGATTTTGAAGTGTGGTATCCAAACCTCAGACGCACCCATGGCAGGACCTGAGATGCTTCCTGCGGCTATGCAGAAAGGACCTACTCTCTCTATTCAGGCAATTTGGCTGAGCCTCACCTTATTATCCTGCCACCAAACACTGCTGGGGAGACAAAACTCAAGCGGAGGTCACAACCTCAGGCCATTTCCCAGGCTCCAACATCACAACAAGGACTTTCTCTCATTGCACCAGCACTACCCGTCTCGCTTCCTTTCATTGTACCATCTGTGCAGCTTCCTACAGTGATGTTCTTCAACCTCCCATTACCTTCAGCTATGTCACCATCATAGATGACCCAGACATCCAGTCAAGCTGTTCCTTACTCCACTCAGCAATACAGAAAGAGAAAACAGGAGAGGGAGAAAATATGTGAGGAAGACAGACATTCTTTGCAGAAAGTGTAACAGAGCGAAAGCCACCATCACATCTTCAGTACTTTGGCAACTGGTTCTGAAAAGAGTTTGAGACTTAATCATATGGTGAATGGAGGGCTGTGCTGGATGAAAAAAATAAAAAGGAAATGACAACCCTCCAGCTTCTTAAAATTGCTCTTTCAGCACGTTATTTTTATTTATTTATTTGGTTAATGTTTATAGAGCAATTTACAAGTCTCCAACAATGACAGCTGTTTCTAAAATGTATAATAACTATGTGTGTGAGGCATCTTTCTCTGCTGCATGCCCCTTGGGAAAATATTAAATGTAACATTATATATATATATTTATTACCATTTAATATTATTATTATTAAATGGTAAGTACACCTTATTTATGTGGGAGTTTTTCTATTTCAGTTTTTTAGGCTATGTCAAAATTGCACTACTGTTGTAAATGTTTGTTTTGGTTCACTGTTTATTATTTTTAATGAATGTGTCAAAATTGCACTGCTGTTCTAAATGTTTTATTGATTTTAAAAATCTATGCGAAAAAAAAGGTTGTTAATCTTTGCCCTCACATTACTGGTATTGTGCCTATTTGTATTCTCACAATATTTGTTGCTTGTAAACACACAAAAAACAAATCAAACAAACAAACAAACAAAAAAATTATTCCAGAATTACATAACTGTAAAACGCACGATAAAAAACAGGGACAGCCAGAATAAGGCAGAAAATATAATTTATAGTTTCTATTCTGTAAAAAATGTGTCAATTACCATTGTGTTATTCATACATTTTGTTATGAAAATGCACTAAGAAGATGGCTTGAAAAACACACAAACCATATATTGTTGCAATCGTGTGTTTATTGTCTTCATGTTTTAGCAAGGTAAGGCAAGTTTATTTATATAGAACATTTCATACACAATGGTAATTCAAAGGGCTTTACATAAAATAAAATAAAATAATAATTAAAAATAATCACAACAATAAAACAAAGAATTTAAAAAATGTTGAAAATGATTTCAAAATTGATTTAAAAGGTTTGAAATTAGTTTAAAACAGTTAATAAAAAAAAAAAGATTATACATAAAATATAGTGCAATCAGTTCGGACATCGCACAGTGCTCATTCAATAAATGCATAGCTAAACAGATGAGTTTTGAGTCTGCATTTAAATGTGACTCATGTTTTAACACATCTAGTCTCTTCTGGAAGTTGATTCCAACTGTGGGCGGCATAATAACTAAAAGCAGACTGCCCTTGTTTTGTGTGAACCCTTTGTATTTCTAACTGACTCGATCCTAATGATCTGAGTTGTCTGTTAGGTTTATATTATATGAACATATCTGCTATGTATTTACATTTACATTTTTAGCAGACACTTTTATCCAAAGCGACTTACAGTGCATTCAGGCTTTAAATTTTTTTTACCTAACATGTGTTCCCCTGGGAATCAAACCCACAACCTTTTGCGCTAACGCAATGCTCTACCACTGAGCCACAGGAACTTATTTAGGTCCTAGGCCATTGAGTGATTTATAAACAAGTAAAAGTACTTTAAAATCAATCCTAAATATTACTGGAAGCCAGTGTAAGGACCTGAGGACTGGTGTGATATGCTCAGATTTTCTGGTTCTAGTCAGAATCCTGGCAGCAGTGTTCTGGATGACCTGCAGCTGTCTAATGGTCTTCTTGGGAAGGCCGGTGAGGAGACCATTACAATAGTATACCCTGCTGGTGATAAAGTCAAAGTCTTGATTGGAAACTAAACATTTAATTCTCGCAATGTTTTTTAGATGATAGTATGCTGATTTAGTTACTGCTTTGACATGACTGAAACTAAGGTCTGTCTCCAGAATCACACCAAGATTCCTGACCGCTAGAGTCAAGGTATGCATGCACCTTGAGAACTTCATATTTGTTTCCAAATGCAATGATTTCAGTTTTCTCCTTGTTTAACTGAAGAAAGTTCTGGCACATCCAACTGTTAATTTCATCAATGCATTGGCAGAGGGAGTCAATGGGGCTGTAGTCATTTAGCGATAAGGCTAGGTATATCTGGGTATCATCAGCATAGCTGTGATAAGCAATTTGGTTCTTTCTCATTATTTACTTAATATACAGGCTATATGAGCATATACAGGCTAAAAAGAGCGGTGCAAGAATTAAGCCTTGTGGGACTTTGCATGTCATGGACGTCCACTTAGATTTATGCTCTCCTAGACTCACATAATAAGCTATCCCTTCTAAGAATGACCTGAACCATTTGAGGTCCATCCCAGAAAGCCCGACCCAGTTTTCCAGTCTCTCTAGAAGTATGTTATGATTGACTGTCAAACGCATCACTGAGATCTAGTAGTACCAGCACTGATAATTTGCCAGAATCATAATTTAAGCGAATATCATTTATTATCTTAAGGAGCGCTGTCTCTGTGCTGTGATGCGGTCGGAAACCAGGTTGAAAATTGTTCAGGTATCCATTTGAGTTTAATTATCTGTTCAGCTGATTAAAGACTACCTTTTCAATAATCTTGCCTATAAAAGAAAGATTTGATATTGGTCAATAATTGCTCAAAATAATGTTATCAAGATTGCTCTTTTTCAGGATGGGCTTAACAACTGCAGTTTTCAGGAAGTTTGGAAACGTCCCAGAAAGAAGTGAGAGATGTTCTAAGAGATCTGCCTCCAAACAGTTAAGCACCCTTTTGAAAAAAATATGTGGGAAGTGTGTCAAGATAGCATTTTGACGATTTTAGGTGCTGCACTATGTCTTCTGTTGAGTTTAATATCCCAAGGGAAATCCACTAAATATCTAATGCACATTCCCTCCTCTTACTGACAGTCATAATTAATCTGTTCTTACCAATAAGGTCCAGATCTGCGATGAGAAGATGTGGAATCCTCCCCGGCACCCGCGACTGCTCATCTGAGTTCGGTCTACTTGAAGCTCGTAGGATTATTAATTAGTTTATAATGATTTATTATTCATAAATGAAGAGATTCAAGAGACTTTATCGTTTAATAAAGTTTTTCACATCACCATTTGTTATGGTTTCGCTTTATTAATAGACAATAACTCATAAGTAATCAAAAATGAAAAATAACAGCGAATAGGTCTTCACCTTCGAAGTGCAGCCCTGCACTCAGATTTTCTCTACCTTTTATAACTTAGCATATCCTTTGTATCCCTCCCCTACATTCTCCCTTGTTTGGTAATCACATGCATTCATACACAAACAGAGTACATGACCTTCATCACATCTAATACAGGGTGTCAAAAGTTCAAATGGAAGAATGGCAGGGGTGGTCAGCAACATACACATGTTAATACAAAAATATTTATAACACCTTTTCTGCATAAGTGTGCTCGGTTCGACCACAGAAACCACACCTTCATGCATTGCAAAATCAACACTGCTCAGTTGCGGTTTCATCTTCCAAGCACGTTGGAAAATGCAACTCTTTTGTACAGTCTTTAAACAAACAAAGCATACATCAATTCTTAAACCACAAAGATTAATACCTTTAAAGATTAAAAAAATAATAGAAAAATAAAAATGAAACATGATCATTGTCATGTTCATTTTGTTAAATGTTTTAGGTTTCACTCTTGGGACTCTAATTTTGAAAATTACCAGACTAAGCAAGGGAACAGCCATTTTAGTTTCAGTTTGCTCAGCTCTCTCAAGCTTTAAGCTCCATGTGACTGCTGCTCCAGTTTTCTTTAATGTTCATGTCTTCGAAAGCATTGTCATTTCACTCTCCTTTGAAGCATATTGGAGTAAACATCAGGAGTTTTTGAAAACTACACCCTGGCTCCAGTCTTTATTTGAAGGGAGTTTGGCTTGCTGCTAAATTGTGTTTACACATATGGAAACACACAAGGAGAGTAGTACAGTGAAATGACAAACTCAGCTGGCTGAACATCTTGGCAGAAGCATACAGTAGCAAGTAGTGAGCATCAAGGCTGAAAGGTATCCAAAAGACACCACGTTAGGAAAGATACAAAGTAAAAGTAACAGAGCATCTGACACATCCTCTAAAAGTTCCATAAGAACTTCAAGATCCTCAAGGTCTTCAGTTGGTGTTACTGCAGCACATGCTAGAGCTAAGGCAGAGGCAGCACGTGCATGAGTTACCTTTTCAGAGAGAGAAATAGCAATTAAAGTGGACTCAGCTAGACTACAACCTAACTCGGAAGACCTACATCTGGAAAAAGAGGCTGCAGCTGCTAGTAAAGAAGCGGACATATTAGAAGCAGCAGCAGAGTTTGAGGATGAGGAGCCATATGAAAGGAAAGGTCACTCTTCATCAGCACAAAGCACAAAAAAACGTGTTTGTGATTATGTCAGGGATCAAGCTACATATCTGAGTGAGCAGGCCGACTTAGCCGCTGATCAGTCTCATGATTGCAAATCTGAACCAGACCAAGTAACGGATCAGAACCAGTTTACCTCTCAAACTGAACCAAATATAGTGCATGTGAATGATGACCAGTATGTCGTACTTAATGCATGTTCTACATCTCCATCTCTAAGAGTGTCAAAACTGCAACAAGTAAAACTCCCAAGAAACATGAAAAAGGAGTTAATAGAAACACCAGTCAGCAATAAATGGCAGCAACAGCGGATTGAAGCGACAAATGGTGGAATCAGTTTTGCGCTTCCAACACTAATTGAATGTGATGAAATACCCAACAACCGTGTTGAAATTCCAACACCTGAAGCTGCTCTCCATCAACTTCACCTCAAGCATATTGCATCTGAAATACCAGCTCTGGATCCTTAATCCCACATCCTCCTGTTACTTGGATGAGACATACTCAGAGTTCATAAAGTGAGGAAACAAATTAATGGCCCAAATAACACACCCTTTGGCCAAAAACTTGACTTAGGATGGGTTCTGGTCGGTGAAGTATGCCTAGGAGATGTGCACAAGCCCAGTGTTTCCAGTTTCAAGACAAACATCTTAGAAAATGGAAGACCCTCACTGTTTATTCCTTGTACAAGTCATGTACACACTAAAGAAAAGATCACCAGTAACTTAACAGCTCTGCATACAGCCCATGACTTCGAAACCCACTGGAACATGAACGAAGACAATCTCGGCCAGACTCTTTTTAAGAAATCAGAGAATGACAATAAGCCTGCACTCTCCATCGAGGATGAAGTCTTTCTAAAGATTATGGAGAAATATGTTTTCCAGGATAATTCCAACAGTTGGGTGGCCCCTTTTCCTTTTAGGTCTCCACGGCCAGTTCTTTCGAACAACAGAGATCAAGCTTTGAGCCGCCTCTCTTCCTTACGACGTACCCTAGAACGGAAGCCAGATATGAAAGAACAGTTTGTAACTTTCATGCAAAAACCATTCGACAGTGATCATGCAGAACTTGCAGCTCCGCTACAAAAAGGAAAGAAATGCTGGTACTTACCACTATTCAGAGTCTATCATCCCTAAATACCAGATCAGATCAGGGTAGTATTTGACTCCAGCGCACAGCATGAAGGCATCTCTCTCAATAATGTGCTCCTCACTGGACCAGACCTTAATAACAGCCTCATTGGCGTCCTGATGCGCTTCAGGAAAGAGTGTGTAGCAGTGATGGCAGACATACAACAAATGTTTCAATGTTTTGTTGAGAGAGAAGATCACAGAGATTACCTACACTTCCTATGGTACCGTGATAACGACCTTAACAAGGACATTGTTGAATACAAGATGAAAGTCCATGTGTTTGGCAACAGCCCTTCCCTGGCGGTAGCGATTTACTGTTAAAGACGAGCAGCAGAGAAGGGTGCTCCGCCACACGGTCCAGACACCCGGTACTTTGTGGAATGTGGATTCTATGTGGATGATGCACTAATCTCCTTGCCAACTGAAGAGGAAGCAATAGATCTACTTAAGAGAACACAAGCATCCCTCACCGAATCAAACCTGCGGCTGCACAAGATTGTATCTAACAGTCTACAAGTACTCAAAGCATTCCCAACTGAAGATCACGTGAAAGACATCAAAGACCTCGATCTCAGTGGAACAACTATGCCTACACAACACAGCCTTGGTCTGAATTGGGAGACTGCGACTGATACATTTACATTTAAAGTATCAGTCAATGACAAACCATTCACACCGTGGTGTCCTTTCCATAATTAATAGTCTCTTTGATCCTCTCGGTCTTGTAGGAGTCACTAAACAGTGGAGGTTTCTACTTCGAGAGCTATCCATTGAAGGAACAGACTGGGACGAATTACTGCCACAAGAGAAACATGGTGAGTGGGAATCGTGGAGACATTCATTGAAAGACTTGCAACACCTTCACATTCCTCATCCTTACACACCCATCTCTCATTCAAAGGCAATTCACAAAGAAATCTGTGTTTTCTCTGATGCGTCAACAAAGCCCATAGGAGCTGTAGCATATCTCAGGGCAGTAGATGGAGATGGACAGATCAGCATTGGCTTTATCTTAGGAAAAGCAAAACTGACGCCAAAAAACCAGCCTACCATAACCCGATTAGAGCTTTGTGCTGCAGTCTTAGCAGTGGACGTAGCAGTACTCATTGTTCAAGAGATTGACTTCAAACCGGATGCTAATACCTTCTACAGTGATAGCAAAATTGTACTTGGCTACATCTATAACGAAACAAAACGTTTCTACGTCTATGTCCACAACAGTGTGCAGAGAATCAGACAACTTCAGAACCAAAGCAATGCCGATACATACCCACAGAGCACAATCCTGCTGACATTGCTTCCAGGTCCATCCATGCATCTCAACTCATGAAATCGAACTGGTATACAGGTCCGGCATTCCTGCATAAGCCACATGAAGATGATTTCATTATGACAGACAACTTTGCGCTTGTGGATCCAGATTCAGATACAAAAATCAGGCCAATTGTGACAGCTTGCACCACAGGAATGAAGGATAAACAACTCACCTCTGACAGGTTTCAGAGGTTCTCCTCTTGGAAATCCTTACAAAGAGCCATTGCATCGCTCATCCATGTAGCTTGCTCTTAGATCCACCAATGAATCCAACACATGCAGTGGTTGGCACCTTTGTTCACAAGCACAAGAGTTGTTAAAAGCCAAGAATGTGATAATCAGCTCTGTGCAAAAGGAATCATTCAACAAGGACATCAAAACACTCTCTAAGGGAGGACACCTGAGCAGCAAAGTTCCACTCTCAAAACTGAATCCTTTCTTAGATGAGGACGGCCTACTCCGAGTCGGAGGCAGATTAAAACTGGCAGATTTAAACTACCCAGAGAAAAACCCAGTCATCTTGCCCAGTAAGCATCACGTTTCTGCGTTACTCATAAGGCACTACCATGAACGTGTGGAGCACCAAGGCTGCATATTCACAGAAGGGGCCATTCGTGCTGCTGGATTATGGCTTATTGGAGGAAAGAGATGCATAAGCAGTATTCTTCATGGATGTGTAACCTGACGTAAACTTCGTGGTAACCTAGAAATGCAGAAAATGTCAGACTTGTCACCAGAACGACTAAGTGTGTCACCACCCTTTACTTACACTGGCTTAGATGTCTTTGGTCCTTGGACAGTGGTAGCTCGCCGAACAAGAGGAGGTCAAGCTCTCAGTAAACACTGGGCAGTGCTTTTCACCTGCATGAGCATCCGTGCAGTTCACATTGAAGTCATTATGTCTATGGACTCCTCGAGTTGTATCAATGCACTTCGCAGGTTTTTCGCGATCCGTGGCCCTGCAAAACAACTGCAGTCAGACTGTGGAACCAACTCTGTTGGTGCTTGCAATTAGCTTGAATTCCACAAAGTTATAAAAGAAACAAAGGTGCAAAGATACATCAATAACGAGGGATGCACATGGGTTTTCAACCCACCACACTCCTCCCATATGGGGGGCGCATGGGACCGAATGATTGGTCTGGCTCGTAGAACTCTTGACTCAATGCTGATGCGGGAAGGACATTCTAACCTCTCAGATGAAGTGCTTTGTACACTTATGGTGGAAGTGAAAGCAATTATTAATAGTAGACCTCTCGTACCTGTTTCTATGGATGCAGACTCACCCTTGATTCTTACCCCTGCAATGCTCTAAACACAAAAAGCAGTTTCTTCACCTCCAGCAGGAAACTTCTCTGAAAAGGATATCTACAAACGCCAATGGCGGCAAGTACAGAGCCTAGCCAACCAATTTTGGTTTAGCTGGAAACAGGAATATCTGCAAACGCTGCAAGTTTGTCACAAATGGCAGGACCCATACCCAAACATCCGGGAGGGTGACATAGTACTACTAAAGGACAATCAAGTAGCCCGAAATGAATGGCCTATGGCACTCGCCACAAGTGTTTTCCCTGATCAAGATGGAAAGGTTCGAAAGGTTGAACTTAAAGTGACTAAAGAAGGGTCCAGCAAAACCTTCTTGAGGCCTATATCTGAAGTAATTCTCCTGCTAAGAAAATATAAAAGACATCCTTTAAACAGTTGGTATAGATGACATCTTCATAGATGTCAGGCGGGGAGTGTTATGTTCATTGTGTTAAGTGTTTTAGGTTTCACTCTTGGGACTCTAATTTTGAAAATGACCAGACTAAGCAAGGGAGCAGCCATTTTAGTTTCAGTTTGCTCAGCTCTCTCAAGCTTTAAGCTCCATGTTCATGTCTTCGAAAGCATTGTCATTTCACTCTCCTTTGAATCATATTGGAGTAAACATCAGGACTTTTGAAAACTACACCCTGGCTCCAGTCTTTATTTGAAGGGAGTTTGGCTTGCTGCTAAATTGTGTTCACACATATGGAAACACACAAGGAGATGTTTCCCCCCAAAAGAAACTCTTACATCTTAAAAATTGGAGCTTTAAGCTTTAAAGACTCTAAACCATTTGTCAGTGGTTGCAGCTCGAGATGGATCTTATTATACTCAGCCATCTCTCTTACCAACTTCATCATTTTCTTATTCAAAGTCTCCTGCTTGTGCATCAACTTTATCACAGCTTGAAATGCATGTCCTGCTGGTATTCCAGATTTCTTCGTTGCTCAACGATGTTTCTCAACTTTCGCTTGCTTTTTGGCTTTTCGGCTTTCTTCCACTTGCAGTCCTTTAATGATGAGATCACCAAGGTCAACATTCACATTTGCTTTACAGTCTCTGTTCCCTAAAGTAATGGGCCCAGCGGGAGATTGGTCAAAATACCCCACTCCTATATTACATCCAAACCCGACACTTTTTAAAAATTTGTGGTCATCGATGTAATATCGATGTAACATCAAAACATTTTATCAGTCAAAACATTTTTGGCTTTGTCCAAATAAGGGATTATATGGTGCGTCACAAGTACTTCTACTAATCAATTTTGGACTTTCTGTGAGAGTGCATCCTCCGGTGTCCAATGTGAATGAAACTCACTGTGAATGTCTCACTGGTCAGAGCATGTCGTGAACTCGCGTCGTTGTGCCTCTTCTAGGAATTCAACCGTGACTAAGAGGCACTGGCCTTGGCGCCATGGATAGCCCATTGGACTTCTAGGCAAATCTAGCAATGTGATTCATGTAAATATAATAAAGCTTGGTTGATATTTGTTAGAAAACACATTGCAGATCCCAGGTCAAATGACTCTTCATCCTGAACAATTTTCAATGAAAACGTGACTCTCCATGCAAATAACTAATTTCTTAGATTTTTGAGTATTTGTGTAAATGTATTTGACATGCATCATTAGTTTAACAAATTCATGAATATGCAAACATGAGTGTGTTTGCATGAGTTACTGCAGTAAAAACTACATGGGTTAATGAAACATCATCTGATCTCCTAAACAGCATTACATCAACCCAGAGCTCATTTGTCTCTGTCTGTTTTAAACTAAACAAAGGAAGAGGAGAGTTCAGCAGGAAAAATCCTGTCAGCATTCACTCATCCTCATGCAAACTGGACAAAGAAACATCATGAAGCTACTGATAAATTATCTTTACAGAATCATAACATTAAAGAAAACAGTATGACTCAACCACTATATTCCAGATCATCTGAACCCATCTGAATAATCATATATATATATATATATATATATATATATATATATATATATATATATATATATATATATATATATATGATGGGCGTTTCCTGGCAAGGGAGCAGTATGGGAGTTTTTAGCAAGTAATAAGCTTGATGAAATTTGAAGAAAATCTCTTTTACCAAGCTTTGATGAATTATAATCCGAGAAAAAAAAAAAGTTATAAGTTAAGTATTACAAAGAATAGCTGAACATAAGTCAAATAAAGTCAAGTCGTCACCTTTATTTATATAGTGCTTTTAACAATACAGATTGCGCCAAAGCAACTGAACAACATTAATTAGGAAAATAGTGTCAATAATGAGAAATTACAATATTAAACACGAATTTTTCAGTTAAAGGCATTCATCAGCGGCAAGGGACCAAAACTCCATCGGTGACAGAATGGAGAAAAAACCTTGGGAGAAACCAGGATCAGTCGGGGGGCCAGTTCTCCTCTGACCAGATGAAACCAGCAGTTCAATTCCAGGCTGCAGCAAAGCCAGATTGTGCAGAAGAATCATCTGTTTCCTGTGGTCTTGTCCCAGTTGTCGTCTCAGACAAGGTCTTTACAGGGGATCTGTATCTGGGGTTATAGTTGTCCTGGTCTCTCCTGTCTTTCAGGGCTGTAGAGGTCCTTTCTAGGTGCTGATCCACCATCTGGGCTGGATACGTACTGGATCCGGGTGACTGCAGTGATCATCTGATCTGGATACAGACTGGATCTGCTGGCTACGGTGACCTCGGAATAAGAGAGAAACATACTAATATTACGTAGAAGCCATTCTTCTAATGATGTAGCAAGTACATACGGTGTTATGGGAAGTGTTCCCGGTTCCGGTTTACCTAATTAATGCAGACTAAAAATCCTTTAACGGATTTGGATATTAGAAGCATATTAGTGTGTTATGTGTAAGCCAGTTTAAAGAGATGGGTCTTTAATCTAGATTTAAACTGCAAGAGTGTGTCTGCCTCCTGAACAATGTTAGGTAGGTTATTCCAGAGTTTAGGTGCTAAATAGGAAAAAGGATCTGCCGCCCGCAGTTGATTTTGATATTCTAGGTATTATCAAATTGCCTGAGTTTTGAGAACACAGCGGATGTGGAGGATTGTAATGTAACAAGAGCTGGTTCAAATACTGAGGTGCTAAACCACTCAGGGCTTTATAAGTAATAAGCAAGATTTTAAAATCTATACAATGTTTGATAGGGAGCCAGTGCAGTGTTGACAGGACCGGGCTAATATGGTCATACTTCCTGGTTCTAGTAAGAACTCTAGCTGCTGCATTTTGTACTAAATGGAGTTTGTTTATTAAGCATGCAAAACAACCACCTAGTAAAGCATTACAGTAATCTAACCTTGAGGTCATAAATGCATGGATTAGCATTTCTGCATTTGACATTGAGAGCATAGGCCATAATTTAGATATATTTTTGAGATGGAAAAATGCAGTTTAACAAATGCTAGAAACGTGGCTTTCTAAGGAAAGATTGCTATCAAATAGCACACCTAGGTTCCTAACTGATGATGAAGAATTGACAGAGCAGCCATCAAGTTTTAAACAGCGTTCTAGGTAATTACATGCCGAGTTTTTAGGTCCTATAATTAACACCTCTGTTTTTTCAGAATGTAGCAGTAAGAAATTACTCATCATCCAGTTTTTTATATCGACTATGCATTCCGTTAGTTTTTCAAACTGGTATGTTTCGCCGGGCTGCGAAGAAATATAGAGCTGAGTATCATCAGCATAACAGTGAAAGCTAACACTGTGTTTCCTGATGATATCTCCCAAGGGTAACATGTAAAGCATGAAGAGTAACGGCCCTAATACTGAGCCTTGAGGTACTCCATACTGCACTTGTGATCGATATGATACCTCTTCATTCACTGCTACAAATTGATGGCGGTCATATAAGTATGATTTAAACCATGCTAATGCACTTCCATTAATGCCAACAAAGTTTTCTAGTCTATGCAAAAGAATGTTGTGGTCAATAGTGTCGAACGCAGCACTAAGATCCAATAGCACTAATAGAGAGATACAACCAAGATCAGATGATAAGAGCAGGTCATTTGTAACTCTAAGGAGAGCAGTCTCAGTACTATGATACGGTCTAAATCCTGACTGGAAATCCTCACAGATACCATTTTTCTCTAAGAAGGAATATAATTGTGAGGATACTACCTTTTCTAGTATCTTGGACAGAATAGGGAAATTCGAGATCGGTCTATAATTAACTAGTTATTTGGGGTCAAGTTGTGTTTTTTTTTGATGAGAGGCTTAATAACAGCCAGTTTGAAGGTTCTGGGCACATATCCTAATGACAATGAGGAATTAATAATAGTCAGAAGAGGACCTAAGACTTCTGGAATCACCTCTTTTAGGAGCTTAGATGGAATAGGGTCTAACAAACATGTTGTTGGTTTAGATGATTTAACAAGTTTATACAATTCTTCCTCTCCTATAGTAGAGAATGAACTGGAACTGGGAACTGGAACTGTTCCTTAGGGGATCTATAGTGCACTGTCTGATGCGATACTGTAGCTGACGGCTGCATGGTTACAATTTTATCTCTAATAGTATCGATTTTAGAAGTAAAGTAGTTCATAAAGTCATTACTGCTGTGATGTTGGGAAATGTCAACACTTGTTGATGCTTTATTTTTCGTTAATTTAGCCACTGTATTGAATAAATACCTGGGGTTATGTTTGTTTTCTTCTAAAAGAGACAAAAAGTAATCAGATCTAGCAGTTTTTAATGCCTTCTCTAGGATAGGTTACTTTCCCGCCAAGCAATATGAAATACCTCTAGTTTTGTTTTCCTCCAGCTGCACTCCATTTTTTGTGGCTGCTCCCTTTAGGGTGCAAGTGTGCTCATTATACCATGGTGTCAGACTGTTTTCCTTAACCTTCCTTAATCATAAAGGAGCAACTGTATTTAAAATGCTAGAAAATAGTCCATAGTTTCTGTTACATCATCATGTTGTTCTGAGGTTTTGGATATGCTAAGGAATTCGGATACATCAGGAAGATTACTTACAAAGCAGTCTTTTGTGGTAGAAGTGATAGTTCTACCATACTTGTAACTAGAAGTAGAATTTACAGTTTTAGCTATATGAAGTTTGCACAAAACTAGATAATGATCTGAGATATCATTGTTTGGCTGCGTAATTTCAACACCATCAACATCAATTCCATGTGACAGTATTAAATCTAGAGTATGATTTCGACAATGAGTAGGTCCTGAGACGTGTTGTCTAACCCCAATAGAGTTCAGAATGTCTATAAATGCTGATCCCAATGCATTTTTTCGTTATCAACATGGATATTAAAATCACCATCAATTAAAACCTAATCTGCAGCCAGCACCAACTCAGATGTAAAATCATCAAACTCTTTAATAAAGTCTATATGGTGCCCTGGTGGCCTGTATACAGTAACCAGTACAAACATTACAGGGGATTTATCATTAACATTTGTTTCTCTGGATAATGTTATATGAAGCATCATTACTTCAAACGAGATATACTTGAAGCCTGCCCTCTGAGAAATCCTGAAAACATTGTTATAAATTGAAGCAACACCTCCCCCTACACCTTTTGAACGCGGCTCATGTTTATAACAGTAAACTTGGGTGGTAGACTCATTCAAAATAATGTAATCATCAGGTTTTAGCCAGGTTTCTGTCAAACAGAGCACATCTAGATTATGATCAGTGATCATATTATTTACAAAAAGTGCTTTCGTAGAAAGGGACCTGATATTCAATAAGCCAAGCTTTATCATTTGTCTATCCATATTGCATCTGTTTTTTATTTGTTGAACATCAATTAAATTGTTACTCTTAAATTTGTTTGGACGTTTTTTGTATTTTCTAGTTCGGGGAACAGACACAGTCTCTATAGTGTGATATCTAGGTGATAGAGTCTCTATGTGCTGAGAATTAACTGACTTCTGTGACGTAAGGCGGCTAGCAGACAGTTGGTTTATCCAGTTTGTCTGCTTCCTGACCTGGGCCCCAGTTAGTCAAGTACAAACTCTAAGACAATGTGCCATATTTCTAGAGAGAAGTGCGCCACCACCCCAGGAGGGATGAAGACCATCTCTTTTCAACAGGTCAGGTCTGCCCCAATAGCTCGTCCAATTGTCTATGAAACCTATGTTATTCTGTGGGCACCACTTAGACATCCAGCCATTGAGTGAGGACAATCTGCTATGCATCTCATCACCACGGTAAGCAGGGAGGGGACCAGAACATATTCCAGTGTCTGACATCGTGCTTGCAAGTTCAAGTGCTATAAGCATTATAAACGGTGCAAAATACTTATTTGTTGGTTCAGCTTGTTGGCCTTTGTAAAATATGGGACAAATCACATCCCGTATAGATTTGATGCGGGACGCATCATTTTACATTTAAATACACAATGATTCTGTATTTTAAGGGATGGGTGGCAACCCTACCTTTGAGTGCAGGTGAGGACATGTTCGAGCTGCATTTGGTGCAGCTTGAGCAGGAGGCCGTGGAGAAGCAGATCCACGACCCGGTGGAGAAGCAGGCCCAGCTGAGAGAAAGGAGAGCCGCGCTGGAAACATATGTGGCTGACGCTCACAAGTCTGAGGTATGTATACAGTGTGCTGCTAACAGTCCCACCACCTCTACTCCTTGTGTTTCTCTGCACAGGCCCGGTGCACCCAGGACGCGATCTTCCCAGATGTCCTTCACTTCAGCGCTGGGACACCATGGACCCTGGGCACACCTGCAGTGGAGGACACGAGCCAGGCCCTGGGCGACAACCTCTCCCCCTCCACCACCTCCGGTCTTCGAGATCTCCACCCGGGACCGCTTCGCTCCCCTCCGCGAGATGGAACGTGACGCTGTGATCATCGGAGACTCCATCATCCGACATGTCCATGATATGTTAGCTGAAGGTAAAATGCACACTCACTGTTTCCCTGGTGCTCATGTTCTCAATGTTTCTGCGCAGATGTTTCCTGAAGGGCAACGAGAGCCCAGGATTGGTTGTGCTTCACGCGGGGGTTAACGACACCAAGCTGCGGCAGGCGGAGACACTGAAGAGGGACTTCAGGAGCCTGATCGAGACACAAAGGGTTCAGTAGACTTTTTGCTTTAAATGAATGGTTATTGTCATGGTGTAAAGAACAAAAAACTGCTCTTTGTTAATAATTGGAATCTTTTCTGGGAGCGCACTAGACTTTTTTGCACTGATGGCCTGCACCCCAGCAGAGTCGGAACAGAACTCCTGTCGGACAACATCTCCAGGATGCTATGCTTCATATGACTAGTAAGCCAATTCTCAAATAACTGCTATGATGGCTTTTGTTCTACTCGCATACAGATGGTAGACAACCAAAATGAGTAATACCGCCGCGCGTACCGCCGCCGCAGGGCCGCGGCGTTAACTTCAAGTCAGTCAAGTGTTAAAATCCTTCGCGAAACTACCACCAGGTGGCGCAAAGGGACGGATTGCGAACTGAATGTAATTGTAAAATGAGATAAAAGGAGGAGGTAAAACAACAATAACATTATGATATAACATTGTACCATCTTTAAAAAACCATTAAAAAATGTACAGTGAGTTAATTTCAAAATGTAGGATAGTCTTAGGCTACAGTCTACTCATCAAAAATTAAAAGAAGTCCTTTACACAAAGGATCTTATGCTTGCTATTGTTATTAAACAGTCATTAAATATAAGGCCTATATATACGGATAAAAAGCTAAATGTTTTCATTTCGGTTCATTCTTGGTTTAAAAAAAAAATCCTTCAGGTTCCATTTGCAGATAGAAAGGAGAACGGTCCAGCATTTAGCAATAATTATGATTCATTCTGTTATTATTCTTGATTTTTCAAACTGCTAACACTTTGCATTTTTGAATTATGCCTTTACTGTGTGACCAAAAATTTTGTATTTTCTGTTTCAGCTGTTTGATCGCGCTGGTGCCTCGCGCACATTCATTGGAAACAGTAGCCGTTCACCTTGCCATTCGGCGCGAGCAGCGGTCCACTTTGGCATATTTTTGTTAATTATGATTTTTAATTTTTTCCCCGTCGATACTGAAACACGCGTGAACTACAAAGCCTATTTTTCCTAATGAATAATAGTTAAGCTTGAAATAGGCAACATCACGAATATGAAAACGTTTGGATTTCTCCCGAATGAGAGCCCAACCTTACCTTATGGTTCGCTTTATATTATTATTCATTTTTTTTGTTTGTTTGTTTATAGCTAAGCCTATATTATTATACTGCAATTTTATTTATCCATTAGAATTATATATTTGTAATTATTGTTCTGTTCTGATAAATTTGTTAAATTTAAAGGATTTGTTGTTAAGTGAAGAGAACTAAAAATATCCTGTTGGCACATTATAACATTATTAGGCCAGCCGTTATTATTTCTGAATGTAATAAAATGCAACTTATACATGACTTATATATTCTTATATATATACTTATATATTTTTTCCTCTCACAAACTTAATTTATTTTTTAGCCTGTTTTAAAAAATAAATAAATAAATAAATAAATAAAATAACATGCAGCAAACGAAAATAGGTGATTAATCGGTTAAAATTTGTTACTGTGGGGTAATTATAATTATTAGGAACAGAGTCTGGGCCTAATCTAGGCTATCCAGGGTTTTTAATTTTTTTTTTTTAATTTTCATTGCATCTGAAAATGACTTTGTGCAGCACATTCACGCTCAACCTGCCTCGCGCGTTGCTCAGCTGTGGACGATTTAAAAATGTTTGATATAAAGGTTGCTGTCCCATTTTATACAGGAATTGTTCATTTAAAAAAAAAAATCGAATTATATTGTTAGTTCTAATTATATTGTTAACACAAGTTAATTTAGGCTATTTAACATGCACTGTGACATTTTACCCTTTTTAACTTATAAACTCCTTGAGATTTTAAAGTCAGTTTAATAGTATTGAAGTTCAAGTTTTTAAAAAAAGGTTTTAAATGCTTAAATTATTTCTATGAATTAATAATATGTTATCAGGTTTTAATTGCTTAAATTATTTCTATGAATTAATAATATGTTATCATGTTTATTCTTGTAGAAAATAAGTGTTTATTCTTTAAGAAAATAAGGAAAAAAATAAGGGACGATCCAAATATTATTCATATTTGTTTTGCTTCACCTATTTATGTAAGCTACAATTATTCTAAAAAAACAAAAAAAAAACAAAAAAAAAAACATAATGTAATTAAAGGTGCCATCGGCCTGAGTAAATTTGACCATTATAGAATTGTGACGTTAAAGGTTAGTGATTTAGGAGGTGAAAATACTGTGAAATTACAAATGTTATGGGATTTTAAAGCATAACAACTGAAGGGCTATGAAACGTTAGCCCAGTGGTTCTCAACCTTTTTTTCCAACGGGCCGCACTATGGTGCAAGTGCAAGTCTCGCGGCCGCACGCATATCATTTACATATTACGTTATCAATACAAACCAACCTGATTTATAATATTATAGCCTAAATATTATGATATTTAATCGATTACATTCATTGAAATAAATTAATAATTCTACTCCCCATAAATAAAACACCTGATGCTGTCGGGAGCTGACCAATTTTGTGAAATTCGGCTCGAAAGGAGTAACAGCACAATGAAGTTGCGATTGTAAGTTGCAGTCTGTAAGACGCGCACGGGAGCATGACTTGACGCGCGACATTGCAGAAAATGTGCGTTCACAAATGTAGCCTATGTTGATCCAAATATGGAAAGCACTTTCGAATTTAATAATATGAGGTTCTCTCCAGAGATGTTTTGCCACATTTCTGCAATTAAGGATGATTGCTGCGTAGTATGGGTGTTTCTATTTGCCTGAACTTCTTCAAGTGAGTTACGGCGCAAACCGAAAATCCAGCACTCTCCTTCACTGCTGATACTGTGACTATTCTTGTTTGTATGTGTTCATTTGCTGGCATTTCCACACTTCTTTTTACTCCCTTAAAAACACATTTGTCAATTCTGATGCTCAATTTTACCGAACTAATGGCTGTTGATGACTATTTGAATTGAATTCTGCCAAATTGCGCGCTTGTATGTGTTCATAAAATGCGGAACGTAGGTCTGCTCATGTCTGAAAATAATATATGAAAAACAAAAGAATTTTACATATAAACATTAGGCTATAGCTTATATTTTTTAGTACATTTTTAAATGAATGTAAAAACTAAAATGAATTGTAAAACTGAAAGTTATTTTTTTTAATTGTGTTCAGCATGGTGGGCCGCATTTGAATTCGTGACGGGCCGCGGGTTGAGAACCGCTGCGTTAGCCAATAAAGCATTTTTTTAAACAATGGCACTTAAAGTTTTGAACTAAAATATTATTTCAACCATATAGCCTGTGAATAAACAAAATGCATACTTTTCAATGAAAGAACACAGAGTTTGCTTCTGGTGTTTGGATTTGTACTTCAATAATGAGCTCCAAGTTTAGGAATAGCCAACACAGTTTTTTTTATTTCTCTCTCTCTCTCTCTCTCTCTCTCTCTCTCTCTCTCTCTCTCTCTCTCTTTAACTCTCTATTTAATTAACAGCATTAACTTACAATGAAACACATCTTCCTTCAGGTAGACTGAATGTTTTTCTGTTTGCTAAATGTTGGGCTCATGATCAGTAAGTTGTATTCGCTCAAACTGATTTAGTTAAATCAAAATTTGCGGACTTTGAAGCTGGGCGCAGTTAGCGCGAGTCACGCGCGCTGTGAAGCGGGAGCAGCTGATGGAGGACCCCGCTTGGTCTTAAAGCCTTCCGCAAACGCTACGTTCACAAATAACAATGATTTTCGTTAAATAATGATTAATTATCAATTGATAATTTGTTATTATTATGGTCTTGTGAAAACAATAATATGGGCTGCGGGAAAATACTGAATAAAAAGAGTAAGGCTGCTGTGAGTGCAGGCATGTTTCAACACAGTAACATGAGAACACACCGTTCCTCACAGCCAAAAAACAGACCGAATTCAGTTCAGCTGGAGGGGGTTGGGGTAATTATGTATAGCTTGTGGGGGTCGAGATAAAGGTGTGAATCTCTTGGTCTTTCATATGGACAGTGTCTTATGAGGGTATCAAACTTGCAGAACAGGTTTAGATAGGACTGGTCATTTTGGTTTTAGGGCAACTTTGAAGAAAGGTTTTGATCCACTTCAAATGTTGACTAATGTATAGCAATATAGTTTATTAGTTATTATAACTTCAGAGGAAGTTGCCTTAACTCAATAAAATAAATAAATAAATTCACAAACGACATCAGACCAGTCCAGACATCAGTATGATCCGTCTATGATGTTTTATAGGCTTTTTTAGATTTGGGAATACACATGCGTTACAGACATGACAAAAAAACTTTTTGGAGACATTATTATTATTATTAATTAATTAATTTTTTTTTTATTTTTTTTTTTTTAGCCTATTTACAATGCACAAACCAGAAGCAACAATATCTGCAGAGAAGGGTTGGCCATTCTCAAAAAAAAAATCAATTTTATTTCAATTTTCGTTTTTGTGTTTCAGAGGAAAAATCAGTGTTAAGGCATCTCTCCAGACCGTTCTGAAAGAAGAATTTATGCAAACGCGTATAAAATGCTTTAAAAACTTTAACAGAGATGTCTAGAGGCTATTTAATAGATCTGCCTCCCATGTAAGATTTTTCTAGTTACTAGTCGTTCATTTGTCATTATTCAACTAATCGCAGGATTATATTACATTTACATATATAATCCATAATGAGCCTTAATATATTTCGCGCTCAAGCACATGCATTAAGTTTGCCCCAAAGCACAGGCAGAAGTAGCCCAATAATTGTAAAAAAAAGGAGACATTTTAATTATTTATTAATAAACAAATGTTTTCTTGTCGGCTGCAAGATGAAATTCACAGTGCTGCCTCTCTCCACATGAACGCGCCTTCAGAGATTACACAATGCTTTCGTTCTGAATTGATTCGTTTAAAAGACATTTCAAGCTTTCTGTAGATATATTTCTCATGTATGTGAGACACCACAATTTTAAGTTAATTCATTATCAGGAAAAAATTCAAGTGATCTAGAGGGCGCCTCCCTGTCCTGCATGCGCATTAATAATTTTCGCACAAGCACTTAAATATGAATAGTTATTCACATTTTGCATATGCATTACAACGTAAATTATTTTTTACATGCAATTATCCAAAATAAAACCAAACAAGATTTGTAGTGAAGATAAAACAAATAAGAATAAATGCTGCGCATGCACTCAGCATCACTCGCGCCGCGCAAATCTTGCACGCAGACATTTTACACACCTGCATTTAAATGCGGCTGCAATTTTTTTTTTTTTTTTTAACTTAAATTCTATGTAAGCAAGTAACGGCGGCTCCCTTTAAAATCACTGAAGTTGTCTATTAATGAAGCTCTTTTTTTTTTTTACATCATTTGCAGTTTGGTGATTATAATGAGAGAACTTGAGTTTAATCGTGAGGACGTTTTATTAATCCGTCCATTCTTTAGAATTTCAATGATTTAGCTAAATCGTGCAGGTTTAATTTATTCGTTTCTTGTTTTAATCAGGCCTAAATAATGGGAACGAAATTATACAGTGCCTCACGTTTTACTAAAAGAAAATAATTTATAAAACAAGCAACAATTTCTTACAGACAAATATATTTTCCCAAGAAGTTGTCTGTCAAAATAAAGGACAGTTAACGAATAACAAAAATGCATGTTGTTTTATTAAAGGAATTTTAAAATATAAATTAAAATATAGGCCTAATATATGAGAATATTGACATTTTGCATATAAATGTAGCCTAGCTCACTAAAATAGGCTACCACTTTTAATGCTCTGATGCAAAGTAAACCACAATTTCTTTTGAATAATATAACACATAATTCATATTATATAAATAATACTGCACACCTATTAAATGTGTCAAATCTAAAATATGGTGTAATACTGTGTAGCTTAGAGAAAATATAAGCACAGGCTCAGGCACAGGCTTGACATTTATCCTGCTTGAATTCGTTCTAAGAAATGCACATAACTTTATAATTACCAAACTTTCATCTGTGAATATTAAATATTTTTAACTATAGTGTTTTTCTTTCATTTTCCCTGACTGCAGCCGTCAAATGTAACACATCAGAGAGGCAAAACTGACGTCTATTTGCGAAAATGTGCTTTGATGCGCTTGTTTGAAAACTTGTGATTAAAGCGCCACTCAGCGGTCAAAAGCTGCAAATGCACTTTGCAGACGCCGCGGCGGCGGTACGAGCGGCGGTAGAAGTGACGTTTTGGATGTCTACCTACTGTAATTTGATAGAAGTACTTGCACTGTCCAATCTATGAAGACTGTGACTGTTCCCTGAAAAGTGAGGACAAAATATAAATTCAGTGCAGGATATAGAAAAAAATCTGATCGTGATTAAACCAGAAAAATTTAAAATAAATGAACAAAAACTATTTTTAAAGTTTGGGCTCCTAAACATTAGATCACTTGCACCCAAAGCAGTTATTGTAAATGAAAGGATCACAGATAATAGTTTTGATGTATTCTGCTTGACTGAAACCTGGCTCAACCAAATTATTATATTGGTCTAAATGAGTCTACTCCACCAAGCTACTGTTATAAGCATGAGCCCCGTCAGACTGGTCGTGGCGGAGGTGTTACAAAAATATATAGTGATTTTCTCAATGTTACTCAGAAAACCGGATACAGGTTTAACTCATTCAAAATACTTCTGCTTAATGTTACACTGTCAGATATCCAAAAGAAATCCATGGTATCTCTTGCTCCGGCTACTGTGTATAGACCACCAGGGCCGTATACAGAATTCCTAAAAGAATTTGCAGATTTCCTCTCAGACCTATCGGTTACTGTTGATAAAGCACTAATTGTCAGAGATTTTAACATTCACATTGATAATACAAATGATGCATCAGGACTTGCATTTACTGACTTAATAAACTGTTTTGGAGTCAATCAAAATGTCACCGGGCCCACTCATCATTTTAATCATACGCTAGATTTAATTATATAGCATGGAATTGATCTTACTGATATAGATATCATACCTCAAAGTGATGATGTTACTGACCATTTTCTTGTATGGTCCATGCTGCGTATTACTAATATTAACTATATGGCTCCACGTTATCATCCAGCCAGAACTATTGTTCCAGCCACCAAAGACAGATTCACAAATAACCCGCCTGATTTATCTCAACTGCTCTATGTACCCATAAATACACATGAACTAGACAAAATGACTAGCGACATGAGCACTATGTTCTCTAATACATTAGAAGCTGTTACCCCTATCAAAAAAAAAAAAAGGTTAGAAAAAAAGAACATTCTGAGCCATTGTACAACAGTAATACCCATTCTCTCAGGAAAGAAACTCATAGTCTTGAGTGCAAATGGAGAAAAAACTAACTTGGAAGTTTTTAAAATTGCATGGAAAAAAAAAAAAAGTATGTCCAGCTATAGACAGGCTCTAAAAGCTGCCAGGGCTGAACATATCCACAAACTCAAAGAAAATAAACAAACAAAAAAAAAAATCCAAGGTTTTTATTTAGCACAGTGGCTAGATTAACAAATAACCAGATGCCACCAGTTTGAAATATTCCCTCACAGTTTAGTAGTAATGACTTCATGAATTTCTTAACTGCTAAAATAGATAACATCAGAAATACAATAACAAATGTAGAGTCTACAGCGTCTAATACATCAGCTTCATTCAACGCACCCAAAGATAAACTGCAGTGCTTTACAACTATTGGACTAGAAGAGCTAAATAAACTTATCACTGCATCTAAACCAACAACATGTACCCACTAAATTACTGAAAGAGTTACCTGTAGTAGAAGAACCGCTTCTCAATATTATTAACTCATTGCTAGTGGTTATTAAGCCTCTTATCAAGAAACCACAACTAGATCCTTGTGAACTGGCAAATTACAGACCCATTTCAAATCTTCCGTTTATGTCTAAAATTTTAGAAAAAAGATGTGTTTGCTCAATTGTGCTCCTTCCTGCAAAAAAAAAAAAAAAAAAAAAAAGATTTCTATGAAGAATATCAGTCAGGTTTCAGACCCCACCATAGCACAGAAACTGCACTTGTTAAAATGACAAATGCCTTGTTTCTTGGGCCCCATTTACACTGCATGGCTCAAGTGACCCAATTCCGATTTTTTCCTCTCATGTGGCACAGATCGGATATGACCGGTGAACGTGTAACGTGTAAAACCGCATGGATTCCGATTTTCTCAGATCGGATTCAGGCCTCATTAATATGTGGTAATAAATTGGATATGAATCGGATACGTGCATTTGCATGTGCCATGTAAGCAGACAAATCGGATATTCCCCAGTAAATGCGAGTCATACGTCATTAAAAAAGTGACATCAACTCAGGTGGACACCACCAATTGAGATCACATGACTTATTATAGGTGCGATGAAGGATGAAGGATACACACAGTGGAGCAATGTGGAGGTTCATGTCTTTTAAGTCTTTGGGGCGAAGAAACAGTGCAGGCTGATTTTTTTGTTGACTTTTCAAAATCACTGTATAATTTTATTTGCATCTGCATCCATTGTATTTCGTGCTGTCTTACTTCCTTTTCCGGGTCAGAATGTCTATGTTTGGTAGTTGCAGCAGTTTATAGTGTAAATGCAAAAATCGGATACGGGTCACTTTTAAAAGATGATGTAAGCGGGTCGTCAAAAAAATCGGATATAGTCTAGTTTAGACCAAGGCTGCATCTCATTACTAGTTTTACTTCATCTTAGTGTTGCGTTCCACACTATAGATCGTGACATACTCATAGATCGACTACAAAACTATACAGGTATTCAAGGGCAGACTTTAAGATGGTCTAGATCCTACCTGTCTGATTGCTTTGTTTCTTTAAATGGGGAGTCATCTCAATTATCACCAGTAAAGTATGGAGTGCCACAAGGATCTGTCCTAGGTCCTCTGCTATTTTCAATATACATGTTGTGACTAAGGTCACAAAACTGTGGACATTTGGTAGTACCTACAGTAGGATAGCAAAGTCCACTAAAGGAGGTGGAGCTTTTTCACATTTTGTTCCCAAACTCTGGAATAGCCTTCCTGATAACATTCGGGGTTCAGACACACTCTCTCTGTTTAAATCAAGATTAAAGACACGTCTTTGGCCAAGCATTCAAATAATGCATCTCATAATCTTGTACAGCAGTTATATCTGATCAAATGTTCATTATTATTCTTTAGTTTGGGTTAAACAAATCAATTTTGCTTGGTTGGAACAGCAGCTATGTTAATTATAAATTGTAGCAACACCTCCCCCTTTACCTTTTGGACGCAGCTCATGTTTATAACAGTAATCTTGGGGGTAGACTCATTTAAAATAATGTAATCATCTGGTTTTAGCCAGGTTTCTTTCAAACAGAGCACATCTAGGTTATAATCAGTGATCATATAATTTACAAAAAAGTGCTTTCGTAGAAAGGGACCTGATATTTAAAATAAGCCAAGCTGTATCGTTTGTTTATCCGTATTACGTCTGTTGTTTTTTTGTTTTTTTTTGTTGAACATCAATTAAATTGTTACTCTTAAATTTGTTTGGACGTTTCTTGTATTTTCTAGTCCAGGGAACAGACACAGTCTGCATCATTAGCTTAACAAATTCATACATATGCAAACATGAGTGTGTTTGCATTAGTTACAGCAGTAAAAACTACATGGGTTAATAAAACATCATCCGATCTCCTAAACAGCATTACATCAACCCAGAGCTCATTTGTCACTGTCTGTTTTAAACTAAACAAATGAAGAGGAGAGTTCAGCAGGAAAAATCCTGTCAGCATTCACTCATCCTCATGCAAACTGGACAAAGAAGCATCATGAAGCTATTGATAAATTATCTTTACAGAATCATAACATTAAAGAATAACAGTAGTAATCAATGTGACTTATGAACTATATCATTTTGCTTGTAAAGCTCTTAAATTCCTATCATGTTGACTTATATTCAAATGTGTCTAGGTTATCTTATTTATGAGCAGGATTAATAACTGCTGGTCTAGGAGTATTTTCATGTCTCATATGTATTTTCACATGCTTTTCCTCCAGATGTCCAGCAGGGCTTAGTGTCTCCAGACAGACCAACACTGGAACTGAGAGACTTGCATGAAGGAAAAAAACAAAACAAAAAAAAAATATATATATATATATATAATTCTTTAATTATTTGTATAATTAATTGCATAATTATAACAGTTATGAATCATGTTGATGGTTAATAATAAATTAGGTTAATATTTTGACAATTATTTCTTTATTTATTATTATTAGTGAAATATTTATTTTTACCACCCCAATTGGATGTTTTTTAAAATCAAGATTCTCAGTGTTTGTTAATTCTCTTTAACCTTTATTTGACAAAACTACAAAGAAACGATTTCCAATGATTACACTGATCCACTTGTAAAGATTTTGTAAATATAAACACATTTTGATTTTGGTGGCTGCAACACACTAGCACATTCACTCTTTGTCTACACAACCATGCTGTTGTAGCACATGCAGGACAAGAACTGGCATCATCTTGATCTAACAATCAAGGACTTCCCATGATAGATGACATCTGGACAGAATTATATGTCTCTGTACAATCCCAATATATGCTGGTGGCATCACAGAATAGAACTGATGTATAGCTTTCTCCCAGAGTAACAGAGATTCAAGTTGTATTTCTTGATGCAGTGGCAGACTGTGGTAAATGACAGTAAGTACTCCTGAGCACATGTGGCTATATTTAACAATGCGGCATGACAGTTTCTTATGCAGTGCCATCTGAGGGGTCAAAGGTCAAGCATATTCACCTGAGGTTCCCTGTCTTGCCTTACACAGGCAGAGATTTATTTTGATTCACTTAATCTTTCACAATATTATGTAGGATAGTTGGTGAAAGACCTAAATTCTTTGCTACATTTTGCACTGAGAAATGTGATTTTTGATTTGTTTGACACTTTCCTACTAAATTTGGCAAAGGCTGAGATGTTCCTTTTATAAACAATCATGATCCCCTCACCTATTACAAATTCACCTGTTTATTGTTGACTGTTTCAAAACAGTTTAATTTGGATATTCTGTAATCTTTTTACTTTTATTTTGCCTCTGTCCTAGCTTTTTTGGAGTGTGTTGCAGCCATCTTCATCAAAATTTGTTCATATTTAAAAAACATTTAAGCTCATCAATGAAAACATTTAAATCTATTCTTTGTAGGAAGGAACAACCCTGTACGTCACTTCCTGTTTGTTGCTGCCGTATGCCTCGAGTTTGAGCTCTGTCACGTTAATTCTTTATCGTCTATTTTTTAATCTTGAAATCTATTTTATACACCATCATTTTCGTTTCTATAACGTGTGAATATATACTCTATCGTATTCTACAACAAAAACAATCAGAGCGCCTTTTATTTCCCGAGTCCGCTAGTAGCTTATAGCCCAAAGCTTTGCCAGCGTGGTTGTCGCTAAACCCACGTGCATTGCTAATACTCTATTCACACACATTACCATTGCTTTACTCACTGTTACTTGCTTTAATAGCAGATGTATGTCTACCTTTGAGTGCAGGTGACATGTTCAAGCTCCTCTGCGAGACGGAATGCGACGCTGTGATCGTCGGAGACTCCATCGTCAGACACGTCCATGCTACGTTAGCCGAAGGTAAAGTGCACATACACTGTTTCCCTGGTGCTCGTGTTCTCAATGTTTCTGTGCAGATACCTGCGATCCTGAAGGCCAACGACAACCCCAGAGCGGTTGTGCTTCACACTGGGCTTAACGACACCACTCAGCGGCAGACAGAGACGCTGAAGAGGGACTTCAGGAGCCTGATCGAGATGGTGCGCAGCACAACGCCCGCGGCAACGATCATCATGTCAGGACCACTGCCCACGTATCGACGAGGACACGAAAGGTTCAGTAGACTTTTTGCTGTAAATGAATGGTAATTGTCATGTTGTAAAGAACAGAAACTGCTCTTTGTTAATAATTGGAATCTTTTCTGGGAGCGTCCTAGGCTTTTTCGCGCTGATGGCCTGCACCTCAGCAGACTCGGAGCAGAACTCCTCTCGAACAACATCTCCAGGACTCTACACTCCATATGACTAGTAAGCCGATTCTCAAATAACTGCTATGATGGCTTTTGTTCTACCCGCTTAAATGATAGAAGTACTTGCGCTGTCCAATCTATTAAGACTGTGTCTGTTCCCCGAATAGTGAGGTCAAAATATACATTTAATGTAGGATCTAGAAAAAAATCTTATTGTGATTAAACCACAAAAATGTAAAATAAATGCAAAAACAATTTCTAATGTTTGGGCTCATAAACATTAGATCACTCACACCCAAAGCAGTTATTGTAAATGAAATGATCACAGATAATAGTTTTGATGTACTCTGCTTGACTGAAACCTTGCTAAAACCAGGTCTACTCCACCAAACTACTGTTATAAACATGAGCCCCATCAGACTGGTCGTGGGGGAGGTGTTGCAACAAAATATAGTGATATTCTCAATGTTACCCAGAAAACATGATACAGGTTTAAATCATTCGAAATACTTCTGCTTAATGTTACACTGTCAGATATGCAAAAGAAATCTATGGTATCTCTTGCTTACCGCTGATAAAGCGCTAATTTTCAGAGATTTTAACATTCACGTTGATAATACAAATGATGCATTAGGACTTGCATTTCCCGACTTAATAAACTGTTTTGGAGTAAAGCAAAATGTCACTGGGCCCACTCATCGTTTTAATCATACGCTAGATTTAATTTTATCGCATGGAATCGATCTTACTGATATAGATATCATACCTCAAAGTGATGATGTTACTGAGCATTTCCTTGTATCGTGCATTCTGTGTATTGATGATATTAACTATATGGCTTCGCGTTATCGTCTGGGCAGAACTATTGTTCTAGCAACCAAAGACAGATTTGCAAACAACCTGCCTGATTTATCTCAACTGCTCTGTGCACCCATAAATACACATGAACTAGATGAAATGACTGGCAACATGGGCACTATCCTCTCTAAAATATTTGAAGCTGTTGCCCCATCAAATTGAAAAAGGTTAGAGAAAAACGTACTGTGCCATGGTACAACAGTAATACCCACGCACTCAAGAAAAAAACTATTAGTCTTGAGCGCAAATGGAGAAAAACTAACTTGGACGTTTTTAGAATTGCATGGAAATACAGTATGTCCAGCTATAGACAGACTCTAAAAACTGCCAGGTTCGAGCATATCCACGAACTCAATCCACAAAACAATCCAAGGTTTTTATTTAGCACAGTGGCTAGATTAACAAATAACCAGACACCACCCAATCTAAATATTCCCTCACAGTTAAATAGTAATGACTTTATGAATTTATTCACTGATAAAATAGATAACATCAGAAATACAATAACAAATGTAGATTCTACAGTGTCTAATACTTCACAAAACGCTGGACTTTTGGTAGAACCTAGGATAGCAAAATCCACTAAAGGAGTTAGAGCTTTTTCACATTTGGCTCCCAAACTCTGGAATAGCCTTCGTGATAATCTTCTGGGTTCAGACACACTTTCTCTGTTTAAATCTTGATTAAAAACACACCTCAAATAATGCATCTCATAATTTTGGACTGCAGTTATATCTGATCAAATGTGCATTATTATTCTTTAGCTTGGGTTAAACTAATTAATTTTACTTGGCTGGAACAGCAGCTATGCTAATTATGTCTCTATTTGTTTCTCTGATCCAGATCACCTGAGAAGAGATGATGCCAACCCCTTAGAGGACGTCAGATGATGGTAACCCAGAGACAACATACAGAACTGTCATGGTCTTGTCATGATCCTGTCTCTATCTCTCTCTTTTTCTCTCTCTGTCTCCCCCTGCTGGTTTCTCCCCTCCTGTCTCCCCCGCTCTTCGCTTCTGTGTCACAGCTGACTTCACTTCTCATTAAGATAATTTCCCCTCCACCTGCTTCTCATATTGCCTTGTTATCTGGGCTACTTCTACCCTCTCGTTCTCGTGTCTCTTTGTCAGATTGTTATCTCCTAATGAGGCTGTTGCCGTCTGCACAAGAGATTAGTCTTGTCCTGTCCGGTCTAGTCGGGGTTAGGTTAGTCTTCTGCTATCCCTGCCCGTTCGTCTCTGTGCTCACCCCTTTGCACCCCACAGAACCTTACCTGCTGTCCAACGCCGCGGCCTCCCCACTCTGCGAGCTCCGATCCCCGGATCTCCCCTGAGCCCGGTCAAGCCTCCGCCTCGCCAGCCTGCTGGTTGTTCCAGCCACAGAGGTCTCCTGTGTTACTTATACCCAGCCTGCGGGTCTGCCTTGGTTTTCACCTTTTGTTCTCCTTATTTGGATTTTCCTGTGGCTTTCCTTTGTTTGATTAAAGACTGTCATTTTGCCCTCGCATTTGAGTCCTCTCCCTTCAATACCCATCACAGAACAATCTGACCAATATGATGGACTCAGCGAGTGGCAGCCCGTTCCAGACCGCCGTTGAGCACCAGGGCGTCCTCCTCGGGAAGCATGAGGAGGACATCTCCGCTACCCGACACGCCGTCGGTTCTTTGGCCGCCCAGATGTCCGAGCTGTCCAGCCAGGTTCACAACCTCCGTCTCCAGCCGTCCGCCTCTCAGTGTCCTCCTGTTCAGACGGAGCCTCGGATAAATAATCCTCCGGCCTATTCGGGTGAGCCAACACAGTGCCGCGCCTTCCTTACTCAGTGCGAGGTGGTCTTCTCGCTCCAGCCCTTCACATATGCTAAGGAGAGAGCCAAGGTTGCTTTTGTTCTTTCACTCCTCCACGGGCGAGCTCGCGAGTGGGGAACGGCCAACTGGGAGACTGAGGCGGAGTGCATCTCAAGCTTTGAGCGTTTTAAGGAGGAGATGATCCGGGTCTTCGACCGCTCCGCCTATGGAGAGGAGGCTTCCCGTCGGCTTTCCACACTTCGGCAGGGGAGACGATCCGTGCCGGATTTCGCCATTGAATTCCGGACCCTCGCTACCACCTGCGGGTGGAACCAACCCGCCCTGACCGCTCGCTTCCTGGAGGGCTTGTCTCCTGAGGTGCGGGACGAGGTCCTCGTCCGTGAGATCCCTACCCGGCTCGACGATCTAATCGACCTGGCCATCCGTGTGGAGAGACGGTTTGACCAACGCCGTCGTGCTCATCGCCTGGAGGAGAGTCTTTTCTCGTCGCCTCGTGTCAGCCCCTCCCACTCTGAACCTGAACCTATGCAGCTGGGTGGCCTTCGTATTTCTTCTAAGGAGCGTCAGAGGAGGATTCAGAACCGCCTCTGTATGTACTGTGCTAGTGCCTCTCACTTTGTGTCTTCCTGTCCGGTAAAAGCCAACGCTCGCCAGTAGGAGGAGGGTTACTGGCGAGCGCTACCACTAACACTATCCCTTCCACTTCCTGCACGACACTTCCAGCGCATCTCCAGTGGGCGGGGTCGTCAGCCTCCTGTGCGGCCTTGATCGATTCTGGGGCCGAGGGAAACTTTGTGGATGAGAAGTGGGCGCTCCAACAAGGTATTCCGCTCACACCGCTAAGAGACTCCACCCTTTTATTTGCCCTTGATGGCAGCGCCCTACCTAGGGTACAGAAACAGACGATCTCATTAACTCTGACCATCTCTGGCAACCATAAAGAGACAATTTCCTTTTTTATTTTTCAGTCTCCTTTTACTCCTTTAGTACTGGGGCACCCTTGGTTAGAACTTCACAATCCACACATTGACTGGGCTAAGGGGTCTGTTTTGTCCTGGAAGTTGTCATGTCATGTTAAGTGTTTAGCCTCGGCTGTTCCCCCCGTGTCTTCTGTTTCTGTGTTGCAGGAGGAGACGGGAGATCTGACTGGGGTACCGGAGGAGTATCACGATTTGCGGGGGGTTTTCAGCCGTTCTCGAGCCATGTCTCTTCCGCCCCATCGCCCGTATGACTGCGCTATTGATCTCCGCCCGGGGACCACGCCCCCTCGGGGTAGGCTCTACTCCCTTTCCGCTCCCGAACGGCAGGCTTTAGAGAATTATTTATCTGAGTCCCTCAGTGCCGGCACAATCGTCCCTTCCTCGTCGCCTGCCGGCGCCGGATTCTTTTTTGTTAAGAAAAGAGACGGCTCTTTGCGCCCATGCATAGATTATCGGGGGCTGAACGACATCACTGTTAAGAATCGTTACCCACTGCCGCTGATGTCCTCAGCCTTTGATATCCTGCAGGGGGCAAAAGTCTTTACCAAGCTCGACCTACGCAACGCTTACCATCTCGTACGCATTCGGGAGGGGGACGAGTGGAAGACCGCCTTTAACACGCCCCTCGGCCACTTCGAGTATAGAGTCCTTCCCTTCGGATTGGTTAACGCCCCCGCCGTCTTTCAAGCTCTGATCAATGACGTCCTTCGGGATATGCTCAATTTATTCGTTTTTGTCTATCTCGATGACATTTTGATTTTTTCGCCCTCTCTCCAGATTCATGTGCAGCACGTTCGCCGCGTTCTCCAACGATTGCTCGAGAATCGACTCTTTGTTAAGGCCGAGAAGTGCTCCTTTCATGCTTCGTCTATAACGTTTCTAGGCTCCGTTATCTCTGCAGAGGGGATCAGTATGGACCCTGCCAAGGTCCAGGCCGTGCTCGATTGGCCCGTCCCGGATTCTCGTGTCTCGCTACAGCGCTTTCTCGGTTTTGCTAATTTCTATCGCCGCTTTATACGCAACTTCAGCCAGGTAGCCGCGCCACTCACCGCCCTCACTTCGGTTAAGTCTCGTTTCGGTTGGTCCGGTCCTGCGCAGGAGGCATTTGACCGGCTAAAGACCCTTTTTACGTCCGCACCCATCCTCCTCACTCCAGATAGCTCAAGACAGTTTATCGTTGAGGTCGACGCCTCCGAGGTAGGGGTGGGAGCCGTTCTTTCCCAGCGGTCAGCGTCGGATAATAAGATACACCCCTGCGCGTACTTCTCACACCGCCTTTCCCCCGCGGAACGTAATTACGATGTCGGGAATCGTGAGCTCCTCGCCATCCGCTTGGCATTGGGTGAGTGGCGGCAGTGGTTAGAGGGTTCCTCGGTCCCTTTCATCGTTTTGACTGATCATCGCAATTTAGAATACATTCGCTCCGCCAAGAGATTGAACTCGCGTCAGGCTCGTTGGGCCCTTTTCTTTACGCGTTTTGATTTTGTCATTTCATACCGTCCGGGCTCTAAGAACGGTAAGCCGGACGCGTTGTCTCGACTTTTCGACCCCTCGATCGGCCGCACCCCCCAAAAGGCGATTATTCCTCCCGGTCGGGTGGTGGGGGCTACGGTCTGGGGAATCGAGAAACAGGTTAAGCGCGCACTCTCTCACGTCGCTACTCCCCGTAACTGCCCTAGGGGCAGCCTCTTTGTCCCGGTTCCCACACGATTGGCAGTTCTACAATGGGCTCATTCCTCTAGACTAGCGGTTCATCCCGGTGTTCGAGGTACTATCGCATTTATCCGCCAGCGTTTCTGGTGGCCCTCTTTAGAACGTGATGCGCGCCGTTTTATCGCCGCCTGCTCTATTTGTGCCCAGACCAAGGCGGGCAATTCCCCACCTGCTGGTCTCCTCCGGCCGCTACCTGTTCCCTCTCGCCCGTGGTCCCATATCGCTCTCGACTTTATCACCGGTCTTCCGCCCTCGGCCGGTAAGACGGTCATCCTGACAGTAGTCGACCGCTTTTCTAAATCGGCGCACTTCATTCCCCTTACCAAACTGCCCTCTGCTAAGGAAACGGCCCAGATTATGATTGATAATGTGTTTAAGTTTCATGGCTTGCCCACCGACGTCGTGTCCGATAGGGGCCCGCAATTCGCCTCGCAGTTCTGGAGAGAATTTTGCCGTCTCATAGGTGCCACTGCTAGCCTTTCCTCGGGTTTTCACCCACAGACTAATGGCCAGGCCGAGCGAGCCAATCAGATTGTTGCCCGCATGCTCCGCAGTCTAGCCTTTCGCAATCCCTCGTCTTGGGCCGAACAGCTATCCTGGGCTGAGTATGCTCATAATTCCCTCCCTTCCTCGGCCTCTGGTATCTCTCCCTTTCAATGTTGCCTCGGCTATCAACCACCCTTATTTTCATCCCAAGAGACCGACTCTTACTGTCCGTCCGTTCAGACCTTTATCAGTCGCTGTAAGCGAACCTGGAAGAGGGTGAGATCTGCACTATGTCGTTCTAAGAGACGCATGTGCGTGGCTGCTAATAGATCGCGTGTCAAAAGTCCTCGCTATGTCGCGGGTCAGAAGGTTTGGCTATCTACATCTAATTTACCCCTGCAGTCTGACTCCCGTAAACTGGCCCCCCGCTTCATCGGACCGTTCCGCATTATCAAGATCGTTAACCCTGTCGCTGTCAAACTCCGGTTACCGCAAAATCTTCGTCGTGTTCACCCGGTGTTTCAGGTCTCCTGCATTAAACCGGTCTCCCGCTCCCCCCCCCCACTTCTTTCTCTGCCGTTCGTATCGAAGACTCCCCGGTCTACACCGTCCGCAGGATCATAGATAGGCGGCGTCGGGGTCGTGGTCACCAATACTTAGTCGATTGGGAGGGGTATGGTCCTGAGGAGAGGAGTTGGGTCTCCCCTAAGGATATCCTGGACCCCTCGCTCATTGATGATTTCCTCCGGTCTCGCCAGCATTTCCCCGCTGGAGCGCCGGGAGGCGCTCTTTGAGGGGAGGGTACTGTCATGGTCTTGTCATGATCCTGTCTCTATCTCTCTCTTTTTCTCTCTCTGTCTCCCCCTGCTGGTTTCTCCCCTCCTGTCTCCCCCGCTCTTCGCTTCTGTGTCACAGCTGACTTCACTTCTCATTAAGATAATTTCCCCTCCACCTGCTTCTCATATTGCCTTGTTATCTGGGCTACTTCTACCCTCTCGTTCTCGTGTCTCTTTGTCAGATTGTTATCTCCTAATGAGGCTGTTGCCGTCTGCACAAGAGATTAGTCTTGTCCTGTCCGGTCTAGTCGGGGTTAGGTTAGTCTTCTGCTATCCCTGCCCGTTCGTCTCTGTGCTCACCCCTTTGCACCCCACAGAACCTTACCTGCTGTCCAACGCCGCGGCCTCCCCACTCTGCGAGCTCCGATCCCCGGATCTCCCCTGAGCCCGGTCAAGCCTCCGCCTCGCCAGCCTGCTGGTTGTTCCAGCCACAGAGGTCTCCTGTGTTACTTATACCCAGCCTGCGGGTCTGCCTTGGTTTTCACCTTTTGTTCTCCTTATTTGGATTTTCCTGTGGCTTTCCTTTGTTTGATTAAAGACTGTCATTTTGCCCTCGCATTTGAGTCCTCTCCCTTCAATACCCATCACACAGAACTACCACATTTTGCTATAAGTTTGATTGCATAATTGCTGTTAATAGTGTTAATCATCTGTTTGTTTATGTTTTATTGATTTTTCCGAACATTTCTGCCATATGCACATAAACTGACAGTCATCACTGATAAGCTACTACTAAATATTGTAGAAACATAATTTTCTGTAAAGTTGCTTTGCAATGATTTGTATCGTAAAAAGCGCTATACAAATAAACTTGAATTGAATTGAATTACTTTTGTCAATTCAATAAAAGTTAAAGCGAATTAACAAATCACAGATTCTTGATTTCATTGGATCTTACAAAACATCCCATTTTTTTCAGTTTTGGGGTTGTATATTCATTTGACAAATAAACACATAGCTATGTAAAATAATTTGCATAGTACAAATATTATGCTATTTCCTATATACTAGATATTACAAGGAGATTGTACCCAAGGAAGAATTTAATTTTTATTTTAATACACTATAATCTTTAGGTAGTTTATTTGTATCTGATCAACATGTCTGAACATTTATGTGATTTTACATAGAAAATTCGATTTTAACACCATTGAATAGTTTTATTATTACTTAATGAAGAGACTGAAAACTAAAAATTAATTAGTGTCACAGAACAAAAAAAAATATTCCGATATAAGAAAGTACATTTTCACGTCAAGTCTGACCCTACAGAGGACAAGCCATCTGGAGAACAGATGGATGGAAATTAATGAGCACTGTTTCATGTACAAAAACTTCAGTCATAGTGGAGTAATTTTTATTTTTTTATTTTTTTTTGGACATTATACAGAAGTACACTTTTAAACTATTATTTTCACAGACAACAAATATTAAAATCAGAATAGGTCAGAAATCAAGGTCATCAATATTGGTGTAATCTTTGATGACCAGCTGACCTTCAAAGAAAACACACTGCAAAGACTGCTCGATCTTGCAGGTTTGCATTGCACAACATCAGAAAGATCAGGACTTTTTTTAACAGAGCATGCTGCGCAACTTCTTGTCCAGGCCCTGGTCATTTCTAGGCTGGACTACTGCAATGCTCTTCTGACTGGACTTCCATCAAGCACAATCAAACCTCTACAAATGATTCAGAATGCAGCGGCACGACTGGTCTTCAACAAGCCCAAAAGAGCCCATGTTACACCTCTCTTTATCTCCTTGAACTGGCTGATGGTTGCGGCTCGCATCAAGTTCAAGACATTGATGCTTTCATATAGAACAGCCACAGGCTCAGAACCCACCTACTTCCACTCACTATTACGAATCTACATCCCCTCCAGAAGTCTGAGATCCGCTAGTGAGTGACTCCTCATGGTACCATCACAGAGAGGCTCAAAATCACTTTCCAGAACATTCTCCTTCACTGTTCCTGGCTGGTGGAATGATCTTCCCACCGCTATCCGGCATGCTGAATCCCTGACAATTTTCAAGCGACAACTAAAAACTCATCTCTTTTGAAGCTACTTGACTTCAGTGTAAAAAAATAAAATAGATAAAAAACCTTTGTGTTTCTCTTTATTTATTCCTTCTCTTTCTAGCTTGTACTTATTTGAACAAATGCCTAAAACTTGGTATTACGAGCACTTCCTGTGTCTGTTTGCCTCTTCAAGAAGAATCGCTTTGTGTATTCCCCAATTATAAGTCGCTTTGGATAAAAGCATCTGCAAAATTACTAAATGTAAATGTAAATATTAAAATGCATTGAGGATTAAAGACATTCTGTGAAAATCCTTCCATTGAAGCAGTCACACTTAATTGTTCTTAGTTGTCAGCTAGCCACCAGAACATTAATTTTTACTCCTTTCTTGCAAACTTTTGTGATAAAAAAAGCTGCCAAACACTACAAAATGTACTTGAAAATCACGTGAAATAAACAAAACACTCACAAGCAGCCACATCATCAGCATTAATTTGGACAGACAGAAAATCTACACACATTTCCATTAATTTCTTTGGAACCATTCAAAGACACAAGTTTTTCTTCACATTGATTTGATTATTAATATCCATGCTGATAACGAAACTGATGCATTTGGACATTCTGAACTCTATTGGGGTTAGACAACACGTGTCAGGACCTACTCACTGTCAAAATCATACTCTAGATTTAATACTGTCAGATGGAATTGATGTTGATGATGTTTAATTTATGCAGCAAAGTGATGATATCTCAGATCATTATCTAGTATTGTGTAAACTTCATATAGCTAAAACTGTAAATTCTACTCCTTGTTACAAGTATGGTAGAACCATCACTTCTACAACAAAAGACTCCTTTGTAAGTAATCTTCCTAATTTATCTCAATTCCTCAACATATCTAATAGCTCAAACTATGGACTATGGAAACTATGAACTCTCTCTTTTCTAACACTTAAGACATGGCTGCTCCTTTTTACTTTAAGAAGATTAAGGAATAAATGTGTGACATTAGTTTTAAAGTTGTGAAAAAGCACTTCTGTGCTCTATCATTATGCTCTCTGATGCTGTTTGAATAAAGAGCCTCATATTGCAGCAAATTCAGAATGTAAATCAATCTCAGTGTCTTACGTACAGTACTGACAAAAGATTTTGCATAACATAATGAATAAAGAGTTGAGTAGATAGTAAAAGACAAGTCTGTTGAGAGAAGACACTTGATTTACTGTTGAGGAGATCAAGCTTCAGTCGCTCCAGAGCAGGTAAATTGGGGTTTGTTGGATTTCTATGGCTGAAATAAATAAATAAAAATAACCTACTTCAACTTTAAAGCTTATTATACCTAAATAAGTATAATCAAATTGGATGTACAAGTAAGTTCAACTTATATAAAATTGAAAAAGTTTATACATTTATATAAAAGAAAAAGTCAAATCTCATATAACTTACAAAAATGAAGTTGAAATCGGTTAATTTGATGAGTTAAACTAATGAAAAAACACATTGGCGTCATTATTTACAGGCTGATTAAGGGGTTTATGTCAAAGGGTGGGTTTTGCATTCACTGATTCTTTCTGCAAGAACATGTTTTGCAGCCATGTCTGCTTGCTCATCTCCAATAAATCCCCTTGATTATAAAGAAAACTATTTCCTTTGCAATATTAGAAACCTAACCAGCATGTCATATTCTTGTCATTTCTTTCTTTCAGTGAACAAACCTGTGAAGACAAGATGATACAGAACAAGATTCAACTCGTTGTTTTTCTCGGTGAGTGTTAGTGAACGAAACTGATGTCAGATCAGAGGTTTAGATCAGCTTAACACTGTTGATTTTCCTGCAGCAGGAATCCTGTCCAAGGCTTCATGTGACCTGGATCGAATCATCCTGATCGAAGAGCCAAAGACTTGGACAGAAGCGCAATCCTACTGCAGAGAGAAATACACGGATCTGGCGACAGTTCAGAGCGATGAAGACAGAGCCAAACTGAAGGAGGCAGCAGATGCTGTGATCTTTCAGTCTGTGGCCTGGATCGGCTTCTACAGAAACATTGGGGGTTGGTCGTATCAAAACACACCGATCAGCTATGTGATGTGGGAATCCTGGGAGCCGGACTTGCCCAAAACAAACGAGGCCTGTGGGTCTGTACAAAGCAACGGACGATGGGGTGACAGAGGCTGCACTGAACAAGACTACTTCTTTTGCCAAACTGGTAAGAAATTATATAGTACTCATAGATATCTTTGATTTGAGTTGAAAAAAAAAAAAATGTAAAAAATAAACTTACAATTTATAAAATTCATACTCACAGAGCTTATACACTACAAAAAATAAAAAAAAAAAATAAATAAAAAAAAGGGTACTTAGTATTTTGTCTTGTTTCCCACTTAAATTTGATGTCATTTTGAAATCATTTTGGATCTCTGATAATGTATCTTGAGGCAAGGATAATTAGACATTTGTGCTACAAATGAACACATTCTTAAATCATGTTTTCCAGGAAAAAAAAAAAAAATCCTTATAGCAGGATGCGATCAATATCATAGATGACAAATAAGCAGCCTCAGAAGATAACTGGATTAAAAAACAGTTTTATTAAAGACACTGCATGAAACTCTGCAGTAACAAATGTGTTGTGTGTCTTCAGCATAAACATATAAACAACATAAACATCACTTCTCAGTGCTCCATACTGATCTGATGTGATTAAAACTGTATTATTGAATTACTATTATTATAGATCAAACAGTGCAATTATCATACACAGTAACACACACACAGATCTACTGGTTTGTATTTACACTCCAGACTTAAATCACAGAACTATATTTTCTTTCTTATGTTATGTTCATCTGTATCAATCATCACAGTTTTGGATTCAATCCATCATTTAAATAACGCTGTAGATCCTAAAACTATGAAATGTGTAGATAGCAGCATGTTAAATGTATGTTGCATTCAAAAAGTAACCAAAAAGCGCTGCCTTTATAAAATCACTTTTCCAAGCCATTTTTTGAGGATGAGTTTGTCCATATTTTCTATGAACAAATGTATAAACTTAGTTAATTTTGTATGCCACTTCACATTTTCAAGAAGGTTTCTCTGTCCAATCTACTCCTTACAGACACACAGGACACACTTCAGAACAAGTTTAAGTACATTGACATGGTCATGAACTGGTATGATGCTCAAATTTACTGCAGAACACACTACGTAGACCTGGCCACCATTACTGACGACACAGAGAACACGTTTCTCGCAAACATACTTGGGCCGCTACTATGCTTGGTTTGGTCTGCACAAGAACCCATTGAACCCATGGCAGTGGGCGGATGAGAGCAGTGTATCGTTGTCCTCTGTGAAATGGGGGTCTGGGCAGCCTGATAACGTGAAGGGAAACGAGGATTGTGTGAAAATCAGTACTGAAGGACTGATGGCTGATGACTCCTGCTCGACTCCACTGCCTTTCTACTGCCGCGAACACAGGAAAATACAGCGTGTGAGATTCACAGTCAAATCAGACGGAGATCTGGACGAATCTGCAGTGATGGAGGCCATAGAGAAGAAGGTGAAATGATTCTGCATGCTATTTTAATTTCATTAATATGTTATTATAGTTAAATATGCAGAATAGTAATTTTAGACTGTTCTGAACTGTTTTTTATTTTTATTGTTCCAGTTTCTATTTTAATTTTAGTTAATTTTGTTGTGCGTTTGTGTCACTTGCATGTTTGCATGTTTCTATACATCCTTAAATCGAGAAACATTTACCTAAGAAGCAAAATGATTTAAATTATGAAAATATTTTTTTTTAATTATAAAACTAAAAATAAAAAATAAAAAATCTGCCAGTGGGCTCAGAAAAATCAGCTAGCTCTCCTTTTAATTGAACCTAACTTTTCACAGAAAAACAATTGTTCCTTGTTTTAAGCACACACACACACACACACACACAAAACAAACAAACAAACAAACAAATAAAAACATTTTGGTATATTTGCTTCTTATCTTCTGTCATTTGAATATTTGTTGATCTAAGAATGTTTATATTTTAGTTGTACTGAAAAACAGAACAAAAATTTGATTTAATTAAAAAAGTAAAAGATTATTATTATTATTTTTTTTTATTTTTTTTTTGCAGTGTTTATTTTATTTTAATTAACAAAAAAGTTATATATATATATATATATATATATATATATATATATATATATATATATATATAAATATATATATTATAGTTTTAGTTTACTGACAGCTAAACGGCAGTAGATTGATCTCGTTCACTGATTTCTGATGTAATCTGGTCTTTAGATGAAGCAGATCCTCTCGGATGAGGACATGGAAATCACATCCAGCATAAAATGGAGCGTCCAACCTGACGGGAAGATCTTCCAGCAGCAGAAAACACAAGAAAACACACAAGAGACGCCATGTGAGGTGTTAGATCCAATGAAACGCTAGACTCTGATACAAGCAATAACTTGTCCAAACATTAATGAATCTTTAAGCAAAAGACATTCATAATAAATGATAGATGTTCAAGACCATCACATGTAATTAATACAGTTAATGCATGGTAAATTATAAAATAATCATGGAATATACATATAATACACATTATGTGGGAAAGTCGTGACCTAATGGTTAGAGAGTTTGACTCGTAACCCTAAGGTTGTGGGTTCGAGTATCGGGCCGGTAATACCACGACTGAGGTGTCCTTGAGCAAGGCACCGAACCCCCAACTGCTCCCCGGGCGCCACAGCATAAATGATACCCACTGCTCCAGGTGTGTGTTCACGGTGTGTGTGTGTGTGTGTTCACTGCTGTGTGTGTGCACTTAGGATGGGTTAAATGCAGAGCACGAATTCTGAGTATGGGTCATGTCACTTTCACTTTCACTTTATTTCAGTTTGGTATTTGTTTACAAATAAATCTTTCAAGATATCAGGATTTTTTTTTGCTTACGTCTTTTAAGTATAGCAATTTTTCTTTAATCTATGTTTGATATGCGGCGCAATTAATTAGAAGACTGAACTGACTCGCGAGCACAAATACAAATATAAATAAAACAATACATTAAAATAATATGGTAAGACACACCAGTTTGCAATATCAAGCAGCAAAACTAGCTGTTTTGTACTGCTAAAAATAGCTGGACGCGGAAGAAACCAGAAGCCTTGCACAAAGTTTACGAATGTCCAGGAAAAATAAGGTGAATAAAGAACAATTCTCACTATTAACTAGAATGCATTTTACTTGCATATTGGCTGTTTATTAGTACTTATTAAGCACATATTAATGCCTTATTTTTCATGACCACATTCTAGATCAATTAATCCTACCCCATACCTAAACTTAGCAACTACCTTACTAACTATTAACCCTTTAAGCCTAAAGTGTACCCCCCACAAAAATATTCATAATCTAATTACTAAGCAACCACTAAAATGAATAACACACAATGTCTAATTTTAAAGCTTAGAAACTCAGCTTTTTACTGCCATTCTTAACAAGCGCTTGATCAACACCAAATACTGTAGGTGTCATATGAAAGCTTAGAGTATGAACTTTACATTGCATGTAGTCAATTTAAGTACTACAGAGTTATTTGCTGATAAATACGAAAAGCATGTTTTCATAATTTATAATACATTACAGTACATAGTACAAAAATCCTATGGGTAAAAACATCACTCAGCTCAGATAGTAATGTGCCATATATATTTTTACTTTTCACTCAAATTGTTATGCTGATAATGTTATCTGTGATATACAATTTTGCATTTATTTAGTCATTTATTTAGAAATTTTATATAGAAATGAATTTTAGAGGGCAACCATACATTTGGTTTGTGTTTTGCTTTTTTTAATATTCATTTACTTTTCATTCACATAGGATTTATAATTAATTAATTTTATTTTTCCATTTAATCATATAATCATTTTAATCATTTATTTAATCATATCATTGTTTCATTCAAGGATTAGTCATTTATATTATTTTTTCCATTGCTGTTTAGTCTTATGATTGTGTGCTTTCAGTGGATATTTGTC
The DNA here is from genome assembly GCA_024542945.1 of allo-octoploid hybrid of Carassius auratus x Cyprinus carpio. NCBI lineage: Eukaryota > Metazoa > Chordata > Actinopteri > Cypriniformes > allo-octoploid hybrid of Carassius auratus x Cyprinus carpio. Next base: position 40,586,130 of record CM045014.1, on the reverse strand, counting down.
TTCATGAGTAAGAGATCAGAGAATGTCTCCATTTCAAGGATGATGTAGTGAAGCAGTAATTCTCCATTGCTGTGGTCTGTGCTATAATAACACTTGTTGTATTTGTGCTGGTCAGACGAAGTCTGAACACTGAAACATACACAACTAAGATTATTCAATAAACTCTGCTCATTTTATCATCACTTTGTCTCCTGCTTCTTCTCTTCTCTGGCTTCCTCCGTCAACTTTTTGGCTGACAGAAGACTGTTAAAACTGTTTTGACATCTGAATTACAGTTTTTCCATTTGAAACAAAAAAAATAAATAAAATTTTTAAATGAAAAACTGATATAAAAACGCATTTATTGATGTCATTTCAACTAACTTATATGCAGATTTGTACTGCTTTGTCAAACCGTGGTTACATGGGATTCGAACCGGAGCTCCTCGCCTCTGAACTCCGTATCCAAACTCCGTGAGCTACCGAACAAACCTTCCGCCTCTGAAAACCCATAGATATGAAGCTGGATATGTGCGATGTTAATGTTCAAAAGCATCAGTTTTCAAATCTCCCAGCATATTAATATTGTTTTGAAGTCACAACATGATATTCTTCAAGTAATTCTGCGAAAATTACGCTTTATTAATTGAAACTCTGTAAATTTATGTGAAAAGGAACAAAAGGTGTCAGAGTTTTACTGCCTCTAGTGTTCATTTTTTTTTTGTGGAAACTGCAGTGATACGTACTTATTGGTACGTATTTCGCATTTTGCTAAAATGTGCACCCAGGTACGTTTATGCCATGAGACCGGGTAGAATGTTTCTTGAGCAGCAAGACTGGAGTAATGATGCTAAAAAATTCAGCTGCACATCACAGAAATAATTTACAGTTTAGCAGATATGCACACAGAAAACCGTTATTTTGAAATATAATATTTCACATTTACATTTTTACTGTATTTTTTAATCAAATAAATCAGCTTTGGTGAACTTCTCTCTTCCACACTTCAGCCAGAAATGTCTCCTGTACAGCGTAGCTAGTAGGGTGGTATAATTCAGAGAGTTTATAGTGTTATAAAATAGATATTGCATTTGATATGCAAGTGGTAAGGATAAATGTGCAGACAACAGAATGTAGGGCAATGTAGGGCATTGGATTCAATCCATCAACCCCCCCCCCCATTGTTGGTCAGTCATTCTGTAACATATACACATAATGATACAATAATTATAAAAATAACTAACATTAAATGAAAAGGAAAGGGCATCAGAAACATTAATTTGGCTGCAGTGATTTCATTAAATGACGTCATGGGAGTGCACAAGTAGGGCAGTTGAAATTTGGCTTGGTTCTAATCGGATCACAAGACATAATAACAATGGCAACACCATGCTACAGTTTCTTCAGTTCATCACAACAACAGAGATGTAGACAAGTGCTTAGAGTTTAGCTGGCTTGTCATGCTCATCCACCATGTGGATATGTGCTATTTGATCGCAGTCTTTCCTTAGTAAGCCACGTTTCTAGCATTTGTAAAACTGCATTTTTCCATCTCAAAAATATATCTAAATTACGGCCGATGCTCTCAATGTCAAATGCAGAAATGTTAATCCATAATTAAAATAATTTCATTCTCAGTTTACAAAAAAAGAAAAGAAAAAGATCAACAAGCAGAATTGGAACAAAAGATCAAATTACTAGAAGACATTAACATAAATAACCCAACAGAAGAAACACAGAATTCATTAAGGAAATATAAACTCAAATTGAACGAATTAATCAATAAACATACACAATTCCTAATTCATAGGCTAAGACAAGAAAACTTCCATCATAGTAACAAATCTGGTAAATATTTGGCAAATCAAATCAAACAAAATAAAGAAAAAGCTACAATACCAGTGATTATAGACACAGCAGGGAAATCCACCAACTCACCAGAAGAAATAAATCAGACCTTTGAAATATTTTACAGTAAATTATATTCCTCTGAAAAAGACCCAGATCAGAAAGACATTGATTCATTTCTCAATAATATCAACCTACCACAACTCAGTAAACATCAAATAAATACTCTTGAATCTCCCTTATCAGAACATGAACTTTTTAATGCCCTCAAACTTATGCCAAACAATAAAGCACCAGGCCCCGATGGATTCCCTGCTGAATTCTACAAACATTTTTGGTCCATTTTATCGCCACTTTTCATCCGTATGATTACTGAATCAAAACAAAAATCAAAACTCCCAGATAATATGAACACAGCCACTATTTCACTCCTTCTTAAACCAAATAAAGACCCAACATCACCGTCAAGTTATCGTCCAATTTCCCTAATCAATGTAGACATCAAAATCATCGCCAAAGCACTAGCACATAGAATAGAAAAAGTCACACCATCTATAATCCATCCAGATCAAACCGGTTTCATCAAAGGTAGACTTTCGTCCAATAACACACGCAGACTTTTTAACCTAATGCATTATTCATCAACTCAAAAAACCAAAACCATCATAGTTACTCTCGATGCAGAAAAAGCTTTTGATAGGGTCAATTGGAAATTCCTGTTTTCCACATTAGAGAGGTTTGGTTTTGGGGAGTCATTCATTAATTGGATCAAAATTCTGTATACATCACCTTCAGCCACTGTCATCACCAATGGACTAACATCACATATCTTCACACTACAACGGGGGACTAGACAAGGATGCCCACTCTCCCCTTCATTATTTACCATTTTCATTGAGCCATTAGCAGCAGCCATCCGACAAAACAGCTACATTAAAGGAATTCAAACACTAAACATGCACCACAAAATTAGTCTTTACGCTGATGATATATTACTATATTTACAAGACCCCCCATCATCATTACAAGAAACAATTAAACTCATTGATTCATTCTCAAATATCTCTGAATACTCCATCAACTGGAGTAAATCGGCCATACTTACATTACATTCCAACAGCATGGATGTGACATCCCAAACACCACCTATTCCTTTGTGCACCAACTATATCACATACTTAGGCATTAATGTTTCCCCCAGGCTGTCTGAGCTTTTTGGACTTAACTTTTCTCCATTACTTAAAACAATAAATGATGACCTTCATCGCTGGATGAATTTACCACTATCCATTATGGGCAGAATATCAGTAATTAAAATGACTATACTCCCTAAATTAAACTATTTATTTACAATGATTCCAGCATTACCCACCCTCACCTGGTTTAAATCGCTAGATTCAATCATCACTAAATTCTACTGGAAAAATAAGACCCCAAGAATTAAATTATCTACACTACAGAAACCAAAAACACAAGGAGGACTTGAAGCTCCACATTTATACCACTACTTTTTGGCCAATCAGCTCCAAAATATATATAAATGGATTCATCCTAACCCATCAGAAAGCACATGGCTAGATGTGGAACAGTCAGTTTGTAAGGACATTAACATTTCAGATTTACCCTTCTATAATCAGACAATCAAAAAGCATAACTGTTTTAAAACACCAACAATAGCCACAGCTCTGACAGCCTGGTGGAAATTTCATCAAATCACAAACACACCTCTTGCACCATCTAAATACACCCCGATTTGGAATAACCCAGATTTCATAGTTAACAAGAAGCCACTCAACTTGCGCACATGGGTAGATAAGGGCATCACACAACTTCAACACATCCTCCTTAATAATAACTTGGCACCATTTTCCCACTTGGTCCAGAAATACGGCATTGGGAGTAATTGTTTTTTGGAATACTTACAAATCAAATCATCTATTCAATCAAAAATTGACACTCAGACAATTAATCTAGACCTTCCCCCTCCAATCTCAGAGCTAATTAATATAACCTCCCCAAAAAAACTACTCTCCAAAATATATAAAATAATATCCAAATCAGACAATACATTAAGCTTACCCAGTGCTAAATGGGAATCGGACTTATCCATTACTCCCAATGCCGCTTTCTGGACACAAATCTGTAAAAATATCACCTTCATGACAAAAAACGCCAACTTACAACTTATACAGTATAAAGTACTTCATAGATCTCACCTTACTGGGCAGAAATTATTTAAAATGGGTTTTACTGCAGAAACATGCTCACATTGCACACAAAACACTCCAGACACCTATTTACACGCTATTTGGGATTGCACCTCAGTTAAAAAATTCTGGGAAAATGTTACTAACTCACTATCCAAATTTATGGGATGTCACATCCCGCTGTCCCCCTCCCTTTGTATATTAGGTGACATATCCATAATCAATCTAAACAGTACAAACAGTCAATTACTCCTAGTAGCTCTAACTATCGCCAAGAAAACTATCCTCATGAACTGGAAATCAAGGAACACCATACACATTACAACTTGGAAAAATTTATTAATAGAGTACATATCCATGGAAAACTTGTCTACCTCCACTCAAAATAGTATACTAGAACTACACCCTTCTTGGTTATCTCTCCTTATCTCCTAACAGTCATGAATCCACTGACCTTCTTTGTCTGGAGCCATCTTCAATTATACACCATCAATATTCACACATGATTGGGGGGAGCAAGGTCAGGAAGAGGTAACAACACCAACTATTATATATATATAAATAAATATATATATATATATATATATATATATATATATATATATATATATATATATATCAAATATATAAAAAATACACATAAGATTATATTGAAATTTCTCTCTCTCACTCTCTCTCTCTCTCTCGCTCTCGCTCTCGCTCTCGCTCTCTCTCTCTCTTGCTGCTTCTGGACCCGGGCTGGCTGTAGCATATTGGTCCCTACCATGTATGGTTTTGATTAGCTGTGGGTGGGTGTGATGTGGGGCCGGGGTCCTTGGGCTTTCGCCCTCCAGCTTGTACTTTTTAACCTGGGATTTCTCGTCTCCGGCTGGATCAGCACTTGCCTCGCTGTTTTAATACATCACATGTTAGATGAAGTGCACACACAGTCATTTGGACCATAAAACAAGCCAAAAAAAAAAAAAAAAAAAAACACATAGGGTAAGTGTGGTGTGGGCGTGGCAGCTTGGGCTTTGTACTGGGCTGCTCCATGTTGCACGCCATACTTTTTTAAAATGCATTACACACTAGTTGACAAACATATCATGAGTATAACAATGAAAGCAGCCATATTTATAAAAAAAAAAAAAAAAAAAACACATAGGGTAAGTGTGGTGTGGGCGTGGCAGCTTGGGGTTTGTACTGGGCTGCTCCATGTTACACGCCATACTTTTTTTAAATGCATTACACACTAGTTGACAAACATATCATGAGTATAACAATGAAAGCAGCCATATTTATAAAAAAAAAAAAAAAAAAACACAAGACAGGGTAAGCGTGGCATGTCTGGGACGGCTGGGAATGAGTTAGGATTTGGTGACCCTGGGCCCCGAAGCACCTCACCTTGATAACCCCTTTGCAACTTGACGCTGGCGGGGGTCTATCATATGCCATGGCCATGAGGGATGTCAGAGGCAGCTTTAATAGTTGTATCAATATTATTATTATTATTATTATTATTATTATTATTATTATTGCAACTACTACTATTATCATTACTTTCAATGGCTGTGTCAATATTATTATTACTATTATTATTATTATTATTATTTCTACTACTACTACTACTATTTTATTTGTCCTTTTCCTGATCCTTTAACCTCCCCCTCATTCTGGAAGAAATATTTGTTAATATATGTTTATCATTACTACGACTGCTAATACTATTATTACCATTTGTCTTTTCTTATTAATTGGATTTATCATCATCATTATTATTATTATTATTATTATTATCATTATTATTTTTAGTACTATTGCTATTGTTATGTGCGTATATATGTATGTGTATTTATAATTTTTTTTTTTTTTTTCCTCTCTGGTTAAGTCTGTTGTACTTCCCTACAGCCCCCTTTATTCATATATTTCTACTCCCTCATCCAGTTACACTAACACACACGCACACATACACACACACACACAAATCGTACTGATATGTATGTTATGTCGGTCTCTGAATTTGTTTTTTGCATTTAATTTGTTTTTTGTAAATCTTGTAATAGTCTGTTTGCATAATAAAAAAAAAAAAAAAAAAAAAAAAAAAAAAAAAAAGAAATGTTAATCCATGTGTTTATGACCTCAAGGTTAGATTATTGTAATGCTTTATTGGGTGGTTGTTCTGCACGCTTAATAGACAAACTCCAGTTAGTCCAAAATGCAGCAGCTAAAGTTCTTACTAGAACCAGGAAGTATGATCATATTAGCCCGGTTCTGTCAACACTGCACTGGCTCCCTATCAAACATTGAATAGATTTTAAAATCTTGCTTATTACTTATAAAGCCCTGAATGGTTTAGCACCTCAGTATTTGAACGAGCTCTTGTTACATTATAGACCTCCACGTCCGCTGCGTTCTCAAAACTCTGGCAATTTGATAATACCTAGAATATCAAAGTCAACTGCGGGCGGCAGATCCTTTTCCTATTTAGCACCTAAACTCTGGAATAACCTACCTAACATTGTTCAGGAGGCTGACACACTCTTGCAGTTTAAATCTAGATTAAAGACCCATCTCTTTAACCTGGCTTACACATAACATACTAATACACTTCTAATATCCAAATCTGTTAAAGGATCTTTAGGCTGCATTAATTAGGTAAACCGGAACCAGGAACACTTCCCATAACACCCGATGTACTTGCTACATCGTTAGAAGAATGGCATCTACGCTAATATTAGTCTGTTTCTCTCTTATTCAGAGGTCACCATAGACACCAGATCCAGTGTTTATCCAAGTCAGATGGTCACTGCAGTCACCCGGATCCAGTACGTATCCAGCCCAGATGGTGGATCAGCACCTAGAAAGGACCTCTACAGCCCTGAAAGACAGCGGAGACCAGGACAACTAGATGAGCCCCAGATACAGATCCCCTGTAAAGACCTTGTCTCAGACGACCACCGGGACAGACCACAAGAAACAGATGATTCTTCTGCACAATCTGACTTTGCTGCAGCCTGGAATTGAACTGCTGGTTTCGTCTGGTCAGAGGAGAACTGGCCCCCCGACTGAGCCTGGTTTCTCCCAAGGTTTTTTCTCCATTCTGTCACCGATGGAGCTTTGGTTCCTTGCCGCTGTCAGCTTGTTTAGTTTGGGGTACTTTACTTTCAGTTATATTGTTAACTTGATTGCAAATGATTGCACAGATACTATTTAAACTGAACTGAGCTGCATGATGACATCACTGAATTCAATGATGAACTGCCTTTAACTGTCATTTTGCATTATTGACACACTGTTTTCCTAATTAATGTTGTTCAGTTGCTTTGACACAATCAGTTTTGTATAAAGTGCTATATAAATAAAGGTGACTTGACTTGACAATAATCATCATTTACGTCTTTGAAAAATAATTTTTAACAGTATACACAAAATAAAAATGTAGAAACTATTTTTACTCATAAATGGGCCCTGTTTTATTGAGTACTCTATAAACTTTTGCTTCGTCAAATTAAGAAAGGTCAAATTAAAGGGAAACATACTGAGTCATGGTAAAACAGTAATACCCATTCTCTCAAGAAAGAAACCCATAATCCCATAAGCACAAACAGAGAAAAACTCACTTGCAATTTGTCATTGCAATGTAGAGGTAGCACAGAAGCTGCATCTGAAGTGGCATTTAGATGCATTTAAACCATGCAGAACATGAATACATTTAACTGAAAGGAACGAAAATAAATATTATTTTGATGTTTCAAAAACAAAATGTTGAATACTGATATTTGAAATGATTTTGAAAAAGAGAGAGAAAATATATTCTTTAAGTATAAAATTTAAATCACCAATAGGTGGTGGCAAGTAACTGCATGAGTAAGTCATTGAGTCATTCATTCAACGATTCGCTGAAATGGCTAATTCATTCAGTAATGAATCACCGCTGTGTGCTGCTCAGAAGCGCAAAACAGTGCTGCTGTGGCTTTGTTTAGAACTAATTTTTTTTGTCAAATACAGCAAAAACAGGGATGGTTGTGTCTAAAATGTAAGTCACTTAGTATTAACTGCTGGTTTATTGAGCTGTTTTATAAAATCAATATCACATTTGCAATCGTGCTGATATTTGGAGAAAAGAAAAAATGGCACTTTTCGTATGATATGCTCTATCAGCTGATACAAGTATAAAAGACTAAATTCTAAATGTATTTTAATAGACTAAATCAAGCAGTGAAAGACTGAACTAGTTTAACCAACATCATGTAGTGCACATCTGGTTTTTTTTTTTTTTTCAGTATACTTGATAATTTCAGACTGAATATTGTTAATACAACAATTACAATATTATTTTAGACGATATACATTGCACACCCCTATTACCAGTTTAACTCCTATCTTTAAGTTATAGCCTACTATCAAATTAACGTATAACTCTGTATAACTTGTGTAAGCTCTAATAACCATTTTAAGCTTTTAACACATTCAAAATACACTCAAAATGGAAAGAGAAAAAAAAAAAAAAACATTCACAATATCATTAGTGCACTCAAATGTTTACACACATCCCACCCCGTTGCAGGCCTGATACGGAGCTTGAGTGCGTAGTGGCCGATAAAACGAAACTGGCCCCTTTGATCCACAGAGCAAACAAAAAGATTGTATAGAGGGTACCTCAATCTGGTTGCTAGTGTGCGTTGAAACACGTCCGCTTTCATCATATTGAAATGGTCATGAGTCCCGTGTTGCAATGTCTCCATGTACAACAGGTGCGGTGGTTGTTTGCACGTCGGATTCTCATAAAGTTACTGGACGATGCTCACCAACATTTTCATCCCGGGAAACAAAAGTCTGTGTTATTTTTCCTGAAACTCCGCTCGGTTTAAGCAGAGGACAACCACAGTTTCAGTCTAGAAAGTATGCCAACATGCACAGCATTCAACTCTGGCCGAGCCAAACATGCAGCAACTGCAAACTTACATAAAACAGTCCAAAGTCATAATGAACCACTTCCTTAGTGAAGAAATACGAGCAGTACTTCTGATTACAGGAAAGATTCTCATTTTAAACACTCAAAGACCTTATTAAACTCGCGTCTTTTCTCCCTCTCCTTTCTCTCGTCCTTCTGCTGTTTTTCTCTCAAACTTTTTCTCCAGTCTCCCAGACAGCAACATAGTGTTGGCCCAGATCCGGCCCACATCTGGCCTGCGTGAAATCCATGCGGGCCAGATGTGGGCCGGATCTGGGCCGAAACTGCTTGCTGTCTGGGCTCCCTTCTCATAGGAAAAATCTGATTGGCTCACAAACTTGTCAGTCTCTTATTTGGCCAATGCACATCAACTCACAACCCAAAATGATGTTTGCCACATTTTTTTTGCATGTACTCCCCAACCAAACTCTAATAAAGGAAAGTAAAAAACAATCCATATTAAACAAACATATTTCAAAATAAATAAAATAAAGCATTTGATCATAATTTCACCCTCAGTAAATATAGACAATGACAAATATAACATCAGGGTTACACAAGGTCAAGAAAATATGATCATATTACCCCAATTTTACAATTTCTACACTGGCTACCTATTAAGTTCCATATCAGTTCCCTTTCAGTCGGTCACTCTCAACGTCACGTCGGTGACCGACTAATTGGGATATCGCTTTGATAGACCAATCTACTTCGAGTGTAAACTAAACGAGCCAATGCACATTGGCATGCAATTATTGCATCCAGCTGTCGCTGATCACAGCGTGAGTATAATAAGGCAGCAGGTGCAATGCATACCTGCTTTTCACTGAGGAGCCGAGCCGGAGACCCTGCTGCTCAGCGGTGGTACAGCAACCATGGTGACGGTACGTGACGTCTCCGTTCCCTCCTTCAGGGTAAGAGGGTTACCATACGTAACCGAGACATTCGCTTTCAGTCATTCACTCTCAACGTCACGTCGGTGACTGAATAATTGGGATCCCTACCAAAGCGCCATGGGTGCTGCCCCTTCCAGTGCCGGTCACCGATGTGACGTCTCCATTCCCTCCTTCAGGGAACAAGGGTTACCATACGTAACCGAGACCTTACAAAATATTGCTACTTATTTATAAGGCCCTAAATGGTTTAGCTCATGCATACTTAGTCTTCTATCATACTACAATACATCATGCTCCTTAAATTTGGGATTTTTTGTAGTACCTAGGATATCAAAGTCCACTAAAGGAGGTAGCACATTTTCACATTTGACTCCTAAACTCTGGAAAAGATAGTGTTCAGGGTTCAGACACTTTAATTCTGGATTAAAAACACATCTCTTTAGCCAAACACTCACATAATGTATCTCATAACCTTGTACTCCAGTTATATCTGATCAAATGTGCATGAGTATTCACTGCTTGAAAAGTTTTGAACAGCAGCTGTGCTAATTATTCTCCATCTGCATTTCTGTTTCTGCCATGGGATGGGCATCCCGAGGTAACTAGAGTCTGCACAGCTTCAGTCTGGATCCAACTCTTATGAAGATCTGAGATGACTGAACACCTGAGAAGAGACGATGCCAACCCTGGACCAATATACCAAGCTACCAAATTTCTTACATTACTGTAATTTTGTCACAACATACAATCATTTCTGTTAACAGTGTTCACTGCTTCTGTTTGGATACATCTCATTAACTAACTGCATGATTTTTACATTACATTTCTGCAATATACTGTACATCACCTTTCCATAGTCACCACCACTGATAAACTACTCCGAAATGTATAAACTTATTTTTTTGAAGCTGCTTTCAAACAATGTTTTTTGTGAAAAGTGCTCCGGGGGAAAAAAATATATATATATATATTTTCTTATAAATCTATAATAATCTATTTCTATCTTTTATTTTAAAGTATACCTGAACTGAAGTAAAGAAAATAAACAAATAAAATATAATAATTAATAATATTAATAATATTTTTTTGAGAGAATGTACAAAAGTATTTACTTTTCTAAATACACTTAAATATTAAAAATAAAAGTACCGGCAAATAGTTAATAGTTCTCCGTATGTTTGAATACTCACTGCCTTGTTGTATGTTATTTGTTTATTTTTATTTTTTTTTATATCTACTAGCAGCATACTGTTTATTAATAGTAGCCTGAATTATTACCTCAAGTAGTTCTCCTTGGTTAAATGAGTCAATGAACAATAACTCAGAAAGTAAATCATGGTGCTGCCATCTGGTGCTCAACAACATGAAGCACACATATGACAATGCATTCGTTATTAACTTTAAACACTCTTTCAATTTTTTTTTTTTTTTTTAGCCCTATGTGACGTCTGTTTTTATGTTGTTTATCAACAGTATAAATGTTTATATTGTTTGAATTACCTAGCCAAGTAGACGGATATGAATGTTTATTCATAATCATACTGAAAATAAGTAAATATTGTTAGCTGAAGCTAACTGTCGAGCTAACAAGCTTGCTGGTGGTACTTTGAGGTAATTTTTAAAAATAAAGTCCAAATATTTTTTATTCAACCACCTAGATAGATTACATCTGGGGGAAATGAAAGGCTGTGATGTTCAGAACATGGTAACTACAATAATTATCAATGTGGGAAGTGCTGCCTCTGGGCGTATTTGGCCAGGGGTGTTTTTACACCACAGACAAGGTTTGAGAAGGAAAAATCATTATGAAAATATAATTATATTTTCCTTAAAATGTTCTTCCTAACTTCAGGCCTTTGATACATTTTATGTGTCAAAATGATCAATTTTTCTTTTATGGCAAAAATCATTAGGATATTAAGTAAAGATCATGTTCCATGAAGATATTTTGTAAATTTCCTACCGTAAATATATCAAAAGTTAATTTTTGATTAGTAATATGCATTGCTAAGAACTTCATTTTAACAAATTTAAAGCTGATTTTCTCAATGTTTTTATTTTTTTTCTTTGCACCCTTAGATTCCAGATTTTCAAATAGTTGTATCTGAGCAAAATATTATCCATCTTTCCTAAAAGCTTATTTATTCAGCTTTCGGATGATGCATAAATCTCAATTTTGAAAAATTCACCCTTATGACTGGTTTTGTGCTCCAGGGTCACAAATCTGTTTTCTCTCAGGTACATTGCAGTGTAAGCTTCACAGTGAACATTACTACATCACTCTCGTCAGTGTAGTACATATCAACAACAAAAATATTATTTTGACTCCATGTAGTGGTTATTTTGAGAAAATTCCAGGTATTTTGAGTGGTAGGATTATAAAAAAAAAATTTGAAAATTAATATAAATATAAATTAATATAAAATTAAATTAAGTAGCCTATATAAAATTGCTAAATCTATCTATCAGTACTTTTTTACTTAAGTACATACAAAATCAAGTACTTTCGTACTTTCACTCAAGTAAAATTGAAAAAGGAGTACTTTTACTTTTACTAGAGTATTATTTTATTATACGTATCTGTACTTTTACTCAAGTACTTGATTTGTGTACTTCGTCCACCACTGCTGATTTTATCTACCAAACTAATTTGCCATCTTTCGCCTTAGCTTTCCTTTAGCCTGTTAGCTTGTCAATCGCATATCCATTCGCATTTCATACCACTTCTTGCTTTTCTCTCTCGCTCTGTTTTTTACAAGTCCATCAAACAGCTGTGGTGAGTCGGAATTGATCTACAATCACAGTGAATAATGGCTTGTCCTTGAATTGTCACCTGCACTGCTTGTCACATGTATAGTTTTGCTCTCTTTGTCGGCGATGAGGGATTCACATGTGGTAAATGCAGGGAAATAGTTAGGCTGAAAGAAGATTTCAGAATTAGAGACACGCATCCAAACTTTGAGGACAGTAAGAATGTGTGGGCTGTAGATACGGCTTTGGATGCGACTAGCTCCGGGAGTCCTGTACATTGTTTGGTTCCGGTAACAGTGCCTCTGCAGCAGGACGATTGGGTGACTGTGAGGCGGCATAATCACGGGTCAAAACACCGCTCTTCTGTTCCAATCAAAACATTAAACAGGTTCTCCCCACTCAGTGAAGCACCCACTGAGAAACATGATGAAAGTGCTCTAGTTATTGGCGATTCTATTGTAAGGAACGTGAAAAAAGAGACACCAGTCACTATAGTCCAATGTTTACTATAGTGCAGACTGTCGTCACTCACTGGCTGGATGTCTAAGTGATGCCCGCAGAAGAACATAGGTTTCATAGACACTTGGACGGGTTTTTTGGAACAGATCTGACCTGTTGAAAAGAGTTGGTCTTCATCCCTCCTGGGGTGGTGCCACTCTTCTGTCTAGAAATAAGGCACACAGTCTCAGAGTTTGTACTTGACTAACTGGGGCCCAGGTCAGGAAGCAGACAGACTGCTTAAACCGACCGTCTGCTTGCTGCCTCACGTCACAGATATCAGTTAATTCTCAGCACATAGAGCACATGTGTCAAACTCAAGGCCCACAGGCCTATTCCGGCCCGCCACATCATTTTATGTGGCCCGCGAAAGCATGTGATTGAAATTATGAAAGTGAGTATCGATACCACACGTTTCTGTTCTATTTGGCATTCTATTTATACACATATATTGACTTTGGTGTGCATATGATATGCAATGGTTAGGATTAGTTATTTTAATGACAAATGTCCAGTGCACATGTTGCCTATGTGAGAGCACATGAAATGCACGAGCGCAAATCTCTCTGCTTGCAGGTGGATTCCCATTCATTCACTCACAGACACTATGTCTATCGATCAGACATTATATGCGTGTGCTCCTGAGTTTAATAAACACCACCTGGAGTGTGGGCATCCACTGGCAGAAACGTACTTTGGCGCATATGCCAACTAATGTTAATAAGTATGTACATAGCATAACAATAGAAGTCTAAATGTATCTGCTTCGCACGTGTCAACATTACGAATATAAATGAAAATATAAAAATAAAAAGAAGCATTTTTTTCTGGAGCTCCTGGAAAGTCTAAGGATCCAGTAAGCAAATGTTTTCAAACAGTAAGTTCAAAACAGCGCTAATGCAGAGAAAACATGGCTGATTTCATCAGAGATGGCAGAGATAATAATAGTGTTCACGTACAGATGTCAGTAAAAAAGTTAATTGTCTTAAAAGCAGGAGTGTTTATACTGGATGCTGGCTGAAGGTGTTTTAGATTACACAATAGTCAGTGGTTTAGTAAATCTGGATCAGTCAGGTGAAGGTAACTCGTTTAGTGGTCTTGGCATCCAACTGTGTTCCTGTTTGGTATTGACTTGTGCAATTTTTTTATTAAAAGTGCTGTAAACTATTAAATGTAATGTACAAATGTTCATTTTCTGTGAAGCTGCTTCGCAACTGTGTATCATGAAAAGTGCTACACAAATAAATGTGAATTGAATTGCAAACAGTTATTAATGAATTTATTTATTTATTCATATAGGCACTATATATATTCATTGCGAATTATGAAAATGTTTTATGTAATTTGTGAAACAGACACAATAATACTAGCCGAACTACTAGGAGCTCAGAGGTAGGAAATTGTAGGATTGGGTTTTCTAGAACATCACAAGGGCAAAGAGCATTTTCTGTAAAGGGACCCCAACTTTGGAATATGTTGCCAAAGGAGTTTAAAGTGATACATGATATAAAGTCTTTTACACTGACAGTTAAGCATTGGCTCAAAATAAACCTGACCTGTACGCATATTTAAATTTTTTATATGCTTTGTAACTAGTTATTTATAAGGAAATGGAAGAGTTTATAAAACTTGGGAATGTGGTTGTTCTGTTTTCTTTTAGTAATGTATGAGGATATTGTATGAAGGATGTTACATTAGTTTTAATTTTTTTTGGTTGGCTATAGATAGTTATTTTATTTATAATTTTATATATATATATATATATATATATATATATATATATATATATATATATATATTAGAAAAGCCTTTCTAGGGACAATAGATGCGAATTAGCGTCAGCTATAATCTCTATGTGCAGTGCCCTTTTTTTTCCCCTGTCTCTGATTGGAATTATGTTTATTGTATTGTTCCTATTCAAATAAACTTTAAAATAAAATAAAATAAAATAAAATAAAAAGTACTTTTTTAGTTTAGTTTGTATTTATTTATTTTTGGGTGGGGGAGTGGGGTTGAGCACCACTTCTTTTTTTCTACTACAAGCATTGATTGTGTATCATATGTACACCAAACATGTGCGTATCATATGCACACCAAAGTCAATTTCTGCACATAAATCGCATATCAAATAGGAACAGAAAATCGTGATATATGCACTTTCATGAGACTGGACTCAAGAAGTAGTAACATTTGCACAGTCTTACAGTTACAACCGGCCCTTTGATGGCAGCCATAATGTTGAAGTGGCCCTCAGTGAAAATGAGTTTGACATCCTGACACAGAGACTCCTTCACTTAGATATCACACTATAGAGACAGTGTAAGATTCTAGAACATCCTGTGCTCTTCTCTGTATGTCCTAAAGGATGTGACCATTGCATCATGGTCATAAGACATGTTGTTTTGCTTCGATAGTGTCTATCTCCCTGTGCGGCCCTCCAAAGAAACACCATTACTGACCCACTGCCAAACCTGTCATGCTGGAGGATATTGCAGGCAGCAGAACGTTCTCCACGGCGTCTCCAGACTCTGTCACGTCTGTCACATGTGCTCAGTGTGCTCCTCCTGTTCCTCCTCGCACAAAAGCGGAGGTAGCGGTCCTGCTGCTGGATTGTTGCCCTCCTACGGCCTCCTCCACGTCTCCTGATGTACTGGCCTGTCTCCTGGTAGCGCCTCCATGCTCTGGACACTACGCTGACAGACACAGCAAACCTTCTTGCCACAGCTCGCATTGATGTGCCATCCTGGATGAGCTGCACTACCTGAGCCACTTGTGTGGGTTGTAGAATAACTCCTGTTCACGGAGCGCTGCCGAAAGGGCAGCTAAAGTTGCAAGAACTAGTTCACTTCTTTGTTTTGTACCTGACTGTTGCATTCCTTTCAGTTAGGTTTGTTAATGTTTTGTATTCCTAATTGGGATAATCCAGACTTTTTTGTAAAACTTTTTTCTAATTTCCCGGACCTGAATCTTTACCAATTGATTATGGGAGGCGGCTTTAATTGTGTCCTGAATACTGCTTTATATAGGTCATCTCCCAAACCAGCTCCCTTGTCCCAATTCTCTAAAACAATTAACTCCTTTTTGGAGTGGTATGGTATAACTGACATATAGCGTCATTTGAATCCCATTTCTAAAATGTTCTCTTTTTTTCTCCAGTTCACCATACTTATTCTCGTATCAATTATTTTATCATTGACAGCAAACTTACTCCTTTAGTAGTCTTCGTCTTATTGTCATGACTTAGGTCTGAGTTGCGTTGTTTTTGTCGTTGTGTCTGTGTGCCTTGTCTCTGAGCACATGGGGTTTTGTTTTGGCAGCTCATGTGTTCTGCTGTCACTGTGGTGTATTCCCCCTCCCACTCGTTATCCTTAATTTTTTGTGTTCTGTCACACCTGTAGCTACACTTTCCTCATTAGCTCTCCCCTATTTTAGTTCCTCTCGTGCTCCGTCTTTTGTCAGACCGTTGTATGTTGTGTAATGCTTTGCTAGTGACTGTCTTGTCTTGTTTGCCTAGTCCTGCCGTGTTATGTTGTCTTAAGCTCCAAGTGTTTTGATTTTTTGTTTCTGTCTAGAACTGTTCCCTCTCATTCTACTAGACTTTACCAGTTCTGCTTCCGGCCCTGGCATCTCATTTCTGTTGGGACCCTGATACTTGACTCCAGCTCCTCTCTGCACACTAAACATTCTCGGGGAGTTCAGTGGGCCTTCGAAGCTGCGTCCCTAATGACGTTCAGATTGGTGTGACTTTGATGTTGCGTCCCCAATGACGCTCTGTTTGGTGTGACTTTGACGCTGTGTCACGGGAGACGCTAGGATCGGTCCCTGCTGAGAGGTTTCTTTTTGGCCCTGTGCTCTTGGAGTGATCCGTCATTTTGTTTTCCCTGTTTGCCCAGCGAGGGCGTAATTAACTTTTTTTGTTACCTGCAATTGAATCCTGTATTTTCCTGACAGAACGGTCTGACCAATGATGTATTCAGCAGGTGCAGACCAAGTCAGAGTTGCAGTCAGCCAACAAGGCATTCTTCTGGGACAGCATTCCAGTCAATTGACTACCACTTCAAGGGAGGTCGAGTGCCTCACAGCCCAAGTAGCAGACCTCAAGGTCCAGATACAGGAACTCCAGCTCGAAGCCTTTGCCGTCAGTAGTAGCAGATCAGCTGCTACCTTTGGCCATTCCCGCTCTCATGCTGAGCCAGAACCCCATGCTAATAGTCCGCCGCCATACGATGGAGATCCCAACTCCTGCCGAGCCTTTCTATCCCAATGCTCTCTGGTTTTTGCACTCCAGCCTCGCCGCTATGTTACAGAGGAGTCCCAAGTTGCATCTGTAATCACCCTCCTGAAAGGAAAGGCCCGGGACTGGGCTACGGCTGTGTGGGACGCCCATGCTCCATTCTGTGCCACTTTCCAGGACTTCAGAGCGGAGATGATCAAACTGTTTGACTGCTCTGCTCAGGGCCATGAGGCAGCCGCCCAGTTGGCGTGATTAAGCCAGAGCAGACGTTCTGTTACCGACTATTCTATCCAGTTCAGAACTCTGGCAGCCGCCTGTGACTGGAACGAGGCGGCTTTGCGTGCAAGGTTTTGGGAGGGATTGGATGACGACATCCAGGATGAGATCGTTACTCACGAGCTGCCTCAGAGTTTCGACACCCTTGTGGAGCTGGCCCTCCGTATGGAGGGGCGCCTTCAACGTCGATGTCAGCGGTGGACTGCTCAAACCTCTTGGATGCGGGGGGAGGGCGCTTCCAGTGCTGCTCCCACCTCCTTGTCACCTTCAACAGACCCTGAGCCAATGCAAGTGGGGTGTCTTCGCCTTACCCCTAAGGAGAAGCAGGATCGGTTGATTCGGGGCCTTTCCTGTACTGCGGGAAGCCAGGCCATTGGGCTATCCGGTGTCCTTTAACCCTCTGGAGTCGATTAACGCGTATACGCATTTTGGGGTATTTCCTCCTGATAACCCCGAAAATAACTTAAATTACCAGATAAGAGCAATACATCAATCGAATCTGTAAAGGGTCTACTTTTTTTGTATACAGACATAATAACAACAAAACTTTGTGCACTTATAAAATAACGATAACAAACCAGGAGTGCTGTCTGCAGCCTTTGTCTGCGCTGATCTTCATTTACAAACGCGTCATTAAAATGAACTGTAACTCAGTGAATACTCAACACAGAGACATGAGAGAGATATCTATAGAAAGCCTGACATGTCTACTTTTAAACTAAGCAAGTGCTGCCGAAAACAAATATTCTGTGATAAAGTAATCCATATGAAAACTACACGATGTCCGTTTTTCAAGTCTCTCTTCATTATCTTCTAATGCGCCCACGCGCTGAACGCGCTTTTGAGATGATAATGTTTCACTGAAGCATGCGGCTTGAATACGCCCACACAACAGAAGACAACGCAGCGAGATTGTTCTTCAAGTTTTTTTATTTTACTGTTTGCTTCGCGATGAGAGGAATAAGACATAATTTACCCAAAAAAGATGTGTTCATACAACATTCCTTCCGTTGCCTCCAATTACTTCTAAATTCTAGTAAAACTAAATGTATGCTTTTCAATCGATCACACACTGCACTTGCCTGCCCAACAAGCATTACTGCACTAGACGGGTCTGTATTAGAACGTGTAGACAACTGCAAATATTTATGGGTCTGGTTAGACTCTTCACTCTCCTTCCAGACCCACATCAACCAGCTCCAATTTAAAATTAAATCTAGGATTGGCTTTCTTTTCCATAATAAAGCCTCCTTCACCTTTCCAGCCAAACTTGCCCTCGTGAAAATGACCATCCTCCCAATACTAGACTTCAGTGATGTAATTTATAGAATCGCATCTAACCAACTCCTTAGAAAATTAGATGCTGTATATCATAGCGCCATCTGCTTTGTTACCAATGCTCCATATAACACCCACCATTGCAACCTCTACAGTCAAATCGGATGGCCTTCACTACACACCCAGCATCAAACACACTGGTATCATCTCATTTATAAATGTCTACTGGGCAAAAACCCCTCCTTACCTAAGATCATTAATCTCCAGAGCAACACCTTCTCTAAATCTGCGCTCAAGCAGGTATATCACTTTGACTGTCACTAAAGCCTGCACCTCCTTTGGCCGCTTTTCCTTCCAGTTCTCCGCTGCTATTGATTGGAACAGACTACAAAAATCCCTGAAGCTTAAATCTATTGTTCCGTTATCCACCTTCAAAGCACTACTATCGAATCTATTGTCTGACCGTTGTACATGCTAATCCGATCCACTCTTTTATGCCATTAACAAATTTTTGCACACTCTAATCAGTAGAGCTCTATATTTTGCACAATCCCTCTCCCACAGCCCTAGTCATTATGCCACCCACTATAGTGTTTATTTATGCATAGCCACTTTGTATTTCAATAACTACACCTCTCTACCATAGACCCTCATTTTTTTTTTTTTTTTTACCAAATATCTACCTTCATATATTGACATATGTTGCATTATTTGTACAAATTCCTAACTGTTTGATCTAATGACCTGCACATTGTATTCTTGTCTTATTATTTTTTATTATGTACTTCTTTGTATTGTTGTAATTTTAATTTGCTCACCTGGTTAAATAAAAAAAAAAAAAAAAAAATTATACTGTAGTCTTAAATATTAAGATACAAAGGAATGTGCAAGAGGCGAATGTGCAAACAGGTTGTGACACTGTCAATATGTCAATGTGAGATAGAGAATGATAAATATCTTACTGATTAAGTGAATATTAAGTGGAGACAAGTGGATGTTAAGAGGATGGTTTTGAGTTTAGGAGCCTGATGGCCTGGGGGAAAAAACTCCTCCTAAGTCTCTCAGTTTTTGCCATCATGATACGGAAGTGCTTACCAGATGGCAGCAAAGTGAAAAGATGGTTACTGGGGTGGATGGAGTCCTTGATGATTTTAACAGCTCTGCTTTTACAGCCTATGAGTACTCCCTTAACGTTGTTGATAGGAGGAATATCATGAGTTCACACCAGGTGTGCCCCTAACTCTGGCAGGGGCAGAAGAGTTCCTTAGGCGGACCAACGTGGAGAATGAGCAAACTCAACTGGTGGTTTAAAAGCCCGCTGTTTGCTTCAACTGATAAAGAGCCTGCTGGAATCAAGGAAAGATTGAGGAGCAACTCAGTGTTTAGCAGAAAAAGGAGAATGCGAGAGAGACTGAATAAATCTAGGGAGGGGCATTTCAAGCAAAAATACTATTCGAGAATCTCTGAATAATAATTTGATTATTATTTGAAAATCACACCCTTCCCCCACATGCACGCACTCATAGGCTACATATCCATAAAAGGGAAGGAGATCATTCACGCTTTCAGTCTGTATGTTAACAAACTTGTTTAATTAATTAGGGAGTAGGATATCTAAACTCAAGCCATATAATGATTGTAACGTGCTGAAACATTTTAAAATAATTTAATAGAATGAAGGCACTAATAAATAACAGTCCGTCAATTAACATAAACTGCTCATAAGGCTAGGACATTTTCATTTAAAAAATGAGCATTAATAGCAATTTAAAACTAAATTTAATTAATTAACCCATGAATATGACCTCAAGTCATAATGACTTTATAAGTCTAAATGCGTTAAAACATATTGTGAACAGCCTGAATGACGGCACTTATGTGAACATTAATTTTTAACATTTGTCTTTATAACAGTAACCTATCTCATATTTTTATTCAAAAACTGAGCAAAGACGGGAGTGCATTCTGTTCACAATTTTAGTTTTTAGAGAACAAACAGATATCAAGGAGGCAAGCACACTCGAGCCGATTCCGGTGGAAATGCGGCACTGTCAGCTAAGTCTCGGCAATGAGGAGAAGATGATGGGCAGAGTCGTGCTGACGCTTCAAAACACTTCTGGATGTCAGAGGGCTTTTTCTCCATGGGCCGATCTCAGCTGAAAGCTGTTGTATGTGCGGCAGGTCCACACTCGTTTTAGTTGTGTGTATTTACCTTCGGCCCGAGCTTGTTTTGTCACAGATGGGTCACTGCTAGTACTAGATTAAGGAAGTCCGCTGCCGGACAAAAAGATTTGGCTGTTAAATCCTGACGCAAATCTATAATATGCACGTAAGACAATGTTGTTGTTCTTCTGTTGTCTCTGACAGTTTTTAGGTGTGTTATTGGCAGTGCCACCCTCTGCTTACATAAACAAATCACCAGCACACATCAGCACCGAAAACATGGAGAATTATTGTTTAAAAAAAATCGCACAGCCTATTTGATAATCTATCATTAAATCAACTAATCAAATATTTGAAAATCGTGATCCATCCCTAAATCATCCTTATCCTGACCTCATTCTGATACAGCATGGAATAAAGAGATGACGATGTGGTCTAGATTTATCAAAATATTTATTTTTTTGTCTGTTTGTTTGACATTACCCAGATAGCATGTAGAAATCGGCCTGATTTTAAACTTGACTTAAGACCTTTACAGTATCTTATAATGTTAACTACACGTCTAATTTCGTGAATTTGTCAAAAACAAATTATCTGCAATAAAATGTAAAAAAAAAAAAAGTGCTTTATAGGACTGAACATTCTCTAATATTTATAACAATAGCCAATCTATATTTATATATGGCTTTGTGCGAAACATAAGTAAATAAACAATATATTTTTCATTTTTGATCGAAGTGTTATGTGGGTCTAGAGTGTTTATGCTGCAGAAAACTGATGAACTACACTACAGTTTGCCAAAAAAAAAACATGAGGAAGAGGAGGATGATGGTGGTCTATCATATACAAAGAGAAAGGTTTGCATTTTTAGCTTCTACATTCTTATTTTTGTAAATGCAGTTGCAATAAGCAAACATTGTCTTTTTTCCCACATTTCTTAAAGTATGTACGAGTGAAGATTGTTTAAAGTTTGTATAAGGTCATTGTTTTCAAATAACCTCAAATAAATACATAAGCTAATAATCTAGTTTCAGTTATTTTTATGATGAGAATGTACTGCAGTCATATATGCATCAGTATGTCTGAGATCATCTGCAATATCTCTGTTCTTCTTTTACAGATGGTAAATGTAAGCAGACTGTACATGTACAGATGCTCATCTCTGCCAAAACACACGTGACTACAACACAAACACAGCATCACCGTTCATCTCTTTTGTTGCTACTTTAATTGCTTCTTCACTCAGGATGTAGAGACACACAGGAGTAATTAATTATTTCTCTTAGCATGTTACAAATTAATTTTAATATTGCAATATTTTGTAGTAACCAAGAGAAGTGTCATCACAGAAGGAATGGCAGACGTTACTCAGACACTTGTGAACACAGAGGACATCATCTTTGTTATACTTCTCTGACTGAACTAGCAAGGAGCATCAGAGACAATGAGAAAGTAAGTTCAAGTAAAATGTTTGCATTGACCATTTCACCATGTTATTTTCTGCAGTAACTGCGGGGAATATTAACTGAAGAGACCTGATCAACAGCAAGCTTTGGATCTACTTAATGTGTATTTTTCAAGCATTTTATTCCAGTGTTCACTGTTATTTTTCTGCATAGCGATGACTGCTGAAAAGTGTTTATTAATTTACTTCAATGTATAGTTAACCAGAATTCTGTTTTTTACATTTTACCAAACCTCTGACTTTTGTTTTTCTGCAGAACTCAAAAGAAGATACTTTGAAGAATGCTGGTAATCAAACACAACAAGTTTGTCAGGCATGGACAGTATGAAGGGGAATAAATGATTTTACTTTTTTGGGTGAACTCTCTTTAATTAGCATGCTACACACTAAATATTAATCATGCTGGGCACAGCCACCTATTGTGCTGTCACTGCAGTTAGTGCTGTAAATAGTCTGTCAAACAGCAGGTACATTGCTACAACATACATTTCATGTACTTCACATTAATGCATTACATTAGACCTTTACTAATAGAAACTTATACAGGTCCTTCTCAAAAAATTAGCATATTGTGAAAAAGTTCATTATTTTCCATAATGTAATGATAAAAATTAAACTTTCATATATTTTAGATTCATTGCACACCAACTGAAATATTTCAGGTCTTTTATTGTTTTAATACTGATGATTTTGGCATACAGCTCATGAAAACCCAAAATTCCTATCTCAAAAAATTAGCATATCATGAAAAGGTTCTCTAAACGAGCTATTAACCTAATCATCTGAATCAACAAATTAACTCTAAACACCTGCAAAAGATTCCTGAGGCTTTTAAAAACTCCCAGCCTGGTTCATTACTCAAAACCGCATTCATGGGTAAGACTGCCGACCTGACACCCTCAAGCGAGAGGGTAAGACACAGAAAGAAATTTCTGAACGAATAGGCTGTTCCCAGAGTGCTGTATCAAGGCACCTCAGTGGGAAGTCTGTGGGAAGGAAAAAGTGTGGCAAAAAACACTGCACAACGAGAAGAGGTGACCGGACCCTGAGGAAGATTGTGGAGAAGGACCGATTCCAGACCTTGGGGGACCTGCGGAAGCAGTGGACTGAGTCTGGAGTAGAAACATCCAGAGCTACCGTGCACAGGCGTGTGCTTTTGAACCAGAAACAGCGGCAGAAGCGCCTGACCTGGGCTACAGAGAAGCAGCACTGGACTGTTGCTCAGTGGTCCAAAGTACTTTTTTCGGATGAAAGCAAATTTTGCATGTCATTCGGAAATCAAGGTGCCAGAGTCTGGAGGAAGACTGGGGAGAAGGAAATGCCAAAATGCCTGAAGTCCAGTGTCAAGTACCCCCAGTCAGTGATGGTCTGGGGTGCCATGTCAGCTGCTGGTGTTGGTCCACTGTGTTTTATCAAGGGCAGGGTCAATGCAGCTAGCTATCAGGAGATTTTGGAGCACTTCATGCTTCCATCTGCTGAAAAGCTTTATGGAGATGAAGATTTCGTTTTTTCAGCACGACCTGGCACCTGCTCACAGTGCCAAAACCACTGGTAAATGGTTTACTGACTATGGTATTTCTGTGCTCAATTGGCCTGCCAACTCTCCTGACCTGAACCCCATAGAGAATCTGTGGGATATTGTGAAGAGAAAGTTGAGAGACGCAAGACCCAACACTCTGGATGAGCTTAAGGCCGCTATCGAAGCATCCTGGGCCTCCATAACACCTCAGCAGTGCCACAGGCTGATTGCCTCCATGCCACGCCGCATTGAAGCAGTCATTTCTGCAAAAGGATTCCCGACCAAGTATTGAGTGCATAACTGAACATAATTATTTGAAGGTTGACTTTTTTTGTATTAAAAACACTTTTCTTTTATTGGTCGGATGAAATATGCTAATTTTTTGAGATAGGAATTTTGGGTTTTCATGAGCTGTATGCCAAAATCATCAGTATTAAAACAATAAAAGACCTGAAATATTTCAGTTGGTGTGCAATGAATCTAAAATATATGAAAGTTTAATTTTTATCATTACATTATGGAAAATAATGAACTTTTTCACAATATGCTAATTTTCTGAGAAGGACCTGTATATTATTTGCTCTTTAAAGGTGCAGAAATGAAAGCTCCCAAACAAAGATGTCACCGGATTAAAAGTACAAAATGTGTTTAATTTTAAAACTTTGCCATTAACATTAGTAAATGTTGAAATTAACATTAAATAACAATGAGCAATACATTTGTTACAGTATGCATTAATCTTTGATACTGTTAAAAACAACAACTGTTCTTTGTTAGTTCATGTTAGCTCTGATCCATTAAATAATGTCAACAGGTACAACTTTTGTTCTTAATAATGTATTAGTAAATGTTGAAATTAACTAGGTTAATATATTAACTACAGTTAACTAAGGTTAATGTTAAGTATTTGCCATGTTAGTCCATGTTGGGTAGGTAACTAATGTTAACAAATGAAAGCTTATTGTAAATTGTAAAGTGTCACCTGAGTGTTTATTGTTTATACGTGTTAAATTTAAGTATAATTTATTTAAAGTATGAATAAATATAAGGGTAACTTCGCTTAATGTAATGTTTTATATATATTCCTTCTGTATAACTTTTTTTTCTTCTTTTTTTGCTGTAATTGCATAGTTTTGTAATTAAATTGTGTAAGTAAATGTTTCTCATGCCAACTTAAAATGCATTCATCATAATGAGATGTTTATATATTTATAATTATAATGAAAGTAAAAATTTTGGATGCGTATAAATTTTAAATGAAAGATTAGTGAACAGTAAATTAGATATTAAAAATGAATCCGGGCCATGTCCGGCGCGCTGTACACTTCAGTGTCGGGCTGATTCTGGCTTGGATGCGGCAGTGTTGGCTCACTGATGGACGCCACATCTGGCCCAATTGACTCGGGTCGGAATCAGGCAGTGAGTCCACAGTGCTGGCCACGTGCAGCAGACGGAGTCGGGCAGAGTATTAAGTCTCCGACAGGCAAGAATCTAACCGGATCTGGCCCGAGTGTATTTTGCTATTTGAGTACTGATAATAATAATTACTGACTCAAGTTATTGCATAGGTCCATAGTACTATTGATAGACTTTAAAAGTTATTTTGTTAATTAACTTGATTTTTTTACAGTAGATACATTACTATCACACGCTAAAATTAAAAGGGTAGCACAAATTAGATGAGTTGAAAAAACTGGACCACATCTAGAAGTCTACCTGGCATTAAAAGCCTGAGAGCTTTAGTAAGTCCTCAACACAGCAGAAGTCCAGGTGGCATTAGGGGTTAGTTCTTAAATTGGGCCACATCCGACTGTCCTGGTGAATCATAGTTAGACTATGGATATCTATGGGGGAATAAAAAGGTATTCATAACCTTTTATGAGCCAAAGATGTGTAAAAGCTATTAAGCAATACAATGCACTGACATTTGACTTTTTGTCTCTGTTGCAATCTAATATTATGTTTTGATAGAGAATTATGTGAAGGAACCTAGAACTTCTAAGAATAATATTAAAATTATTAGGCCATGGCTGCAAAACTGGTAATATGCCTGGCTGTACTGAAAGCCTGCTCACCTGTACATATTTCCTTGAAAATATGACTGAGGAAAACTGTCTAGATAATGAAGATATACCATTCCTTTGCTATGAATATGTGGTAGTGACCAGCTAACCATATTGTTAAGACTGAGGCGGATGGTAAACATTCAATAAAGGTGGATTGATGCTGATTGATATAGGTTTACTAAATATGTCTAGGAATGTCTAGTAATTATAGGCAAGGGAAGAAGCGAATACTCAGAAAGATTTTTGCCTTGGTTTGCAAGTTGGTAAAAGATGCTCATAAGTTAAGAGAGGCAGAAAGCCTTTATACTGTTTATTATATACAAATGGGGGAACTGTTAGATTATATTGCGCTCTCTGCCAGAATATTTTGTAAGTTTGCCTGTCTGTGCTCTCTCTCTCTTACCCTCCCTTTCTCTCCCCTTATGCTTCTCTCTCCTCCCATCTGTGCTCTCTCCTTCTCTATACTCTATTCTTATCCCTTCCTCTCAGTATATACACACAGGCCTAGGATACTTAGGATTCAAATGGTGGGGGTCCTTCTCAGACCCAGGTTACTGGGTTTCGTCTGTCCTTCAGGTTAAAGCATCCCTCATCTATGAACCTATTCATAGAATGTTCAGATCCTATATTTATCATATACAACATACATGTAATCTGTATCTCATTGGATAAATCACTGCACCACCCCTTCCAATGCAACTATGTAATGTATAATAATAAACTTAGAAGAAGTTGGTGAACAGACAAGTTGGCTTTATGTTCATAATTCTTCCCATGGGCCCATGCAAGAACTGAGAATAGTCGGACAGCATCGAAAAATAAAGAGCTAAATTATTTTTAACATTCAGGTATGCACTTGAGTTTAAATATTTGTTCAGCTGATTAAAGACTATATTTTCAATAATCTTGCCTATAAAAGGAAGATTTGATATTGGTCTATAATTGCTCAAAATTATGTTATCAAGATTGCTCTTTTTCAGAAGGGGCTTAAACACTGCAGTTTTCAGGGAGTTTGGAAAAGTCCCAGAAAGAAGTGAGGTGTTCACCACTTCTAAGAGATCTGCTTCTAAACAGTTAAGCGCCCTTTTGAAAAAAAAAAAATGTGGGAAATGTGTCAAGATAGCAGGTTGACGATTTTAGGTGCTGCACTATGTCTTCCAAAATTTGTGGTCATCGATGTAACATCGATGTAACATAACATGTTATCAGTCAAAATATTTTGCATTTTTTTCTCCAATATTCTTTTATCCAGTGACATCTGGAAGCCTTTGTCCTTATAAGGGATTTCCTGGTGCGTCACAAGTTATTACTTCTACTAATCCATTTTGGACTTTCTGCGAGAGAGCACCCTCTGGTGTCCGGTGTGAATGAAACATACATAATGTCTCACTGGTCAGAGCAGGGCACGAACTCGCATCGTTGTGCCTCTTCTAGGAACTCAACCATGACTAACAGACACTGACCTTGGCACAATGGATAGCACATTGGACTTCTAGGCAAATCTGGCGATGTGATTCATGTAAATATAATAAAGCTTGGTTGATATTTGTTAGAAAACACATTGCAGATCCCAGGTCAAGTGACTCTTCATCCTGAACAATTGTCAGTGAAAACGTGACTCTCCATGCAAATAACTAATTTCATGAATATTCATGAATATGCACACATGAGCGTGTTTGCATTAGTTACTGCAGTAAAAACTACATGGGTTAATAAAACATCATCCGATCTCCTAAACAGCATTACCTAAACCCAGAGCTCATTTGTCACTGTCTGTTTTAAACTAAACAAATGATGAGGAAGAGGTCAGCAGGAAAAATCCTGTCAGCAATCACTCATCCTCATGCAAACTGGACAAAGAAGCATCATGAAACTATTGATAAATTATCTTTACAGAATCATAACATTAAAGAAAACAGCATGACTCAAGCACTATATTCCAGATCATCTGAACCCTTCTGAACAATCATAGTAAACGTTAAGACTACACATATATTACACTAAATATATATATGCCATTAAACCATTATTCAAATCAGCTGGTCTCAGAAGATCTTGGAGGTGAAGATGCTGGATGTGGAGGTCCTGGGCTGGTGTGGTTACACATGGTCTGCGGTTGTGAGGCCGGTTGGATGTCCTGCAAATTCCCTGAAACACCTTTGGAGACAGCTTATGGTCGAGAAATAAACATTAAAATCACAGGCAACAGCTTTGATGGACATTCCTGCAGTCAGCATGCCAATTGCACACTCCCTCAAACTTGCAACATTTGTGGCATTGTGCTGTTAGATAAAACTGTATATTTTAGAGTGGCTTTTTGTTGTGGCCAGCATAAGGCACACCTGTGCAATAATCATGCTATCTAATCAGCATCTTGATATGCCACACCTGTGAGGTGGATGGATTATCTCAGCCCAGGAGAAGTGCTCACTAACACAGATTTAGACAGATTTGTTAACAGTATTTGAGAGAAATAGGCCTTTTGTGTACATAGAAAAAGTCTTAGATCTTTGAGTACAGCTCATGAAAAATGGGGGCAAAAACAAAAGTGTTGCGTTTATAATTTTGTTCAGTGTATATCAGGGGCATTTCCTGGCAAGGGAGTAGTGTGATAGTTTTTAGTGAGTAATCAGCTTGGTGAAATTTAAAGTAAATTTACAGTGATCCAAACATAAATCCAAAAATAAACAAAGCCTTGACGAGAACAGACTAAACTCACCAACAGCAGGTTACAACATTAATACACCAGAGACAATGGCAAAGACATGGCTACTTATACAGACAATGAGGGTCACATGACATGAACAAACTGAACTGATAATCACATGACAAGACAATAAACCAAATCAGAACATGACACAATGAACAAGAGGAACCAATAAGACAAGAGGGCAAGGGAAGCATGACACAAACAGCAATCAAACAATAACAAAATAAAAAAAAAGACATGAAGCCAAAACACGAAACCAAACCCATGTTACATTTCCCCCCCTCTAAGGGCAGCTCCAGATGCCCAAACAACAAAACCCAAAAATTTCAGGAGGGTGGTGGAGTGGAGGCGAAACAGGGGGAGGGATGGAGGGCCAGGCTCGTGAATCAGAGGCAGGTTCAGACTGTGTAGCAGAGACAGACAATGGAACCACAGGGGACCTGGACCGTGGAGCCATGGCGGTGCAGGGAGCCATGGTGGTGCAGGCAGAGCAGGGAGCTGACGAGACTCTGGCTGTTCAGATGCAACGTGACGAGACTCTAGAAGGGCAGCCATTTTGTGAAGAGACTCTTGTGTGGCAGCCATCTTGCAACGAAGCTCCTCAATAGCGGCCATGGTGAGAAGAATCTCTTGAGTGACTGGCATGATGTGTGCAGGCTCTGGCTTGGCAGACGTGACTTGAAGAGGACTTGGCGTATCAGGCTTGACGTGAACAGGCGCTGGCTTGGCAGGCATAACGATAGCAAGCTTTGGTGTAGTAGACATGACATGAGCAGGCTGTGGCTTGGCAGACATCATGTGAGTAGGCTTTGGCATAGCAGACTTGAGATGAGCAGGCTTTGGGGAAGTGTCATGTTCCCCCTCCATAACACCCACAGTGAAAGCTGACCCACTCAACTGTAATGCAAAGTCAATGTATTGTTCAAATGACCGGTGTGGAGTATTGCGTGGCATTAACTGAGAAGCGCCCTTGTTTAAGCCAAAACGGAATATGTCCTTGAGGAAAGTATCATTAAAATCTACCAGATAGTACAGTTTGCAAAAATCTACCACATAGGCCTCAACAGAGCGATTACCTTGAGGCTCACTAGGTGATCTGCTGGATTCATTTTGCGGGTCATATATTCTGTAATGAGTCCACTGAAGGTGAGTGTAGCGATGAACCCAAGTGCAGTTTATTTACAGTGATCCAAACATAATCCATAAAATAAACAAAGACTTGACAAGATCAGACTTGACATGAACAGACTAAACTCACCAACAGCAGATTACAACATTAATACACCACCAGAGACAATGGCAAAGACATGGGTACTTATACAGACAATGAGGGTCACATGACATGAACAAACCAATGAGCAAATAGAACTGATAATCACATGACAAGACAATAAACCAATCAGAACATGACACAATGAACAAGAGGAATCAATAGCATGAAGACAAGGGGGCAAGGGAAGCATGACACAAACAGCAATCAAACAATAACAAAATAAAATGACATGAAAACATGAACATGAAGCCAAAACATGAAACAAAAGACTACATTACACTCATCTGTATTTTCACCTACTGCTCTTCCAGATGTTTAGCTTTCTCCCGACAGACCAACACTGGAAATGAGAGGCTTAAAAATAAAAAAATAAATGAAATGAAATGGAAAAAAAAGGTCTACATTTTTTAACAGTTTTACTCAAATAGGAATGAAATCAACTTTTATTCATGGAAAAACTCTGGATTACCAGTTTTACCATGCACTACATGGGAGTAATAGGACACGACTGCACATGACTGAACTGTTTGTTAGACTCTGCATCTGCTCTTCTACTCTACCTTCTGCACCAGCTTCGTATACCAATTCTGGCTGGTTTGGCTTATATTTTTCAACAGTTTTATTCTGAGGAGATAGAAATCAATAAACTTCTGGTTAAAAACAGGAATTTCAGTTTTACACCCATGTTCTGGAGACAAAAGAAATGTTAGCTCATGGCTGATTTGTCTGAGGTTTCTCCAATTGCTTATGAATTATCCATTTAAACGACTTCATTTCAACTTTTAGGACAGATACAATCAAGACCAAAGTCAAAAAACAAATTCTAACTTCAGAAACAAAAGGTATGTCTTCATATGGCTACTTTTTTATGTGGTTTCTTTGTTTCCCATTTGGTCAATGTCTGAGCATGACTGAAGAAGAAACATCAAGTATCACTGTCCATGCTTCACCTATGACTAGTATATCAACGTTGAACTTTTATGGCCATGGATATCATGTTATTTAACTTGTTGGCAATGTGATCAAGAACTTTACATTACAAACAAGGTTAAACAACATATAAAAGGCAGAAGGAAAGGATAATCTGAAAGTTCTGTTCTTTTTGCTCCTGCTAAGTGGTGATATACAGCTAAACCCAGGCCCTTCAGCTAACATCAATTTGGGATTGTCTGTTGATATGCAGTCTGAAGGGTGTCTGGTGGACACACATGGTGTTGAAGTGGTGAGACCTTCTACAGGCCTTGCACAGGTCAGTGGCTACTTCATTGAATTTAAACAGAACTCAGTCACGGCTGGAACAGCAGACGTGGAACAGTGACATTATGCTTTAAGCTGCAGTCGGTAACTTTTGGGGCTCGCGTCTGGCGTAAGAACATTGTAGCCGGAGCTACTTCTCTCCAATATAAACAAAATCCACCGCTCCCAGCTCTTCTGGTCCAATCAGCGCAGGGCTGTGCCACAGTGTTGTTTTGTATTGAAAATGTAAAAAATATATATAATGAGTGAGTACATCATTTATCCATTTTCCAAACAGTGTTTTTGTCTTATCCTGAATCACTACAGTACACCTAAAATAAGTGTTTATATTCAGACTATTTTAGTCTGGTTGGGGTCGGCAATGGTGCAGAGTAGCACAGTACCTGCGTGACTCACCACAGATGTAAACAGAGAGAAGTAGCTCCGGATACAATGTTCTTCCGCCAGACGCGAGCCCCAAAAGTTACCGACTGCAGCTTTAAAGTGGAACAATTGGCTAAAAAGTCACCAAAACCACATATTGGTAAAGGAATTTTTGGTCATGCATCACATATATATTGGAATATAATATCTAATGGGAATAATATATAATGGGAAGACCCCAAAGGTAGGCTAAGGTAAATAATGTTAAGCTGCTATCAGTAACAATTTTATGAAACAGAATTGTTTTATTACAAAGGACCCAGGAAAGTTATTTTTACACAAAAAACAAAAACTTCAATCTAACTAGCCAAGTAAAATGTTATATTATAATATATCAGGGTTGCCAATATTGGTTGCCTGGCTGGAGTGAGATGCATCTATATATATATATATATATATATATATATATATATATATATATATATATATATATATATATATATAATAAAATAAAATAAAATAATAAAATAATAAAAAATACACACACCATTTACCCACTGTTCGTCTAAAGTGTACATTTTTTAAACAATTAAAATATTTGAAAGCCTATATTATTTTTCACTCTACAGTTGTGCAGTAAAATTCACTTTAAGGATTACATTTTGATTCATGAAGATGAACAAATTTGCCAAAAAAATGTGTCTGGTAGAAATCAAAGACTTTTAAGATTAAAATGACATGGAACTGTAAACTTGTGAAAACAATTAGTCCAGAGCGGATACTGACTAACCTACAGTAAATACCTCTGATCTGATTCTGATCTGATTTGTGCATTACGCGTCACTATGGAAATAATTAGATGATACATATAGATGATTTAATTATTTAATATTGCGTTTTTGTATAATTATCATTGTTCATTGACACAATATATCACCCAAAAATAAAAAATAAAAATCAAGCTGTCATTTCATGTATTCTTGGTGGGCCCTAAGGAGCCGCTTAGTTTGCTTATGCCTTGGGCCATCTCTACCATGCAAATGACTAATTTCTTAGATTTGACATGCATAATTAGCTTAACAAATTCATGAATATGCAAACATGAGTGTGTTTGCATTAGTTACTGCAGTAAAAACTACATGGGTTAATAAAACATCATCCCATCTCCGAAACAGCATTACATCAACCCAGAGCTCATTTGTCACTGTCTGTTTTAAACTAAACAAATGAAGAGGAGCGTTCAGCAGGAAAAATCTTGTCAGCAATCACTCATCCTCATGCAAACTGGACAAAGAAGCATCATGAAGCTATTGATAAATTTTCTTTACAGAATCATGACATTAAAGAAAACAGTATGACTCAAGCACTATATCCCAGATCATCTGAACCCAACAGGACAGACAGACATTTCAATGGTCTTATTGTCAGGGGTGGGTGTGAGATTTCATACTTGGGGAGGAGGGGGTTATACATAAAACCTGTTATAGCAGGGACAGCTGTATATATAATAATATCCTTACAAACAGAATAGCCTTAAATAATGAATAGTTGCCTAAATCATCTTACATGGTATGTAGGCACGTAACATTTTTTAGTTTCCTGTTTAATTTTAATCTCAGTTTAAATAAATAAAAATAAAATGCAAAGTTTAGGATCAAAATATGCATTACTGCAGTTACATTTTCAGGATTAATGAGTAGAGCAAAGCATGCCAGAATATGTCTTCGATCTCAGGAAATGCATGAGCATGACTACAAAAGGTATATGTTAAATGTAATGTAAGTTGCTTTTGATGAAAGTAAATCCTTGAGCAGGAATCTTCATGGGCCTGTAGTCTGCTGTTGAGGTAAACTAAAGAAGAACAGAAACTGCTTTCAGTTCAGTTCAAAAGCACTACTTGTAATATCTTTATTTGTCCCTTCACAGGGCAATTTATGCAGAATCAACATCATAAATAAATAATATACGAATCACAAGAAAACTAATGTAAAAACATCATAACATGCACAGCTACAAAACCTGGGCATTAACAATACACAATTTTTTCACGTATTCAAGTTGAAAAATGTAATTTCAAGATACACCTATACCTTTATGCCTCAAATAAGTATTTACAATCAAAACTGCATTCTAAACAAAAGATAGACAGTCCTCACTTGAGCGCTCTACAGTATATCGTCTGCCTGAGGGGTGCAGTTCAAATTCAGAGTACAAAATATGAGATGTTTCATCTAAAGTACAATCAAGGATTTCTTATAAAGAACATTTCTCTCACAGAGCAGACAGCCCCAACTGTACAGAGCCTGTCATCTTTAAACCTAAGTTCACACAACTCTGCAGCTGGGATTTACTTTTAACATTACATCCATAAAACAAACAAATCATAGGAAAAGTTAAGACTACACATTTACACTTTACACTAAATATATTTTTGCCATTAAACCATTATTCAAAGAGCCTCTGGACTCTCTCTCTATATATACTGTATATATAGTAGGTGGCCAACCAAAATGCCTAAGGCCGCGGCATCAACTAAAAGTCAGTCGCGTGTTAAAGTCTACTGCCAGGTGGCGCAAAGGAACAGTTTGCAAACTGACTGCAATTATATTTTGTTTTGTAAATCATAGGTTTTGTGATCGTAGCTCCGTTTGGCTTTGTTTTTCTGTAGAATCTTTATCTTACTATCACTCTCTGTTGTTTAAAGTGATAAAATATAACTTTATTCCCACCATATTTCTGATATTATCTATCAATCTAATCTGATTAATTTGATCGTTCACTTTTATTTTAGATCCATGAGTGCAGAGCTCCTGCATCACGTTAGCAATCGTTAGCTTGTCATTAGCGTTTCCATTCATGCCTAACGCTGTTTTCTTTTCTCCTCTCCTCTCACTCGCTACTCTCTCTCTCCGGTTTTTCACAAGTTCATCAAACAACTGTGGTAAGAATCTTTCACCAAGCATGGTGAGTAATGGCTTCTCCTGCTATTGTTATTTGCACTGCTTGCCACATGTATAGTTTATCTATCTCTGTTGGTGACAAGGGATTCACATGTGATAAATGCAGGGAAATAGTTAGGCTGACAGAGAAGATTTCAAAATTAGAGACAAGCATCCAAACTTTAATTGAGGACAGTAAGAATGTGAGGGCTCTAGATAAGGCTTTGGATGCGTCTAGCTCAGGGAGTCCTGTACATTGTTCGGTTCCGGTAACATCGCCATCGCAACATGGCAACTGGGTGACTGTGAGGCGGCATAGTCGTGGGTCTAAACACCACTCTTCTGTTCCACTCAAAATATTAAACAGGTTCTCCCCACTCAGTGATGCACCCACTGAGAAACCTGATGAAAGTGCTCTAGTTATTGGCGATTCTATTGTAAGGAACATGAAAATAGAGACACCAGCCACCATAGTCCAATGTTTACCGGGAGCCAGAGCGCCTGACATCTTAGCAAATTTAAAAGTGCTGGCTAATGCTAAATGTAAATACAGTAAGATTGTTATTCACGTCGGCGCTAATGATGTTCGACTTTGCCAGTCGGAGATCACTAAAAATAACATTAAAGAGGTGTGTGAACTTGCAAGCACAATGTCAGACACTGTAATATGCTCTGGTCCCCTCCCTGCTTACCGTGGTAATGAGATACATAGCAGATTGTCATCACTCAATGGCTGGATGTCTAAGTGGTGCCCGCAGAATAACATACAGTAGGTTTCATAGATAATTGGACGAGCTTTTGGGGCAGAACTGACCTGTTGAAAAGAGATGGTCTTCATCCCTCCTGGGGTGGTGCCACTCTTCTGTCTAGAAATATGGCACATAGTCTTAGAGTTTGTACTTGACTAACTGGGGCCCAGGTCAGGAAGCAGACAGACTGGCTAAACCGACCCATCTGCTAGCTGCCTCACGTCACAGAAGTCAGTTAATTCTCACAGATGCAATACGGATAAACAAATGATAAAGCTTGGCTTATTGAATATCAGGTCCCTTTCTATGAATGCCCTTTTTGTAAATAATATGATCACTGATCATAATCTAGATGCACTCTGTTTGACAGAAACCTGGCTAAAACCTGATGATTACATTATTTTAAATGAGTCTACACCCTAAGATTACTGTTATAAAAATGAGCCACGTCCAAAAGGTAAAGGGGGAGGTGTTGCTTGAATTTATAAAACTGTGTTCAGGGCTTCTCAGAGGGAAGGCTTCAAGTATAACTCGTTAGAAGTATTGGTGCTTCATATAACATTATCCAGAGAAACAAATGTTAATGATAAATCCCCTGTGATGTTTGTATTGGCTACTGTATACAGGCCACCAGGGCACCATACAGACTTTATTAAAGAGTTTGCTGATTTTACATCTGAGTTAGTGCTGGCTGCAGATAAAGTTTTAATTGTTGGTGATTTTAATATCCATGTTGATAATGAAAAAGATGCATTGGGATCAGCATTTATAGATATTCTGAACTCTATTGGGGTTAGACAACACGTCTCAGGACCTACTCATTGTCGAAATCATACTCTAGATTTAATACTGTCACATGGAATTGATGTTGATGGTGTTGAAATTATGCAGCCAAGCGATGATATCTCAGATCATTATTTAGTTCTGTGCAAACTTTATATAGCTAAAACTGTAAATTCTACTTCTTGTTACAAGTATGGTAGAACCATCACTTCTACCACAAAGACTGCTTTGTAAGTAATCTTCCTGATGTATCCCAATTCCTTAGCATATCCAAAACCTCAGAACAACTTGATGATGTAACAAACTATGGAGTCTCTCTTTTCTAGCATTTTAAATACAGTTGCTCCTTTACGCTTAAGGAAGGTTAAGGAAAACAGTCTGACACCGTGGTATAATGAGCACACTCGCACCCTAAAAAGAGCAGCCTGGAAAATAGAGCACAGCTGGAGGAAAACAAAACTAGAGGTATTTCATATTGGTTGGAGGGAAAGTAACCTATCCTACAGAAAAGCATTAAAAACTGCTAGATCTGATCTCTAGTGCTGCGTTCGACACCATAGATCACGACTTACTCATAGATAGATTACAAACTATACAGGTATCCAAGGGCAGGCTTTAAGATGGTTTAGATCCTACCTGTCCGATCGCTACCACTTTGTTTATTTAAATGGGGAGTCATCTCATATATCACCGGTAAAATATGGAGTGCCACAAGGATCTGTCCTAGGTCCTCTGCTATTTTCAATATACATGTTGCCCCTTGGTAATATCATTAGAAAATACGGGATTAGTTTCCACTGTTATGCTGATGATACTCAACTATATATCTCAACAAGACCAGGTGAAACTTCAAAATTATCTAAGCTAACAGAGTGTGTTAAAAATGTAAAAGATTGGATGACCAATAATTTTCTCCTATTAAATTCAGATAAGACAGAGATATTACTTATTGGACCAGAAAACATTACACAGAATCTCGTAGATTACAATTTGCAATTAGACGGATGTACTGTTACTTCCTCTACTGTCAAAAATCTGGGTGTTATATTAGACAGTAACTTGTCTTTTGAAAATCATATTTCCCATGTTACAAAAACAGCATTCTTCCATCTTAGAAACATTGCCAAGCTACGAAACATGTTACCTGTTTCTGATGCAGAAAAACTAGTTCATGCGTTCATGACCTCTAGACTGGACTATTGTAATGCACTGCTAGCTGGTTGTCCTGCATTCTCAATAAACAAGCTACAGGTAGTCCAAAATGCAGCGGCTAGAGTCCTTACCAGGTCAAGAAAATATGATCATATTACCCCAATACTACAGTCTCTGCACTGGCTACCTATTAAGTTCCGTATCAGTTACAAAATATTATTACTTACTTATAAGGCCCTTAATGGCTTAGCTCCTGCGTACCTAACTAGTCTTCTACCACGCTACAATCCATCACGCTCCCTAAGGTCACAAAACGCTGGACTTTTGATAGTACCTAGGATAGCAAAGTCCACTAAAGGAGGTAGAGCTTTTTCGCATTTGGCTCCCAAACTCTGGAATAGCCTTCCTGATAATGTTCGGGGTTCAGACACACTTTCTCTGTTTAAATCTAGATTAAAAACACACCTCTTTGGCCAAGCATTCAAATAATGCATCTCATAATTTTTGGACTGCAGTTATATCTGATCAAATGTGCATTATTATTCTTTAGCTTGGGTTAATCTAATTAATTTTACTTGGGTGGAACAGCAGCTACGCTAATTATGTCTCTATTTGTTTCTCTGCTTTGCCACGGGATTTACATCCCGTGGTAACTAGGATTTACACAAGCTCCAGTCTGGATCCAGAACACCTGAGAAGAGATGATGCCAACCCCTCAGAGGACCTCAGATGATGCTAACCCAGAGACAACATACAGAACTACCACATTTTGCTATAAGTTTGATTGCATAATTGCTGTTAATAGTGTTAATCGTCTGTTTGTTTACGTCTTTTATTGATTTTTCTGAACATTTCTGCCGTATGCACATAAACTGACAGTCATCACTGATAAGCTACTACTAAATATTGTAGAAACTTAATTTTCTGTAAAGTTGCTTTGTAATGATTTGTATCGTAAAAAGCGCTATACAAATAAACTTGAATTGAATTGAATCTCTATTCATCTCTTTTAGAAGAAAACTGTGGGCGGCAGATCCTTCTCCTATTTAGCGCCTAAACTCTGGAATAACCTACCTAACATTGTTCGGGAGGCAGACACACTCTTGCAGTTTAAATCTAGATTAAAGACCCATCTCTTTAACCTAGCTTACACATAACACACTAATATGCTTCTAATATCCAAATCCGTTAAAGGATTTTTAGGCTGCATTAATTAGTTAAATAGGAACCGGGAACACTTCCCATAACACCTGATGTACTTGCTACATCATAAGAAGAATGGCATCTACGCTAATATTAGTCTGTTTCTCTCCTATTCCGAGGTCACCGTAGCCACCAGATCCAGTCTGTATCCAAGTCAGAGGGTCACTGCAGTCACCCGGATCCAGTACGTATCCAGCCCAGATGGTGGATCAGCACCTAGAAAGGACCTCTACAGCCCTGAAAGACAGCGGAGACCAGGACAACTAGAGCCCCAGAGACAGATCCCCTGTAAAGACCTTGTCTCAGACAGCCACCGGGACATCACTGAATGCAATGATGAACTGCCTTTAACTGTCATTTTGCATTATTGACACACTGTTTTCCTAATTAATGTTGTTCATTTGCTTTGACGCAATTTGTTTTGTTTAAAGCGCTATATAAATAAAGTTGACTTGTAAACGGAGTTCAAATGACAAAATAAAACAAAAATAACTTTATAATATAACATTATAACATCCTTAAAAATCATTAGAAACCTCACTTTTTTTTTGTATGATTTGTCTAGACCCCAGTGACTGGTAGGTTTAGGGGTGGGGTTAGGTGTAGGTCATTCGTACAAATTCATATTAATGGTGCAACTCGTAAAATATGTATGAATTGCCAGATCAGGCTGTTACATCAGATATTACAGAGAGAACAGAGAAAAATAACAAATAATAATAAAATAATGATTTATCATTACAGCAAAAATGTGTTTTTGTTCAATTAATAATTTTTATGGGAGGTTGAAAAATAAATGGTGCTATTACCATCGATGAATGAAGAGGGCGTCTGTCTTCTGCAACAAGCAATAGAAAAGGGAAGATTGGTTTATCAAGTTAATACACGGTCCAGTGGTAGAAGTGATTTCAGAATGTTTTTTTTTTATAATAATAAAATAAGATATGAAATGATTAATACAGGTGTGTGTATTCTGCAGTTTGTTGGGTTTTTTATTTTATTTTAGATAGAGCATGTCCATTTTACACTAAGTATCCAGTAGTGTGACTTAATTCACTCCAGCTGGAGGGGTTTGGGGTTTTGGGGGTAGTTCTATATAGCTTGCCTTTTGCAATTTTTGCAACGACATACAGAGTATTACATACAATATAATATATATATTTTTTTTTTCTCAGGAGACATGAGGCCTCTGAGACAGAAACAAAGAAACTGGCAATAGAGGCGCGCATCTGCCAAAGAGAAAAACTTTTGTTCTCTGGCAATACAAATGTAGAAATATATTGCAATAATAAGAAACGTCCCCAGATATTAGGCCTAATTAATTTTTGTTTCATTATTGGGCAATTCCAGAATTATTGACATGACATTCAATCAAAACCTGAAATATAATTTCTAACAGAATGTATTCATTACCAATATATTGAACCATCTCTTTATGTTTTTCTAAATCCCAAACAGAGTCCAGACATCAGAAAAGTATCCGTCTATGAACGTTAACGCTGGCCCAAGTTTTTGGGAGACAACTTATTTTGTGTACTTTCTGTGATTTACAATGCACAAACCAGAAGCAACAATATCTGCAGAATGGAGAAGGGTTTATCATTCACAAAAAATAAAATAGGCCTATCAATTTTATTTCAGTTTTCATTTTTGTGTTTCAGAGGCAAAATCAATGTTAAGGATGTGTCATCTCTCCGTTACGGTCCATTCTGAAAGCAGAATTTATGCAAACGCGTATATAATGCGCTTATAATGCGTATATAATCATGGGTATATAATGCGCTTATATAATGCGTATATAATCACTTTTTTTCTGAAACATGGCTCATAAACTCGGTCCCGGACACTGCTGTAATGCCATCTGATAACTTCTCTGTTTTACAGATGGAGAGAACAGCCGAGGCAGTAAATCCAAAGGTGGAGGAGTGTGTTTCATGATTAACAAGAAATGGTGCGATGCCAGGAATATCTCCACTCTGTCATGCTCCTTCTTGCCTCATCTGGAACATCTATCCATTATTTGCCACCCATTCTATCTACCACGGGAGTTTTCATCAATCATCGTTACTGCTGTTTACATCCCACCACAAGCAGACACCGGCTTGGCTTTGTCTAAGCTTCATGATGCGCTCAGCGGCTACATCAACAAACATCCTGATGCTGCTCTTATCATCGCTGAGGACTTTAACAAAGCTAACCTCAGGCAGGTCATGCCAAACTTTTATCAACATGTATCCTGTCCAACCAGAGGACCGAATACACTTGATCATTTCTGCTCTCAGTTTAAGAATGCCTACAAAGCCCACTCACTACCAGCTGTTGGTAAATCGGATCATGCTGCCATTTTCCTCACACCGGAATATAAACAAAGGCTCAATCAAGAACCCCCATTTCAGAGGGTAGTGACACGCTGGTCCTCCCACTCAGAAGCTATGCTACAGGCGGCTCTTGATGACATAGACTGGGACATTTTTCGGCCAAGTTCATCTGACGTCAGCAAGTTCACAGATGTAGCATTAAGCTTTGTAAACACGCTAGCTGAGCAAGCAACTGAAACAATAACTATGAGGACATTCTCAAATCAGAAACCGTGGGTGGACAGAACAATCTGTGCTGCGGTAAACAAATGCACTGCCACATACAACGCGGGTCTTTTGTCGTGGAACATGAATGAGTACAAAGCATCATGCTATAATCTCCAATGCACAGTAAGAGCCACCAAACTCTGATACAGGGAATGAAAAGAGTCTCATTTTCAGCTCAATGACTCCCAACGCATGTGGCAGGGACTAAGGACCAGCTTTGCTACCGGCTTCGCTACTGTTCGGACGTTCTTGCTTTCTGCTCTGCGCTTTGCTTCTTATTTCTGTACTTTTCTCAGATTTTTCAAAGATTTTTACTTTGGCAGATCAGCACAGTGCTCAAACAACAGATTTTTTTTGGCACAAACACTAAAACTAAAAACTCTTTGGCACTGGAATAATACTACAAAAAGAAGACTTTGCCTCGACCTGCCAACAGCTTATGTTCCAGAGACGGTAAAACAACGGCCTACATTCAAACAGAACAGAGAGAAAATGCCTCCTGTTGGATCTACTTGTTGCATGAACTGCTGCAAACTTCTACAAAGGATTGTGGCTCTTGAAACAAAGTTAATTGCTGGACTTCCAAAACAGGCGGAACACTCAGCAGACCGTCATCATGGACCCTCTCGGCATACAGCCGGTGAGTCACATGAATCTAGTGAATCTCAATAGTTTATACCAAGTGTAGAGTAAATACAATAATATGCAGCTTTCATCAAGCAATGGTCTCTGATATGAACAAGGAACTTCGGAACATTCTGATGAAGCACAAGACTGCAAATCGAATCATCATCCATGTGGGGAAGAATGATATTCGGAAAGATCAGTCAGAACTCTTTAAGAAGGACTTCAGTGAACTCTATGAAACACTTCAAAGACTCAAAGTTCAGTCGTTCATCAGTAGACCACTCGCAAGGGGAACTAATATGTTTTCACGGTTGCTTGGGCTGAACACATGGCTACAAAGATCTTGCAAATTGACGTGACAAACAGCCAAGTATGGTGACCCATACTCAGAATTTGTGCTCTGCATTTAACCCATCCAAAGTGCACACACACAGCAGTGAACACACACACACCATGAACACACACCCGGAGCAGTGGGCAGCCATGTATGCTGCGGCACCCAGGGAGCAGTTGGGGCTTCGGTGCACCTCAGTCATGGTATTGCTGGCCCGAGACTCGAACCCACAACCTTAGGGTTAGGAGTCAAACTCTCTAACCACTAAGCCACAACTTCAATATAAAAGGAGCGAATTTTACATAACAACTTCAATCTTTTCTGGGGCCATAGACAACTGTTTAAACTGGATGGCCTCCACCCAAACAAACTTGGTGCTAGGGTGCTTAAGGACAATATCTACTTCTCCCTCCATCATCCTGCAGCAGAGTGTCAATCCATTCAGCATACACACACCTGGTCAGAGTCATCATGTGGTTGACACATCCCACAAGAACACTGATAACACCATGCAGCCACAACAAGCACTGCTCATGGACACTATCCCGGGTGAGCCCTGCCCACAAGG
Organism: allo-octoploid hybrid of Carassius auratus x Cyprinus carpio; assembly: GCA_024542945.1. Taxonomy (NCBI): domain Eukaryota; kingdom Metazoa; phylum Chordata; class Actinopteri; order Cypriniformes; species allo-octoploid hybrid of Carassius auratus x Cyprinus carpio. The sequence continues at coordinate 40,543,474 of CM045014.1, read as the reverse complement.
CTCATCACAGACAGAATGTGACATATCAAAACGGCTCCAAGACTCAGCACCCAAGGACAACTCTCTGGAAAACAGCCAGGGAAGCCAGGACAACATATTTCAACCACCAGAAACACCAGAGACACAGCCCATCTCACCAGACACATTATCCCTCTATCCAGCATCTTCACTTCTATGCTTCTCACAGAAAATGAAGGAACTGGTGTATGCTGGGACCAAACTCTCCCACTCTTTTGCTGCAAGCCCCCAGATATCAACTAAAAACGGCGGGCCCCCCAACCACCAAAGCCTGTGGCCCCTGCCCCTGTGAGAGCTCTCCAACCACTGCCACAAAAACAGGGACCAAACCCTCCATCTGCTATAGGTGAACCAAAATCAACTGATAGCAGCTCTCAGTGATATGTGTCGGGTTTCCGCTATAATAGCAGCAACATTCACAAATGTTTACAGAACAAGCAGGAACCCGGTGTTCCTGTAGCTTTCTCTATTTCTGTTATATCACGTGATAGAAAGTCTAAGGCCTTCTCAAGCCGAAAGAATAACTTGTCTAATCTGCGGCCTATTATGCATCTAAGTAAGATTGCTGTAAAGACACAAATCACTGCCATCAAGATAGCATTTTTAAACATTTGCTCACTAAAAAAATAAATCATTTCTAATCAATGACTTAATAACCACAAACAATCTGGATTTTATGTTAGTTCCTAGCTATACCGGCCTAGAAAATCACAACTTTTCATTTTCCATCGGTCTTATTACACAATGTAACTACAGAAGAGTCAAGTTTTAAATAGGAAAAATATTTAAACTCTTTGGTCATTTTTGAGCAAGATGCTAACGGTCTAATCAGATTCAATGATCTGTGCTAAGCTAAAAGTGCTGCCGCCAGACCCGGAGATTGACTGAATGGATTCCAAAGTGGCTAAATTCAACTGTTTAACTCTAGGAGAGTTGAAAAATGAGCCTATTTTCAAAAATAGTGGAGTATTCCAGCATGCGTAGCGAGTTTTTTTTTTTTTTTTTGATCTTCCTTAAGCGTAAAGGAGCAACTGTATCTAAAATGCTAGAAAAGAGAGAGTCCATAGTTTCTGTTACATCAAGTTGTTCCGAGGTTTTGGATATGCTAAGGAATTGGGATAACACTATCGACATCAATTAATACATACAGCAATTAACAATTGATGATGTAAGATGGCGCCGATCAGTGTTGTGGCTTGCCGTCGCTCCTCTGTGCTTTTTAGTTTGTTTGTTTTTTATGTCTTCTTAAATGTTTTATTTTGTCCTTGCCAGTCACTGTGGGTTTACGACCATATTACCCTGTTTCAGATTCGTTCGCAGGTTGCGGACTTGTCGATAAGCAGTACAAACAAGTGTGCCTTTTCCTATCACACGCTGCCATCGTATATACAGCGTTCTCTGGATGGATGTACATCACAGGCAAAAGCGACGCCGATGACGAGGGAGACGTGCAGGTGCTCACGTGAAGCAGAGATTCTTGCGGAGGTCTTGTGCTGTTGTGCAGTTTGCAACAGTTGACGGCATCATGGTTTGTGCTGCGGATCTTCGGGGTTGGCGATGTTCTCATTTGTTGCCAGTGTATCCGGATGGAGGTTCGTCAGTGCTGCGGTTTTATCAGGATGCAAAGTTTTCATCACATGTCAGAGGTGCAGATTTGAGCAACTTGATCAGTCTTAAGACGGTAAAGTCGGGCCTTATCACAGCGACCCCCATAGTTGGACAGATTTACAGATGTCGCTTGTTAATGCGCACTCGATTTCAAACAAGACATTCATCTTAAATGATTTTATATTGCATAATGTCTTGGACTTCCTATTTATTACAGAGACATGGATAAATCGGGATGAGTGTAGTCCTTGTGAGGAAATTTGTCCACCTGACTATATGTTAATTAATACCCCGAGACTGATGGGTCGTGGTGGGGGTTTAGCTACTGTTTGTAAGCAGCAGTATAAATGTCACCGTTTATCGACCGCATGTTACTCGAGCTTTGAGGTTCAGTTAATAAGACTTGAGTTTTATAAGTCTTTTTATAAGTTTTGGGAGTAGTTGTTTATCGACCTCCAAAGTATAGTCAAGTTTTTATTCAGGAATTTTCTGAGTTCTTATCCACTATTTTATTATTGTCTGATCATATTTTACTTGTTGGGGATTTTAATATTCATATTTGCTGCCTTGGGAAGCCCTTGGAAAAGGAGTTTTCTGATCTGATGGAAAAAGGACATACTTTGGACCTTGTTTTTTCTTCCAGATGAGTTACTTATGGCTTTTAATACTGTGTGTTCTGGAGTTTTAGACTCTGTTGCTCCTTATAAGATCAAGCATAGTAAGGTTAATCATCAGCCGTGGTTAAATGACCAAACTCGGGATCTTAGACAGCAGTGTAGGCGAGCAGAACGGGCTTGGAAAAAGGATAAACTTATGATCTCGCAACAGATTTTACGTGATTTACGTATGGGATATCAGAAGGCTGTAAAGGATGCTAAAACAGCCTTTTTTTCCAAAATTATATCACAGCATTCAAAATCACCTAAAATTTTGTTTCAGTCTATTAATAGGTTTTTAAACTCAAATACTGTCTCAATACTACCATCCACTGAGTGTTGTGAGAAGTTTTTAAATGTCTTTTTAGACAAAGTTAACACAATTAGATCTGGTTTTCATGACTGGAATGGCTTGACAGGAGACATTTTAAAAAATGTCAGCATGTTTGATAAATTTGATTTGGTTTCAGTTAAGGATATTAGTCTTATTATTGGTAAGTTGAAACGCCCAGCTGCTATTTGGGATGTTTTGCCTTTTGATTTGTTGGCTGCGACATTCGATTATACTGGGCCTTGTATTACTGCTATTGTTAATTGCAGTCTTTATACAGGCACTTTTCCTTTAAGTTTTAAGCAGGTGGTTATTCAGCCCCTTCTTAAAAAGACTACTCTTGATCCGTTGGATTTTAATAATTATCGGCCAATTTCAAAGCTGCCTTTTATCTCTAAAATTTTGGAAAAGGTAGTTTTATTTTAGTTAAGTTCTTTTTTGGCTGGAAAGAGGTGTTAGATGTCTTTCAGTCTGGTTTTCGGGCAGGACACAGTACTGAATCAGCTTTACTGCGAGTCTCAAATGATTTATTACTTATTGCAGACTCGGGCAATACTGGGGCTCTAATTATGTTGGATCTTAGTGCAGCTTTTGATCTAATTGATCACGATATTCTTATTAATCATTTGGAACACGTTGTAGGGTTGAGAGGGACGGTTTTAAAATGGTTTTCATCATATTTAAGGGGACGTTCAATTTCTGTGAGGGTTGGGGATTTTTCCTCCGGGTCAGTTTTTCTGGATTGTGGAGTACCTCAGGGTTCAATTCTGGGACCTACCCTCTTTTCTCTGTTTTTGTTGCCTCTAGGCCAAATTTTCAAGAAATATGGTATATCTTATCACCTATATGCCGATGACATTCAGATTTATTTACCGATTGGAGCTGGAGGATCTAGTCCTAATTTATCCCTGGTTGCTTGTTTAAAGGAGGTGACCAGTTGGTTACAGCAAAACTGTTTGCAGTTAAATGCCAGGAAGTCTGAAGTCATGGTGTTTGGGATGAAGAAGGATGACAGTGGTTTAGCCGATTTTCTAGGTATATGGGAAACATACGTTCAGCCTAAAATAAGAAATTTAGGTGTAATTTTTGACTCTGCTCTTATGTTTGACCATCAGGTTAAAAATGTGGTAAAAAATTGTTTTTATCAGTTAAGGACTATTGCGAAAATGAAATCTTTTTTTGTCGGTTCCTGATCTGGAAACAGTGATTCACGCATTTATCTCTACACGCTTGGATTACTGTAATGCTCTATATGTAGGAATTAGTCAATCTCTTATCTCAAGATTGCAGCTGGTGCAAAACGCGGCAGCGAGGCTCCTGACTGGTATTAAGAAAAGGGAGCATATTACACCTGTTTTGAAAAGGCTTCATTGGCTTCCTGTGAAATATCGGATACAGTATAAGGTTTTGTTATATGTTTATAAAGCTGTTCACGAGTTGGCCCCGGAATATATCAAGGATTTGGTGCTTATGAACTGTGGTAGATCTCAAAGGTCCTTTAATTGTTTACTGCTCTTTGTTCCAAGAACTCGTCTTAAAACCAAAGGGGATCGAGCTTTCTCTGTCGTTGGACCTAGATTGTGGAATGCTCTTCCCCCTGATATAAGATCTGCACCGTCAGTTGATGTTTTTAAAACTCGTGTGAAAACGTATTTGTATTCTGAATCTTTTAATTCTTGACTTTTTCATTCTATATTTTTTTTGTTTTCTTGATGTTTCCTTGCTTTTAGATGTACAGTCCTTTGGTCTACGTTGTAGTAGAAAGGGCTATATAAATAAACAAGATTTGAGACTTGAGACTTACAGTATTAAATCTAGAGTACGATTTCGACGATGTGTTGTCTAACCCCAATAGAGTTCAGAATGTCTATGAATGCTTATCCCAATGCATTTTTTTAGTATCAACATGGATGGTAAAATCACCAACAGTTAAAACTTTATCTGCAGCCAGCACTAATACACATAGAAAATCAGCAAATTCTTTAATAAAGTCTGCGTGGTCCCCTGGTGGCCTGTATACAGTAGCCAGTACAAACATCACAGGGTATTTATCATTAACATTTGTTTATCAGGGTAATGTTACATGAAGCACCATTATGTCAAACAAGTTATACTTGAAGCCCAATCTCACATTGTTATAAATTGAAGCAACACCTCCCCCTTTACCTTTTGAGAGTGGCTCATGTTTATTACAGTAATCTTGGGGGGTAGACTGGTTTAAAATAATGTAATCATCAGGTTTTAGCCAGGTTTCTGTAAAACAGAGCACATCTAGGTTATGATCAGTGATCATATCATTTACAAAAAGTGCTTTTGTAGAAAGGGACCTGATATTCAATAAGCCAATCTTTATCGTTTGTTTATCCGTATTACATCTGTTTTTTATTTGTTGAATATCAATTAAATTGTTACACTTAAATTGGTTTGAAAGTTTTTTTGTATTTTCTAATTCTGCGAACAGACACAGTCTCTATAGTGTGATATCTAGGTGATAGAGTGTCTATGTGATAGAGTGATTTCTGTGACATGAGGCAGCTAGCAGTCAGTCAGTTTAGCCAGTCTGTCTGATTCCTGACCTGTGACATAAGAATATGTGCCATATTTCTAGACATAAGCCTGGCACCACCCCAGGAGGGATGAAGACCATCTCTTTTCAACAGGTCAGGTCTGCCCCAAAAACTCGTCCAATTGTCTATGAAACCAATGTTATTCTGCGGGCACCACTTAGACATCCAGCCATTGAGTGACGACAGTCTGCTATGTATCTCATCAACACGGTAACCAGGAAAGGGACCAGAGCATATTCCAGCGTCTGACATCATACTTGCGAGTTCACACACCTCTTTAATGTTATTTTTACAGCATACAGTGTCACAAACAGAATGAGACCATGCACTAAAAAAAAAACAAAAACAAAAAAAGGTCAAAGATACACAGAATATTGTTTATTTGAATTCTGGTGCTCACTCATGACAGCTCGTGACTTACGCTGTGATACACCTGTCATCTGATGTGGGCGTAACTTAGTGATCGGCTTTTTGCACAAATAATATTTTGTTTTTTTCTTCTTCAACATTTTTATATATGTATGTGTATTTTGTGGGGAATGTGGCTGTATCTGCATGATTTCCATCTGTATGAGCGCAGATCAGCATGTGATTACTGTGTGTATGACAGCTATCAGTGTGAATGCAGTCTATATGAATAGAGTATGATTATTGACTATATTGTTTTTTTCTTCTTCAACATTTTTTATATATGTATGTGTATTTTGTGGGGAATGTGGCTGTATCTGTACTGTTGGCATACATAGTTCATTCATTTCTTTTTATTACTCAAATTATTCTTATTGTATTTTTCTAGTGCTCAAATAAATCACTTATATGATGTCTAAGATTCTGTATATTATTTTATTATTGAAAAAACTATGCAGTGGTATGTTTAATGACTAAAATAGTTTGTAGAACACTTCAGTACATTTGGTAATTTTTTTTCCTCAAACGGGGGGTGGGGTGGGGTGGTGGACTAGACATAGTCTCAGAAAAATGGTTGCAGGAATCTAATTTTTCATGGTATCTTCTTCAAATGTCTAAAAGCCAGGGATAAGTATACAGCGCGCTGCTAACAGTCCCACCACCTCTACTCCATGTGCTTCTCTGCACAGGCCCAGTGCACCCAGGACGCGATTTTCCCAGATGTCCTTCACTCCTGCGCCGGGACACCACGTACACTGGGTACACCCGCATCAGAGGACGCAAGCCAGGAGCGGTCATGCTTCACGCGGAGGTTAACAACACCAAGCTGCGGCAGACGGAAACACTGAAGAGGGACTTCAGGAGCCTGATCGAGACATGAAATGTTCAGTAGACTTTTTGCTTTAAATGAATGGTTATTGTCATGGTGTAAAGAACAGAAACTGCTCTTTGTTAATAATTGAAATCTTTTCTGGGAGCTTCCTAGGCTTTTTTGCGCTGATGGCCTTCACCCCAGCAGAAAAAATCTGATTGTGATTTTTAAAATTAAAAATAAATGAACAAAAACTATTTTTCAAGTTTGGCCTCATAAACATTAGATCAAGGTTGCAGTTATTGCAAATGAAAAGATCACAGATGATAGTTTTGATGTACGCTGCTTATCTGAAACCTTGCTCAAACCAAATGATTATATTGGTCTAAATGAATCTACTCCACCAAGCTACTGTTAAAGCATGAGCCCCGTCAGACTGGTCATGGCGGCGGTTTTGCAACAATATATAGTGATATTCTCAGTGTTACTCAGAAAACAGGATACAGGTTTAACTCATTCAAAATACTTCTGCTTAATGTTACACTGTCAGATATGCAAAAGAAATCTATGGTATCTCTTGCTCTGGCTACTGTGTATAGACCACCAGGGCCGTATACAGAATCCCTAAAAGAATTTGCAGATTTCCTCTCAGACCTATTGGTTACTGTTGATAAAGCACTAATTGTCAGATTTTAACATTCACGTTGATAATACAAATGATGCATGAGGACTTGCATTTACTGACCTAATAAACTCTTCTGGAGTCAAGCGAAATGTCACCTTTTCATTTTAAGCATACACTAGATTTAATTATATAGCATGGAATTGATCTTACTGATATAGATATCGTACCTCAAAGTGATGATGTTACTGAACATTTCCTTGTATGGTGCATGCTGCGTATTACTAATATTAACTATATGTACTGGTCATATAATTAGAATATCATCCAAAAGTTGTTTTAGTTTAGCTTAGTTTATTAGTTTATAATAACGTGGACAGTCTCCTTTCATAAAAATTAGCTAGACAAGAAGGAGTTAGACATACGAGCAAAGTGGCACATAATTAAGACAAGCAAGCACAAATTGCAAAAGCATAAATGCAGTTCAAGCAATAAAACAGTACAAATCGACACAAAGAATTATCACACAGAGGCCACATTGTAGCACATACAGGACATAACATTGAGGCAGGCAGCAGATATCGAGTGGCAGAAGCATGACCATGTCACATCTAATACACAATACATCTATCAGATTAATGTGTGCAGTTATAATTGTCAGTTTTTAAGGTGTGTAGTAAAAGTAGATTATGTATGTATGTTTTTGATTGTAGTGGGCAATGAGTTCCAGTTTTGTATTGCTGTAAAAGAAAATGATAATTGACCAAACATGCTTTTTCTGAATGGGATTAGAAGGTCGCCTCGTGTGGTGCTTCTGGTATTCTGACTGCTATTATTATGTTGGATTATGAATAAATTAAAAGAGCAGGAGCAGTATTATGTAAAATTTGATTAAATCTTCCCAGCTTAGCAATTTATGGTTATTGAGGATAATACAATGATGTGAACTGTTAGGCTTCTTGTCCAAAACCTTGAGAGTTTTTGTTATAAAGAGTTGCTAATGGCTTTAGTGATGTTCGACTTCGCCAGTCGGAGATCACTAAAAATAACATTAAAGAGGTGTGTGAACTTGCAAGCATGATGTCAGACACTGTGATATGCTCTGGTCCCCTCCCTGCTTACCGTGGTGATGAGATACATAGCAGATTGTCATCACTCAATGGCTGGATGTCTAAGTGGTGCCCGCAGAATAACATAGGTTTCATAGACAATTGGACAAGCTTTTGGGGCAGACCTGACCTGTTGAAAAGAGTTGGTCTTCATCCCTCCTGGGGTGGTGCCGCTCTTCTTTCTAGAAATATGGCACATAGTCTTAGAGTTTGTACTTGACTAACTGGGGCCCAGGTCAGGAAGCAGACAGACTGGCTAAACCGGCCGTCTGCTAGCCGCCTCCAGTCACAGAAGTCAGTTAATTCTCAGCACATAGAGACTCTTTCACCTAGATATCACACTATAGAGACTGTGTCTGTTCCCCGGGCTAGAAAATACAAAAAACGTCCAAACCAATTTAAGAGCAACAATTTAATTGAGGTTCAACAAATAAAAAACAGATGCAATATGGATAAACAAATGATAAAGCTTGGCTTATTGAATATCAGGTCCCTTTCTACGAAAGCACTTTTTGTAAATAATATGATCACTGATCATAATCTAGATGCACTCTGTTTGACAGAAACCTGGCTAAAACCTGATGATTACATTATTTTAAATGAGTCTACACCCCAAGATTACTGTTATAAACATGAGCCACGTCCAAAAGGTAAAGGGGGAGGTGTTGCTTCAATTTATAACAATGTTTTCAGGATTTCTCAGAGGGCAGGCTTCAAGTATAACTCGTTAGAAGTATTGGTGCTTAATATAACATTATCCAGAGAAACAAATGTTAATGATAAATCCCCTGTGATGTTTGTACTGGCTACTGTATTCAGGCCACCAGGGCACCATACAGACTTTATTAAAGAGTTTGCTGATTTTACATCCGAGTTAGTGCTGGCTGCAGATAAAGTTTTAATTGTTGGTGATTTTAATATCCATGTTGATAATGAAAAAGATGCATTGGGATCAGCATTTATAGACATTCTGAACTCTATTGGGGTTAGACAACACGTCTCAGGACCTACCCATTGTCGAAATCATACTCTAGATTTAATACTGTCACATGGAATTGATGTTGATGGTGTTGAAATTATGCAGCCAAGCGATGATATTTCAGATCATTATTTAGTTTTGTGCAAACTTCATATAGCTAAAACTGTAAATTCCATTTCTTGTTACAAGTATGGTAGAACCATCACTTCTACCACAAAAGACTGCTTTGTAAGTAATCTTCCTGATGTATCCCAATTCCTTAGCATATCCAAAACCTCAGAACAACTTGATGATGTAACAGAAACTATGGACTCTCTCTTTTCTAGCATTTTAAATACAGTTGCTCCTTTACGCTTAAGGAAGGTTAAGGAAAACAGTCTGACACCGTGGTGTAATGAGCACACTTGTACCCTAAAGAGAGCAGCCCGGAAAATGGAGCGCAGCTGGAGGAAAACAAAACTAGAAGTATTTCGTATTACTTGGAGGGAAAGTAACCTATCTTACAGAAAAGCATTAAAAACTGCTAAATCTGATTACTTTTCGTCTCTTTTAGAAGAAAACAAACATAACCCCAGGTATTTATTCAATACAGTGGCTAAATTAACGAAAAATAAAGCATCAACAAGTGTTGACATTTCTCAACATCACAGCAGTAATGACTTTATGAACTACTTTACTTCTAAAGTCGATACTATTAGAGATAAAATTGTAACCATGCAGCCATCAGCTACAGTATCACATCAGACAGTGCACTATAGATCCCCTGAGGAACAGTTCCACTCATTCTCTACTATAGGAGAGGAAGAATTGTATAAACTTGTTAAATCATCTAAACCAACAACATGTATGTTAGACCCTATTCCATCTAAGCTCCTAAAAGAGGTGCTTCCAGAAGTCATAGATCCTCTTCTGACTATTATTAATTCCTCATTGTTATTAGGGTATGTCCCAAAATCCTTCAAACTGGCTGTTATTAAGCCTCTCATCAAAAAACCACAACTTGACCCCAAAGAACTAGTTAATTATAGACCGATCTCGAATCTCCCTTTTCTTTCAAAGATACTAGAAAAGGTAGTATCCTCACAATTATATTCCTTCTTAGAGAAAAATGGCATCTGTGAGGATTTCCAGTCAGGATTTAGACCGTATCATAGTACTAAGACTGCTCTCCTTAGAGTTACAAATGACCTGCTCTTATCATCTGATCGTGGTTGTATCTCTCTATTAGTGCTATTGGATCTTAGTGCTGCGTTCGACACTATTGACCACACTATTCTTTTGCATAGACTAGAACACTTTGTTGGCATTAATGGAAGTGCATTAGCATGGTTTAAATCGTACTTATATGACCGCCATCAATTCGTAGCAGTGAATGAAGAGGTATCATATCGTTCACAAGTGCAGTATGGAGTACCGCAAGGCTCAGTACTAGGGCCGTTACTCTTCACATTTTACATGTTACCCTTGGGAGATATCATCAGGAAACACGGTGTTAGCTTTCACTGTTATGCTGATGATACTCAGCTCTATATTTCATCGCGGCCTGGCGAAACATACCAATTTGAAAAATGGAATGCATAGTCGATATAAAAAACTGGATGACGAGTAATTTCTTACTGCTAAATTCTGAAAAAACAGAGGTGTTAATTATAGGGCCTAAAAGCTCTGCATGTAATGACCTAGAACGCTGTCTAAGCCTTGATGGCTGCTCTGTCAATTCTTCGTCATCAGTTAGGAACCTAGGTGTGCTATTTGATAGCAACCTTTCCTTAGAAAGCCACGTTTCTAGCATTTGTAAAACTGCATTTTTCCATCTCAAAAATATTTCTAAATTACGGCCGATGCTCTCAATGTCAAATGCAGAAATGTTAATCCATGCATTTATGACCTCAAGGTTAGACTATTGTAATGCTCTATTGGGTGGTTGTTCTGCACGCTTAGTAAACAAACTCCAGTTAGTCCAAAATGCAGCAGCTAGAGTTCTTACTAGAACCAGGAAGTATGATCATATTAGCCCGGTCCTGTCAACACTGCACTGGCTCCCTATCAAACATCGTATAGATTTTAAAATCTTGCTTATTACTTATAAAGCCCTGAATGGTTTAGCACCTCAGTATTTGAATGAGCTCTTGTTACATTATAGTCCTCCACGTCCGCTCCGTTCTCAAAACTCTGGCAATTTGATAATACCTAGAATATCAAAGTCAACTGCGGGTGGCAGATCCTTCTCCTATTTAGCGCCCAAACTCTGGAATAACCTACCTAACATTGTTCGGGAGGCAGACACACTCTTGCAGTTTAAATCTAGATTAAAGACCCATCTCTTTAACCTGGCTTACACATAACATACTAATACACTTCTAATATCCAAATCCGTTAAAGGATTTTTAGGCTGCATTAATTAGGTAAACCGGAACCGGGAACACTTCCCATAACACCCGATGTACTTGCTACATCGTTAGAAGAATGGCATCTACGCTCATATTAGTCTGTTTCTCTCTCTTTCCGAGGTCACCGTGGCCACCAGATCCAGTCTGTATCCAAGTCAGATGGTCACTGCAGTCACCCGGATCCAGTATGTATCCAGCCCAGATGGTGGATTAGCACCTAGAAAGGACCTCTACAGCCCTGAAAGACAGCGGAGACCAGGACTAGAGCCCCAGAGACAGATCCCCTGTAAAGACCTTGTCTCAGACGACCACCAGGACAAGACCACAGGAAACAGATGATTCTTCTGCACAACCTGACTTTGCTGCAGCCTGGAATTGAACTGCTGGTTTCGTCTGGTCAGAGGAGAACTGGCCCCCCAACTGAGCCTGGTTTCTCCCAAGGTTTTTTTCTCCATTCTCTCACTGATAAAGTTTTGGTTCCTTGCCGCTGTCACCTCTGGGTTGCTTAGTTGGGGACACTTAATTTACAGCGATATCGTTGACTTGATTGCAAATTATTGCACAGATACCATTTAAACTGAACTGAGCTGCATGATGACATCACTGAATTCAATGATGAACTGCCTTTAACTGTCATTTTGTATTATTGACACACTGTTTTCCTAATTAATGTTGTTCAGTTGCTTTGACGCAATCTTTTTTGTTTAAAGCGCTATATAAATAAAGATGACTTGACTTGACTTGACTAGTGATGAGCTATAAATTTGTCCCCACCTTGTCAGACAATATGTTAGATGTGACATAATCATTGCGTCCATAAATAATTTAGCAGCAGTAAAAGTAAGTGCATTTCTAATATATCTAAAATTAGCAAAGTTAAACTTGACCCTATTGCACACTTTCTTAATATGTGCTTTAAAAGAAAGATTTGAATCAATAATAATGCCCAAATACTTAAATTGTGGCACAATACTAATGTTTTGACCTGAAATCGTTATGTTTGACACAATGTTACATTGTCTTTTTGTGAAAAACATTCCCACAGTTTTATCTTCATTTAGTTGAAGGCATGAACGATTTAGCCAACCTGTGATCTGGTCCATAGCAGTAGTCAGTTTGTCAGCAGCCAGATGTTTTGTCTTGGCATGCACATAAATTACAGTGTCATCAGCATACATTATTGTATTGATATCAGGGCAAACTGATGGCAGATCATTGATATATAGGCTAAACAAAAGCGGGCCAAGTATTGATCCTTGTGGCACCCCTGTGAATAAATTACGAGCTAATGAGCGATGGGTGTTCACAGAAACTTATTGAGTTCTACCAGTTAAGTATGACTCAAACCATTTGATTGCAGAAGGAGAGAAATTAAAAGTAGAGAGTTTGGCAATAAGGACCTGATGGTTGACTGTGTCAAAAGCTTTACGAAGATCTAAAAACACAGCACCAACAACACCTCCCTTGTCCACCATTGCTCGAACAGTCTCTAAAAAGAAACAGTTTGCTGTTTCTGCAGAGTGATGGGCCCTGAAGCCAAACTGCATCGGATGAAGAGTGAATGGACTATTATTAAAAAAGGAGACAAGCTGCTCTGATACACATTTTTCAGCAACCTTAGAGACCACAGGTAAAATACTAATTTGGCGGTAGTTAGATATGTTCAGAGGGTCATTTGACTTATATATGGGAGTTACAATTGCAGTCTTCCAGGTAGTTGGAAATATCCCCTCAAATACTGACTGATTTACAATTTGTGTAATAGGGTAAGCTAGATGTTCTTTCAGGAATTTAACCATTTTAGAGTCCATTCCATAAATATCTTTTGCTGATGAGATTTTAAGAGAATTAATAATTGCCTGGGTTTTAATTTCAGAGATAGGTTGAATGCTAAAAGAAGGCTTGCTTTCATCTAATTTGACAATATCTCCAGTTCTTAGGGGAAAATTCTGTGTGATTTCATCCACAGAATTGATAAAATATTCATTAAAAGCTACAGCTATTTGTGATGGATCTTGTATTAGTTTACCATTCAGGTTCAACTCTAACTGGTTTCTAAGCCTATGGCTAAGTCCCATTACATTCTTAATCTGTTCCCAGATCAGCTTTGTATTACCCTTTCCCTCATTAATAATTGTCATAAAAAATTGGCTTTAGCCTTTCTGATCACTTTGATTACTTGATTATGTAATGAAGTGAACCTATGCCTATTTACCTATCACTATTTAACTTGGTTTTTAATGATCTTTTTGAAGCAAAATCTCTTTCTTTCATCAAATTAAATATTTCAGTATTGAGCCAAGGGAGTGCATTTGCTTTTTTCCCCTTTTACATTTATTTCACTAATTCCATTCAAAAAGTGAAACTTGTATATTATATTAATTCATTACACACAGACTGATATATTTCAAATGTTTATTTCTTTTAATTTTGATGATTATAACTGACAACTAAGGAAAATCCCAAATTCAGTATTTCAGAAAATTTGAAAATTGTGAAATTTCAATTGTGCCACACTCTAATCAGCTAATTAACTCAAAACACCTGCAAAGGCCTTTAAATGGTCTCTCAGTCTAGTTATGTAGGCTACACAATCATGGGGAAGACTGCTGACTTGACAGTTGTCCAAAAGACGACCATTGACACCTTGCACAAGGAGGGCAAGACACAAAAGGTAATTGCAAAAGAGGCTGGCTGTTCACAGAGCTCTGTGTCCAAGCACATTAATAGAGAGGTGAAGGGAAGGAAAAGATGTGATAGAAAAAAAGGGTACAAGCAATAGGGATAACCACACCCTGGAGAGGATTGTGAAATGTGGGGGAAATTCACAGAGAGTGGACTGCAGCTGGAGTCAGTGCTTCAAGAACCACTATGCACAGACGTATGCAAGACATGGGTTTCAGCTGTCACATTCCTTGTGTCAAGCCACTCTTGAACAACAGACAGTGTTAGAAGCATCTCGCCTGGTCTAAAGACAAAAAGGACTGGACTGCTGCTGAGTGGTCGAAAGTTATGTTCTCTGATGAAAGTAAATTTTGCATTTCCTTTGGAAATCAGGGTCCCAGAGTCTGGAGGAAGAGAGGAGAGGCACACAATCCATGTTGCTTGAGGTCCAGTGTAAAGTTTCCACAGTCAGTGATGGTTTGGGGTGCCATGTCATCTGCTGGTGTTGGTCCACTGTGTTTTCTGAGGTCCAAGGTCAACGCACCCGTATACCAGGAAGTTTTAGAGCACTTCATGCTTCCTGCTGCTGACCAACTTTATGGAGATGCAGATTTCATTTTCCAACAGGACTTGGCACCTGCACACAGTGCCAAAGCTACCAGTACCTGGTTTAAGGATCATGGTATCCCTGTTCTTAATTGGCCAGCAAACTCGCCTGACCTTAACCCCATAGAAAATATATGGGGTATTGTGAAGAGGAAGATGCAATATGCCAGACCCAAGAATCCAGAAGAGCTGAAGGCCACTATCAGAGCAACGTGGGCTCTCATAACACCTGAGCAGTGCCTGAGCAGTGCCACAGACTGATCAACTCAATGCCACGCCGCATTGCTGCAGTAATTCAGGCAAAAGGAGCCCCAACTAAGTATTGAGTGCTGTACATGCTCATACTTTTCATGTTCATACTTTTCAGTTGGCCAAGATTTCTAAAAATCCTTTCTTTGTATTGATCTTAAGTAATATTCAAATTTTCTGAGATACTGAATTTGGGATTTTCCTTAGCTGTCAGTTATATTTTTGTTATTATTTTTCTTCATGATTATTTTACCTTCTTTTATGTAAAGCACTTTGAATTACCATTATGTATGAAATGTGCTATATAAATAAACTTGCCTTGCCTTAATCATCAAAATGAAAATAAATAAACATTTGAAATATATCAGTATGTGTGTAATGAAATAATATAATATACAGGTTTCACTTTTTGAATGGAATTAGTGAAATAAATCAACTTTGTGATGTTATTTTATTTATATGACCAGCACCTGTATATGGCTCTGTGTTATCATCCAGGCAGAACTATTGTCCCAGCCACCAAAGACAGATTCACAAATAACCTGCCTGATTTATCTCAACTGCTCTGTGTACCCATAAATACACATGATCTAGACAAAATAACTAGCAACATGGGCACTATGTTCTCTAATACATTAGAAGCTGTTACCCCCATCAAATTGAAAAAGGTTAGAGAAAAACATACTGAGCCATTGTACAACAGTAATACCCATTCTCCTAAGAAAGAAACTCGTAGTCTTGAGTGCAAATGGAGAAAAACGAACTTGGAAGTTTTTAGAATTGCGTGGAAAAAAAGTTTGTCCAGCTTTAGACAAGTTCTAAAAGCTGCCAGGGCCAAGCATTTCCACAAACTCAAAGAAAATTAAAGCTGCAAGCAGCGATGAAAGGGCCCTCGCACCCGGGCTCACCACCAACCGGTGGCCATAGGAGAACAGCGAACGTTGGGCCATATGCTTATAAAAAGGTAAATATTTGTGCCACATTTCCTGCTGCCAACTGGTGGTGCTATGATTATAACTGAATATCAGCATGTAAATGTCTTCAGGCCAGGACTCTTACCAAACATGCAAAGTTTCAGGCAGATCAGACATTGCATGTTTAAGTTAGTGTAAAAGAAGTAATTTCCTGTTGCCAGCAGGTGGCGCTAAGACTATAAACAAATATTGGCCTAAAGATGAGTTCAGGCCAGGACCCAAATCAAACACAAGAACTTTGGGCAGACAGTTTGTTTAAAACAAGTAATTTCCTGTCGCCAGCAGGTGGCGGTATGATTATAATCAAAAACAGGACTCTGGTGAAAACGTGTGAAGTTTGGGGCAGATCGGATATTGCTAGCCTGAGTTACAGCAACTTCCTTTTTCACTGCATTAGTAGCATGCTTTAGCACTTAGCTAAGTGCTATTAGCATGTTTTAGTATGTTTTTAACATGCTGCCAGTGTATTTAGCACTTCCTGACATTTTTTTAATATGTTGCCAGGAGTCCATAACAGTGTTAAACATGACACTTCCTGTTGCCAGTAGGTGGCGCTATGACTATAACCTGAATAAGGGCATGTTGATGTGTTCCGGACAGGACTCTTGTCAAACGTCTGAAGTTTGGGGCAGATTGATCATTGCTTGCCTGAGTTACAGCAATTTCCTTTTTTACGGGATTAGTAGCATGCTTTAGAACTTAGCTAAGTGCTACTAGCATGTATATGTATGTTTCTAGCATGTTGCCAGCCTATTTAACACTTGTTGACACTTTTTAATATGTTCCTAGGAGTCCATTACAATGTTAACCATGTCACTTCCTGTTACAAGCAGGTGGCGCTATGTCTATAACTGAATTTGGGAATGGGTGGTTGTTCAGGGCATAACACCTATCAAACGTATGAAGGTTGGCGCAGATCGGACATTGCTTGACTGAGTTTCAACAACTTCCTGTTTCATAGTATTAATAGCATGCTTTAGCACTTAGTTAATGTTGTTAGCATGTTTGGGAATATTTCTAGCATGTTTAGCACACAATGGCATATTTTTTTGTTTGCTAATAGTGCATATCAGTGAAAAACATGTCACTTCCTGTTGCCAGTAGGTGGCGCTATAGCTATAACCAAATATGAACATGTAGATGTCTTCAGACCAGGACTCTAATCAAACTTGTGAAGTTTGAGGCAGATTGGACATTGTATGCTTGAGTTACAGTAATGTTCTATTTCACTGCATTAATAGCATGCTTTAACACTGAGCTAAGTGTTGCTAGCATGTTTTAGCATGCTTCTAGAATTTTGCCAGTCTATTTAACACATGTTGATGCTTTTTATTATTTTGCAAGGAGTCCATAACAGTGTTAAACAAGTCACTTCCTGTTGCCAATAGGTGGCGCCATGACTATAAAAGAATACGGGCATGTTGATGTGTTCAGGACAGGACTCTTGTCAAACGTTTGAAGTTTGGGGCAGATCGGACATTGCTGGCCTGAGTTACAGCAACTTCCTTTTTCACTGCATTAGTAGCATGCTTTAGCACTTAGCTAAGTGTTGCTAGCATGTTTTAGTATGTTTCTAGCAAGTTTCCAGCCTATTTAACACTTGTTGACACTTTTTAATATGGTCCTAGGAGTCCATAACAGTTTTAACCATGTCACTATCTGTTGCCAGCAGGTGGCGCTATGACTATAACTGAATTTGGTCATGGGTGTTTATTCAGGACAGAACACCTATTACACATGTGAAGTTTGGGGCAGATCGGACATTGCTTGCCTGAGTTACAGCAACTTCCTGTTTCACGGCGAAACATCAAACTTTGTCAGGCTGCCAGGGACACACCCCTTGACAAAAACTCAAAACCTTCGCAATTTAACATCACAAAGGTCTTATGATGACCCTCACCAAATTTGAAGAGAATCCAATTAAAACTGTAGGAGGAGTTCGTCAAAGTACGAGGCATGGAAATGGCAAAAACCGCAAAAAAATCCTACAGGAAATTCAAAATAACTTACTTCCTGTTGAATTTTGGATTTTGTACCAAGAGACTTTTTTGTAGATAATGGTGTGCTACACGTGTGTACCAATTTTCATGCATGTACGTGAAACGTAGCTCGAGGCGCACTCCGTTGAAATTTAATAGGTGGCGCTATCGAGCCATTTTGCCACACCCACTTTTGAAACCTATATCAGATGTAAATTTTCGCCAGTTCTGATGCGTGTGCAAAGTTTCGTGAGTTTTGGAGCATGTTTAGGCCCTCAAAAATGCGACTCATTGCGGTGAAGAAGAAGAAGAAGAAGAATAAACGGAGCAATTCCAATAGGGTCCTCGCACTGCAGTGCTCGGGCCCTAATAACCAAAACAATCCAAGGTTTTTATTTAGCACATGGCTAGATTAACAAATAACCAGATGGCACCCGTTTTACATATTCCTTCAAAGTTTAATAGTATTTTTTTTTTATTTCTTCACTGATAAAATAGATAACATCAGAATTACAATAACAAATGTAGATTCTACAGCGTCTAATACTTCAGCTTCATTCATCGCACCCAAAGATAAATTGCAGTGCTTTACAACTATAGGACAAGAAGAGCTAAATAAACTTATCACTGCATCTATACCAACAACATGCCTATTAGATCCTGTACCCACTAAATTATTGAAAGAGTTGTTACCTGTAGCAGAAGAACCGCTTCTCAATATTATTAACTCGTTGTTATCTTTATGTCACATACATCCCAAAACCATTCAAGCTAGTGGTTATTAAGCCTCTTATCAAGAAACCACAACTAGATCCTAGTGAACTGGCAAATTACAGACCCATTTCAAATATTCCATTTATATCAAAATTTTTACAAAAACATCAAAAAAAAAAAAAAAAAAAAAAAAAAAGAGATCTCTATGAAGAACATCAGTCAGGTTTCAGTCCCCTCCATAGCACAGAAACTGCACTTGTTAAAATTACAAATGACTTGCTTCTTGGTTTAGACAAAGGCTGCATCTCATTACTAGTTTTACTTGATCTTAATGCTGCGTTCCACACTTTAGATCATGGCATACTCATAGATCGATTACAAAACTATACAGGTATTCAAGGACAGGATTTAAGAAGATTTAGATCCTACCTGTCTGATCGCTTTGTTTATTTAAATGGGGAGTCATCTCAATTATCACCAGTAAAGTATGGAGTGCCACAAGGATCTGTCCTAGGTCCTCTGCTATTTTCAATATACATGTTGCCCCTTGGTAATATTATTAGAAAATACGGGATTAGTTATGCTGATGATACTCAACTATATATCTCAACAAGACCAGATGAAACTTCTAAATTATCTAAGATAACAGAGTGTGTTAAAATGTAAAAGACTGGATGACAAATACTTTTCTTCTGTTAAATTTGGATAAGTCAGAGATATTAATTATTGGACCAAAATAAAAAAAAAAAGTACACAGAATTTATTGGATTACAATTTGCAATCTGGCTGTTATATTAGACAGCAACTTGTATTTTGAAAATCATATTTCCCATGTTACAAAAACAGCATTCTTCCATCTTAGAAACATTAACAAGCTACGAAACATGTTACCTGTTTCTGATGCAGAAAAGCTAGTTCATGCATTCATGACCACTAGACTGGACTACTGTAATGCACTGCTAGGTGGTTGTTCCGCATCTTCAATAAACAAGCTACAGATCAAAAGTCCAAAATGCAGCGGCTAGAGTCCTTACCAAGCAAAGAAAATATGATCATATTACTCCAATTTTACAGTCTCTGCATTGGCTACCTATTAAGTTCCATATCAGTTACAAAATATTATTACTTACCTGCAAGGCCCTTAATGGTTTAGCTCCTGCATACCTAACTAATCTTCTACCATGCTACAATCCATCATGCTCCCTAAGGTTGAGTGTTTACTACTGTCATTTTGAAATATTGACACATTATTTTCCTAATTAATGCTGTATAGTTGCTTTGACACAATGTGTATTGTTAAAAGCAATATATAAATAAAGGTGACCAAGGTCACAAAACTCTGGACTTTAGGTAGTACCTACAGTAGGATAGCAAAGTCCACTAAAGGAGATAGAGCTATTTTACATTTGGCTCCCAAACTCTGGAATAGCCTTCCTGATAACATTCGGGGTTCAGACACACTCTCTCTGTTTATATCTAGATTAAAATACACATGTCTTTGGCCAAGCATTCAAATAATGCATCTCATAATCTTGTACTGCAGTTATATCTGATCAAATGCACATTATTATTCTTTTGCTTGGGTTAAACAAATCAATTTTGCTTAGTTGGAACAGCAGCTACGCTAATTATTCTCTATTTGTTTCTCTGTTTTTGCAATGGGATTGACATCCCATGGTAACTAGGATTTACACAAGCTTCAGTCTGGATCCAGAACAGCAGACCTCAAATGAGGCCAACCCTAAAACAACATACAGAACTACAGAATTTTGCTTTAAGTTTGATTACAACATATGATAATTGCTGTTAATAGTGTTTGTCGGTTTGATTATGTCTTTAATTGATTTTTCCGTACATTTCTGCCATATGTACACTAACTGACAGTCACCACTGATAAGCTACTGCTAAATATTGTAGAAATGTAATTTTCTGTAAAGTTGCTTTGCAACGATTTGTTCATAAACTTGAACTGAATTGAATATCCTAATGACAATGACGAATTAGAGGTGTCCTCAGAAACTGTAACGCGTTTCATCAGTAAGTGTGTAGAAGATGCAATGCCGACAAAAACAATCCGCATCTACCCCAACCAAAAACCGTGGATTAATAGAGATGTTCGAACAGCCTTGTCAGCGCGGACATCCGCTTTTAAATCCGTAAACGCTGATGATCGCAAACAAGCCAGTTACAATCTCAGGAAATCCATCAAAGCCGCAAAAAAACAATATAAAAACAAAGTTGAAGAACAATTCAACAACAACGATGCAAGAAGCATGTGGCAGGGCATCAATAACATCACAGATTTAAAGGGAATAAACCAGCTACTGTGAACATTGCCACCTCTCTACTGGATGAGCTTAATAACTTTTATGCTCGTTTCGAGGCTCACAACACCGCCCACACAGAGAGTGCTCCCACAGCTGCTGCAGAAGATGTGAGTGCACTCTCCGTCTCTGTCGCGGATGTAACCCGATCCTTCCAACGGGTGAATATCTGCAAGGCTGCGGGTCCTGTTGGCATCCTAGGCCGTGTGCTCCGAGCATGCACATTCCGACTAGCCAGTGTTTTCACAGACATTTTCAACCTCTCCCTCTATCTGTCTGTGGTTCCCTCATGCTTCAAAAAATCCACCATTGTGCCCATACCAAAGAAAAATAAAATCACATGCTTAAATGACAGGAGGCCCGTTGCTCTTACACCCATCTTCAGTAAGTGTTTTGAGAGACTCGTCAGAGACTACATCTGCTCTGTGCTGCCTGCCTCACTGGATTTGCTACAATTTGCATATCTTAGCAACCGTTCAACAAACGATGCTATTGCTTTCACCCTACACACTGCTCTCTCCCACCTGGAAAATAAGAACACCTATGTGAGAATGCTGTTTGTGGACTACAGCTCAGCATTTAACACCATAGTGCCTGCCACACTTGCTGCGAAGCTCCAGACTCTGGGACTAAACAGATCTCTGTGCAGCTGGATCCTGGACTTCCTGACAGGCAGAAGTCAGGTGGTAAGAATGGGCAACAATACTTCATCCCCCCTGACCCTCAACACTGGTGCTCCTCAGGGCTGTGTCCTCAGCCCACTCCTGTACTCCCTGTACACACATGACTGTACAGCCATACACAGCTCCAACGTCATCATCAAATTCTCTGATGACACAATGGTGATAGGCCTGATCACTGACAATGATGAGACGGCCTACAGAGAGGAGGTGAGCACCCTGACTAAATGGTGTCAGGAGAACCATCTCTTACTCAGCATCGACAAGATCAAGAAGCTGGTGGTGGATTTAAGGAGACAGAGCAGAGAACACACACCCATCACCATCGACAAGACACCTGTGGAGCGGGTAAACAGCTTTAAGTTCCTCTGCGTTAACATCAGTGAGGATCTCACCTGGTCTACACACACTGATGCAGTGCTGAAGAAGGTACATCAACACCTCTTCTTCCTGAGACGACTGAGGAAGTTTGGAATGAGCCCCAGCATCCTCAGATCATTCTACACTTGCACTATAGAGAGCATCCTGATGGGCTGCATCACTGCCTGGTTTAGAAACAGCACCGCTGGCAACCGCAAAGCTCTGGAAAGGGTCATGCGAACTGCCAGCCACATTGTTGGAGGTGAGCTTCCCTCCCTCCAGGACATCTACACCACGCGGTGTTAAGGAAATCCCGGAGGATCATCAGTGACTCCAGCCACCCGTCCCACAGACTGCTCTCTCTGCTGCCCTCAGGAAGACATCTCCACAGCATCCGATCCCGCACAAGCCGACTGAGGGATAGCTTTTTCCCTCAGGCTATCAGACTAATGAACAGTCATAACCCACACACTGCACTTTAACTTCAACAGTTCAACACTGGACTATACATACAGACTGCATTTAATACAACAATCTATCTGTTACCACTGGATACCATCCAATGCACATCCATGACATTTTCTGTATCCAGTTCATGTACAATCTGTTGCACCTTATCATATTTTTATGCATATATGTCTACATAATGTAGAATGTGTACATGATGTGTATAGTGTATAATGTTCAAGATTTAAGATTTTTATTTGTCACATGTGTAATGCTAACTGTATGTATTGTGACGGGGTGAAGAAGCACACGACACGAGGATCAAGGTAAGGTCCCCGAAGGGTGGATTTTTATTGAAAGACGTGCAGGGGAAATAGCCAACGTGAGGGGTTTCCGGTGCTCGGCCTTCTCTTCTCCTCTATCGTGCAGTGCTGTGTGGGTCCGTGAAGTCCGTGTCCTGTGAGGGCTGGCGGTCACACACTGCTGTCTGGAGAAAACACAGAGACCTATTAGCCAAGTCTTCTGGAGACATATCTCACCTCTGTGTTCGCCGGCGCCTCTTATAAAGCCCGTTCCTGATGGGCTGCAGGTGTGACCGCTCAGCCCATAATGAGCAGGTGCAGGTGTGCCTGCTCTGTTCCCAGGGCGACACTGATGAGAGCTCGGGACACGCGTCACAGTATGTACACATTGAATATAATGTGTAGTGCTAACTGTAAGTATGTCTAATACTACACTGTGTGTACTGACTATATGTATGTTCATATTGCACATTTTCGTATTTTGCAGTCTGTATGGTTATATGTAAATTGTTTCTGCAATTTCTGGAGCATGCTCCCAAGAAATTCACTCACCAAGGCACATGTGTTGTGGTGATGTGACAATAAAAGTGACTTGACTTGACTTGAATTAATAATAGTCTTTTAGGAGCTTAGATGGAATAGGGTCTAACATACATGTTGTTGGTTTAGATGATTTAACAAGTTTATACAATTCTTTCTCTCCTATAGCAGACAATGAATGGAATTGTTCCTCAGGGGATCTATAGCGCACTCTCTGATGTTATACGGTAGCTGACAGATGCATGGTTACAATTTATAGAACTGACAGTTTTAGCTATATGAAGTTTGCACAAGACTAGATAATGATCTGAGATATCATCGCTTTGCTGCATAATTTCAACACCAACATCAATTCCGTGTCACAGTACTAAATCTAGAGTATGATTTCGAACCCAATGCATCTTTTTCACTATCAACAATTATATTAAAATCACCCCCCACCCCAGCTCATGTTTATAACAGTAATTTTGGGGGTAGACTCATTAAAAATAATGTAATCATCTGGTTTTAGCCAGGTTTCTGTCAAACAGAGCATATTCTAGGTTATAATCAGTGATCATATCATTTACAAAAAGGGCTTTCGTAGAAAGGGACCTGATATTCAATAAGCCAAGCTGTATCATTTGTTTATCCATATTACATCTGTTTTTTGTTTGTTGAACATCAATTAAATTGTTACTCAAATTTGTTTGGACGTTTCTTGTATTTTCTAGTCCGGGCAACAGACACAGTCTGCATCATTAGCTTAACAAATTCATACATATGCAAACATGAGTGTGTTTGCATTAGTTTACAGCAGTAAAAACTACATGGTTTAATAAAACATCATCCGATCTCCTAAACAGCATTACATCAACCCAGAGCTCATTTGTCACTGTCTGTTTTAAAAAAAACAAATGAAGAGGAGAGTTCAGCAGGAAAAATCCTGTCAGCATTCATTCATCCTCATGCAAACTGGACAAAGAAGCATCATGAAGCTATTGATAAATTATCTTTACAGAATCATAACATTAAAGATAATAGTAGTAATGTGACTTATGCACTATATCATTTTGCTTGAAAAGCTCTTAAATTCCTTTCATGTTCACTTATATTCAAATGTGTCTAGGTTAACTTATTTAACACACCTGATTCAGATCATCAGCTCAAATGGAGAGACTCCATGAACTGAACTGTGTGTGTCAGAGAAGAGAGACGTACAAAATGTGCAGAGCAGGGTCCCCATGACCAGGGCTCAGTGTCTCCAGACAGACCAACACTGGAACTGATAGACTTGCATAGAAATAAAAATAAAAATAATAGTTGTATAATTATATAATTAATTGTATAATTATAACAATTATGAATCATGTTGATGGTTAATAATAAATTAGGTTTATATTTTGACAATTATTTATTTATTTATTATTATTATTGATGAAACATTTATTTGTACCACCCAATTTGGATGTTTTTTTTTAAATCAAGATTCTCTGTGATTTGTTAATTCTTTTTAACCTTTATTTGACAAAAGTACAAAGAAAAGATTTTCAGTGTTTTCACTGACCCACTTAAATGGATTTTGTACAAATAAACAAATTTTGATTTTGATGGCTGCAACAGACTAGCACATTCACTAGTTGTCTACAAAACCATGCTGTAGTAGCACATGCAGGATGAGAATTGGCATCTTCTTGATCTAACAATCATGGACTTCCCATGATAGATGACATCTGGACAGAATTATATGTCTCTATACAATCTCAATATATGCTGGTGGCATCACAGCATAGAACTGATGTATAGCTTTCTCCCAGAGTAACAGAGATTCAGGTTGAATTCTTGATGCAACGGCAGACTGTGGTAAATGACGGTGGTTTTCTGAAGTACTCCTGAGGACATGTGGCTATATTTAACACTGCAGCATGACGGTTTCTTATGCAATGCCATCTGAGGGCTCAAAGGTCAAGCATATTCACCTGAGGTTTCATGTCTTGCCCTACAGATACAGAGAATTATCTTGATTCCCTTAATCTTTTCACAATATTATGTATGATAGTTGGTGAAAGACCTACATTATTATATTTTGCATTGAGAAATGGGATTTGATTTGTTTGACACTTTCCTATTAAATATGGCAAAGACTGAGACGCTCCTTTTATAAACAATCATGATCCCCTCACCCATTACCAATTCACCTGTTTATTGTCGACTGTTTCAAAACAGTTTAATTTGGATATTCTGTAATCTTTTTACTTTTATTTTGCCTCTGTCCTAGCTTTTTTGGAGTGTGTTGCAACCATCTTCATCAAAATCTGTTTACATTTACAAAAAAATTAAGCTCAGTGAAAACATTGTAAATCTTTTCTTTGTACTTTTGTCAATTAAATAATAGTTAAAGTGAATTAACAAATCACAGATTCTTGATTTTATCAGATCTTACAAAACATCCTTTTTTCCTGTTGTGGGGTTGTATATTCATTTGACAAATAAACACAGATATGTAAAATAATTTATATAGCAAAAATATTATGCTATTCCCTATATGCTAGATATTACAAGGAGATTGTACCTGTCACGTTTCACTTGGAAAAGGAACTAGAAGATCCAGGAGAATACAGGTCCTTCTCAAAAAATTAGCATATTGTGTAAAAGTTCATTATTTTCCATAATGTAATGAGAAAAATTAAACTTTCATATATATTAGATTCATTGCACACCAACTGAAATATTTCAGGTCTTTTATTGTTTTAATACGGATGATTTTGGCATACAGCTCATGAAAACCCAAAATTCCTATCTCAAAAGATTAGCATATTTCATCCGACCAATAAAAGAAAAGTGTTTTTAATACAAAAAAGTCAACCTTCAAATAATTATGTTCAGTTATGCACTCAATACTTGGTCGGGAATTTTGCAGAAATGACTGCTTCAATGCGGCGTGGCATGGAGGCAATCAGCCTGTGGCACTGCTGAGGTGTTATGGAGGCCCAGGATGCTTCGATAGCGGCCTTAAGCTCATCCAGAGTGTTGGGTCTTGCGTCTCTCAACTTTCTCTTCACAATATCCAACAGATTCTCTATGGGGTTCAGGTCAGGAAAGTTGGCAGGCCAATTGAGCACAGTAATACCATGGTCAGTAAACCATTTACCAGTGGTTTTGGCACTGTGAGCAGGTGCCAGGTCGTGCTGAAAAACGAAATCTTCATCTCCATAAAGCTCTTCAGCAGATGGAAGCATGAAGTGCTCCAAAATCTCCTGATAGCTAGCTGCATTGACCCTGCCCTTGATAAAACACAGTGGACCAACACCAGCAGCTGACATGGCACCCCAGACCATCACTGACTGTGGGTACTTGACACTGGAATTCAGGCATTTTGGCATTTCCTTCTCCCCAGTCTTCCTCCAGACTCTGGCACCTTGATTTCCGAATGACATGCAAAATTTGCTTTCATCCGAAAAAAGTACTTTGGACCACTGAGCAACAGTCCAGTGCTGCTTTTCTGTAGCCCAGGTCAGGCGCTTCTGCCGCTGTTTCTGGTTCAAAAGCACACGCCTGTGCACGGTGGCTCTGGATGTTTCTACTCCAGACTCAGTCCACTGCTTCCGCAGGTCCCCCAAGGTCTGGAATCGGTCCTTCTCCACAATCTTCCTCAGGGTCCGGTCACCTCTTCTCGTTGTGCAGCGTTTTTTGCCACACTTTTTCCTTCCCACAGACTTCCCACTGAGGTGCCTTGATACAGCACTCTGGGAACAGCCTATTCATTCAGAAATTTATTTCTGTGTCTTACCCTCTCGCTTGAGGGTGTCAATGATTCAATTCAATTCAATTCAAGTTTATTTGTATAGCGCTTTTTACGATACAAATCATTGCAAAGCAACTTTACAGAAAATTAAGTTTCTACAATATTTAGTAGTAGCTTATCAGTGGTGACTGACAGTTCATGTGCATATGGCAGAAATGTTCAGAAAAATCAATAAAAGATGTAAACAAACAGAAGATTAACACTATTAACAGCAATTATGCAATCAAACTTATAGCAAAAATGTGGTAGTTCTGTATGTTGTCTCTGGGTTAGTATCATCTAAGGTCCTCTGAGGGGTTGGCATCATCTCTTCTCAGGTGTTCTGGATCCAGACTGGAGCTTGTGTAAATCCTAGTTACCACGGGATGTAAATCCCATGGCAAAGCAGAGAAACAAATAGAGACATAATTAGCGTAGCTGCTGTTCCAGCCAAGTAAAATTAATTAGTTTAACCCAAGTTAAAGAATAATAATGCACATTTGATCAGATATAACTGCAGTCCAAAATTATGAGATGCATTATTTGAATGCTTGGCCAAAGAGGTGTGTTTTTAATCTAGATTTAAACAGAGAGAGTGTGTCTGAACCCCGAACATTATCAGGAAGGCTATTCCAGAGTTTGGGAGCCAAATGCGAAAAAGCTCTACCTCCTTTAGTGGACTTTGCTATCCTAGGTACTATCAAAAGTCCAGCGTTTTGTGACCTTAGGGAGCGTGATGGGTTGTAGCGTGGTATAAGGCTAGTTAGGTACGCAGGAGCTAAGCCATTAAGGGCCTTATAAGTAAGTAATAATATTTTGTAACTGATACGGGACTTAATAGGTAGCCAGTGCAGTGATGGCCTTCTGGACAGTAGTCAGGTCGGCAGTCTTACCCATGATTGCGGTTTTGAGTAATGAACCAGGCTGGGAGTTTTTAAAAGCCTCAGGAATCTTTTGCAGGTGTTTAGAGTTAATTAGTTGATTCAGATGATTAGGTTAATAGCTCTAGAGAACCTTTTCATGATATGCTAATTTTTTGAGATAGGAATTTTGGGTTTTCATGAGCTGTATGCCAAAATAATCAGTATTAAAACAATAAAAGACCTGAAATATTTCAGTTGGTGTGCAATGAATCTAAAATATATGAAAGTTTAATTTTTATCATTACATTATGGAAAATAATGAACTTTTTCACAATATGCTAATTTTTTGAGAAGGACCTGTACAGAAGTATGATTTTAATTCAACCCACAAGGAGATACAAACAAAGGAACTGATAAGTGGCGTTCAACAGCGGATAGAGAACTAGGGACTGGAAACACTTTAAATACACCAAACAAGACGAGGGGGAGACGAGACACACCTGGGATCAATGACAACAGCCGGGGAACACCTGGAATGAAATCAACATAATGAGGAAACTAGGGAAACACAGGTGGAATCAAAAAACTAAAAACAGGCACAGGGAACATGACAAAATAAGGGAGCACATGCAAGACAAAACTCAACACAATCCTGACATGATGCCCCCCTTGGAAGGGGTCAGGAGCCCTCCGTGGGCTATACCCAGGAACTGGAGCCCTTCCTGGGCTGAACTGGGGATCAGGCATGCACTTATGTGGTACTGGCATTGGAGGCTGATCTGGAGGAGTGGGCGCAGCAAAGCGCTGGCACTGGGAGCTGGCACTGGAGTGAGTTCTGGGCTTGGAGCCGACCCTGGAGCGAGCTCTGGGGCTGGAGCCGATAGTCTCTTCTTCTGCAATCTCCTCTTTTGGGCTGAGGAGAGGGAGATGATCGCTGGACTTGACATCGGTGCAGGCAGCGGGCTTGCGTCATAGGCAGCCGGTGGGCTTGACATCGGTGTGGCCGGCTCTCCTGGCTTCAGCAAGTGGGCGGAGCCATTGGAGAGGTATGTGGGGATTCCCAACATGGGGTGAGCTGGGGAGACCCAGCATGCTCCTGAGAGGGCTGGATGAGGAGACTTCAGATCTACCTGTATTGCTTCCACTTCGAAATCTGAACCACTCAAATACAGGACAAGATTAACTAACTCGATCAAAGGAATATAAATAGTTGTATTATTACTTAATGAAGAGACTGAAAAAACAATTAGTGTCATAGAACAATAAAATATTCCGATATAAGAAAGTAAATTTTCACGTCAAGTCTGTCCCTACAGAGGACAAGCCGTCTGGAGAACAGATGGATGGAAATTAATGAGCACTGTTTCATGTACAAAAAACATCAGTTGTACTGTTTTTTTGTTGTTGTTTTTTTTTTTTTTGACATTATACAGAATTAGACTTTTTAAACTATTATCTGTCAGAGTCAACAAATATTAAAATCAGAATAGGTCAGAAGTCAAGGTCATAAATGTTGGTGTAATTTTTGATGACCAGCTGACCTTCAAAGACCACATTGCAAAAACTGCTCGATCTTGCAGGTTTGCAGTGCACAACATCAGAAAGATCAGGCTCTTTCTAACGGATCATGCTGCACAACTCCTCTTGTCCAGGCCCTGGTCATTTCTAGGCTGGACTACTGCAGTGCTCTTCTGGCTGGACTTCCATCAACCACAATCAAACCTCTACAAATGATTCCGAATGCAGCGGCATGACTGGTCTTCAACAAGCCCAAAAGAGCCCATGTTACACCTCTCTTTATCTCCTTGCACTGGCTGATGGTTGCGGCTCGCATCAAGTTCAAGACATTGATGCTTGCATATATAACAGCCACAGGCTCAGCACCCGCCTACTTCCACTCACTATTACGAGTCTACATCCCCTCCAGAAGTCTGAGATCCGCTAGTGAGTGACACCTCGTGGTACCATCACAGAGAGTCTCAAAATCACTTTCCCGAACATTCCCTTTCACTGTTCCTGGCTGGTGGAATGATCTTCCCATCCCTATCCGGCATGTTGAATCCCTGACAATCTTCAAGTGACAGCTGAAAACTCATCTCTTTGGATGCTAATTGACTTTGTCTTTCTCTTTATTTATTCCTTCTCTTTCTAGCTTGTACATATTTGAGAGAATGCCTAAAACTTGATATTACAAGCACTTCCTGTGTTTGTTTGCCTCTTTATAAAGGATCGCTTTATGTATTCCCCAATTATAAGTCACTTTGGATCAAAGCATCTGCAAAATTACTACAGTGGGTACGGAAATTATACAGACCCCCTTAAATTTTTCACTCTTTGTTATACTGCAGCCATTTGCTAAAATAATTTTTCATTTTCAAGTTCATTCAAGTTCATTTTTTCCTCATTAATGTACACACAGCACCCCAGATTGACAGAAAAACACTGAATTTTTGCACATTTATTAAAAAAAGAAAAACTGAAATATCACATGGTCCTAAGTATTCAGACCCTTTGCTCAGTGTTTAGTAGAAGCACCCTTTTGATCTAATACAGCCATGAGTCTTTTTGGGAAAGATGCAACAAGTTTTTCACACCTGGATTTGGGGATCCTCTGCCATTCCTCCTTGCAGATCCTCTCCAATTCTGTCAGGTTGGATGGTAAACATTGGTGGACAGCCATTTTCAGGTCTCTCCAGAGATGCTCAATTGGGTTTAAGTCAGGGCTCTGGCTGGGCCATTCAAGAACAGTCACGTAGTTGTTGTGAAGCCACTCCTTCGTTATTTTAGCTGTGTGCTTAGGGTCATTGTCTTGTTGGAAGGTGAACCTTCGGCCCAGTCTGAGGTCCTGAGCACTCTGGAGAAGGTTTTCGTCCAGGATATCCCTGTACTTGGCGGCATTCATCTTTCCCTCGATTGCAACCAGTCGTCCTGTCCCTGCAGCTGAAAAACACCCCCACAGCATGATGCTGCCACCACCATGCTTCACTGTTGGGACTTTATTGGACAGGTGATGAGCAGTGCCTGGTTTTCTCCACACATACCGCTTAGAATTAAGGCCAAAAAAAGTTCCATGTTGGTCTCATCAGACCAGAGAATCTTATTTCTCTGTTTTTTAGTTAACTCCATGCAGGCTTTCATGTGTCTTGCACTGAGGAGAGGCTTCCGTCGGGCCACTCTGCCATAAAGCCCCGACTGGTAGAGGGCTGCAGTGATGGTTGACTTTCTACAACTTTCTCCCATCTCCCAACTGCACCTCTGGAGCTCAGCCACAGTGATCTTTGGGTTCTTCTTTACCCCTCTCACCAAGGCTCTTCTCCCCCGATAGCTCAGTTTGGCCGGACAGCCAGCTCTAGGAAGGGTTCTGGTCGTCCCAAACGTCTTCCATTTAAGGATTATGGAGGCCACTGTGCTCTTAGGAACCTTAAGTGCAGCAGAAATTTTTTTGTAACCTTGGCCAGATCATTGCCTTGCCACAATTCTGTCTCTGAGCTCTTCAGGCAGTTCCTTTGACCTCATGATTCTTATTTGCACTGACATGCACTGTGAGCTGCAAGGTCTTATATAGACAGGTGTGTGACTTTCCTAATCAAGTCCAATCAGTAAAATCAAACACAGCTGGACTCAAATGAAGGTGTCTTCTGATCATCTCAAGGATGATCAGAAGAAATGGACAGCCCCGGTTAAATATATGAGTGTCACAGCAAAGGGTCTGAATACTTAGGACCATGTGATATTTCAGTTTTTCTTTTTTAATAAATCTTCAAAAATGTCAACAATTATTTGTTTTTCTGTCAATATGGGGTGCTGTGTGTACATTAATGAGGAAAAAAATGAACTTAAATGATTTTAGCAAATTGCTGCAATATAACAAAGAGTGAAAAATTTAAGGGGGTCTGAATACTTTCCGTACCCACTGTATATGTAAATATTAAAACGCATTGAGGATTAAAGACATTCTGTGAAAATCCTTCCACTAAAGTAGTAATTGTTTTTCCTTTGTCAATTAGCCACCAGAACATTCATTTTTATTACTTTCTTCCAAACTTTGGTAATAAAACAGCTACCAAACACTACAAAATGTACTTGAAAATACCGTGAAAATGACAAAACACTCACAAACAGTCACATCATCAGCATTAATTTGGACATACAGAAAATCTACACACATTTCCATTCATTTCTTTGGAACCATTGATTTGGTTATTAATATCCATGTTGATGATAAAAACGATCCATTTGGATCAGCATTCATAGACATTTTGAATTGGGGTTAGACAACACGTCTCAGGACCTACTCATGTCAAAATCATACTCTAGATTTAATACTGTCACATGGAATTGATGTTGATGATGTTGAAATGATGCAGCAAATTCATGACATCTCAGATAATTATCTAGTCTTGTGCTAACTTCATATAGCTAAAACTGTAAATTCTACTCCTTGTTATAAGTATGGTAGAACTATCACTTATATCACAAAAGACTGCTTTGTAAGTAATCTTCCTGATTTATCTAAATTCCTCAACATATCCAATAGCTCAGAACAACTTGATGATGTAACAGAAACTATGGACTCTCTCTTTTCTAGCATTTTAGACACGGTTGCTACTTTACGCTTAAAGAAGATTAAGGAAAACAGTTCAATTAATTTGTGACAAGTTTTATAGTTGTGAAAAAAAACACTTTTGTGCTCTATCATTATGTTCTCTGATGCTGTTTGAATAAAGAGACTCATATTGCAGCAAAATCAGAATGTAAATCAGTCTCAGTGTCTTATGTACAGTACTGACAAAAGATTTTGCATAACATAATGAATAAAGAGTTGAGTAGATAGTAAAAGACAAGTCTGTTGAGAGAAGACACTTGATTACTTCAGTCGCTCCAGAGCAGGTAAATTGGGGTTTGTTGGATTTCTATGGCTGCAAAAAAATAAAACATAAAAAAATCACCTACTTAAACTTTTAAAGCTTATTATACATAAGTATAATCAGATTGGATGTACAAGTAAGTTCAACTTAATTTATATTTAAAAAAAGTCAAATCTCGTATAACTTACAAAAATTTAAATGTTGAAATTGGTTAATTTGATGAGCTAAACTAATGAAAAAACACATTGCCATCATTATTTACAGGTTGATTAAGGGGTTTATGTTAAAGGGTGGTTTTTGCATTCATTGATTCTTTCTGCAAGAACATGTTTTGCAGCCATGTCTGCTTGCTCATTTCCAATAAATCCCTTTGACTATAAAGAAAATTATTTCCTTTGCAATATCAGAAACCTAACCAACATGTAGTATTCTTGTCATTTCTTTCTTTCAGTGAACAAACCTGTGAAGACAAGATGATACAGAACAAGATTCAACTCATTTTTTTTCTCGGTGAGTTTAAGTGAAAGAAACTGAAGTCAGATCAGAGGTTTAGAGCAGCTTAACACTGTTGATTTTCCTGCAGCAGGAATCCTGTCCAAGGCTTCATGTGACCTGTATCGAATCATCCTGATCGAAGAGCCAAAGACCTGGACAGAAGCGCAATCCTACTGCAGAGAGAAACACACAGATCTGGCGACGGTTCAGAACGATGAAGACAGAGCAAAACTGAAGGAGGCAGCAGATGCTGTGAACTTTCAGTCTGTGGCCTGGATCGGTTTCTACAGAGTTGCCTGGCATTGGTCATATCAAAACACGCCGATCAGCTTTGAGAAGTGGTATTCCACTCAGCCGGACATACCTGACACAAACGAGGCCTGTGGGGCTGTAAAAACCAGCGGACCATGGGCTGACAGAGACTGTACTGTACAAGATGAATTCTTTTGCCAAACTGGTAAGAAATTATACAGTACTCATAGATATCTTTGATTTGAGTTAAAAAAAAAACGTACAAACATTTATAACATTCATACACACAGAGCTTATACACACTAAAAAAAAAAAAAAAAAAAAAAAAAAATTGTACTTAGTATTTTGTCTTGTTTTCCAGTACAAATATCTAAACATTCTTAAATCAAGATACATTTACTTGAGAAACATAATGAATTAAGATATCTTAAAGGGTTACTCCATTCCAAAATGAAAATTTTGTCATTAATCATTTACCCCCATGTCTTCCAAACCCATAAAAGCTTTGTTTGTCTTTGGAACACAATTTAAGATATTTTGGATGAAAACCGGGAGGCTTGAGACTGTCTCATTGACTGTCTAATAAAAAACAGTGTCAAAGTCCAGGAATGTATGAAAAGCATAGTCAGAATCAGAATCAGAATGAGCTTTATTGCCAGGTGTGTTTACACATACGAGGAATTTGTTTTCGTGACAGAAGCTCCGCAGTGCAACAGAATGACAGCGACAGGACAAAAAACACATAATAAAGAATAAAAAATACAAAAAATACAAAAAAAAAAATAATAATAATACAAATAAGTAGGTAAGAAATGACAATATACAAATTGACAATTGTATGGCAGGTATATTACAATGAGCAGTTGTGTATGTACAGGTATATTATGTGCAAAAAAAAGGTACACTAAGTATGTGTGTTAGATAAATAAGTGTATGTGTATGTAAATATAAATAGTGTAGTGTGTTCCACAGTTATTATCAAGTGTTCATTAGATGGATTGCGTGAGGGAAGAAACTGTTCCTGTGTCTGGCCGTTCTGGTGCTCAGGGCTCTGTAGTGTCGACCAGATAGCAACAGTTCAAAGAGGAAGTGTGCTGGATGTGAGGGGTCCAGAGCGATTTTGCCAGCCTTTTTGCTCATTTTGGATGAGTAAAGTTCTTGAATAGAAGGGAGGGTTGTACCGATGATTCTCTCAGCAGTCCGGACTACCCTCTGTAGTGTTCTGAGGTCAGATTTAGAAGCTGAGCTGAACCAGACAGTTACTGAAGTGCAGAGGATGGATTCAATGCTGGTGGAGTAGAACTGTTTCAGCAGCTCCTGTGGCAGGTTGAACTTCCTCAGCTGGCGAAGGAAGTACAACCTCTGCTGGGCCTTTTTCACAATGGAGTCAATGTGAATGTCCTACTTCAGGTCCTGAGAGATGGTGGTTCCCAGGAACCTGAATGACTCCACTGCAGTCACAGTGCTGTTCATGATGGTGAGTGGGGGGAGAGCAGGGGGGTTTCTCCTGAATAGTCAGAATAGTCCATCTGCCATCAGTGATTCAACCGTAATGTTATGAAGCGATGAGAATACTTTTTGTACACGAAGAAAACAAAAATAACCACTTTATTCAACAATTCCTCTCCTCTGTGTCTCTCCAAATCAACATAGCGCCATTATGGCAATTCTGAGCAGTATGCAGATGGCGTACACTCTTCTGTGTCAGCAACACTGCGCTGATTGCTTTCAAACCAAAGCGTACAGTAGGTGGACAACCAGAATGGGTAATACTGCCGCCACAGGGCCGCTGTGTTAACTGCAAGTCAGTCGCGTGTTAAAATCATTCACGAAACTACCGCCAGATGGTGTAAAGGGACGGATTGCAACTGGCAATCAGGGTCACCGGGACAGGTCTTGATCAGCATGACTGAGGTTGATGAGGTGGCCGCAGAAATATTCCAGCAAGCTATCTAGGTTTTAAAAAATAAATATTATCATCGTGAAAAGGTTACATGGCCTTGTCCCTTGAGCGAGTTGTGATTGAGGACGCGGGCTCAGCCTCAGTTGTGTTGCCAGATACAAGTATTATAAGCATCTAAGTTTTTTTTTTGTTGTTTGTTTGTTTGTTTTTTTTCACTTAATTTGGGAAGTGAATAAAGTGGGAGTTTGCAAGTTAGGGACAGCGATATCTTTATATTATTTCCATAACTCAAGATTTGGACTAATTGCGGTTTATTTTTAGATTGTTTTTTTTTTTTATTGTTGTTGTTGTTGTTGTTGTTTTATTTGTTTGTTTTTTTCAATATCTGGCAACGTCAGCATAACTGACAGTAATCAAAAACAACCAGGTTAAAAACAGCGCGGACAGGTTATTCCTGACAGGATGCAATTTGCTAACACAAACTTAGTGATCATCATGATATATTATCTTTAAGACAGATGCACTGAAGACGGACACAAAGAGGAGAGAATAGTCGAGTAAGCAGAGAAAATACTGTACCAGACAGAACAAATTCATTGAAATACGGAAAGAAAACCATAATTATGGAATTAGGGTGGGGTGAATATGGATGTATTTCTGAGGAGAACTGAAAGTGTTTCGATGGCATTTTCTTTTTCCTCTTACCATCCTTAAATACATATTAAAGGAGTGTTAATTAGTGCAGCGCTGCATGCAGCAATAACTCAGGAAACGCTAGTGTTCTATAAGCTCCACCTGCTGTCAGAGATTGAATTTGCATTTTCATCAGAATCAGAAAGAGCTTTATTGCCAAGTGTGTTTACATGCAAAAGGAATTTGTCTTGGTGTCAGGAGCTTCCAGTACAGAAAGTACAGACATAGTGCAGACATACATATAATTAAAGTAATAAAACTAATAATAATAAAGAGTAATAATAAAATATTCATTCAGCCCGTCTGATGTTTTTGTTTTGTGCAGTTGCTTTTTGTTGTATATATATTTTTGGTTGTTTGTTTGTTTGTTCAAGGTTAGTTTGGCCAGTAA
This sequence comes from allo-octoploid hybrid of Carassius auratus x Cyprinus carpio, assembly GCA_024542945.1. Taxonomy (NCBI): domain Eukaryota; kingdom Metazoa; phylum Chordata; class Actinopteri; order Cypriniformes; species allo-octoploid hybrid of Carassius auratus x Cyprinus carpio. The sequence goes on along the minus strand of CM045014.1, from coordinate 40,506,908 downwards.
CAGAGCAAAATAAACATTTAATAAATGTAAAAATAATAACAACAATAATAATAAAAGTAATAAGAACTAAATAAATTGGCAACGAGTATGGGAATCGGCTCATTTGATTGTAAAATAAATAAATAAAATCGGAAATTGGAATAGGTCACAAAATCCTGATCAGTGCATCCTTAACTGTAATAGAGTTAGACCTACCTGAAAGACCTGAAAAAGCATGGTTCATTTCAGTTTTATCTTTGAACTATTGTACCTATTTGTGCAAAATGGTTATTTATTAGAATACAATGTTACAGTAAACAATGAAAACAATAAGTCTTATTTATTGATTTATTGATTGATTGATTATGGCAAGGCCTGTGAAAATTTTGTCAATACGATCAAAATCAGTGTCTTAACACTTGTACACTGATCTGTAGAACACTTAGGTTGCATAATGATATGTTAAAGTTAAAAACTTAAAATATGTACTTGAAAAGAAAACAGGATGACTTTGAATAGCATAACTGTAAAATTGTGAGGAAGAGCAGAGCAAGTCTTGCACATGTATTTCCTGGTCTGAGAGTGACTTCCTGCTTAAACAGGAAGTAATGGATACCAAAAAAAGGTGGAAATATATTTATGTAAAAGGAGAATGCATGTGTGTGAAAGCAAAAAATGTATGTATGTGTAAGGAAAATGTATGTGTGTGAGAGAGTAGAAATGCATGTAAGTGAATGGAGAATGTAAGTGTGTGAAAGCAAGAATACATGTATGTGAAAGGAGAATGTAAGTGTGTGAGAGTGCCAGAATGAATTATGGCTTGTACGGCCCCTCATATATATACAGACACACACACACGGATTAAAAGCTAAATGTTTTAATTTCAGTTCGTTCTTGGTAAAAAAAAAATGAAAAAAAAATCCTTCAGGTTCCATATGCAGAGCGAAATGAGACCGGTCCAGCATTTAGAAATAATTTTTTTTAACTCTGCTATTATTCTTGATTTCTCAAACTTCTAACACTTTGCAGTTTTGAATTATGCCTTTACTGTATGACCAAAAAGTAGTGCGTGACAAAAATGCATGCTGTTTTATGATAGGGATTTTAAAATATGAATTATAAATGTATTTGTGACAAAAATAGGCCTAATATGCAAGTGTCGCCGCCGCTCGCAGCGGCAAAAAGCTAATTTTGGTTGGCCACCTACTGTAAATACATGTAAAAAACGTATCCTTGTGGTGCGGCTGATACAGAAGAGCGTACGCCGCCCGCGTACCACACAGAATTGCCAAAATGGCGCTACACTTTTTATACAAGAGGAATTGTTGAAAAAAGTTGTTATTTTTGTTTTCTTCGTGTATAAAAATATTCTCGTCACTTCATAACGTTACGGTTGAATCACTGATGTCGATGCTTTTCATACTTTCCTGGACCTTGACACTGTTATTTATTTGTCAGTCTATGGGACAGTCTCAAGCCTCCCTGTTTTCATCTAAAATATCTTAAGTTGTGTTCTGAAGACAAACTAAGCTTTTACGTGTTTGGAACGACATAGGGATAAGTGAATAATGACAAAATTTTCATTTTGAAATGGATTATCCCTTTAAGATATAAGATAAGTCTCTTTTTTTTTTTTTTAAGCAAATACCCACTTAAATTTGATTAAGATATTGATAAAGCTCTTATCTTAAATCATTTTGGATCTCCAATAATGTATCTTGATGCAAGGATGATTAGACATTTGTGCTGGAAAACAAGACAAAATACTGAGGAAGTTAATCAATTTTTTGCAGTGAAACCTGACCTCAATGCCTCCTTAAATCATGTTTTCCAGAAAAAAATCCTTATAGCAGGATGGGATCAATATCAAAGATGACAAATATGCAGCCTCAAAAGATAACTGGATTAAAAACAGATTTATTAAAGACACTGCATGAAACTCTGCAGTAACAAATGTGTTGTGTGTTTTCAGCATAAACATATAAACAACATAAACATCACTTCTCAGTGCTCCATACTGATCTGATATGTTTAAAACTGTATTATTGAATTACTATTATTACAGTAGGTGGCCATCCAAAACGTTGCTTCTACTGCCGCTCGTACCGCCGCGGCGTCTGCAAAGTGCATTTGCAGCTTTTGACCACTGAGTGGCACTTTAATCACAAGTTATCAAACAAGCGCATCAAAGCACATTTTCGCAAATAGACGTCAGTTTTGCCTCGCTGATGTGTTACATTTGACGGCTGCAGTCGGGGAAAATGAAAGAAAAACACTGTAGTTAAAATATTTAATATTCACAGATGAAAGTTTGGTAATTATGAAGTTATGTGCATTTCTTAGAACGAATTCAAGCAGGATAAAAGTCAAGCCTGTGCCTGAGCCTGTGCTTATATTTTCTCTAAGCTACACAGTATTACACCATATTTTAGATTTGACACATTTAATAGGTGTGCAGTATTATTTATATAATATGAATTATGTGTTATATTATTCAAAAGAAATTGTGGTTTACTTTGCATCGGAGCATTAAAAGTGGTAGCCTATTTTAGTGAGCTAGGCTACATGGATTAATATGCAAAATGTCAATATTATCATATATTAGGCCTATATTTTAATTTATATTTAAAAATTCCTTTAATAAAACAACATGCATTTTTTTATTCGTTAACTGACCTTTATTTTGACAGACAACTTCTTGGAAAAATATATTTGTCTGTACACTGATTAAGAAATTGTTGCGTGTTTTATGAAATTATTTTCTTTATTTTACTAAAATATATATTGTATATATATTTGTATAATTTCGTTCCCATTATTTAGGCCTAATTAAAACAAGAAACGAATAAATTAAACCTGCATGATTTAGCTAAATTATTGAAATTCTAAAGAATGGAGTGATTAATAAAACGTCCTCATGTTTAAACTCAAGTTCTGTCAAAATAAAATGAACGCAACAGTTTGTGAATTTATTTATTTTTATTTATTTATTATTTTTTTTTTTAGTTAAGGCAACTACCTCTGAAATTAAGTTATAATAACTAATAAACTATATTGCGCTATACAGTAGTCAACATTTGAAGTGGATCAAACCTTTCTTCAAAGTTGCCCTAAAACCAAAATGATGAGGCAATCGTCCTATCTAAACCTGTTCTGCAAGTTTGATACCCTCATAAGACACTGTCCATATGAAAGACCAAGAGATTCACACCTTTATCTCGACCCCCACAAGCTATACAGAACTACCCCCAGCCCCCTCCAGCTGAACTGAACTGGGTATGTTTTTTTGGCTGTGAGGAACGGTGTGTTGTCATGTTACTGGGTTGAAACATGCCTGCACTCACAGCAGCCCTACCCTTTTTATTCATTATTTTCCCGCAGGCAATATTATTGTTTTCACAAGACCATAATAATAACAAATTATCAATTGATAATTAATCATTATTTTACTAAAATCATTGTTATTTGTGAACGTAGCGTTTGCGGAAGGCTTTAAGACCAAGTGGAATCCTCCATCAGCTGCTCCCGCTTCACAGCGAGTCCGACTCGCACTAACTGCACCCAGCTTCAAAGTCCGCAAGTTTTGATTTAACTAAATCAATTTGAGCGAATACAACTTACTGATCATGAGCCCAACATTTAGGAAGACAGAAAAACATTGTCTACCTGAAGGAAGATGTATTTCATTGTAAGTTAATGCTGTTAAATAGAGAGTTAAATAGAGAGAGAGAGAGAGAGAGAGAGAGAGAGAGAGAGAGAAATAAAATAAAAAAAAACGTGTTGGCTATTCCTTAACTTGGAGCTCATTATATTGAAGTACAAATCCAAACACCAGAAGCAAACTCTCAGTGTTCTTTCATTGAAAAGTATGTTTTTGTTTATTCACAGGCTATATGGTTGAAATAATATATTAGTTCAAACTTTAAGTTCCATTGTTTAAAAAATGCTTTATTGGCTAACGTTTCATAGACCTTCAGTTGTTATGCTTAAAAATCCCAAACCATTTATAATTTCACAGTATTTTCACCTCCTAAATCACTAACCTTTAAAGTCACAATTCTATAATGGTCAAATTTACTCAGGCCGATGGCACTTTTAATGACATTATTTTTTATTTTATTTTATTTTTTTAGAATAATTGTAGCCTGCATAAATAGGTGAAGCAAAACAAATATGAATAATATTTGGATCGTCCCTTATTTCCCTTATTTTAAGGGAATAAACACTTATTTTCTACAAGAATAAACATGATAACATATTATTAATTCATAAAAATAATTTAAGCAATTAAAACCTGATAACATATTATTAATTCATAGAAATAATTTAAGCAATTAAAACCTTTTTTTTTTTTTTACTTGAACTTAAATACTATTAAACTGACTTTAAAATCTCAAGGAGTTTATAAGTTAAAAAGGGTAAAATGTCACAGTGCATGTTAAACAGTCTAAATGAACTTGTGTTGACAATATAATTAGAACTAACAATATAATTCGATTTTCTTTTTAAAATGAACAATTCCTGTATAAAATGGGACATAAACCTTTATATCAAACATTTTGAAATCGTCCACAGCTGAGCAACGCGCGAGGCAGGTTGAGCGTGCGAAGTGAATGTGCTGCACAGTCATTTTCAGATGCAATGAAAAAAGAAGAAGAAGAAAAAAAAAAAACCTGGATAACCTAGATTAGGCCCAGACTCTGTTCCTAAGTATATAATAATTATAATTACTGTTAACACACAGTAACAAATTTTAACCGATTAATCGCCTATTTTCGTTTGCTGCATGTTTTTATTTATTTATTATTATATATTTTTAAAAAAAACAGGCTAAAAAATAAATTAAGTTTGTGAGAGGAAAAAAATATATAAGTCATGTATAAGTTGCATTTTATTACATTCAGAAATAATAATGGCTGGCCTAATAATATTATAATGTGCCAACAGGATATTTTTAGTTCCCTTCACTTTACAACAAATCCTTTAAATTTAACAAATTTATCAGAATAGAACAAGAATTAAAAATATATAATTCTAATGGATAAATAAAATTGCAGTATATAATAATATAGGCTTAGCTATAAACAAACAAAAAAATAAATTAATAATAATTTAAAGCGAACCATAAGGTAAGGTTGGGCTCTCATTCGGGAGAAATCCAAACGTTTCCATATTCGTGATGTTGCCTATTTCAAGCTTAACTATTATTCATTAGGTAAAATAGGCTTTGTAGTTCACGTGTGTTTCAGTATCGACGAAAAAAAAAAAAAAATCATAATTAGCAAAAATATGCCAAAGTGGACCGCTGCTCACGCCGGATGGCACGGTGAACGGCTACTGTTTCCAATGAATGTGCGAGAGGCACCAGCGCGATCAAACAGCTGAAACAGAAAATACAAAATTTTTGGTCACACAGTAAAGGCATAATTCAAAAGTGCAAAGTGTTAGCAGTTTGAAAAATCAAGAATAATAACAGAATTAATAATAATCATTGCTAAATGCTGGACCGTTCTCATTTCGATCTGCAAATGGAACCTGAAGGATTTTTTTTTTAAACCAAGAATGAACCGAAATGAAAACATTTAGCTTTTTATCCGTATATATAGGCCTTATATTTAATGACTGTTTAATAACAATAGCAAGCATAAGATCCTTTGTGTAAAGGTCTTCTTTTAATTTTTGATGAGTAGACTGTAGCCTAAGACTATCCTACATTTTGAAATTAACTCACTGTACATTTTTTAATGTTTTTTAAAGATGTTATAATGTTATATCATAATGTTATTGTTGTTTTACTTCCTCTTTTTATCTCATTTTACAATTACATTCAGTTCGCAATCCGTCCCTTTGCGCCACCTGGCGGTAGTTTCGTGAATGAATTTAACACTTGACTGACTTGCAGTTAACACCGCGGCCCTGCGGCGGTATTACTCATTTTGGTTGTCTACCTACTGTATATAAACAGTGCAATTATCATACACAGTAACACACACACAGATCTACTGGTTTGTATTTACACTCCAGACTTAAATCACAGAACTATTTTTTTTTTCTTTCTTATGTTATGTTCATCTGTATCAAACATCACAGCTTCGGATTCAATCCATCATTTAAATAATGCTGTCGATCCTAAAACTATGAAATGTGTGGATAGCAGCATGTTAAATGTATGTTGCATTCAAAAAGTGAGCAAATAGCTCTGCCTTTATAAAATCACTTTTCCAAGCCATTTTTTGAGGATAAGTTTGTCCATATTTTCTATGAACAAATGTATATACTTAGTTAATTTTGTATGGCACTTCACATTTTCAAGAATGTTTCTCAGTCCAATCTACTCCTTACAGACACACAGGACACACTTCAGGACAAGTTTAAGTTCATTGAAATGGAAATGAACTGGCATGATGCTCAAATTCACTGCAGAACACACTACGTAGACCTGGCCACCATTACAAATGATACAGAGAACACGTTCCTCGCAAACATACTTTATGTCAAGGGCCACACTGATAATTGGATCGGCCTGTACAAGATCCCATTTAACCCATGGCTGTGGTCAGATAATAGCAGTGTATTGTTGTCCTCTGTGAAATGGGAGTCTGGGCAGCCTGATCTGAACGGAATCAAGGATTGTGTGAAAGCCAGTACTGAAGGACTGATGGCTGATGACTCCTGCTTGACTCCACTGCCTTTCTACTGCAGCGAAAACAGGAAAAAAATACAACGTGTGAGATTCACAATCAAATCAGACGGAGATCTGGACGAATCTGCTGTGATGGAGGCCATAGAGAAGAAGGCGAGATGATTCTGCATGTTATTTTAATATCATTAATATGCTATTATAGTTTAATATGCATAATAGTAATTTTAGACTGTTCTGAATTGGTTTTTATTTTCATTTTTCCTGTTTCTATTTTAATTTTAGTTAATTGTGCACTGTAAAAAATTTAAACCTCTCCAACTCAAAATTTTCTAGTGACTGGTTACATGTAAATTTTTCAATTGCCCTAATTGAATTTATAAAATTAAATTTACACTAATTCAATTTGGCCAATTGAAAAATGTAGATGTGATCAGTCAATAAAAAAAATTTGAGTTGGAGAGGTCTGATTTTTTTTTTTTTTTTTTTTTACAGTGTGTTGTGTGTGTTTGTGTCACTTGTATGTTTGCATGTTTCTAAACATCCTTAAATCAAGATCCATTTACCAGAGAAGCAAAATGACAACATATGAAAATATATTTTTTTGTATAAAACTAGAATGAAAGAAAAAAAAAAAATCTCCCAATGGGCTCAGAAAAATCAGCTAGCTTTCCTTTGAACTGAACCTAGCTTTCCACAGAAAGAGAATTGTTCCTTGTTTTAAGCAAAAAACAAACAAACAAACAAAAACATTTTGGTACATTTGCTTCTTATCTTCTGTCATTTGAATATTTGTTGATCTAATAATGTTTATATTTTAGTTGTACTGAAAAACAGAACAAAAAATAGATTCAATTAATTTAAAAAGTATGATTATTTTTTTCAAAAATTTATTTTATTCTAATTAACATATATATATATATATATATATATATATATATATATATATATATATATATATATATATATATATATATATAAATTATAGTTTTAGTTTACTGACATCTAAACAGCGGTTGATTGATTGATCTGGTTCACTCATGACTGATGTAATCTGGTCTTTAGATGAAGCAGATCCTCTCGGATCAGGACATGGAAATCACATCCAGCATAAAATGGAGCGTCCAACCTGACGGGAAGATCTTCCAGCAGCAGAAAACACAAAAAAACACACAAGAGACGCCATGTGAGGAGTTAGATCCAATGAAACGCTAGACTCTGATACAAGTGATAACTTGTCCAAACATTAATGAATCTTTAAGCAAAAGGCATTCATAATAAATGATAGATGTTCAACACCATCACATGTAATTAATACAGTCAGTGCATGGTAAATTATAAAATAATGATGGAATATAAATATAGGCAAAAATTAAGCTTACGTCTATTAAGTACAGCAAATTTTTTTTATTTAATCTATGTTTGATATGCTGTGCAATCGATTGGAAGACTGAACTGACTTAGGATAACATGCGAGCACAGCGTTGTGCAATTCAATGCCGAGATTTGCTATTTCTATTAATGAAAACTTATTACTTTTCCTCTTTTTTTCCACAACAAATACCTAAATATTTTGGTAACACTTTATGTACCTTATTTTTTAACATGGAAGTAAGCCATTTTCTGTGAATGTACGAGACGCTGTAGGGAAATAACGAGTAGAATAACAAAGTCAAATTTCAAGTTTGTTTTATTTATGTAGCACATTTAAAAACCGCTAGCACGGCTGACTAAAGTGCTGAACAAACAAAGACATAGAACACATGACAACCCACAGATTCATGCCATAAACTCACAATTCGTTAAAAGCCAAAGAAAAGAAATAGGGTTTAAGAGATGATTTGAAAACAAGACTGTGCTGATCTAATATAGGCTGGAAGGCTGTTCCACAGCTTAGGGCCAGCAAATACAAAGGCTCTATCCACTCTATGCTTTAACCGTGATTTGGGGACAAAGAGAAGTCTTTGATCACCAGAACTCAGATTTAGTGTAGGATTGTATGGATAAAGTTGATCAGATAGATAGCTCGGTGCCAGATTATTTATAGATTTAAAAACATAGAGAATAATTTTGAACTCAATTCTAAGATCCACAGGTAAACAATGCAACAATTTCAAAATTGGAGTAATGTGATCAAATTTACGTTGTCCTTTGAGGAATTTAGCAGCAGCGTTTTGTACTAATTGGAGACGAGCGATGGAAGATTAAGAAATGCCAAGATAAAGAGAGTTGCAGCAGTCCAAGCGAGACTGTAATGAGCGCATGGATAGCAATCTCTAAAGTTTTCACAGAGAGAAAAGATTTAATTTTGGAGAGAAGGCGTACCTGAAAAAAACAGGAACTTATAACTGCCATTATTTGTTTATCAAATTTGAGACTCTGATCCCTTAAAACACCTAGGTTCTTAATGCAGGAATAAGTAAAAGGAGCAAGGCAGTCCAGGCCGATACATCTGCTTCCTGAATTTTCACTGGGGCCAAAGACTATAACCTCGGTTTTTGAAACATTCAGAAATAAAATTTTTGAGAGAACCTCGTTTTTACTTCATCCAGGCATGCAAAAAGAGATTCTAGTGCAGCATGTTTATTTTGTTTCAAAGGTAGATACATTTTGGTATCATCTGCAAAGCAGTGAAATGATACACCATGCTTTCTGAAAATGACTGTGCAGAGGAAGAAAATACAAAGAAAAAAGAATGGGTGCGAGAATAGAACCCTGTGGCACTCCACAGGAAAGTTTAGCAGGCAACGAAGAAAAATTACCCAATCTGACAGAGAAACTTCTATTTGTTAAATATGATTTGAACCATCTAAGAACATTTCCCTGGATGCCCACAAAATATTCTAGTCGAGATAAAAGAATTTTATGATCAACTGTATCAAAAGCCGAGGTTAAGTCTAACAGAATTAGTATAACAGAGTCACCAGAGTCAGTCGCCAACAAAGTATCATTAAGGACCCGTAATAAAGCAGACTCTGTGCTATGCAGAGGCTTAAAACCAGACTGGAATGTTTCAAAAATATGATTTGCAGTAAGGAAAGACTGTAGCTGAATAAAGACAGTTTTTTTTCCAGTACTTTAGTAATAAACGGAAGATTTGAGATAGGTCGAAAATTATTAAAATTACTAGCATTAAGAGATGGTTTCTTAAGAAGAGGTGTCACAGTAGCTTCTTTGAAGCTATAAGGTATAGTCCCTGAAACTAAACATTTATTCAGAAAAAACACCAAACTAGGTCCAACTGAGTCAAAAATTTGTTTTAAAATACGTGGAGGGAGAACATCATGAGAGCAGAAAGAAGGTTTCAAATGGTCTTTTCTTTGAGAGACTGAGAGAAACTGGATCAAAAGCACTCCATATGGCTGAAAAGCAGCAAAATGCAGTAAACAAAGTGCAGTAAATGGTAAAAATGTTTGCACTACAAAACAATACATTAAAATAATATGGTAAGACACACCAGTTTGCAATATCAAGCAGCAAGACTAGCTGGAAAATAGCTGGACGTGGAAGAGACCAGAAGCCTTCCACATAAAGTTTACGAATGTCCAGGAAAAATAAGGTGGATAAAGAAGAATTCTCACTATTGACTAGAATGCATTTTATTGCATAGAAAATCCTAGATCAATTAATCCTACCCCATACCTAAATTTAGCAACTACCTTTAAGCCTACTAACTATTAACCCTTTAAGCCTAAAGTGTACACACCCCCCCCACCACAAAAATATTCATAATCTAATTATTAAGCAACCACTAAAAGGAATAACACACAATATGTCTCATTTTAAAGCTTAGAAACTCAGCTTTTTACTGCCATTCTTAACAAGCGCTTGATCAACACCAAATACTGTAGGTGTCATATGAAAGCTAAGAGTATGAACTTTACATTGCATGTAGTCAATTTAAGTACTGAGTTATATGCTGATAAATAAGAAAAGCATGTTTTCATAATTTATAATACATTACAGTACATAGTACAAAAATCATATGGCAAAAACATCACTCAGCTCAGATAGTAATGTGCCATATATCATTTGAAAGATCTCAAAGTACAATACAACAATTTGTCAGGTTTTGCTTATAACTTTAATATTCATTTACTCTTCATTCACATAGGATTTATCATTAATTACTTTTATTTTTCCACTTAATCATATAATAATTCTAATCATTTATTTACTCATATCGATTCATTCAAGGATTAGTCATTTATTTTTATTTTATTTTAATTAACAAAAAAAAATGTATAAAAATATATAGTTTTAGGTTTCTCGTTCACTCAGAATGTCTCCATTTCAAGGATGATGCAGTGAAGCAGTAATTTTCCATTGCTGTGGTCTGTGCTATAATGACACTTGTTGTATTTGTGCTGGTCAGACGAAGTCTGAGCATTGAAACATAAACATGTGCTTGTGTGGTTAATGGTGATTCATCTGCATGGTTTACAGAAGGCAGTTTCGGTTCCTTGCCGCTGTCGCCTCTGGCTTGCTTAGTTGGGGACACTTAATTTACAGTGATATTGTTGACTTTATTGCAAATGATTGCACAGATACTATTTAAACTGAACTGAGCTGTATGATGACATCACTGAATTCAATGATGAACTGCCTTTAACTGTCATTTTGCATTATTGACACACTGTTTTCCTAATTAATGTTGTTCAGTTGCTTTGACACAATCTGTTTTGTTTAAAGCGCTAAATAAATAAAGGTGACTTGACTTGACTTGACTAGTTTTAATTGATCTTAGTGCTGTGATCGACAGATCATGACATACTCATAGATGGATTACAAAACTATACGGATATTCAAGGACAGATTTAAGATGGCTTAGATCCTACCTGTCCGACTGTTACCACTTTATTTATTTAAACTAAGAATCACATCAATTAACGCCAGTAAAGTACGGAGTGCTGCAAGTATCTGTCTTAGGCCCTCTGCTATTTTCAATATACATCTTGCCCTGCGTAATATTAGAAAATATGGGATTAGTTTCCATTTTTATGCTGATGAAACTTAACTAGTAAATCAGTATCAACAAAATTTGTCATTGCAATGTAGAGGTGGCACAAAAGCTGCATCTGAGGTGGCATTTAGATGCATTTACACCGAATGTTTAATGCAGAATATGAATGCATTTAACTGAAAGGAATGAAAATAAATAATATTTTGATGTTTCAAAAACACAATGTTGAATACTGATATTTGAAATGATTTTGAAAAAGAGAGAGGAAATATATACTTTAAGTATAAAATTTAAATCATCAGTAGGTGGTGGCAAGTAACTGCATGAGTAAGTCATTGAGTCATTCATTCAACAATTCGTTCAAATTCAGTAATGAAACACCGCTGTGTGTTGATCGGAGGTGCAAAACAGTGCTGTTTAGAACTTTTTTTTTAGAACTATTTTTTTATTTATTTTTTGGTGAAATACAGCAAAAACAGGGACTGTTGTGTCCAAAATGTAAGTCACTAAATATTAACTGCTGGTTTATTGAGCTGTTTAATAAAATCAATATCATATTTGCAATCGTGCTGATATATAGAGAAAAAAAAATGGCACTTTTCGTATGATATTCTCTATCAGATGATATAAGTATAAAAGACAGTCATACTGGGGATTTTTTTTTTATCTTGAATTCAGGGGAATTCTAAATGTATTTTAGTAGACTAAATCAAGCAGTGTGTGAACTAGTTTAACCAACATCATGTAGTGCACATAGGTGTGTTTTTTTTTTTTTTTTTTGCAATATACTTGATAATTTCAGATTGAATATTGTTAATACAACAATTACAATATTATTTTAGATAATATATAATTGCACACCCCTATTACCAGGTCATGAAAATATGATCATATTACCCCAATTTTACAATTTCTACACTGGCTACCTATTAAGTTCTATATCAGTTACAAAATATTGCTACTTATTTGTAAGGCCCTTAGTGGTTTAGCTCCTGCGTACTTAGTCTTCTATCACACTGCAATCCATCACGCTCCTTAAATTTGGGAAGTCTGTAGTACCTAGGATATCAATGTCCACTAAAGGAGGTAGCACATTTTCATATTTGTCTCCTAAACTCTGGAAAAGCCTTCCTGATAGTGTTCAGGGTTCAGACACTTAATCTAGATTAAAAACACATTGCTTTAGCCAAACACTCACATAATGTAACTCATAACCTGTTATTTCTGATCAAATGTGCATAATTATTTATTGCTCAAAAAGTTTTGAACAGCAGCTGTGCTAATTATTCTCTATCTGCGTTTCTGTTTCTGCCATGGGATGGGCATCCCGAGGTAACTAGAGATTGCACAGCTTCAGTCTGGATCCAACTCTTATGAAGATCTGAGATGACTGAACACCTGAGAAGAGATGATGCCAACCCTGAACCAATATACAAAACTACCAAATTTTTCTTACATTACTATAATTTTGTCACAACATACAATAATTTCTGTTAACAGTGTACACTGCTTCTGTTTGGATACATGCCATTAACTAACTGCATGATTTTTACGTTACATTTCTGCCATATGCTGTACATCACCTTGCCATAGTCACCACCACTGATAAACTACTCCTAAATGTACAAACTTAATTTTTTGAAGCTGCTTTCAAACAATGTTTTGTGAAAAGTGCTAAGAAAAAAAGTATTTTCTTATAAAACTATAATAATCTATTTCTATTTATTTTATTTTTAAGTGTACCTGAACTGAAGTACAGAAAAAAACCTAATATAATATAAAGTAATTAATCATTTTTTGAGTGAAAGTACAAAAGTATTTACTTTTCTAAATGCACTTAAATATCAAAAAAGTACTGACAAATCATAGTTAATAGTTCTCTGTATGTTTGAATACTCACTGCCTCACTCACTGTTGTTTTTTATTACTTCATCTTATCTTCATTTTGTTTTGTTTTTTTACCTACATTTTATTTTACTTATTCATATCTAAGTTGCTCACCAGAATATTCGCTGGTCTTTGTATCCTGTATATAATAAAATATAATTTATAATTTAATCTAGAAAATTTTGTAATCAAACAACAACAAACAGCAGCATACTGTCTATTATTAGTAGCCTGAATTATTACCTCAATTAGTGGTTAAATGAGTCAATGAACAACAACAAGAAAGTAAATCATGGTGCTGCCATCTGGTGCTCAAAAACATGAAGCACACATATGACAATGCATTCATTATTCACTGAAAACAGCCTTTTTTTTGTTTTGTTTTGTTTTGCAGTGCATTCTGTTAAAACTAATGCATAACTGCATGATAAAGTGGAACACAAGCACAAAATTGAAAAAAAAAAAAAATAGGAGAAATTTGACAACAACTTAAGTTATAAAATATACACCCATTAAAAATGATAAAATAAAACAAAAGTCTGACACCACTAGTAAAAACATTTTGACATTTGGCATTATAATAAATTATTACAAATTAAATGTCAGCACTGGAGCCTCATGAACTAAACCTGATGATCCAAACAGCAGAGATGGTCAGAAGAACCTCTGACCATCTCTACAAAGAGTCACACAATCAATGGCACTCATTTACAGACAGTAGATAAACATAGATAAACGTAACAATCTCTGACAAAATAATACTTTTACTAATGCAGCAACATTAGAAATGTGTATTTGCTCCCACTAAGCGGCATTATAACCATAAACTTTGAAATGTTAGAACGTCAACATGTTGGAGCTGTCCCTGTCTCCTGTTTACTGTTCGCAGTGCTGCTGAGTGGTTTGCGTTTGTAGCTCCGTGTAGCTTTGTTTTTCTGCTGGAATCTATCTTACTAATACTCTATCTTACTGTTGTTTAAACTGCCAAAGTACAATTGAATTCTCACCATATTTCTGATTTTATCTACCCAACTAATTTGACATCTTTCGGCTTTAAGGGCTGCATGTTAGCTTTCCGTTAGCCTGTTAGACTGTCAGTAGCATACCCATTTGCATTTTATACCACTTCTTGCTTTTCTCCTTCGCTCCATTTTTTACAAGTCCATCAAACAACTGTGGTGAGTTGGCATAAATGTAAATCTTTCAGCCATCCACACACTGGTCGTAATATACTGATACGTGGAACAGTTTCTTGTTCATCTACACAATGTGAATTATTCGTTGTCCGTGTGGTCTCGCTTACGTTGGTAAAACTTCTAGTTCATTATGCACCCACATTACTGAATATCAGAGTAACATTAGGACGGGAGTTGAACGTAGTCCTATAGCAGTGGTTCTCAATCCTGGTCCTGGAGAACCCCCAACACTGCACGTTTTTGGTGTCTCTCTTATCTGACACACCTTCGAGGTCTTGGAGACTTCACTAATGAGCTGATGAGTTGAATCAGGTATTTTTGAATAGGGAGACATCTTAAATTTGCAGTGTTGGGGGTTCTCCAGGACCAAGATTGGGAACCACTGTCCTATAGCATCGCATTTTAACAAAGTGGGACACAATGTTAGTGCTTTACAGTATATCGGTATAGGGGGTTGGGGGGCAGGGGTAGAGAGATTTTGAGAAAACTTTTACAATTCATACTTTTACAATTTATACTTTAAATATGTTGTCACCTTTTGGGTTGAATGAAGAATTTGATATTAATACCTACTTATAGGATTGTTTATTTCTTCATCTGTTTTCAGTATTGTTTGTATATTTTGAGTGATTATTGATTTGTATTGGACTTGTTTAGATCTTTTCTCTCTCTAATTTAATATAAACATGCGTTTAGTTGAATAATGACAAATGAATGACTACTAGTAACTAGAAAAATCTTACGTGGGGGGCAGACCTATTAAATGCCCTCTAGACATCTCTGTTGGAGTTTTTAAAGCATTTTATATGCGTTTGTATAAATTCTGCTTTCAGAACGGTCCGTAACGGAGAGATGACTTAACATTGATTTTTACTCTGAAACACAAAAACGAAAATTGAAATAAAATTTATATTTTATGTTTTGAGAATGGTTAACCAATCTCCATTCTGCAGATATTGTTGCTTATGTTTTGTGCATTGTACATAACAGAAAGTCTACAAAATTATGTCTCCCAAAAACTAATTCATAAACACATTCATAGATGGATACTTTTCTGATGTCTGGACTCTGTTTGGGATTAAGAAAAACATAAAGAGATGGTTCAATATATTGGTAATGAATACATTCTGTGAGAATTTATATTTCAGGTTTTGACTGTGAATGTAACGTCAGTAACGCTGGAATTGCCCAATAACGAAACTAAAACGAATCAGGCCTATGTGATTTCTTGGGACAGTTTCTTATTACTGCAATATATTTTTACATTTGTATTTCCAAAACAACTGCAGAATTGCCGCGTACAATTAAAACGGAAAATAGTACAAAGCAGCATAGGCTATACATTAAGAACAAAAGTTTTTCGTCTCTCTGGCAGATCCTTTTTCGCCAGTTTCTTTGTCTTTCTCTCATAAGCACCTCATCTCTCCTGAGATAAAACAAAAACATATTATATTGTATGTAATACTCTTTAGGCCTATGCAGTTGCAAACATTGCAAAAGCCAAACCCAGCGAGGCATGAAAATACTTTGCCTAAACCTGCTATGCAAGTTTGAAACCCTCATCAGACACTGTCCATATGAAAGAGCAAGAGATTCACACCTTTATTTTTCAACCACCACAATATAGAACTACCTCCAAACCCCAGCCCCCTCCAGCTGGACTGAATTCAGTCGCTACTGGTAGCTTAGTGTAAAATGGACACACTCTATCTAAAATAAAAAATAAAAAATGGTGTAACATAAACCAGCGAACTGCAGAACTCATTGGAATTAATCATTTTATATATTATTTTATTATATATAAATAAATTAAAAAAAAAAAAAAAAAAAAAAAAAAACGGGGATTTGAACCTGTGTTGCTAAAATCACTGACTAACTTGATAAACGAAACTTCCCTTTTCCAGAGACACTCTTCATTCATCTCACTTCGCAATAATAAAAATAACAACTGTGTTTATTATAGTGCTGATCTTCAGGTTTTTATACACTCACCTAAAGGATTATTAGGAACACCATACTAATACTGTGTTTGACCCCCTTTTGCCTTCAGAACTGCCTTAATTCTACGTGGCATTGATTCAACAAGGTGCTGAAAGCATTCTTTAGAAATGTTGGCCCATATTGATAGGATAGCATCTTGCAGTTGATGGAGATTTGTGGGATGCACATCCAGGGCACGAAGCTCCCATTCCACCACATCCTAAAGATGCTCTATTGGGTTGAGATCTGGTGACTGTGGAGGCCATTTTAGTACAGTGAACTTATTGTCATGTTCAAGAAACCAATTTGAAATGATTCAAGCTTTGCGACATGGTGCATTATCCTGCTGGAAGTAGCCATCAGAGGATGGGTACATGGTGGTCATAAAGGGATGACATGGTCAGAAACAATGGTCAGGAAGGCCGTGGCATTTAAACGATGCCCAATTGGCAGTAAGGGGCCTAAAGTGTGCCAAAAAAACATCCCCCACACCATTACACCACCACCACCAGCCTGCACAGTGGTAACAAGGCATGATGGATCCATGTTCTCAGTCTGTTTACGCCAAATTCTGACTCTACCATCTGAATGTCTCAACAGAAATCGAGACTCATCAGACCAGGCAACATTTTTCCAGTCTTCATCTGTCCAATTTTGGTGAGCTTGTGCAAATTGTAGCCTCTTTTTCCTATTTGTAGTGGAGATGAGTGGTACCCGGTGGGGTCTTCTGCTGTTGTAGCCCATCCGCCTCAAGGTTGTGCGTGTTGTGGCTTCACAAATGCTTTGCTGCATACCTCGGTTGTAACGAGTGGTTATTTCAGTCAAAGTTGCTCTTCTATCAGCTTGAATCAGTCGGCCCATTCTCCTCTGACCTCTAGCATCACCAAGGCATTTTCACCCACAGGACTGCCGCATACTGGATGTTTTTCCCTTTACACAACATTCTTTGTAAACCCTAGAAATGGTTGTGCGTGAAAATCCCAGTAACTGAGCAGATTGTGAAATACTCAGACTGGCCCGTCTGGCAACAACAACCATGCCACACTCAAAATTGCTTAAATCACCTTTCTTTCCCATTCTGACATTCAGTTTGGAGTTCAAGAGATTGTCTTGACCAGGACCACACCCGTAAATGCATTGAAGCAACTGCCATGTGATTGGTTGATTAGATAATTGCATTAATGAGAAATAGAACAGGAGTTCCTACTAATCCTTTAGGTGAGTATATATATATATATATATATATATATATATATATATATATATATATATATATATACACTAGATTTAACTTGAATCTCAATACTATTAAACTGACTTTAAAATCCCAAGGAGTTTATAAGTAGAAATGGGTGAAAATGTCACAGTGCATGTTAAATATCTTAAATAGCTTAAATGAACTTGTATCTTGTGTAGTAACCGAAGACCTTGATTGCATGTTACCATAAAACTTACAATATAATTTGATTGTTTTTTATATGAACAACAAGGAAGGAGAAGCCCAAACCTCTTTCTGGAGCACATTTGGATGTTGCTCTGAAAAGACGTCACTCGCCTGAGACTGAGAGATCACGGAGGGACGGTCACCAACTGTAAGAATCCACCCACCAGCCAAAAACAGTGGAATCCAGCGGCCTGGTCAAAGGTTTAATGCATATTTGGTCTTTTACTTGCGCTTCTGAATTTATCAGGAATTAGTTTGAATTTTAGTCTAGCTCCATTTTCAATCTGACTCCAATTTTAATACAACAAATATTGATTGTTCATTAATTTAGATATTTGAGTATTCTGGAAATCCCATACTTTCAATTATTCGTTCATTAAGGACCTAATATCGTTTAGAAATTCCCTCGGCCAACTGTGAATGCATGGGCACAAACTTGCCAGTTCTGAACTTAGAGGATACAGGGTGATAATACCTTTAAGTGCCGCTCCCTGCTAGCAAATAACTAAAAGTGTATTTTTTTTCTTTAATCACGAAAATTGTAACTTGTTAAGCCAGTGTGACAGACAGAAATCAGAAGATCCCTAATGGAGAGCCCCCTGCCCCCTCATTTGTACTTAAGTATGACATGCCCTAGACACAGATTTGTGGTAATATTAGACTACACAATAATCTACTTGAAAAATGATTTCAGAGTAAGTCAGAATTAAAACAAATGTAACAATTTATTATCAGTCTGGTAGAAATGTATTATGCCAATTACATAGTCAATTCAAAGATATCAAATCAATGCAAGACATCAAATTCTCAAAGATAAATCTAAGAGTAAAAGGATGCATACAGCAGGGCCGCGGCGTTAACTGCAAGTCAGTCACGTGTTAAAATCATTTGCGAAATTGCCCCCAGGTGGTGCAAAGGGACAGATTGCAAACTGGTTTGTAAACAGAGATGAAAGGACAAAGTAAAACAACAATAACATTATAAAATAACATTGTAACATCCTTAAGAACCATTAGAAAATTTACAGTGAGTTAATTTCAAGAGGTGGGGTAGTTTTAGGCTACAGTCTACGCATCAAAAATTAAAGGAAACACCTTTACACAAAGGCTCTTATGTATGCTATTGTTATTTAACAGTCATTACATATATAGGCCTATATATATATATATATATATATATATATATATATATATATATATATATATATATAAATAAATAAATACATATACATATATATACAGATTAAAAACTAAATGTTTTCTTTTCAGTTCATTCTTAAAAAAAAATTCCTTCAGGTTCCATATGCAGAGCGAAATGAGACCGGTCCAGCATTTAGAAATAATTCTTATTAACTCTGCTATTATTCTTGATTTTTCAAACTGCTAACACATTGCAGATTTGAATTATGCCTTTACTGTGTCACCAAAAATTCTGTATTTTCTGTTTCATCTGTTTGATCGCGCTGTTGCCTCACGCACATATTCTTTGGAGACAGCAGCAGTTCACCGTGTCATTAGGTGTGAGCAGCGGTCCACTTTGGCATATTTTTGCTAATTATGATTTTTTTTTTTCGTTGATACTGAAACATGCGTGAAGTACAAAGTCTATTTTACCTAATGAATAATAGTCAAGCTTCAAATGGGCAACATCACAAATATGGAAATGTTTGGATTTGTTCCGAATGAGAGAGGTAAGCCAAACTTTGTTTCGTTTTAAATTATTACAATTTTTTTAAATTTCATTTTTATAGCTAAGCCTATATTATTATTATTATATACCGCAATTATATTTATCCATTAGAATGATATATTTTTAAGTCTTATTCCGTTCTGATAGTTAAATGGATTTAAAGGATTTGTTGTGAAGTGAGGGGAACTAAAATATCCTATTGGTACATTATAACATTATTAGGCCTGCCTTTATTATTTCTGAATGTAATAAAATGTGACTTATGCATGACTCTTTTTTTTTTTCTCAAAAACGTACAAACCCAATTCCAAAAAAGTTGGGACACTGTACAAATTGTGAATAAAAACAGAATGCAATGATGTGGAAGTTTCAAATGTCACTATTTTATTCAGAATACAACATAGATGACATATCAAAGGTTTAAACTGAGAAAATGTATCATTTTAAGGGAAAAATAAGTTGATTTTAAATTTCATGGCATCAACACATCTCAAAAAAGTTGGGACAAGGCCATGTTTACCACTGTGTGGCATCCCCTCTTCTTTTTATAACAGTCTGCAAACTTCTGGGGACTAAGGAGACAAGTTGCTCAAGTTTAGGAATAGGAATGTTGTCCCATTCTTGTCTAATACAGGCTTCTAGTTGCTCAACTGTCTTAGGTCTTCTTTGTCGCATCTTCCACTTTATGATGCACCAAATGTTTTCTATGGGTGAAAGATCTGGACTGCAGGCTGGCCATTTCAGTACCCGGATCCTTCTTCTACGCAGCCATGATGTTGTAATTGATGCAGTATGTGGTCTGGCATTGTCATGTTGGAAAATGCAAGGTCTTCCCTGAAAGAGACGACGTCTGGATGGGAGCATATGTTGTTCTAGAACTTGGATATACCTTTCAGCATTGATGGTGCCTTTCCAGATGTGTAAGCTGCCCATGCCACACGCACTCATGCAACCCCATACCATCAGAGATGCAGGCTTCTGAACTGAGCGCTGATAACAATTTGGGTTGTCCTTGTCCTCTTTAGTCCGGATGACATGGCGTCCCAGTTTTCCAAAAAGAACTTCAAATTTTGATTCGTCTGACCACAGAACAGTTTTCCACTTTGCCACAGTCCATTTTAAATGAGCCTTGGCCCAGAGAAAACACCTGCGCATCTGGATCATGTTTAGATATGGCTTCTTTTTTGACCTATAGAGTTTTAGCCGGCAATGTTTTATGGTTTTAGTATTACTGAGCCCATGTTGTGATTTCCATTACAGTAGCATTCCTGTATGTGATGCAGTGCCATCTAAGGGCCCGAAGATCACGGGCATCCAGTATGATTTTCCGGCCTTGACCCTTACGCACAGAGATTGTTCCAGATTCTCTGAATCTTTGGATGATATTATGCACTGTAGATGATGATAACTTCAAACTCTTTGCAATTTTTCTCTGAGAAACTCCTTTCTGATATTGCTCCACTATTTTTCGCCGCAGCATTGGGGGAATAGGTGATCCTCTGCCCATCTTGACTTCTGAGAGACACTGCCATTCTGAGAGGCTCTTTTTATACCCAATCATGTTGCCAAATGACCTAATAAGTTGCAAATTGGTCCTCCAGCTGTTCCTTATATGTACATTTAACTTTTCTGGCCTCTTATTGCTACCTGTCCCAACTTTTTTGGAATGTGTAGCTCTCATGAAATCCAAAATGAGCCAATATTTGGCATGACATTTCAAAATGTCTCACTTTCAACATTTGATATGTTATCTATATTCTGTTGTGAATAAAATATAAGTTTATGAGATTTGTAAATTATTCCATTCCATTTTTACTCACAATTTGTACAGTGTCCCAACTTTTTTGGAATCGGGTTTGTAATTTATTTTTAGCTGTTTTTAAAAAACATGCAACAAATGAAAATAGGTGATTAATCGGTTAAAATATGTTACAGTGGGTTAACAAATTTACATTATAGTATACTTAGCAACAGAGTCTGGGCCTAATCTAGGCTAAGTTGTTAACTATTTACAAGTTTTGTGTATGTTTTTATCCAGTTTTTTCCTTTGCATCTGAAAATTAGTTTAAGGATCAAAAAAGCCTCCTTTCCCCTAAAAATTGTGCATGCAAATTCACTTTGTGTGCTCTGGCGCAGAACCTGCCTCCCGCGTTGCTCAGCTGTGGATGATTTAAAAATGTTTGATATAACGGTTGCTGTCCCATTTTATAAAGGAATTGTTCATTTAAAAAAATAAAATAAATAAATAAATTAAAAAATCTAATTATATTGTTAGTTTCATGGTAACATGCAATCAAGGTCTTCGGATTCCTCTACAACAGGGGTGTCCAACCCTGCTCCTGGAGAGCTACTGTCCTGCAGATATCAGCTCCAACCCCAATCAAACACACCTGAAGCATCTAATCAAGGTGTTCAGGGCTACTTGATAAATACAGACAGGTGTGTTGGAGCAGGGCTGGCACTACAGTCTACAGGATGGTAGCTCTCCAGGAACAGGGTTGGAGATCCCTGCTCTACAAGATAAGTTAATTTAGGCATTTTAACATGCACTGTGACATTTTACCCGTTTCAACTTATATACTCCTTGAGATTTTAAAGTCAGTTTAATAGTGTTGAGATTCAAGTTAAATCTAGTATAAAAAAGGTTTAAATTGCTTAAATTATTTCTATGAATTAAAGTAGCCTAACTTAAACATATGTTATCATGACTTTTCATCATATCATTTTTTACAGAGTGATAATGAGCTGTATTGTTTTCCATTTCGGAAACCAAGCACCCACTTTTTTAAATCTATAATTCGCTCAATATCTCCTACAAATTAGGTTTTTGTTTTTGTTTTTTTGAGGAAGGTGCCACTGTTAGGGGAGTCAAAAGATAATTACATTATCATTAGGGTTGCCAGTTAACTTCAGAAATGTAAGATAAGGGCTAATTGTGATTCTTTATCTTTTATTCTTTAAGAAAATAGTGTTTATTCTTGTAGAAAATAAGTGTTTATTCTTTAAGAAAATAAGGGACAAAATAAGGGACGATCCAAATATTTGTAATGTATAATAATGTAGGCCTATATCTGCCTGCAGTTAAAAAGTTATCAGAAATGATCATATTTGTTTTGCTTCACCTATTTATGTACAATTATTAAAAAAATAAAAGGTATCACTTTATAATAACGTTCAGTTGTAAGTCATTAATAAGTGGTTAGTTAATGATGAACTAATCATTTACAAAACATATATAGATGATTAGCAAGTGACATGCTAACATTTTATATATGTTTTGTAAATGCCGTTACAAGTCATTTACAAGTGATTAGTAAATAATGAACTAATCATTTATGAAACATGACTATGTGTTCATAAATGATTAATAAGTGATATGTAAATTATTTATTAATGTTTTGTAGATTCAGTTATAAGTAATTTACGAGTAATAAGATAATGATTAACTAATCGTTTACAAAAAATGACTATACGTATCATAAATGTTCAATAAATTGTTACTTTTTTGAATGTTTTGTAGATTCAGTTATAAATTATTTACAAGTGATTAGATAATGATAAACTAATATTTTACAAAACATGACTATACGTTTATAAATGATTATTAAGTTATAAGCCCGCAACAATTTACAAATCTGTCTTAAGTTATCTTTAAAAAAAATAGCGTATTATAAAAGGATCAAACAGATCCTTAGTAAATGGTTATGAAGTTACTAGTTAATATATTATTAATCACTGAAATGTCAATGTACCATTATCTCAATAAACAATTGTTAATCATGAACAAATGATGATCAAAACATTAGTAAACGATAAGTATATCATATTTTGATGCATCGTTAAGGTTGTAAGTTGGTTGGTTAAAACCCACGAAAATGCAATTATGCTAAAGCTATTTTTTTTAAGAATAATAAATTAATAGTTGTCAAATGAATAAACATTTTAAAATGACTTAAAGTCAGGGGATTGCAATGCGTTAAGTCCTTTCACTCATCAGTGCAGACTTGTGTTCTGTGTGGGATCTAGTGATGTGAACTGGTTTTACCTTCCACTGAAGCTCACATCAGGTGCACAGAGTTAAAGACTCCATGTGTTTCAGAGAAGACAGCTGTCTGTACCCTCACCAGTCAGTACTTAGTACTCACTACAAAGTGTTCAACACCTGTTATAGATGATGTGTAAACGCATGAATAAATCATTTACAACCCTTTCTGCATCCCCTAATCTAAAGTGTAAACTATTCATCACTTGTAAATGTGTTACATATCATTTGTAGACCTTTCTTACCTGTTACACATTATTTGTATATGTACACAAGTCATTTATAACACTTTCTGCATCCCCTAATCTAAAGTGTAAACTATCCATCACTTGTAAATGTGTTACATATCATTTGCAGATCTTTATAAATTATGTACAAACTGCAGTTTGTAAATTTACCATGTATTTGCCATATGCAAAGGTTGTGGTATGTCTTTTAGTTACAGGATATACAAATCTATACAAATCCCTTATATGATATTTAAATTATAAATATTTTTTATGCAAATATATTTGACTATTATATAGATATATTTGAGCCCCTAACACATCCCTTATACACGACGTTTTAGCCACTTCACAAAAATAAAAAAGCAATATAGATATATTGACAGTGACTATTATCTTAGTTAATATACTATTGTATAAAAAAGATCATTTTAAGCTCCCTACTCCACTCTATAATCTTAAACATAACCATTTTGACAATATACAAAGTGTAACAGGCAGATAAATGTACGTTAGTCACAATAATTTATTTAAAACATTACAAAAAGCAGTATAAAGAACAGATAAAACGACGCGTGTGCTACATTACCAGTGATCTGACAGCAAAACAATTTTGTGTGAGTTACAGAATGAAATTAAAGTGTTTAATCGCTACAAACATTCTCCTGATCTGCATTTCCATCCTTCAAAGCGTCGCGCCGCATCTCACTCAACACAATTCGGCATGTCGCAAACAATCTATGGTGGTCGCAAATCACAAGTGACAGCCAATAAGGAGCGAGGTTTGACGTCAATGCCGCAAACCAGTGTTGTTGTGTAGGAGCGCCAATTTTGAAAGTTTTAACGGATGAGACGGCAGCTATGTACTGTTATTAATGTATAAAGATTATATTACGGAAAACAAATCTTTTTCTCACACGGTGGTATCGTACGACTTCTGAAGACTTGGAATAAAATGCACAAAATAATGGACTACGTTTATGGTGCGTTTTCATGTTATGGTGAGCAGCTGTCCCAAGGGAAACAAAATAAAAAATAAACAATTAAGTGCTGATTAAATGGTGACAGAGTGTTCATTTATTTATTTAAAAAAAAATTAAGTTCAAGCTTGGGTAAAGTGATGGAATGAGACGGATAATGTTAACAGGAAGATCTGCAAGCGATATGTAACACATTTAGAAGTGATGAATAGTTTACACTTTAGATTAGGGGATGCAGAAAGTGTTATAAATGACTTGTGTACATATACAAATAATGTGTAACAGGTAAGAAAGGTCTACAAATGATATGTAACACATTTACAAGTGATGGATAGTGTACACTTTAGATTAGGGGATGCAGAAAGTGTTATAAATGACTTGTGTACATATACAAATAATGTGTAACAGGTAAGAAAGGTCTACAAATGATATGTAACACATTTACAAGTGATGAATAGTTTACACTTTAGATTAGGGGATGCAGAAAGGGTTGTAAATGATTTATTCATGCGTTTACACATCATCTATAACAGGTGTTGAACACTTTGTAGTGTGTACTAAGTACTGACTGGTGAGGGTATAGACAGCTGTCTTCTCTGACACACATGGAGTCTTTAACTCTGTGCACCTGATGTGAGCTTCAGTGGAAGGGGTTCACTTCATCACTAGATCCACACACTCCACACAGAACACAAGTCTGTGCTGATGAGTGAAAGGATTTAACACAAGCCACTGGAATCACCTAACTAAGGCATTTATAAATGTTTATCAACTTCAAAACAAATGAATTACTTACAAATTACAAATAAATACTTAAATGATTTATAAGTGATAAATAATGTATCAACTAATAACTTATAAACCATCTACTAATGATCCGTTTGATTTATTTCATGATTTGAACTTTTTTTAAGATAACTTACAACACATTTGTAAATTGTTAGCATACCACTCATTAATCATTTATGAACATATAGTCATGTTTTGTAAAATGATTTGTTCATCATTAACCAATAACTTATAAGTGACTTATAACTGAATTAATAAAACATTACTAAAATGTTAACTTATTATTTATTAATCATTTATGAATGTATAGTCATGTTTTGTAAATGATTAGCTCATCATTAACTAATAATTTATAAATGACTTATAACAGAACATTATTATAAAGTGTTACCACAAGGGTATTAATTTAGGAGGTGAAAATACTGTGAAATTACAAATGGCATGGAATTTTAAAGCATAACAACTGAAGGTCCATGAAACATCAGTCAATAAAGCATTTTTTTTAAACAATGGCACTAAAATATTATTTCAACCATATATCCCGTGAATGAATAAAAATGGATACTTTTCAATGAAGAATCTCATGTTTATATTAAATTAACATCTATAATCCAAAATGAGCCTTAATATATTCCATGCTCAAGCACATGCATTAAGTTTGCCACAAAGCACAGGCAGAAGTAGCCTAATAATTGTGAAAAAGTAGACATTTTAATTATTTAATAAACCAATGTTTTCTTGTCGGCTGCAAGATGAAATTCACGGTGCTGACTCTTATCTCCACAGGATGCGCATAATCAGTGTTTGCTTTTGTTTTGTATTGGTTTGTTTAAAAGTAGACATTTCAAGCTTTCTGTAGATATATTTCTCATGTATGTGAGGCACCCTAATTTTAGGTTATTTCATAATCAGAAAAGTCAAGTGATCGAGAGGGTGCTCCCTGTCATGTATGCGCATTAATAATTTTCGCATAATAATAGAGCACATTTCTTTTTGGTTACAGTATGGGATCCGCAAAAATCAGTGTTAAGATATCTCTCCATTACAGACCGTTCTGAAAGAAGAATTTATGCAAACGCGTATAAAATGCTTTAAAAACTTTAACAGAGATGTCTAAATGATGTCTATTTATTTTTTCTTTTACTTTACTTAAATTATATGAAAGCAAGCAAAGAAGGCTCCATTTAAAATCACTGAAGTTATCAATTAATGAAGCTCTTTTTTACATTGTGTGTATTTTGTTGATTATAATGACAGAACTTGAGTTTAACCGTGAAGACGTTTTATTAATCAGTCCATTCTTTAGAGTTGCAATGATTTAGTTAAATCGTGCAGGTTTAATTTATTCGTTTCTTGTTTTAATTAGGCCTAAATAATGGGAGCGAAATTATACAGTGCCTCACGTTTTACTAAAATAAAGAAAATAATTTATAAAACATGCAAGCCTAGCTTACAATAGGCTACCACTTTTAATGCTCTGATGCAAAGTAAACCACAATTTATTTTGAATAATATAACACATAATTCATATTATATAAATAATACTGCACACTATTTAAATGTGTCAAATCTAAAATATGGTGTAGAGAAAATATAAGCACAGGCTTGACATTTATCCTGCTGTCAGGGACCAGGCAAGCCCGGTCCCAGCCAATCCACAACGTTCACGTTCCCCTGAGTATTAATCACCCTCACCTGGTCACTATCAGCGATCTCATCAAGGCACTATAAAACATTCACCTCAGCATCAGTTCACCGTCAAGCCTCCAACAGGAACCGACCTCATGGTTCCGTTCCCAGCCTGCCTCACATCCAAAGAGCTCCACAACGTAACGTATACGTACTTTTGAAAACCTAACCTCTGTGTCATTTTGCTACTGTCTAGAGGATTCCTGATCAATCTTAGTTACCTGATTCCCCTTCGATCTCTGGTGTCTCGTGTGTGCCGGGCAAGCTCGCTGGACGATCTTCTCCTAATACAGAAGGAAAAGGACAAGCATTAGTTATCTGGGATTGTGTGGCATTGACCTTTCGTCTATGGACGTACTCACCTGAACCCCACCTCTCACCGAGTGATCTTCACAGAATCCGCACCTGAAATCACCTGCTATTCACCTTGCACTAGTCTTGAGAAAAATAAACTTTGTGTTGAATTCACTTGCCTCTGCCTCCAGTGACTATCCTGACACCTGCTTGAATTCATTCAAAGAAACGCACATATTTTTATAAGGACTAAACTTTCATCTGTGAATATTAAATATTTTAACTAGCCTACAGTGTTTTTCTTTCATTTTCCCCGACTGCAGTCAAATATAACACATCGGTGAGGCAAAGCTGATGGCTATTTGCGAAAATGTGCTTGTTTGAAAACTTGTGATTAAAGCGCCACTCAGCGGTCAAAAGCTGCAAATGGACTTTGCAGACGCGGGGGTAAGCGTGGCGGTAGGACCACCATTTTGGATGGCCACCTACTGTATAGACAGATCTTTTTCCCAAGAAGTTATGTCAAAATAAAGGACAGGTAACAAATAACAAAGTAGTGCGTGTCAAAAATTCATGCTATTATAATAACAGAATTTTAAAATATAAATTAAAAAATTTATTTGTGACAAATATAGGCCTAATATGTGAGAATATTGACATTTTGCATATAAATCCATGTAGCCTAGATCACTAAAATAGGCTACCACTTTTAATGCTCCGATGCAAAGTAAACCAATTTCTTTAGGATAATATAACACATAATTCATATTATATAAATAATACTGCACACCTATTTAATGTTTCAAATCTTAAATATGGTGTAATACTGTGTAGCTTAGAGAAAATATAAGCACAGGCTCATAGGCTTGACATTTATCCTGCTTGAATTCGTTCTAAGAAACACACATAACTTCATAAGTACTAAACTTTCATCTGTGAATATTCAGTATTTATCTACAGTGTTTTTCTTTCATTTTCCCTGACTGCAGCCGTCAAATGTAACACATCAGTGAGACAAAGCTGACGGCTATTTGTGAAAATGTGCCTTGATGCACTTGTTTGATAACTTGTGGTTAAAGCACCACTCAGCGGTCAAAAGCTGCAAGTGCACTTTGCAGACGCGGCCGCGGCGGCAAAAAGCTCATTTTTGTTGGCCACCTACTGTACCTGACTTCAGGAAAATACATAGTATAGAGTGTGTAGACACACTACATACTACGGGCTTTCTGGCTACAGAATCGCCCAGGAATGTTTTGTCACTTCCTTTATATACCCAAATAAGAAAAACAAAGAAATCTTGTCAAATCAGTTGTAAAAACATAAAAGACCTTTTAGTTTATTAGATTCTCGTGGCCCCAGGGTCGCACCTGGCTTGGAGATAGATAAGAATTCCCACAGAACCTAAAATGAGACACACCCCTTCCTCAGCAGAGCACAATTCTACAAAAGTTTTCAATATTTCTCATAATACAAGTGACTACTGTGAAATTGAGACCATTTTTACCAATCGCACAGAGACCTTTAAAATGATACCAAACATGAAGGGGAAAAAACAACATTCACAAGATATAACATGTGGCATATGGATATTCTTGCTTTTGGTGGAGAAGAGTGAGAGTCAGAGGCAGGAAGGGAGAGGGGAGTGAGGAAGGTGGTCGTAGATGAACAAGGAGATAGGTGTTGTTTGCTCTCTTTCAAGATCTCTTCTCCAGATTAGTTATATTGTATGGCATCTGCTTTGTGTGAGTTCCTAAGTTCTGGCTTCACAAGGAATTAATTTCATAAGGAAATAATTTGATTCCTTTCAACATAAAGAATCTGCTTCAGACTTTTATATTCTGTTTAAGAAGCCATGGGTGGAAGAATCTAAACTCCCAATAATGAGATAAAGGCCTTGTTCATAAATACCTTCTTGAATAATATGCAATGCAAACAAGCACAACTGCCAATCTATTCTATATGGATATAGACCATAGACTGTAAAAAACATGGACGTAGTGTCCGTGACATCACCCGTAGGTTTCCGAAGAGCGTTTTTGAAGCCTAAAGTAAGCAGAGCCGACCGTCGCCATCTTGGCAGCGCGTCATCACTCCTGGATAATCATAAATGGGCAAAAAGGTGGGAGCTGGTTGCTGAAACCATGCCCACCTATCTCGACGGTGGTGACATCAGCGGCAATCCACCTGTCACTCAAGTGGCCATGCCCTTAATTATGAGACTGCAATGTTTACAGGGCAGAAACCTCAGGAGAAAGTATATGACCAAAAAGCAGAAGTGAAACCACACTTGACTCACTTGACGCGTCTAAGACATGCTGCCGAGCAGAGTATGAGCGGAGCGGAGTGATTCTGACTGGAGCGAGGAGCGGATTTTTTAAAAGTCGGAGCGTCGTGGTTTTCACTCGCTCCAGCACCGCTCCATCACGAGTACAATTCATACCAACAGCCCGTAATATAACTGCATATTTAGCAAGAATTCACATGATAAACATATTTAGCTATAGCTTGATACACATAATCTCTTTGATCAGAAGACTATAATGACGGCAATAGTCGAGCGTTACAGGCTAGTTCTCAAGGAGTTTGTCTGTTCCTTTTACTGATTATTTTCGGGTTAAAGCATGATTTAAACAGATACAGCACATTCACACGCAATCGCTGTCGCAATAATGCATTCAAACAAATGTAATTTCACAGTGCTACTTCATCTGTAACTGATTTTGAAATCTGTAAGAAATGCATCGATCTGTAGATAAAATAACTGACGAAAACGTAAACTGTTATTTTCATTACAAACAAAATTTGCACAGCAGAAAATACCTTTTAATGCTGACAATTTTATTAGTTTGGCGTTTGGTAGGACAAAAAGTTTGCACACAATAGCCTAATCCCCTTTGAAACTCTCCTTTAATTTAATTTATTTATTTATTTTTATAAGCTATTATGAACATAACATTTCAACTTTAGCCACGGAGTGAAGGCGGAGCAGTGTTTCTGGTATCAATGAACCGCGGAGCTCACATAGGCCTACCTACTGTACTGCCGAGTGAGAGAGATATTTCACCCTATATGAACAAGGCCGTCCGGTCTAGACACGGTTAGACAGTGTCTGCTATATTTACAAATAATTGATATAAGAAATAAAAATAAATACATAACCTAAACCAGCGGCATAACGAGATGAAAATATAGACTAGAAAATTGATTTAAGCCTACACTTGGTCTGTCCTCCGTCCATGACACTGACTCACTGCGGAGCTGGCAGTTTTGATCTGAACAGCTCTTAACGCCGAGTGGATGGTTAGATGCATGATGGGCTAGTATTAAAAATAATATATTGTTATATTAAAACTTGTTTTGAACAATTTCTTTGTCATTAGAATATTGATTTTATGTAGGGAGGCAAAAAAAATCGATTTAAATTGTAAATCGGATTTTTTTGTGAAAAAATCCGAAAAAAAATCTGGGATTTTTTTTAGGCCATAGGCCTATCGCCCAGCCCTAATGCATCAGTTTTTTTTTTTTTTTTTTTTTTTTTTTTAAGTTAAGGCAACTTCCTCTGAAATTAAGTTATAATAACTAATAAACTTTATTGCTCTATACAGTAGTCAACATTTGAAGTGGATCAAACCTTTCTTTTAAGTTGTCCTAAAACCTGTTCTGCAAGTTTGAAACCCTCATAAGACTGTCCATATGAAAGAGCAAGAAATTCACACCTTTATCTCGACCCCCACAAGCTATACAGAACTACCCCCAGCCCCCTCCAGCTGAACTGAACTCGGTCTGTTTCTGGGCTGTGAGGAACGCTGTGTTGTCATGTTACTTGGTTGAAACATGCCTGCACTCACAGCAGCCCTACTCTTTTTATTCATTATTTTCCCGCAGCCCATATTATTATTTTCACTAGACCAGAATAATAACAAATTATCAATTGATAATTAATCATTATTTTTACCAAAATCATTGTTATTTGTGAACGCAGGCGTTTGCAGAAGGCTTTAAGACCAGGCGGAATCCTCCGTAAGATGCTCCGGCTTCACAGCGCGTGGGACTCGCGTAAACTGACCCAACATTTGCCAAGTCAGGAAAACATTCAGTCTGCCTGAGGGAAGATGTATTTCATTGTAAGTTAATGCTGTTAAATAGAGAGTAAAAAAAAAAAAAAACTAGTGTAGGCTATTCTTAAACTTGGAGCTCATTATATTGAAGTACAAATCCAAACACCAGAAGCAACCTACACTCTCAGTGTTCTTTCACTTAAAAGTATGCATTTTTTTTTTTATTCACAGGCTATATGGTTGAAATAGTAATATTTTAGTTGAAAACTTTAAGTGCCATTGTTTATAAAAATGCATCAAATGTTTCATAGACCTTCAGTTGTCATGCTTTAAAATCCCATGCCATTTGTAATTTCACTGTATTTTCAACTCCTAAATTACTACCCCAATTCTATAATGGTAAAATTTATTCAGGCTGATGGCATTTTTTATGACATTATTTATTTTTATTTTTTTTTTTAGAATAGGCTAATTGTAGCCTACATAAATGGATGAATCAAAACAAATGTAACTTTTTAACTGCAGGCAGATATAGGCCTATATTATTGTACATTACAAATATTTGGATCGTCCCTTATTTTATTAAAGAATAAATATTATTTTCTTTAAGAATAAACATTATAAATAAACAATTAAAGAAAGAACCTCTATAAGCACTTATTTGTAGGTTGTAGGAGATATGTGAGCGATTCATAGATTTAAAAAAGAAAAAAGTGGGTGCTTGGTTTCAGAAAACGAATACACCTCGTAAAAAATGCTATGATGAAAAAGTCATGCTAACTTATTAATTCATAGAAATAATTTAAGCAATTAAAA
Organism: allo-octoploid hybrid of Carassius auratus x Cyprinus carpio; assembly: GCA_024542945.1. Classification (NCBI taxonomy): domain Eukaryota; kingdom Metazoa; phylum Chordata; class Actinopteri; order Cypriniformes; species allo-octoploid hybrid of Carassius auratus x Cyprinus carpio. The sequence continues at coordinate 40,474,235 of CM045014.1, read as the reverse complement.
CCTTTTTTATACTAGATTCAACTTGAATTTCAATACTATTAAACTGACTTTAAAATATCAAGGCGTTTATAAGTTGAAACGGTAAAATGTCACAGTGCATGTTAAATAGGCTATGAACTTGTATCTTGTATAGTATCCGAAGACTTGATTGCATGTTAGCATAAAACTAACAATATAATTTGATTTTTTTTTTAAATGAACAATCCCTGTATAAAATGTGACCGCATCCTTTATATCAAACATTTTGAAATCGTCCACAGCCAAGAAACGCGAGAGGCAGATCTGAAGTTATATTTGTTTGTTTACGAAGTGAATGTGATGCACAAAGTCATTTTTAGATGCAATGGAAAAATAAAACTGGATAAAACATACACAAAAACACTCTGAAAAATAAATTACATTTGTGAGAGTTGCATTTTATTACATTCAGAAATAATAACGGCAGGCCTAATAATGCTATAGGCTAATGTACCAACAGGACATTTTTAGTTCCCTTTAAATCCTTTAAATTTTAAAAAAAAATATCAGAACAGAATAAGAATTACAAATATATAATTCTTATGGTTAAATATAATTGCAGCAGGCTATATAATAATATAGGCTTATAAACAACAACAAAAATAATAATAATTAAAAATAATTTAAAGCGATACATTATGTTGGGCTTATCTCTCTCATTCGGGACAAATCCAAACATGTTGCCCATTTGAAGCTAAACTCTTATTCATTAGATAAAATAGGCTTTGGATTTCACACGTGTTTCAGTATCGATGGGGAAAAAAATCATAATTAGCAAAAATATGCCAAAGTGGACTGCTGCTCGCACCGCATGGCTCGGTGAACGGCTGCTGTTTCCAATGAATATGTGCACGTGAGGCACCAGCGCGATCAAAGTCACAATTCACAGTCATTGGTCACACAGTAAAGGCATAATTCAAAAATGCAAAGTATTAGCAGTTTGAAAAATCAAGAATAATAACAGAGTTAATAAGAATTATTTGTAAATGCTGGACTGTTCTCATTTCGCTCTGCAAATGGAACCTGAAGATTATTATTACCTGAAGATTAATATCTAATATATATATATATATATATATATATATATATATATATATATATATATATATAATGACTGTTTAAAAACAATAGCATGCATAAGAGCCTTTGTGTAAAGGTCTTTCTTTCATTTTTTGATGAGTAGACTGTAGCCTAAGACTATCCTATTTTTTAATGGCTTTTAAGGATGTTATAATGTATATTATAATGTTATTGTTGTTTTACATCTTCCTTTCATTTTACAATTACATTCAGTTCGCAATCCGTCCCTTTGCGCCACCTGGCGGTAGTTTCGCGAATGATTTTAACACGCGACTGATTTGCATTTAACGCTGCGGCAGTATTACCCATTTTGGTTGTCTACCTACTGTATGCTTGGCCATGGCAGCATTTATATTAGGTCATACTGTTTTTCCACGCAATTCTAAAAACCTGCAAGTGAGTTTTTCTCTGTTTGTACTTATGGGATTATGGGTTTCTTTCTTGAGAGAATGGGTATTACTGTTGTACCATGACTCAGTGTGTTTCTCTTTAATTTGACCTTTCTTAATTTGACGAAGCAAAAGTTTCTAATGTAATCGAGAAAACAGTGCCCATATTGCTAGTCATTTCATCTATCTTGGGAAACAGGAAATTACATACAAGTCCAAGACAAGACAAATAATGTAACAATTTATGAGTAAAAATAGTTTCTAGCTTAAATTTTATTTTGTGTATACTGTTAAAAAATATTTTTCAAAGATGTAAAAAAAGATTATTGGATTAGGTTTTATAAGAAAATACTGTTTCAGTCTTTCTGCTTAATAATTTCATGTTTTAATTCAATTAAAACATGAAATTATTTTAATGTTTCCCTTTTTTACCTAAAACTCTGATGCTGATGTGTGTGCATTTAAGAATTTCAGTGGGCTTAAATAGATCAACCTTTACAGCAGATTTAGTTCACAAACAACTTTTGACCTAAATATGGTTTTTCAGTTACAATAATTAATCCTAAAATTCAACATTAGTAACTTACTTTTAGCAGCATCAGTCACGCACTCACACGAGCTCACAAGATCTCCCGGTTCTTACTTGTGAATTCAGTTCACTGGAGACTCGCACTAAACGGTTCATTTGAATCAGTGAGTTGACGACTCAAGAACAACTGCAATCGGATCATTCTAAATCATAAACGAATCGTTTGGTGCGATTTGCGATCTGATTTAAAATGTTAATTGAAAAGACTTTATGAAACAGAAACCGCTTCTGCATGTCGGAGCACGTGATATATTATGAGGAGTACCGATATGTTTTATGAAATGCAGTGAAGTAAAAAGGATGATCTTATGCTTTGGAATGTAGTGAAGAAAAAGTAAAAGTTGCAGATTATAATGTGGTGTTTTAAGCATCTTTAGCAGGAGATAGAAGTAATGAGCACAGGGTGGAAAGGGCGAATATAATATAACGTTACCATAAACAACTCAAAGCACTTGTGTGAAATATTATGTTTCAAAATAGCTGTTTTCTGTGTGAATCTCTGTTAAACTGTAATTTATTTATGTGATCGAAGCTGAATTTTCAGCATCATTACTCCAGTCTTCAGTGTCACATGATCTTCAGAAATCATTCTGATATGCTGATTTGATGCTCAAGAAACATTCCTTTTGTTTGTTTGTTTGTTTATATAATCATTTTTTTATTTGAAATTCAAAAGCACAAAAAAAAATCTGTATGTTCACTAGATATTTAACAAATAATGTAGGCCTATGTCCACATAATGGTGCAATAACTACATAAAAATAAGCTAAATTAAATGCAAATCACAATGGAATGGAATCACATTTAAGCACTGATGTGATTAAATAATGTCATGTGTGTGCACACGGAGGGCAGTCGATCTGCACCGCTATTTGAAGATGCCTGCTGGAAACCATGAAGATGAATCACCATTAACCACACAAACACAACACATTAAAGTCAAATATGATTTAGTGAGCAGCTTTATGGAGGCTAAATGCTCTAAATGAACCAGTTAAACTCATCTATTGTGTAGCTAAACTAGTGTCTCTCGTGCCGGATGTGGTCCGGTTTAGTCTTCACTTTCTCAATAATACTTGATCTAAATGAGAAGTTGTCACTGTGAGAGAAGTTTCAGATGAAAAACTGTAATTCAGATGTCAAAACAGTTTTAACAGTCTTCTGTCAGCCAAAAAGTTGACTGAGAAAGCCAGAGAAGAGCAGAAGCAGGAGACAAAGTGATGATAAAATGAGCAGAGTTTATTAAATAATCTTAGTTGTGTATGTTTCAGTGTTCAGACTTCGTCTGACCAGCACAAATACAACAAGTGTTATTATAGCACAGACCACAGCAATGGAGAATTACTGCTTCACTACATCATCCTTGAAATGGAGACATTCTCTGATCTCTTACTCATGAAGACAAATATCCACTGAAAGCACACAATCATAAGACTAAACAGCAATGAAAAAAAAAAATATATTATAAAAGACTAATCCTTGAATGAATCAATGATATGAGTAAATAAATTATTAAAATGATTATATAATTAAATGGAAAAAAAATTCAATGAATGAATGAAGAGTAAATGAATATTAAATAAACCAAAGCACAAACCAAATGTATGGTTGGTCTCTAAAATTAATTTCTAATTAATTTTATTGCAGATTATATTATCAGAATAACAATTTGAGTGAAAAGTAAAAATGAGAAAATTATCTTAATGTTATTTACAGTAGACTGCAAAAATGTTCTTCCTCGGTGTTTTTAGCTTCTTTTTTTTTAAGTAAAACATATTCTTAAATCGGTGAGATCCAAAATTAAATAAAATATTTATTCTAGTTTTGTACTAAAATTGAGTGTTTTTTTTGACTCCAATGGCAGATATTTCATTTGTTTTAAGCATAAACTTGTTTAGCAAAGAGAGTCAAAAGATAAGCATTGTTTGATAGAAAGCTTTCTACATTTTTAGAAAATAATTTTTAATAATGTCATGCTGAGATTTGATGAAATATCTTTAGATCTAAGTGACGGATTATGGTGAGTTTTGGGATAATCTGCTATCAATAGTGCTGTGATTTCTGAACATGTTTTATGAAGTTATAGGCAAAACCTGACAAATTGTTGTATTCTACTCTGAGATCTTTCAAATGATATATGGCACATTAGTATCTGAGCTGAGTGATGTTTTTGCCATATGAATTTTGTACTATGTACTATAATGTATTATAAATTATGAAAACATGCTTTTCTTATTTATCAGCAAATAACTGACTACATGCAATGTAAAGTTCATACACTAAGCTTTCATATGACATATTTGGTGTTGATCAAGTGCTTGTTAAGAATTGCAGTACTAAGCTTTAAAATTAGACATTGTGTGTTATTCATTTTAGTGGTTGCTTAGTAATAAGATTATGAATATTTTCATGGGGGGTACACTTTAGGCTTAAAGGGTTAATAGTTAGTAAGGTAGTTGCTAAGTTTAGGTATGGGATAGGATTAATTGATCTAGAATATGGTCATGAATAAATAAGGCATTAATATGTGCTTTATAAGTACTAATAAACAGCCAATATGTAAGTAAATGCATTCTAGTTAATAGTGAGAATTGTTCTTTATTCACCTTTTTTTTCCTGGACATTCGTAAACTTTATGTGCAAGGCTTCTGGTCTCTTTCGCGTCCAGCTATTTTTAGCAGTACAAAACAGTTAGTTTTGCTGCTTGATATTGCAAACTGGTGTGTCTTACCATATTATTTTAATGTATTGTTTTAATTACGAACACACTGGTTTGTAGTGCAAACATTTTTACCGTTTACTGCACTTTGTGTTTCTTCTCATTATTTCCCTTAAATAAAAAAAAGGTTAATGAACCGGAAGTCTCGTACATTCACAGAAAATGGCTTACTTCCACGTTAAAAAATAAGATACATAAAGTTTTACCAAAATATTTTGGTACTTGTCGTGGAAAAAAAGTGGAAAAGTACTGAGAAAGAAAACAGTTTTTTCCAGTGATTTCATTAATAGAAATAGCAAATCTCAGCATTGAATTGCACACCGCTGTGCTCGTGTGTTATCCTGAGTCAGTTCAGTCTTCTAATCGATTCCACAGCATATCAAATATAGATTAAAGAAAAATTGCTGTACTTAATAGACGTAAACTAATTTTTTGCCTGAAATCTTGAAAGATTTATTTGTAAACAAATACCAAACTGAAATAAATAATGTGTATTATATGTATATTCCATCATTTTATAATTTACCATGCATTGACTGTATTAATTACATGTGATGGTGTTGAACATCTTTATTTTATTATGAATGACATTTCCTGAATGACAAGTTATCGCTTGTATATTGCGAGTCTAGCGTTTCATTGGATTTAACTCCTCACATGGAATCTCTTGTGTTTTCTTGTGTTTTCTGCTGCTGGAAAATCTTCCCGTCAGGTTGGACGCTCCATTTTATGCTGGATCTGAATTTCATGTCTTGATCCGAGAGGATCTCCTTAATCTAAAAACCAGATTACATCAATCATGAGTGAACGAGATCAATCTACCGCCGTTTAGATGTCAGTAAACTAAAACTATTAAAATAAATAAATAAATAAATAAATAAAACTTTTGTGTCAATAAAAATAAAATAAACCCTGCAAACAAATAAATAAGTAAATTATTACTTAGAATAAAATAAAATAATATAATAAAAAATAAAATAAAATACAAATCTTACTTTTTAAATTCATTTAATCTAACTTTTGTTCTGTTTTTCAGTACAACTAAAATATAAACATTCTTAGATCAACAAATATTCAAATGACTGAAGATAAGAAGCAAATAGCGTTTATTTATTTATTTATTTTTTTTTTTGCTTAAAACAAGGAAAAATATATTTCTGTTGAAAGTGAGATTCCATTCAAAGGAAAGCTAGCTGATTTTTATGAACCCATTGGCAGATTTATTTTATTAGATTTTTTTTTTTTTCTAGTTTTATACAAAAAAAAAAAAAAAAAAAAAAAAATCACATTTTCATATTTCAATTTTTTTTGCTTCTCAGGTAAATAGATGTTGATTTAAGGATGTTTAGAAACATGCAAACATGCAAGTGACACAAACGCACAACAAAATTAACTAAAATTAAAATAGAAACTGAAAATATGAAAATAAAAACCCTTACAGAACAGTCTAAAATTACTATTCTGCATATTAAACTATAAAAGCATATTAATGATATTAAAATAACATGCAGGATCATCTCACCTTCTTCTCTATGGCCTCCATCACTGCAGATTCGTCCAGATCTCCGTCTGATTTGACTGTGAATCTCACATGCTGTATCTTCCTGTTTTCGCGGCAGTAGAAAGGCAGTGGAGTCGAGCAGGAGTCATCAGCCATCAGTCCTACAGTACTGATTTTCACACAATCCTCGTTTCCCTTCACATTATCAGGCTGCCCAGGCTCCCATTTCACAGAGGACAACGATACACTGCTCTTATCTGACCACAGCCATGGGTTCAGTAGGTTCTTGTGCAGACCGATCCAGGCATCGCTGAGGCCCACGTCAGAAAGTATGTTTGCGATGTGCATGTTCTCTATGTCGTCTGTAATGGTGGCCAGGTCTACATAATGTGTTCTGCAGTAAATTTGAGCATCAATCCAGTTCATGACCATGTCAATGTACTTAAACTTGTTCTGAAGTGTGTCCTGTGTGTCTGTAAGGAGTGGATAGGACAGAGAAACATTCTTGAAAATGTGAAGTGCCATACAAAATTAACTGTAAGTGTATAAGTTTGTTCATAGAAAATATGTACAAACTCATCCTCAAAAAATAGCTTGGAAAAGTGATTTTATAAAGGCAGCGCTCTTTGCTCACTTTTTGAATGCAACATACATTTGTCATGCTGCTATCTGCACATTACATAGTTTCAGGATCTACATCGTTATTTAAATGATGGATTGAATCCAAAACTGTGATTATTGACACTGATGAACATAGCATAATAAAGAAAATATAGTTCTGTGATTTAAGTCTGGAGTGTAAATGCAAACCAGTAGATCTGTGTGTGTGTTATTGTGTATGATAATTGCACTGTTTATATAATAATAGTAATTCAATAATACAGTTTTAATCACATCAGATCAGTATGGAGCACTGAGAAGTTATGTTTATGTTGTTTATATGTTTATGCTGAAGACACACAACACATTTGTTACTCCAGAGTTTCATGCAGTGTCTTTAATAAAACTGTTTTTAATCCAGTTATCTTTTGAGGCTGCTTATTTGTCATCTATGATATTGATCGCATCCTGCTATGAGCATTTTTTTCTGAAAAACATGATTTAAGAAAGTGTTGAGATCAGGTTTCACTGCAAAAATTGATTAACTTCCTCAGTATTTTGTCTTGTTTTCCAGCACAAATGTCTAATCATCCTTGCATCAAGATACATTATTGGATATCCAAAATGATTTAAGATAAGAGCTTTATCAATATCTTCATCAAATTTAAGTGGATATTTGCCTAAAATAAAAAATAGGGACTTATATCTTAAGTTATATTAAGTCATGTTGTTTCTCAAGTAAATGTATCTTGATTTAAGAATGTTTAGATATTTGTACTGGAAAACAAGACAGAAATACTGAGTATTTTTTTTTTTTTTAGTGTGTATAAACTCTGTGAGTATGAATTTAATGAATTGTATGTTTGTTTGTTTGTTTATTAACTCCAATTAAAGAGATCTATGAGTACTGTATAGTTTCTTACCAGTTTGGCAAAAGAAGCCGTATTGGTCAGTACAGTCTCTGTCACCCCATTCTCCACTGGTTTGTACCACACAGGCCGCATCTGCGTCGGGCATGTCCGGATCTCCAGGAAGCCACATCTCATAGCTGATCGGCATGTTTTGATACGACCAACGCCAAATGACTCTGTAGAAACCGATCCAGGCCACAGACTGAAAGTTCACTGTGTTTGCTGCCTCCTTTAGTTTGGCTCTGTTTTCATTGTTCTGAATCATCGCCAGATCCTTGTATTTCTGTCTGCAGTAGGATTGCGCTTCTGTCCAGGTCTTCGGCTCTTCGATCAGGATGATTCGATACAGGTCACATGAAGCCTTGGACAGGATTCCTGCTGCAGGAAAATCAACAGTGTTAAGCTGCTCTAAACCTCTGATCTGACATCAGTTTCTTTCACTAACACTCACCGAGAAAAACAACGAGTTGAATCTTGTTCTGTATCATCTTGTCTTCACAGGTTTGTTCACTGAAACAAAGAAATGACAAGAATACGACATGCTGGTTAGGTTTCTGATATTGCAAAGGAAATAATTTTCTTTATAATCAAGGGGATTTATTGGAAATGAGCAAGCAGACATGACTGCAAAACATGTTCTTGCAGAAAGAATCAATGAATGCAAAAACCACCCTTTGACATAAACCCCTTAATCAACCTGTAAATAATGATGGCAATGTGTTTTTTCATTAGTTTAAGTCATCAAATTAACCAATTTCAACTTCATTTTTGTAAGTTATATGAGATTTGACTATATATATATATATATATATATATATATATATATATATATATATATATATATATTAAGTTGAATGTACAACTAATTTGATTATACTTATTTAGGCATAATAAGCTTTAAAGGTGAAGTAGGTGATTTTTTTTTTTTTTTTTTTTTTTTTTTGCAGCCATAGAAATCCAACAAACCCCAATTTACCTGCTCTGGAGCAACTGAAGCTTGATCTTCTCAACAGTAAATCTAGTGTCTTCTCTCAACAGACTTGTCTTTTACTATCCACTCAACTCTTTATTCATTATGTTATGCAAAATCTTTTGTCAGTACTGTACGTAAGACGCTGAGATTGATTTACATTCTGATTTTGCCGCATTCTGATGCTTTTTATTCAAACAGCATCAGAGAGCATAATGATAGAGCACAGAAGTGCTTTTTCACAACTATAAAACTTATGTCACAAATGTATTGAACTGTTTTCCTTAATCTTCTTTAAGCGTAAAGGAGCAGTCGTATCTTAAATGCTAGAAAAGAGAGATTCCATAGTTTCTGTTACATCATCAAGTTGTTCTGAGCTATTGGATATGTTGAGGAATTGAGATAAATCAGGAAGATGACTTACAAAGCAGTATTTTGGGGTAGAAGTGATGGTTCTTGCATATTTGTAACAAGAAGTCGAATTTACAGTTTTAGCTATATGAAGTTTACACAAGACTAGATGATGATGTGAGATCATCGATTGGCTGCATAATTTCAACACCATCAACATCAATTCCATGTGCCAGTATTAAATCTAGAGTATGATTTCGACATGAGTAGGTCCTGAGACATGTTATCTAACCCCAATAGAGTTCAAAATGTCTTTAAATGCTGATCCCAATGCATCTTCATCGTTTCATTATCAACATGGATATTAATAATCAAATCAATGTGCAGAAAAACTTGTGTCTTTGCATGGTTTCAAAGAAATAAATAGAAATGTGTGTAGATTTTCTGTCTGTCCAAATTAATTCTGATGATGTGACTGTTTGTGAGTCTTTTATTTCACATGATGTTCAAATACATTTTGTAATGTTTTAAAGCTGTTTTATTACAAATGTTTGCAAGAAAGTAGTAAAAATGAATGTTCTGGTGGCTAACTGACAAAAGAAGAACAATTAAGTGTGACCGCTTTAATGGAAGGATTTTCACAGAATGTCTTTAATCCTCAATACATTTTAATATTTACATTTACATTTAGTAATTTTGCAGATGCTTTTATCCAAAGCGACTTACAACTGGGGAATACATAAAGCAGTTCTTCTTAAAGAGGCAAACATACACAGGAAGTGCTCGTAATACCAAGTTTTAGGCATTTGTTCAAATAAGTACAAGCTAGAAAGAGAAGGAATAAATGAAGATAAAGACCTTTTTTAATTTTCATATACACACACATATATATATATATATATTATATATATATTTTTTTATTTAGGACGAAGTCAAGTAGCGTAGAAAGAGATGAGTTTTCAGCTGTCACTTGAAAATGGTTAGGGATTCAGCATTCCGGATAGGCGTGGGAAGATCATTCCACCAGCCAGGAACAGTGAACGAGAAGGTTCTGGAAAGTGATTTTGAGCCTCCCTGTGATGGTACCACGAGGCGTCACTCACTAGCAGATCTCAGATTTCTGGAGGGGATGTAGATCTGTAGTAATGAGTGGAAGTAGGCGAATGCTGAGCCTGTGGCTGTTATATATGCAAGCATCAATGTCTTGAACTTAATGCGAACTGCAACCATCAGCCAGTGCAAGGAGATAAAGAGAGGTGTAACATGGGCTCTTTTGGGCTCGTTGAAGACCAGTTGTGCCGCTGCATTCTGAATCATTTGTAGAGGTTTGATTGTGCTTGATGGAAGTCCAGCCAGAAGAGCAATGCAGTAGTCCAGCCTAGAAATGACCAGGGCCTGGACAAGAAGTTGTGCAGCATGCTCTGTTAGAAAGGGCCTGATCTTTCTGATGTTGTGCAATGCAAACCTGCAAGATCGAGGAGTCTTTGCAATGTGGTCTTTGAAGGTCAGCTGGTCATTATAGGTTACATCAAGATTTATGACCTTGATCTCTGACCTATTCTGATTTTAATATTTGTTGTCTGTGACAAATAATAGTTTAAAAGTCTACTTCTGTATAAAGTAAAAAAATAAATAAATAATAAATAAATAATAAAAAAATAAAAATCTACCCCACTACCACCCCACTGCGTTTCTGTACATGAAACTGCTTCTATCCATCTGTTCTCCAGACGGCTTGTCCTCTGTATGGTCAGACTTGTCGTGAAAATGTACTTTCTTATAGCAGAATATGTTATTGTTGTTTGACACTAATTAATTTTTAGTTTTCAGTCTCTTCATTAAGTAATAATAAAACTCTTCAATGGTGTTAAAAGTCTTTTATATGTAAAATCACATAAGTGTTCAGACATGTTGATTGGGTACAAATAAACTAACTAAAGATGATATATACATTGTATTAATCCACTGAGTATAAAAAATAAAAAAAATTAAAATAAATATTTCTTATGTACAATCTCCTTGTAATATCTAGTGCATAGGGAATAGCATAATATTTTTACTATGTAAATTATTTGACATATCTATGTGTTTATAAGTCAAAGGAACATACAGTACAACCCCAAAACAGAAAAAAATGGGATGTTTTGTAAGATCCAGTGCTTTAACTTTTATTTAATTGACAAAAGTACAAAGAAAAGATTTACAATGTTTTCACTGATGAACCTAAATGTTTTGTAAATATAAACTGCAACACGCTCCAAAAAAGCTAGGACAGAGGCAAAATAAAAGTAAAAAGATTACAGAATAACCTAATTAAACTGTTTTGAAACAGTCGACAATAAACAGGTGAACTGGTAATAGGTGAGGGGATCATGATTGTTTATAAAAGGAGCATCTCAGTTTTTGCCAAATTTAATAGGAAAGTGTCAACCAATTTTAAAAATCACATTTCTCAATGCAAAATATAGCAAATAATTTAGGTCTTTCACCAGCTATCCTACATAATATTGTGAAAAGATTAAAGGGTTAGTTCACCCAAAAATGAAAATTATGTAATTAATGACTCATGTTGTTCCAAACCCGTAAGACCTCGGTTCATCTTCGGAACACAGTTTAAGATATTTTAGATTTAGTCCGAGAGCTTTCTGACCCTCCATTGAGAATGTATGTACGGTATACTGTCCATGTCCAGAAAGGTAATAAAAACATCATCAAAGTAGTCCATGTGACATCAGAGGGTCAGTTAGAATTTGTTAATAAAATCATAATTTTTGTTATTTTTGGACCAAAATGTATTTTCAATGCTTCAACAAATTCTAACTCTCTCAGTTCCAGTGTTGGTCTGTCTGGAGACACTAAGCCCTGCTGGACATCTGGAGGAAAAGCATGTGAAAATGACATATGAGACTAATAGACCAGCAGTTATTAATCCTGTTCATGGGGACCCTGCTAGGCACATTTTGTACGTCTCTCATCACTGACACACTCAGTTCAGTTCATGGAGTCTCTCATTTGAGCTGATGATCTGAATCAGGTGAACATGAAAGGAATTTAAGAGCTTTTCAAGCAAAATTATATAGTGCATAAGTCACATTGATTACTACTGTTATTCTTTAATGTTATGAATCTGTAAAGATAATTTATCAATAGCTTCATGATGCTTCTTTGTCCAGTTTGCATGAGGATGAGTGAATGCTGACAGGATTTTTCCTGCTGAACTCTCCTCTTCATTTGTTTAGTTTAAAACAGACAGTGACAAATGAGCTCTGGGTTGATGTAATGCTGTTTAGGAGATTGGATGATGTTTTATTAACCCATTTAGTTTTTACTGCTGTAACTAATGCAAACACACTCATGTTTGCATGAATTTGTTAAGCTAATGATGCAGGCTGTGTCTGGTCCCTGAACTAGAAAATACAAAAAAAATGTCCAAACAAATTTAAGAGTAACAATTTAATTAATGTCCAAAAAAAAAAAAAAAAATAGATTTAATACAGATAATCAAATGATACAGCTTGGATTATTATACACTTTATTATACACTTTTTGTAAATGATATGATCTCTGATTATAACCTAGATGTGCTCTGTTTGACAGAAACCTGGCTAAAACCAGATGATTACATTATTTTAAATTAGTCTATCCCCCAAGATTACTGTTATAAACATGAGCTGCGTCCAAAAGGTAAAGGGAAGGGTGTTGCTTCAATTTATAACCAGAGGTGGGTAGAAAACTGTACTCAAGTAAAAGTAAAAGTACTTATAGAAATATTTACTCAAGTAAAATTCTAAGTAATAGTCTGAATAGATACTTGAGTAAGAGTAAAAAAGTATCGGATAAAAAACTACTCAAGTAGTTAGTTACTAGTTACTTTGGATCATATACTGTATATCAATTTTCATTTAGATATATCGATACAATTGATGTATGTGTGTCTGTGTATATATATATATATATATATATATATATATATATATATATATATATATATATATATATATATATATATATATGCTAGCGATTTTTTTTTTCCATCAGCCTTTACGCCAGTCTGCAGTGTCACATAATCCTTCAGAAACCATTCCAGTATGTTGATTTACTATCAATGATGTTCTTTTTAGCTTTCTATTCATCAAAGAATCCTAAACAAACTGTCACAGGTTCCAAAAAATATTAAGCATCAAAACTGTTTCCAGCTCTGGTAATAAATCAATATATTAGAATGATCTCTGAAGGATCAAATGACTCTAAAAACTGGAGTAACAGCTGTTGAAAATTCTGATTTACCTCACTGAATAAATTATATTTTAAAGTATATTAATTATGTATTATAAATAACCTCTGACACGATGGCTAAGTTACCGAACATCTGAACATAACGAACCAAATGCACACTGACCGATATTCTTCCATCTGTTCTGCAAAATGTAAACAAATGTATATTTCTGCAAGCGTAAATATTGTGGAAATATCAATATTAATTGTGTCCAGGCGAAGGCATTCCTCCTGGAACAGAGCTAACGCGGGTTTGGAGGGTATTCATTTCATACTCTGTGACAGCGTATTTAATGTAAAAATTATACATTATATTTAATTTATAAGTTACATGTACAACAAACTGGTAATGTCATAGTGGTACCGTGTACTGTAATCGAATGATGCCTATCTAAGTAATAACGTTACCTGTTGAACTGTAGACAGCACACACTGTGTTCATCTCAATAAAGATCTTCATCGCTAGCAAACAACAGACTTTGCAGATTTGCTTTCAATTGACTGTAGATCCAGAGTCACGTCTTCAATGCTCTTGGTGTTCTTAACCCCTTAACTGTCACTCACATTTTTGAACATAGACTTGAAAGTGCACTTTCCAAACTAAAATTTTTATAATTCATGAACAAAAACATTTTATAACATGATATTGATGTACCATTTTCGTGGTAATGCAATGTCTGATTTTAAAATGGGTTTTAAAGGATGAATTTTGAGATTTTAAGTTTTCAGTTGATATATCATTTCTGATTATTTCTAAAGTGTGACAGAGAAAAAGGCAACGAAGAAGACTTTTTTTTGACAAGGTCAGAACTCCTGTTATGATGTTGATTTTTGAGGGTGCACTCTTGTCATAAATTAATCTATTACCTTTCTTACATAATTTTTAACAAAAAACATTGGTAAAATATCTATTTAGGAGTCTTAGACCTTTCCAACGATATATAGTTTGTCATGATTAGATAAGGATTTAGTGAAGTAAACGTAGGCGTCCCGTATACGGGATGGGGTGACAGTTAACAGGTTAAACTTTCTGTCACAACTCTGAGTGAACCTTCAGACGGATTAGCGCGTGCGACAGGGAACTGAACAAATCATTCAAACTGATTCACAAACCAATTCACTGGTTTGCCAACTGGTTTGATCCAGCCTTGAACAGAATTAATTCGTGAATGGGCATCGCTCATTGCCAAGAGAAAAGTAGACGGCGCATTTGGAATAAACCGACGCATTTATAACTTGTATTGCATTAAGATAAAGTAGCGAGAGGAGCGTGGCCCACAGTACAGTTTTTCACTAAAAATTTACTTAAGTAAGAGTAAAAGTGTCCATCTTTAAATATATTCCAAAAGTGTTAGTTACCAAAAAATGTACTCAAGTAAATGTACGAAAGTAAATCAGAATCAGAATGAGCTTTATTTTCAGGTATGTTTACACATACGAGGAATTTGTTTTCGTGACAGAAGCTCCGCAGTGCAACAGAATGACAGCGACAGAACAAAAAACACATAATAAAAGAATAAAAAATTAAAAAAAATTCAAGTGTACACTAAGTATGTGTGTTAGATAAATAAGTGTATGTGTATGTAAATATAAATAGTGTAGTGTGTTCCACAGTTATTATCAAGTGTTCATTAGATCGATTGCGTGAGGGAAGAAACTGTTTCTGTGTCTGGCCATTGGTGCTCAGTGCTCTGTAGCCTCGATCAGATAGCAACAGTTCAAAGAGGGAGTGTGCTGGATGTGAGGGGTCCAGAGTGATCTTGCCAGCCCTTTTGCTCACTCTGGATAAGTACAGTTCTTGAAAAGAAGGGAGGGTTGTACCGATGATTCTCTCAGCAGTCCGGACTACCCTCTGTAGTGTTCTGAGGTCAGATTTAGAAGCTGAGCTGAACCAGACAGTTACTGAAGTGCAGAGGATGGATTCAATGCTGGTGGAGTAGAACTGTTTCAGCAGCTCCTGTGGTAGGTT
The DNA here is from genome assembly GCA_024542945.1 of allo-octoploid hybrid of Carassius auratus x Cyprinus carpio. Taxonomy (NCBI): domain Eukaryota; kingdom Metazoa; phylum Chordata; class Actinopteri; order Cypriniformes; species allo-octoploid hybrid of Carassius auratus x Cyprinus carpio. The sequence continues at coordinate 40,458,863 of CM045014.1, read as the reverse complement.
AAACTTCCTCAGCTGGCGAAGGAAGTACAACCTCTGCTGGGCCTTTTTCACAATGGAGTCAATGTGAATGTCCCACTTCAGTTCCTGAGAGATAGTGGTGCCCAGGAACCTGAATGACTCCACTGCAGTCACAGTGCTGTTCATGATGGTGAGTGGGGGGAGAGCAGGGGGGTTTCTTCTGAAGTCCACGATCATCTCCACTGTTTTGGGCGTGTTAAGCTCCAGGTTGTTGAGAGTGCACCAGACAGCCAGCTCTTTAACCTCCTGTCTGTAAGCAGACTCGTCACTTTCCTGAATGAGGCCGATGAGTGTGGTGTCGTCTGCAAACTTCAGGAGCTTGACAGAGGGGTGCTTAGATGTGCAATCGTTAGTGTACAGGGAGAAAAGCAGTGGGGAGAGAACGCAGCCCTGGGGCGCTGATTGTACGGGTGCTGGATGTGTATTTTCCCAGCCTCACTAGCTGCTGCCTGTCTATCAGGAAGCTGTTGATCCACTGACAGATGGAGGTGGGCATGGAGAGCTGAGTTAGTTTGGGCAGGAGGAGGTTTGGGATGATCGTGTTAAAGGCCAAGCTGAAGTCCACAAACAAGATCCTCACATAAGTCCCCGGTCTGTCTAGGTGTTGCAGAACATAATGCAGTCCAATGTTTACTGCATCGTCCACAGACCTGTTTGCTCTGTAGGCAAACTGAAGAGGATCCAGCAAGGGCCCAGTGATGCCCTTCAGGTGGGCCAGCACCAGTTTTTCAAATGACTTCATGAACACAGACGTTAAAGCCACAGGCCTGTAGTAATTTAGTCCTGTAATTTTGGATTTCTTTGGGATGGGGATGATGGTGGAGCGTTTGAAGCATGAAGGGACTTCACACAGCTCCAGTGATCTGTTGAAGATCTGTGTGAAGATGGGGGCCAGCTGGTCAGCACAGGATTTCAGACAAGCTGGTGTAACACAATCTGGGCCTGGTGCTTTTTTCCTTTTCTGCTTCCGGAAAACCTGGCGCACCGCATCCTCGCTCATCTGTATTGCAGGTGTGGGGGAGAGGGGTGTTTGGAGAGGTGTACAGGACGGGTTGCAAGAGTTGTGAATGGTGTGAACGGTTGTTTGGAGAGGCGTTCAGGGTGGGTTGCAGGGGTTGTGAATGGTGTGAACGGTTGTGTGGAGAGGCGTTCAGGGCAGGTGATGGGTGTTCTTCTTTCAAACCTGCAGTAAAACTCATTCAGATCATCTGCCAGTCGTTGATTCTCCACAGTGCTGGGGGATGGTGTCTTGTAGTTGGTGATCTCTTTCAGACTTTTCCACACTGATGCTGAGTCGTTGGAAGTGAACTGAGTCCTTATTTTTCCAGAATAATTCCTCTTTGCCACTGATATCCTTTTCCAGTGTGTATTTAGCCTGTTTATACAAGAAAATGTAACTCGTTACTACCCACCTCTGTTTATAACAATATTTTGAGTATTTCTCAGAGGGTGGGCTTCAGGTATAACTTGTTTGAAGTAATGGTACTTCATAAAACATTGTTAAGAGAAACATGTGTTAATAATAAATCCCCTGTGATGTTTGTACTGGCTACTGTACACATACATAAAGAATTTGCTGATTTTCTATCTGAGTTAGTGCTGGCTGCATATAAAATTTTAATTGTTGGTGAATTTAATATACATGTTGATAATAAAAAAGATGCATTGGGATCAGCATTCATAGACATTTTGAACTCTATTTGGGTTAGGACCTACTCACTGTCTAAATCATAGTCTAGATTTAATACTGTGACACAGAATTGATGTTGATGGTGTTGAAATTATGCAAGATCTGAGATGATATCTCAGGTCTGTGTTGAAATTATGCAAGAGATGAGATGATATCTTGTGCAAACTTCATATAGCTAAAACTGTAAATTCTACTTCTTGTTACAAGTATGGTAGAACCATCACTTCTACCACAAAATACTGCTTTGTAAGTAATCTTCCTGATTCATCTCAATTCCTCAACATATCCAAAACCTCAGAACAACTTGATGATGTAACAGAAACTATGGACTCTTTTCTAGCATTTTAGATACAGTTGCTTCTTTACGCTTAAGGAAGATTAAGGAAAACAGTCTGACACCATGGTATAATGAGCACACTCGCACCCTAAAGAGAGCAGCCCAGAAAATGGAGCGCAGCTGGAGGAAAACAAGAGAGCGGTTCTTTTATTTAAATTGACTGAAGAGGTAGTAGAATGACGTCAGATCTATGCTGAATGAGGTAGTGAGCAGACCAATGCTGCACAAAGTGACTGGTGCATTTCACCGTATGTTAGTGGGACGGGGGAGTGGAAGGACCGGGGGATGTGGGATCTGGGGGGGGGGGCATAGTTCAGTGGTGCCTGGGGCAGAAGTGGGAAGGAGGGGCAAGTTCGGGAGTGAGTTCAGCTTCCTGACAGCCTGATGAATGAAATTGTCCTTCAGTCTGCTGGTCCTGGCCTGGAGACTCCGCAGTCTCCTCTCTGATTGCAGCAGACTGAAGAAGCTGTGTGATGGGTGAGTGGGTCACCTCCAGCTGAAGGCAGCATTCTGCATCTTCAGGAGTCTGTAGACTTCCCCTGTCATCCACAGCTTCTGGTTGGCCCGAACAGTGATGTTCTTTGTGACTGTTACATCATCAATACACTTGGTGATGTAGGCAGGGCCAGTCTCTGAGTACTCTTGGAGGTCTGTGGTGTTATTGTATGTGGCAGCCACATACAGGTAACAACTCTTTCAGTAATTTAGTGGGTACAGGATCTAACAGGCACATTGTTGTTTTAGATGTAGTGATAAGTTTATTTAGCTCTTCCTGTCCTATAGTTGTAAAGCACTGCAGTTTATCTTTGGGTGTGATGAATGTAGCTGAAATATTAGACACTGTAGAATCTACAATTGTTATTGTATTTCTGATGTTGTCTATTTTATCAGTGAAGAAATTCATAAAATCATCACTATTAAACAGTGAGAGAATATTTAAAAGAGTGGCGTCTGGTTATTTGTTAATCTAGCTACTGTGCTAAATAAAAACCTTGGAATGTTTTGTTATTTTCTTTGGGTTTGTGGATATGCTCAGCCCTGGCAGCTTTAAGAACCTGTCTATAGCTGGACATACTTTTTTTCCACTCAATACTAAAAACTTCCAATTTAGTTTTTCTCCATTTGCACTCAAGACTACGAGTTTCTTTCTTGAGAGTGGGTATTACTGTTGTACCATGGCTCAGTAAGTTTTTCTCTAACATTTTTCAATGTGATGGGGGTAACAGCTTCTAATGTATTAGAGAAGATAGTGCCCATGTTGCTAGTCATTTTGTCTAGGTCGTGTATTTATGGGTACACTGAGCAGTTGAGATAAATCAGGCAGTTTATTTGTGAATTGGTCTTTGGTGGCTGGAAAAATAGTTCTGCCCGGACGATAACGTGGAGCCATATACAGTAGTTAATATCAGTAATACGCAGCATGCACCATACAAGGAAATGATCAGTAACATCACTTTGAGGTACGATAGCTATATGTAATGATCAGTCCACTGAAAGCGAGTGTAGTGAGAACCCAAGTGCAGTTTATTTACAGAAGTGAAATCCAAAACATCCAAACATAATCCAAACAAGAAATGAAGACTTGAACAGACTTGACATGAACAGACTTGACGTGGCATGAACAGACTTGACTCAACGACAGCAGGTTACAAACGTTAATAGACATGATAGGAGTAAACTGTGACTTAACTGGCATGTTGTGAGCAGGTCCTCGAGTAGCAGGCATGACGTTAGCAGGCTTTGGTGTAGCAGACATGGCGTGAATAGGCTGTGGGTTGGCAGGCATGATGTGAGCAGACCTTGGCCTGGCAGGCATGACGTTCTGGATGTGAAGAGGCCCTGGTGTGGTGGGAACTGTAGGATTACGGGGCTCCTTATCAGCAATCCCCACTGTAAATGCTGATCCACTCAGTAGTAAAGCCAAATCTATATATTGCTCTAATGTCCAACTAGACTCAGGAATTGGCATGAGAATGGCTCGGAAAGCCCCCCTTGGAAAAATATCATAAGGCATACCTCATCATAGGTAGTAAAATGTGTAAAATTGACCTACATTCAAACAGAAGAGAGAGAAAATGCCTCCTGTTGAATATACTTGTTGCATGAACTGCTGGAAACTTCTACAAAGGATTGACAAACAATCTGGATTTTATGTTTCTAAACGAAACATGGCTAGAAGACAGCTGCAGTGCAACAGCCCTCAATGAAGCAGCCCCTTCTAATTTTACTCTCATGAGTGTCTGCAGGACTGTTAGGAGAGGTGGAGGTGTAGCTGCTCTATTTAAAGATGTCTATCAATCCAAGCAAGTATCATTTGGTCAGTACTTGTCTTTCGAATATCTAGGAATTGTGCTGAAAGGTGCTCCACGCATTCTGTTTATCATTATTTACAGGCCTCCAAAATACTCTCCGGCCTTTGTTGAAGAGTTCACAGAAATGTTATCAATGATTTCCTCAGAGTTTGACTGTTTTGTTATTGCAGGGGATTTTAATATTCACATAGATAATGCAGAAAACAAATATACAAAAGAAATGATAATGGTTCTAAAAACTTTTGACCTGATTCAGTATGTGCATGGACCCACACACAAAGGTGGACACATTCTAGATTTAATCATCAGTAGGGCTCTAAACATTTCATCCATTGTTATTAAGGACGTAGCACTATCTGATCACTTCTGTATTTTCTTTGATATATTGATCTCTGCTACCACTGAATCTAGATCTGTCTCTGTCAGAAGGAGATGCATTAACGAGAACACTAGTGTGCAGTTTATGGAGGCTATATCTTTAACACCAAGCATTTCTGCAGACTCTGTTGATATTCTCCTTGATTCCTTTAACTCAAAAGTTAAGAATGTTATTGATGATATTGCTCCAATAATAGTCAGTAAGAAAACAAACAGACAGAAATCACTTTGGAGAAGATCAACAGCAGTTCAGACTATGAAAAGACAATGCAGAAAAGCCGAGCGGATGTGGCGGAAGACGAAACTTGAAATTCACTATAGCATCTATAAAGACAGCCTTCATGCTTTTAATGTGAAACTAGCCACAGCTAGACAGAATTTCTTCTCAAACCTTATAAACAGTAACTTAAACAACACTCATACTCTTTTTGCCACTGTTGAGAGACTGACAAACCCCCCAAGTCAGATTCCCAGTGAAATGCTCTCAGTTAGCAAATGCAATGAGTTTGCTTCCTTCTTTTCTGAGAAGATCATTAATATCAGGAAGGCGACAAGACCATAAACCAGTCAGAACATGACACATACATAAGGCAGAGATACACGAGGGCAAGGAAGCATGACAAAAACAGCATAAATCAAAATACAAAATAAAAGACATGAAAACAAGAACATGAAACAAAACCCCACAACAGACATTACACTATATCAGTAAGATCAATTCCATGCTATATAATTAAATCTAGCGTATGATTAAAAAGATTAGTGGGCCCGTGACATTTCGCTTGACTCCAAAAGAGTTTATTAGGTCAGTAAAAGCAATTCCTGATGCATCATTTATATTATCAACGTGAATGTTGAAAAATCTGACAATTAGTGCTTTATCAACAGTAACCAATAAGTCTGAGAGGAAATCTGCAAATTCTTTTAGGAATTCTGTATACGGCCTTGTTGGTCTATACACAGTGGCCAGAGCAAGAGATACCATAGATTTATTTTGCATATCTGACAATGTAACATTAAGCAGAAGTATTTCGAATGAGTTAAACCTATATCCTTTTTTTCTGAGTAACATTGAGAATATCACTATATATTGTTGCAAAATCGCCATCATTTGGTTTGAGCCAGGTTTCAGTCAAGCAGAGTACATCAAAACTATTATCTGTGAGGCTTTCATTTACAATAACTGCTTTGGGTGCGAGTGATCTAATGTTTAGGAGCCCAAACCTTAAAAATAGTTTGTTCATTTATTTGAGTTTTTTCTGGTTAAATCATGATCAGTTTTTTTTCTAGATCCTGCATTAAATTTTTATTTTGACTTCACTTTTCAGTGAACAGACACAGTCTTCATAGATTGGACAGTGCAAGTACTTCTATCATTTAAGCGGGTAGAACAAAAGCCATCATAGCGGTTATTTGAGAATTGGCTCACTAGTTGTATGGAGCGTATCGTCCTGGAGATGTTGTCCAACAAGAGTTCTGCTCCGTCTCTGATTCCAATTATTAACAAAGAGCAGTTTCTGTTCTTTACACCATGACAATAACCATTTATTTAAAGCAAAAAGTCTAGTGAACCTTTCGTGTCCTCGTCGATACATGGGAAGCGATCCTGACATGATAATGTCGTCGCAAGTGACGTGCTGCGCATCGTCTCGATCAGGCTCCTGAAGTCCCTCTTTAGTGTCTCCATCTGCTGCAGCTTGGTGTCGTTAACCCCCGCGTGAAGCACAACCGCTTTGATGCTATAGTCGCCCTTCAGGATCACAGGTATCTGCACAGAAACATCGAGAACAGGAGCACCAGGGAAACAGTGAGTGTGAACTTTACCTTCAGCTAACGTAGCATGGACGTGTTGGATGATGGAGTCTCAGACGATCACAGTGTCGCGTTCCGTCTCGCGGAGGGGAGCAAAGTGGTTCCGGGTGGAGACCCCGAATAACGGAGGCAGTGGAGGGGGAGAGGTCCTTACCCAGGGCCTGGCTTGCGTCCTCCACTGCGGGTGCACCCAGGGTCCATGGTGTCCCGGCGCCGGAGTGAAGAACATCTAGGAAGATCACGTCCTGGGTGCACCAGGCCTGTGCAGAGAAACACATGGAGCAGAGGTGGTGTGACTGTTAGCAGCACGCTGTATACTTACCCCGGACTTGTGAGCATCAGCCAGGGATGTTTCCAGCGTGGCTCTCCTCTCTCTCTGCTGGGCCTGCTTCTCAACCAGGTCGCGGATCTGCTTCTCTACGGCCTCCTGCTCCAGCTGCACCAAATGCAGCTCAAACTTGTCCTTACCTGGACTCAAAGGTAGCGTTACCACCCGTCCCTTAAAATACAAAATCGTCCCGTATTTCATGAGTTCGCACTAACATATAATATGATTGAGCAATTAGTAGCATATTTGGTGTGCTGTCCAGAGGGAGGGCTCCGAGCTCAGGATAGAGCCCGAACCCAGAGAACTCCCTCCCAATCCCAAGAATGGGATGAAATTATATTAAGAGTGAGGTGTTGGGGTGGAGGCAGGATACTGGAAAACTGTCATGGAAGAGAGGTAAGTTGGCTGTATATATATATATATATATATATATATATATATATATATATATATATATATATATATATACCCATATTGTGCTTGTTAAGGTGATTAGCTGATGAGCTCCAGCTGGGCCAGACTGATTGATTATTTGATCGTGCTCCTCCCGAACCTTGTTAATAAAACATCATTGAAATGTAAAATGATGATATTTTTCAGAGGCCAAAAAGTTGAATCAACAAATAAGTATTTTGCACCATTTATAATGCTTATAGCAATTACAATTAAATTAATTTAATAAGAAGTTAGAGAAGCTCATCTTGGCGTCTTTGTTTCCATAGTGATGGAGTCTCCAGAACATGCACCGTTAATGCCCTTTCACACGAGCACAGCATGCGTTAAACCTGCACGGTTAAAAACATCTGGAGCTCACGTCCACCATTTAAACACAAGACTCTCCATATGTAGGGCTGAATGGGAAAGGTATCAATGGGTCTGTCCAGTAACTAATGATGAATGTGCAGTGTGTAGAGAAGTATTTGCTCACGGTGGACTGACTTAAAGCAATAGTTCACTTTACACTCCCACAAGTTGTTCCAAACCTGTAATAATTTCTTTCTTCTGTTGAACGTAAAAGAAAATACTTTGAAGAATGTGGGTAACCAAATGGCTTCTGGTCCCCAATGACTTTGATAGCATTTTTTCTCTACTATGGAAATTACTGAGCACCAGCAGCTGTTTAGTTACCCACATTCTTCAAAGTATCTTCTTTTGTATTCAACAGAAGAAAGAACTTGCAGGTTTAGAACAGCCTGAGTAAATTATGACAGAATTTTCATTTTTGGGTGAACCATACCTTTAAAATGACAGACACGTCTAAAGGCATTACCCCATTGTTTTATTAAAATTTGGATAGTCTGTTAGAGCTTGATAGACATAATTATAATATTTTTAGACATTATTAGACAGATGAATCAATAGATTATAATAAATGGTTGTCATGAATGTGTGTCCCTTATTTTGGCTCGCTGAAGGTGGCAACCCTGCTCAAAGGTAGACACACATCCGCCATTAAAGCAAGTAACAGTGGGTAAAACACTGGTAATGTGTGTGAATAGAGTGTTAGCGATGTAAGCGAGATTAGCGGCAACCACATTGGTTAATGGGTTATAAGCTAATAGCAGACTCGGGAAATCAAAATAAAACTAGTGATAACAAGGCTCTCTGATTGTTTTTTTGTTTAATTTCTGCTGATTATCAAATACTGGTTGTCTGGTCTCTTGTCCACTTCCCTCGTGCCATGCTAGATGCTGGAGTTAACTCTTGTAATCTTGTATCTCTGGAATATTCACCAATACACTCACAAACAGGGGGAAGTTGTGGCCTAATGGTTAGAGAGTCGGACTCACAATCCAAAGGTTGTGAGTTCGAGTCTCGGGCCGGCAGGAATTGTAGGTGGGGGAGTGAATGTACAGCGCTCTCTCCACCCTCAATACCATGACTGAGGTGCCCTTGAGCATGGCACCGAACCCCCAACTGCTCCCCGAGCGCCGCAGCAAAAATGGCTGCCCACTGCTCTGGGTGTGTGTGTGTTCACTGCTGTGTGTGTGCACTTTGCATGGGTTAAATGCAGAGCACGAATTCCAAGTATGGGTCACCATACTTGGCTGTATGTCACGTCACTTTCAAATTAGACAGATCTTTCTCTGAGTGTGGATCATCCTGTTAAATTTGGGCTAATAAATGTTAGATCTGTGTCCAACAAATCATTCATCCTAAATGACTTTTGCACTACTCATTATTTGGATTTTTTATTAATGACAGAAACATGGCTCAGTCCTGGTGATTCTACAGCCCTAGTGGAACTCTCTCCTTCTGACTATTAATTTTTTAATTCTCCTAGAACTGCTGGCTGTGGAGGTGGAATTGCAAAAATTTCATGAATTGTTTTAAATGCAAACGCTTGACTGATTAAATTTTTCAAAGCTTTGAGGTGCAGTTGTTCAAGGTCGATCTTCCAACTTCCTTGCTCTGTGCCCTGGTTTACAGACCTCCAAAATGTATTAAGGAATTCATCCAATAATTTCTGACTTTTTGGATTCTCTAGTGTTACGCTTTGATAGTCTTTTAATTTAGGGTGACTTTAATATTCATGTTTGTTGTCACTCCAAACCTCTGGTCAAAGAGTTTTCATGTCTTATGGACTCTCTTAATTTTATACAATCTGTCACTTGACCTATACATCAGAAGGGTCACACTTTGGATCTAGTGTTTTCATGTGATGCTGTTATGTCTGATCACTGTTCAGTTCTTTTTGACTCTGTATTGCCTTGTACTCTGCCTAAATCCTATGACTCTTCTCATTATTCAAGATGTTTTAATTCCTCTACTGCCAAGTCTTTCAATGATCTATATTTATCTACCCAAATTCCAACTGCTGTGAATGATCTATCCTCTTGTGTCCATCCTGATGAATTAGTTATTTTTTTTTTTAATAGTAGCTGCACTACCACCTTGGACTCAGTTGCTCCCCTAAGGTTACAGAGATTCAAGGTGATGAAAAAAGTACAGCCATGGCTTCAGGGGCCCATTCGTGCCATTAGACAAGAGTGTAGGCATGCTGAGCGCAGTTGGAAGAAAAATAAACTTCAGATATAATACAGAATATTCAGAGAATGTCTTGAACAGTATGAGAGTACTGCTAAGGATGCTCAGAGTAAATACATGTCAGATTTAATTGCACAAAATGCATATAGGCTGAAGATATTTTTTAATACAATTAATGTCTTTTTAAATCCTTCGCCTAGTGCCTCATTAGAATTATCTAGTCTAATGACTTCTCTAATTAGAAGTCTCTGATTGTTGACTTCAGGAAGAGACACCAGTGGCCCTACACTCCTCTTAAGATCAGTGGGACCCCTGTGGAGAGGGTGAGCAGTTTCAAGTACCTTGGTGTAAACATTTCTGAGGACCTGACTTGGACTACCCACATTCAAACACAGGTTAATAAAGCCAGGCAAAGACGGTTCCATCTGCGACAGCTGAGGAAATTCAGGGTCTCACCAGAAATCCTAAAAACGTTCTATTCAGGGACCGTAGAAAGTGTATTAACTCAGTGTATCTCAGTGTGGTATGGGAACAGCCCCAGTCAAGACTGCTAAGCCCTGCAGAGAGTTGTGTGCTTAAGCTGAGAGAATCTCAGGATCTGCTCTTCCCTCGCTGCAGGACATCTACCTCAAACACTGCAAAAGCAAATCATCAAGGACTCAAACCACCCTAGTAACGGTCTTTTCACTTTGCTGCCATCTGGTAAGTGCTTCCGTAGCCTGATGGCAAAAACTGAGAGACTTTGGAGGAGTTTCTTTCCCCAGGCCATCAGACTCCTAAACTCAAACTCAGCCTCTTAACATCAACATGACTCCACTTAATAATCAGTAAGATATTCATTATTCTCTACCTCATATTGACAGTGTCACTTGCACACAGCACTTTCTGGGATTTTCTTTTTTCTTCTCGGTTTGTATTGCTGCTACATGACAACCACGTACAACCTGTCTGAACATTCGTCTCTTCTACATTCCTGTGTATCTTAATATTTAAGTCTACAGTATTCTTTCATGCACATTTTATTTTATATTTTATTTTCTTATATTTTTATTGTTTACTTTTATTTCATTCTTTCATACCTATATTTTTTTTACATTTTCCTCTGTGTTGTTGGAGTGGACCTAACTCACATTTCACTGCTGGTTATATATTCTCTATATAATCATGTATGTGATGAATAAAAATCTTGAATCTTGAGTGTATCAGGTCTAACATACCTTCTCAAAATTATTTTCCTCTAGAAATGGCTTCTCATCAGAGCTCCCTATCTCTTTTCCAACCCGTGTCACCTTCACAGCTTTATCAGAATCAGAACCATATTTTTTAAGGTGCTCCTGGCACATACATGCATGCATACATACCCATCTGACATGAGAATAGAAAAATAAATAAATAAATAAAAAATAAAAATAAAAACCTTTAAATAGTAAGACTTAGCAATAAATAATGTGTATGAATCTGGAACAGTAGATTGATTTATGTACAGATTTGTGCATTTTTATTCTATATAGAACTGTATAAATAAAGACATATATGCATATGTATAGAAAGGCAATAATTAAAGATGTAGAAAATGTTTGGGCTGTAGATACGGCTTTGGATGCGACTAGCTCAGTGAGTCCTGTACATTGTTCGGTTCCGGTTACAATGCCTCTGCAGCAGGGCAACTGGGTGACTGTGAGGCGGCATAGTCGTTGGTCAAACCACCGCTCTTCCGTTCCATTCAAAACATTACACAGGTTCTACCCACTCAGTGACGCACCCACTGAAAAATCTGATCAAAGTGCTCTAGTTATTGGCGATTCTATTGTATGGAATGTAAAAATGGAGACACCAGCCACCATAGTCCAATGTTTACTGAGAGCCAGAACACCTGACATCTTGGCAAATTTAAAAGTGCTGGCTAATACTAAATGTAAATACAGTAAGATTGTTATTCACGCCAGCGCTAATAATGTTCAACTTCACCAGTCGAAGATCACTAAAAATAACATTATGGTCATTTGGACCATAAAACAAGCCAAAAAAAAAATAAATAAATAATAATAAAAAAAAAAAAAATACATATAGGGTAAGTGTGGTGTGGGCGTGGCAGCTTGGGCTTTGTACTGGGCTGGCTCCATGTTGCACGCCATTTTTAAAAAAAAAAATGCATTACACACTAGTTGACAAACATATCATGAGTATAACAATGAAAGCAGCCATATTTATAAAAAAAAAAAAAAAACACATAGGGTAAGTGTGGTGTGGGCGTGGCAGCTTGGGCTTTGTACTGGGCTGCTCCATGTTACACGCCATACTTTTTTAAATGCATTACACACTAGTTGACAAACATATCATGAGTATAACAATGAAAGCAGCCATATTTATAAAAAAAAAAAAAAAAAAAAAAAAAAACCACACAAGACAGGGTAAGCGTGGCATGTCTGGGACGGCTGGGAATGAGTTTGGATTTGGTGACCCTGGGCCCCGAAGCACCTCACCTTGATAACCCCTTTGCAACTTGACGCTGGCGGGGGTCTATCATATGCCATGGCCATGAGGGATGTCAGAAGCAGCTTTACAAAAGCTTATCATTAATAGTTGTATCAATATTATTATTATTATTATTATTATTATTATTATTATTGCAACTACTACTATTATCATTACTTTCAATGGCTGTGTCAATATTATTATTATTATTATTATTATTATTACTACTACTACTACTACAATTTCATTTGTCCTTTTCCTGATCCTTTAACCTCCCCCTAATTCTGGAAGAAATATTTGTTAATATATGTTTATCATTACTACGACTGCTAATACTATTATTACCATTTGTCTTTTCTTATTAATTGGATTTATCATTATTATTATTATTATTATTATTATTATTATTAGTACTATTGCTATTGCTATTGTTATGTGTGTAAATATGTATGTGTATATATATATATTTTTTTATTATTTTTTCTCTGGTTAAGTCTGTTGTACTTCCCTACAGCCCCCTTTATTCATATATTTCTACTCCCTCACCCAGTTACACTAACACACACGCACACATACACACACACACAAATCGTACTGATATGTATGTTATGTTGGTCTCTGAATTTGTTTTTTGCATTTAATTTGTTTTTTGTGAATATTGTAATAGTCTGTTTGCATAATAAAAAAAAATAACATTAAAGAGGTGTGTGAACTTGCAAGTACGATGTCAGACACTAATATGCTCTGGTCCCCTCCCTGCTTACCATGGTGATGAGATACATAGCAGACTGTTGTCACTCAGTGGCTGGATGTCTAAGTGGTGCCCGCAGAATAACATAGGTTTCATAGACAATTGGACGAGTTTTTGGGGGTAGATCTGACCTGTTGAAAAGAGATGGTCTTCATCCCTCCTAGGGGGTGCTGCTCTTCTGTCTAGAAATATGGCACATAGTCTTAGAGTTTGTACTTGACTAACTGGGGCCCAGGTCAGGAAGCAGACAGACTGCCTAAACCGACTGTCTGCTAGCCGCCTCATGTCACAGAAATCAGTTAATTATCAGCACATAGAGACTCTTTCACCTAGATATCACACTATACAGTCTGTGTCTGTTCTCTGAACTAGAAAATACAAAAAACGTCCAAACCAATTTAAAGTAACAATTTTATTGACATTCAACAAACTTCTTATAGCTAAAACTGTAAATTCTACTCCTTGTTACAAATATGGTAGAACCATCACTTCTACCACAAAAGACTGCTTTGTAAGTAATCTTCCTGATTTATCCCAATTCCTTAGCACATCCAAAACCTCAGAATAACTTGATGATGTAACAGAAACTATGAACTCTCTCTTTCTAGCATTTTAGATACAGTTGCTCCTTTACACTTAAGGAAGATTATGGAAAACAGTCTGACACCGTGGTATAATAAACACACTCGCACCCTAAAGAGAGCAGCCCGGAAAATGGAGCACAGCTGGAGAAAAACAAAACTAGAGGTATTTTGCATTGCTTGGTGGGAAAGTAACCTATCCTACAGAAAAGCATTAAAAACTGCTAGATCTGATTACTGTTAGTCTCTGTTAGAAGAAAACAAACATAACCCCAGGTATTTATTCAATACAGTGGCTAAATTACCGAAACAAAGCATCAACAGGTGTTGACATTTTTCAACAGCACAGCAGTAATAACTTTATAAATACTTTACTTCCAAGATAGATACTAGAAATAAAATTTTAACCATGCATCTGTCAGCTACAGTATCGCATCAGATAGTGTGCTATAGATTCCCTGAGGAACAATTCCACTCATTCTCTACTATAGGAGAGGAAGAATTGTATAAACTTGTTAAATCATCTAAACCAACAACATGCATGTTAGACCCTATTCCATCTAAGCTCTTAAAGAGGTGCTTCCAGAAGTCATAGATCATCTTCTGACTATTATTAATTCATCATTGTCATTAGGATATGTCCCCAAAACCTTCAAACTGGCTGTTATTAAGCCTCTCATCAAAAAACACAACTTGACCCCAAAGAACTAGTAAATTACAGACTGATCTAGAATCTCCCTTTTCTGTCCAAGATACTAAAAAAAGGTAGCATCTTCACAATTATATTCCTTCGTAGAGAAAAATGGTATCTGTGAGGATTACCAGTCAGGATTTAGACCGTATTATAGAACTGAGACTGCTCTCATTAGAGTTACAAATGATTTGCTCTTATCAGATCGTGGTTATATCTCTCTATTAGTGCTATTTGATTTTAGCGCTGTGTTCGATACTATTGACCACAACATTCGTTTGAATATACTTAAAACTTTGTTGCCATTAATGGAAGTGCATTAGCATGGTTCAAATCATACTTATGACCGGCATCAATTCGTAGCAGTGAATGAAGAGGTATCATATCGATCACAAGTGCAGTATGGAGTACCTCAGGGCTCAGTACTAGGGCCGTTACTCTTCACGGTTTACATGTTACCCTTGGGAGATATCATCAGGGAAACCCGGTGTTATCTTTCACTGTTATGGTGCTGATACTCAGCTGTACACTGTAAAAAATAAAGTTTTTTAGTTTTTGCCAATAAATTTTACTGTGTTTTCCCTGTTTTTTAAAATTACAGAAACCATGTTTTAAAATTACAACAATAAACTGTTTATTGAATTGTGTAACGATTTAACAAAGAAAATCTGTACAAATGGAATACCCAAAATATCGGTTTAACATATTTTAAATGATGATTTTTAAAAATTAACTGTTAAAATAAAGGTTTTTTTTTTTTTTTTTTTTTTTTTTTTTAAATAAACTGCTGGCCTCTTCAACACACGAATAGAATCTGTGTCAATTTCTGACACCACTTAGCTTGTCACAGATTATCAGAGATCTGTTAAAAATGGACCTATGAAAGTTGAAAGTTAATTATAATCACATATTAATCTATACTGATAGTTGCAATGTGAAGTCAACAGGGAGCCATCAAAATAAAGTATAACCAATCCATGAGACATGACTACTGCTCCATTGACTAACAACAAGGTTTTCTTTCATACTTTTTCACATGGTTTCTTTATAGCTTATCTTTACACTACCATAACGTAGGCGAAATGAGAAAACACAGTACCACAGAGTACTGGACTTTCCTTAAGGTGATCAGTGAGATTTTCTGTCTTATCCAATTCTTTTAATGTTCAGAGTGTTGGTTTGACTATACTTAACTAAGGCAATAGTTCCAAAACCCATCAGTAGACAGGATATACTTTATGCTTTAGTATAGTCGTAGCCTACATCTGTATCACACCAAAATCTGGATAATTAATAAAAAAATTATAATAACATATTTTATAGTCTCTAAAGCCCTATTCGCCACCACTGCAAACTAAATATTACACGCTTCTTTGTTCAGAACACGATTTGCATAGCAATCATTTTTAAGGCATCAGAACAACTCTGCAAGTTTGCAGTGCACTCAGGCAGAGTTGCCAGATTGGGCGAGTTCCCGCCCAATTGGGCAGTTTTGAATTTGATTGTGTAGGTAAAAATCGGCTTGGGCAGGTGGACAAAATTTGGCCTGGTTTGGGGTCAGTTTGGCGGGTTTTAAACAAATAAATTGCATAAGCTAATTGTTTAACAAACAAGCCTAAGTATGCATGTAGGCTACTGCATCCAATCAGTCATCACAACGTTAAAGGGTTAGTTCAGCCAAAAATGAAAATTATGTCATGTCAGCGGCGTCACTGCAGTGTTGTGAACGTGCTCACAACATACCCGGAAGAGAAGAAAATGCTGAATAAAGTCGTAATTTTTGTTATTTTTGGAGCAAAATGTACTTTCGATGCTTCAGTAAATTCTAACGGACCCTCTGATGTCACATGGACTACTTTGATTATGTTTTTATTACCTTTCTGGACGTGGACAGTATACCGTACATACATTTTCAATTTTTAATTTTCATTTTTGGCTGAACTAACCCTTTAACACACACAAAAATGCTGCCGAGGCGCTGGTGCTGATGTAAACGTCGACAGCCGCACTTATGTGAGGGCTCAACAGACAGACGTTATGATTAATGAGTGACAGGTTTTTAGCGTGAGTAGTTAGAATGTATCAGATTTTGAATGACTTTATATTCATGTAATCACAATGCCTAAATATAAGTTAAAGAGTGGGAGAGTGACTCAATCCTCAAAACGTGAAAACGTGTTGAGTGAGATGACAAGACTATCACTGCAACTTTGAAATCAGAGCACATTTGAATTAATTAAACAAAAACAAAACTAAATATCTCGGTTTATACGTCTTTTATCTTTTATCAGTCCAGATTGATCAATCCTTGAAAACTGCTAGACTTTATTAGTTTTGACTGTTCAAAGTTCTGTATTATGTTCTACAATATGAACTCAACAAGAGACTTCCTCTAGTTATGCGTAAAAGAGCGAAACAAAGGTAAGGCATTATTGTTGTTGTCATTTATTTATTTATTTTTATTTTTTTGATTGTTGAATCCAGTATGTTTCAATGAATGACAAAGTTTTTAGTGTCATGGTGCACGAACGAGCATGAAATACCCGCTAATTAAGTTGCTTTTTCCTATTACTTTTATTGGCAACTTTTTGCATTTAAATTGGATTATTCTGACGTTGTTTCAAGGGTATCGGTTAATTTCTTAATTGCCGTCTCCTTGCATATTTTATTCATGTTCAATAGTAGGCTATTTGCCCCGATACTGGTAAATTTATCTAACGTTATATTTATATTATTTTGTCATCATTATTTTGTTTAAAGGAGTCAAAAATTGCCTTATCATTCTTGATTTACACATTCCATCACATTATTTTGACATTTAAAATTTGGGTGGTTTTTGGGTGGGTTTTTGTGAGATTTTGGCTGGAAATTGTCCGTCCAATCTGGCAACACTGCACTCAGGTGTCAGGAAGAAACACGCCATTTGAACGGAGACGGCGGCAACCAGGTTTACCTCTCTGTTGTGAAGGAGATAGGTCTAACCACTATTGAGGGCAGTGAAGAGGAAGTAACACGTTTGCGAGGTAACGTTAAAAGTTTGACTCAAAATTATTTATCGACATATTCAAACATGCAACTCACAAAGTGTACATTTTAATAGACGACCGAAAACAAAGCAAGTAGTGAAACGTTAGGCCAGACGTTACGTTAGCTAGGTTGCAGCAGCTGAGTTTTAACTTTGAGTTTTAGTTTTAAGTTTTAAGATTACCTAATAAAATTGCTACCGTTACGTAATCTTAATTGCTTAGAACTCTCTCCTCCTTGTGTTGTATTTTCAGCGGCCCTGTTTGTGTGACATGGGGATGGTTAAACTAAAGATAAGCAGCTATGAAATATGCTGTATTAAATCTTGTTAAGTGCATTAATTGGTCCAATACATAGTCAAAAGTGTTTTTAAAAGATAATTGTTTGGCTTAAAATAAGTCACGTTGACTGGTTTACAGAAAAAAAAAAAAAAAAAACATTCATGATTTTGGTAGGGGAAGCATTCTTTGTTCTAAAAAAAAAAAACAAAAAACAAAAAAAAAAGTGTCATTGATATGCTCAAGGGCACCTCAGTTGTGGTATTGCCGGCCCGAGATGTCCTATATGTGGCATTGCCTTAAAAAAAACAGTGAAAGGGTGGTTTTCAAAAAACACAATGGACCAACACCAGCAGATGACATTACACCCCAAATCATCACAGACCCGAGACTCGAACCCTCCTTGTGAAGGGTGACAATGATTTTCTTCTGGACAACTGTCAGATCAGCAGTGTTCCCCATGATTGTGTAGCCTAGTGAACCAAACTGAGAGACCATTTTGCAGGTGTTTTGAGTTGATCAGCTGATTGGCATGTCACCATATTCTAATTTGTTGAGATGGTAAAACTCACCAAACCTGAACCCCAGAGAGGATCTATGGAGTATTGTCAAGAGGAAAATGAGAAACAAGATACCAAACAATGCAGATGAGCTGAAGGCCACTGTCAAAGAAACCTGGGCTTCCATACCACCTCAGCAGTGCCACAAACTGATCACCTCCATGCCACGCTGAATTGAGGCAGTAATTAAAGCAAAAGGAGCCCCTACCAAGTATTAAGTACATGTACAATAAATGAACATACTTTCCAGAAGGCCAACAATTCAATAAAAATTATATATATTTTTTTAAATTTTTTTGTTGCTCTTATGAAGTATTCTAATTTGTTGAGATAGTGAATTGGTGGGTTTTTGTTAAATGTGAGCCAAAATCATCAAAATTAAAAGAACCAAAGACTTAAAGTACTTCAGTCTGTGTGCATTGAATTTATTTAATACACGAGTTTCACAATTTGAGTTGAATTACTGAAATAAATGAACTTTTTCATGACATTGTAATTTATTGAGATGCACCTTTTGATGAGTCAGCTGCCTCCCCCCTAATTATCATCAGCACCCCGTCCCAAATCGCAGCCCTTTACCAGGCTCCCGACAGGAGTGGGTGTGTAAGAGAGGAGGGGCGCCCCTTACCTGGACCCTTCCCTCCTGAACACTGCCCCACCTACACGAACCCCGCAGCATGACGAGGACACCAGATTCCCTGTTTATTTTGTACACACCTCCCCTTTTGGACACTTTTTTTCCCCCGTTTTTGGTTTTATTTCTGTTAATAAAAGCCTCTCTGAGGCCTGACGCCACCCCCACTGTGTCTGTCGTTTGCTCCTCCCACCACAACCTGTATCAGAGATAAATTGTTCATTTAGGAATCAACTCATTACCTGAATTGACATTAAATAAAATAACAGCAGAATAGTTTAGATTAAATAATTTTATTTGGTGGTAAGTTCATTACAACATACAAAACATTTATGAAGTTACAGGACCAATATGAGCAGACATTGTGCTCTTTTGGCAGCTGTGGGAAGACAACCGGTATAGGTACATTATGAGCTGTCTATTCCTATTCAATAGATTACAATATTCATTTTTTTTTATTTAAGAAAGAAATGCTTTATATATGCATATATGGCAATCTTGTGGTGCAGCCATCACTACCTTAGTAATCTAAATGGAGATGTTCATACTGGCAGCAGATGTGTTACAGTCATTGTTGCCACAGACATTGGAGATACTCAAAAATCCAGGTGGATGCTGCACACTTGTGGAGGTTGAGGAGAGCACATTATTATTAATATGGCCATGTCACATCCTGCTCCGTCTGCAATCCAAGCGAACCTACAGAAGATAGGAAAATGTTAGTGTAGCAAAGGTACTTGTAATAAAGAAATAAAAGATCTTAGCCCTACTGTATAGTAATTACATTTACATTTAGTCATTAAGCAGACGCTTTTATCCAAAGCGACTTACAAATGAGGACAATGGAAGCAATCAAAATCAACAAAAGAGCAATGATATACAAGTGCTATAACAAGTCTCAGTTAGCTTAAACGCAGTACACGTAGCAACTGCTTTTAAATAATATAATAAATAAAAAGAAAACAGATAGAATAGAAAAAGCAGCTATTGGTAGCCAGTGCAAACTGATAAACAGTGGTGTGACATGTATTCTTTTCGGCTCATTAAAAATTAATCTTGCTGCCGCATTCTGGATTAATTGTAAAGGTTTGATAGAACTGACTGGAAGACCTGCCAAGAGAGCGTTGCAATAGTCCACTCTGGACAGAACAAGAGCTTGAACAAGGAGTTGTGCAGCATGTTCCAAAAGAAAGGGACAGTTTTAACAATGTGGTATGAGAAAGTTTGCTGATCATCAATAATTACTTGATACAAGTAGGGGTGTAACGATACGCGTACCGTGTACCGAACGGTTCCCGGGCAAATTCCAAATGGAAGTGATCATCCCTGTCCCCTTGGAGTGGGGACTTTGGAGTGAGCAGGGCATGTTCATGCCATTATGTAGTCATTTGGAATGCACTTGGCAAAAGGAGCGATGTCATTTCCTCATTATCTTCAGCTGGGATGTTCCTGTGACAACGCTGCACGGTGTCCGTCAGCAGATGACGCTGTTTTAATGTCATAAATGACTTTTTATTGTTGTTAGCATAACTGTTGCAAATAAACTTTTTTTTTTTTTTTTTAAAGTTTTTCAAATATGCTATATAATATATAAAAAATTATATATATATAATTTTTTTTTTTTTTTTATGCTGGTGTCCATCAGCGAATCTGCTGACGGACGCCATGCAGCGTTGTCACAGGAACATCCCAGCTGAAGATAATGAGGAAATGACATTGCTCCTTTTGCCAAGTGCATTCCAAACGACTACATAATGGCATGCACGTGCCCTGCTCACTCCAAAGTCCCCACTCCAAGGGGACAGGGATGATCACTTCCATTTGGAATTTGCCCGGGAACCGTTCGGTACACGGTACGCGTATCTTTACACCCTTAGATACAAGTGAATTAATGTGAATACAAACCTTCACATTAGGAAGTTTTCTTTTAGGACAGTAGACAAAATGGCAGTTGAAAAAAAATGATGGGGTTAAAACTGAAAACCAGCAATGCTTTGACCCATCAAGCAGGAAACTTTGTGAGGAGGTGTATTATTTCTATTGTCAGTTACACTTAACCCAGCAGTGGTTTACGCAAAAAATACCCAACACTATGAAAATAACAAAATGACCCAAAAGGCTAAACCCAGTGACTGAATAAAAAAATAATAATAAATATAGCTGCAAGCAGCGATGGCGGGCTCAAGCCATCAGTGCAAACGCCGCTCCGGTGGCATCAGGAAAATTGTGCCCAGCGGGCACATGCATTTACAGTAACTCTATGGCAGTCTGGTTTTAAGGATTCGGCCATTAAAGGGTTAATCCAAACCATCAAGACACACACACACACACAGAACAATATATAAAACTTTAGTAACACTTTTAATAAGGTTTCAGTTATTAACATTAACTATATTAATTAACATGAACAATAATTATATAGCATGTCAATGTCAGTTAATAGTCAAAACTTAAAAAAAATTTTTTTATCTGTTAACATTAGTTAATGCACTGTGAACTAAAATCAGCAAACATTAATAAATTCTGTGAAAATATATTGTTCATGTTCATTTACTAATGTGTACAAATTACACCTTATTATAAAGTGTTACTAAAACCTTTATTGATTTACACTGTGTGCACAATTATTAGGCATGATTTATTTCCAAGCACATTTTACCAATTACCAACGACATCAATCTTAATAACTACCATTAATTTTGTATTTAATCATTTATGAGTGATATATAATTGTCCATGAAGGCTGGAAAAGAAAAACTCCTTATATTATTAGGCAATTCTTTTTTTTACAGATGAAATGAGCCAAAAAAGAGTTGTAACTCAGACTGAAAAGTCAAAAATTATTAAATCCCCATGAGAATTATTCAAAACTATTGCAATACAGAAATTGCAAAATTAAGACATTACCATTGGACAAAAAATGCTGACTGGGACAGTGGGGTTAGAAAAAAAAATAGGTGGAGAAAAGACACAAGTTAACTGCAAAAGAATTAAGAATTAAGACTTTTCAGAATAGAAGATGGAATAAAAATGAGCTCCCCAAACTTACTGCTAGATTCTGGAACAGGGGTCAGGAACCTTTTTTGACCAAAGAGCAAAATTTTTATTTTTGGTTAAGAGCCATTTTTCCAAAAGAGCATATATATATAAAATAACGTTTTAAGACTAACTTTTTGGAAAATAAAATACACAAATATGCAACTAACCATCATAAAAAAAATATTACATGATGCTGTTTACACATTACTTTCACTGAAAAAAAAAAAAATCTACAATATATATCCATCTTACCATAAGAACCAAAAAAAATCCATATTCAAATCAATATAACCGACTTCCTGTTCATCGTAGCTGATGACTGTGAATTAGAAAGTTGTCCGTCTTGATAAGAACAATTTATGTACCAAGTTTGGTGTCTGTAGCTAAAACTTACCCCCCCCACTTTTGACAAAAGGTGGCGCTATAGAGTGGCTCCTCCACGCCCTTTCATGTGCTTTTGCCATTGTCTAGCTATCATTAATACTGATATGTGTTTTGAGTTTCATGTAATTCTGAGCATGTTATCTGCCTCAAAATCTCTAGAACAGAATATTCAAGTTTGACACGTTGCCATGGCAACACTATGTTAGATATCAATATCCCCACAACAGATTTACATCGGCCGTGTTTTGTCAATATTCTGATGAAGTCTGAAGCAAATCGAGTAAAAATAAGATGCTGAATTCAAAGCATTTTGAAAATAACACACTTCCTGCTGCCAGTTGGTGGCGCTATAACTTTGACTCCTAATAGTTACATATATGCGATCGGCATCATACATCGAACAAACCGATGAAGTTTGATCAAACTCAGGTAATGTATGTGAATGTTATTAGACATTTCCTGTTTCTCATTTCTCGCCATAATTTCAACGCCTCGCCACGGACAAACCGTTCGAGATATCAAAAATATCTTCGCAATTTAGCATCCCCAATGTCTTGAGATCATGTTCACCGAGTTTTGTGGTGAACGGGTGGAGTTCCTCAGAGGAGTATATCAAATTCCAGAGCATGTGTTTTTCACAAAAGCCTAAATAGCCAACTTCCTGTTGGGCGGAGCTTATGACATGCAGTGCGAAAGTTGTTTGGTTTGATGAGATCTACATGTGTACCAAGTTTCATATGAATACGCGCAAGTATGGATGATATATGGCCCTCAATATTCCAGTGGGCGCTGTAGAGCCCCTGTGCCACGCCCGTGTATCAGTCTCTGCCCGGCCCTAATGGCCGCAGATTCCAAGGTGTGTGCCAATTTTCAAGACTTTTTAAGCATGTTAAGGGCCCCAAAAGCCCCTGAACCCTGGGAAAAAAATTAGAGGAATAAAGAAAGAAAAAAAAAATTAAAGCTGCAAGCAGCGATGAAAGGGCCCTCGCACCCGGGCTCACCACCAACCGGTGGCCATAGGAGAACAGCGAACATTGGGCCATATGCTTATAAAAGGGTAAATATTTGTGCCACATTTCCTGCTGCCAACTGGTGGCGCTATGATTATAACTGAATATCGGCATGTAAATGTCTTCAGGGCAGGATTCTTACCAAACATGCAAAGTTTCGGGCAGATCAGACATTGCATGTTTAAGTTAGTGTAAAAGAAGTAATTTCCTGTTGCCAGCAGGTGGCGCTAAGACTATAAACAAATATTGGCCTAAAGATGAGTTCAGGCCAGGACCCATATCAAACACAAGAACTTTGGGCAGACCGGATATTGCATGTTTAAGTTAGTTTAAAACAAGTAATTTCCTGTCACCAGCAGGTGGCGGTATGATTATAATTGAAATATTGGCCTTAAGATCTGTTGAGACTAGGAATCTTATCAAACATGTGAAGTTTAGGGCAGATCAGACATTTCATGTTTAAGTTAGTTTAAAATAAGTCATTTCCTGTTGCCAGCAGGTGACGCTATAATTATAATTGAATATTGGCCTTTAGATGTGTTCAGGCCAGGACTCTTATAAAACATGTGAAATTTGGGGCAGATTGGGCATTGTATGAAAGAGTTACAACAACTTCCTGTTTCATAGTATTAATAGCATCCTTTATCACATAGTAAGTGTTGCTAGCATGTTTGAGAATATTTCTAGCATGATTTGCACACAATGGCATATTTTACGGTGTTGCTAATAGTGCATAAAAGTATTAAAATATGTCACTTCCTGTTGTCAGTAGGTGGCACTATAACTATAACCAAATATGAGCATGTAGATATCTTCAGGCCAGGACAGGCAGATTGGACATTGTATTCACGAGTTACAGTAATGTTCTACTTCACTGCATTAATAGCATGCTTTAACACTGAGCTAAGTTTTGCTAGCATGTTTAAGCATGCTTATAGAATTTTGCCAGCCTATTTACCACGTTGATGCTTTTTATTATTTTGCAAGGAGTCCATAACAGTGTTAAACATGCCACTTCCTGTTGCCATCAGGTGGCGCTATGACTATAATCAAAAACAGGCATGTTGATGTGTTCAGGACTGGACTCTTGTGAATCTTGTGAAGTTAGGGGCAGATCGGATATTGCTAGCTTGAGTTACAGCAACTTCCTTTTTCACTGCATTAGTAGCATGCTTTAGCACTTAGCTAAATGTTACTAGCATGTTTTAGTATGTTTTTAACATGTTGCCAGTGTATTTAGCACTTCCTGACACTTTTTAATATGTTGCCAGGAGTCCATAACAGTGTTAAACATGACACTTCCTGTTGCCAGTAGGTGGCGCTATGACTATAACCCGAATAAGGGCATGTTGATGTGTTCCGGACAGGACTCTTGTCAAACATTTGAAGTTTGGGGCAGATTGATCATTGCTTGCCTGAGTTACAGCAATTTCCTTTTTTACGGCATTAGTAGCATGCTTTAGCACTTAGCTAAGTGCTACTAGCATGTATAAGTATGTTTCTAGCATGTTGCCAACCTATTTAACACTTGTTGACACTTTTTAATATGATCCTATGAGTCCATTACAGTGTTAACCATGTCACTTCCTGTTACAAGCAGGTGGCGCTATGTCCATAACTGAATTTGGGAATGGGTGTTTGTTCAGGGCATAACACCTATCAAACGTTTGAAGTTTGGGGCAGATCGGACATTGCTTGCCTGAGTTACAACAACTTCCTGTTTCATAGTATTAATAGCATGCTTTAGCACTTAGTTAATGTTGTTAGCATGTTAGGGAATATTTCTAGCATGTTTAGCACACAATGGCATATTTTTTTGTTTGCTAATAGTGCATATCAGTGAAAAACATGTCACTTCCTGTTGCCAGTAGGTGGCGCTATAGCTATAACCAAATATGAACATGTACATGTCTTCAGACCAGGACTCTAATCAAACTTGTGAAGTTTGAGGCAGATTGGACATTGTATGCTTGAGTTACAGTAATGTTCTATTTCACTGCCTTAATAGCATGCCTTAAAACTGAGCTAAGTGTTGCTAGCATGCTTTAGTATGTTTCTAGCATGTTTCCAGCCTATTTAACACTTGTTGACACTTTTTAATATGTTCCTAGGAGTCCATAACAGTTTTAACCATGTCACTTCCTGTTGCCGGCAGGTGGCGCTATGACTATAACTGAATTTGGTCATGAGTGTTTGTTCAGGACAGAACACCTATCACACATGTGAAGTTTGGGGCAGATCGGACATTGCTTGCCTGAGTTACAGCAACTTCCTGTTTCACGGCGAAACATCAAATTTGTCAGGCCGCCAGGGACACACCCCTTGACGAAAACTCAAAACCTTCGCAATTTAACATCACAGAGGTCTTATGATGACCCTCACCAAATTTGAAGACAATCTGATTAAAACTGTAGGAGGAGTTCGTCAAAGTACAAGGCATGGAAATGGCAAAAACTGCACAAAAATCCTACAGGAAATTCAAAATAACTTACTTCCTGTTGGGTTTTGGATTTTGTACCAAGAGACTTTTTTGTAGATAATGGTGTGCTACACGTGTGTACCAATTTTCATGCATGTACGTGAAACGTAGCTCGAGGCGCACTCCGTTGAAATTTAATAGGTGGCGCTATTGAGCCATTTTGCCACACCCACTTCTGAAACCTATATCAGATGTAAATTTCGCCAGTTCTGATGCATGTGCAAAGTTTCGTGAGTTTTGGAGCATGTTTAGGCCCTCAAAAATGTGACTCATTGCGGAGAAGAAGAAGAAGAATAATAATTAAAGCTGCAAGCAGCGATGAACGGGCCCTCGCACCCGGGCTCACCGCCAGCGGATGGCTTTTGTAAAACAGCGAACGGCGAGATATATGCGTTTAATGTGGGAAATATAAGAGAAATATGTCAAAGTCATTTATATGTGCCAATCTTCCTGCTGCCAGCTGGTGGCGCTATGACTATAACTGGATTTTGGCATGTACATTTCTTCAGTCCAGCACTTTTATCAAGCGTATGAAATTTAGTTCAGATTGAACATCGAATGTTTGAGTTAGTATAAAGCATGAGGTGTCCTATTGCCAACAGGTGGCGCTATGATTATACTGAATATTGGCCTTTAGATATCTTCAGGCCATGACTCTTTCCAAACATTTGAAGTTTGGTGCAGATTGGACATAGCATGTTTAAGTTAGTGTAAAACAAGCCATTTCCTCTTGCCAGCAGGTGGCGCTATGATTATAGTGGAATATTGACCTTCAGATGTGTTCAGGCCAAGACTCTTTTCGAATATGTGAAGTTTGGGGAAGATCGGACATCTTATGCCTGAGTTACAATAACTTCTATTCCCATGGCGAGACATCGAACTTTGTCATGGCGCCATGGCCACACCCTTTAATGAAACCTCAAGATGTTCACAATTTAACATCGCAAAGGCCTTTAGATTAGACTGACCAAAAAAAATTATAAAATGTCATACAATTTCTAGGAGTAGTTTGTTACGGCGTAAATCATGTCACTTCCTGTTGCCAGCAGGTGGCACTATAGCGATATCTGAATATTGGCATGTAGATATATTCAGGTCAGGAGTCTTCTCAAACATGTGAAGTTTGGGGCAGATTGGACATTGTATGTCTGAGTTATAGCAACTTCCTTTCTCATGGCGAAACATCGAAATTTGTAAGGCCGCCACAGACACACCCTTAAACGAAACCTCAAGATCTTCGCAATTTAACATCGCAAAGGCCTTTAGATTACACTGACAAAGTTTGGTTTTGATCTGAATAAATCTCTAGGAGGAGTTCGTTAAAGTACAACCCCTGAAAATGTCAAAAACGACACAAATTTTGCAGAGAAAATTCAAAATAACTGACTTCCTGTTGGGATTCGAATTTCGTACCAAGAGACTTTTTTGTAGGTATTGGTGTGTTACATGTGTGTACCGATTTTTGTACATGTGCGTGAAACGTAGCTCGAGGCGCACTCCGTTGAAAATGTATAGGTGGCGCTATCGAGGCATTTTGCCACACCCAATGGAATATTGGCCTTCAGATGTGTTCAGGCCAGGACACTTATCAAACATGTGAAGTTTGGGCAAGATCGGACATTTTATGCCTGAGTTACAATAACTTTTATTTCCATGGCGAGACATCGAACTTTGTGACGGCGCCATGGACACGCCCTTTAACGAAAACTCAAGATCTTCACAATTTAACATCGCACAGGCCTTTAGAATAGAGTGACTGAAAAAAAAAATTATGTCATAAAATTTCTCGGGGTAGTTTGTTACAGCGTAAAATATGTCATTTCCTGTTGCCAGTGGGTGGCGCTATGACTATAACTGAATATGGGCATATCAATCTGTTCAGGTCAGGAGTCTTATCAAACATATGAAGTTTGTGGCAGATTGGACATTGTATGTCTGAGTTATAGCAACTTCATTTTTCATGGCGAATCATCGAAATTCGTCAGGCCGCCACGGACACGCCCTTCAACGAAAACTCAAGATCTTCGCAATTTAACATCGCAAAGGCCTTTAGATTAGGCATACCAAATTTGGTGTTGATCTGAATAAATCTCTAGGAGGAGTTCGTTAAAATACAAGGCATGCAAATGACAAAAATGATGCAAAATTTGCTCATAAAATTAAAAATAACCGACTTCCTGTTGGGTTTCGGATATTGCTCCAAGAGTCTTTTTTGTAGGTACTGATGCTTTACATATGTGTGCCAACTTTCGTGCATGTACGTGAAACACAGCTCGAGGGCTGTTGATTTTTTTACGATAGGTGGCGCTGTCGAGTCATTTTGCCACACCCTCTTCTGAAACCTATATCAGACGTAAATTTTCACCAGGTCTGACGTGTGTGCAAAGTTTCAGGACTTTTCGAGCATGTTTAGGCGATTCATTTTGGAGAAGAAGAAGAAGAAGAAGAAGAAGAAGAAGAAGAAGAAGAAGAAGAAGAAGAATAAACGAAGCAGATACAAGAGGGTCCTCACACCATCGGTGCTCGGGCCCTAATAACAATGATAATAATTGTTCCCTTTCAGTCAGTCACGTTCTACGTTACGTCAGAAACAGACTGACGAATGGGGTCTCGCCCGAGAGCCCAATCACCTTCGAGTGGTTACAAAACGAGCCAATGGTACACAATGTACCTTGGTCTGCGGGATTTGCATCGCGAGCTTGGCCCTGCTGTGTGGATATATAAGGAGCAGCGAGCCAATGAGCCAGCCTCCTCGGGCCACACCCCCCTCACAAACGCCACAGCCGGTTGAGTTTCTGGATGAGTTTGCTGGACCCTCTCAGGCTCCTGACATCTCATTCGGGGCTCAGGAGGAAGACCTTATGTCGATCGCTGCATCACAAGGCGGGCTTGAGTCCTCGGGAGATGAGGATTCGGCTCCGTTGCCTCCCTCGGGAGTGCCAGCGATGCCCGAGTCTGATCCCGAGCTGACATCCGTGCTTTCCCGGGCAGCTAAGAGCATCGGGCTTGAGTGGAATCCTCCACCCTGTCCCGAGCGCTCAAGGCTGGATGATTGGTTCCTGGGGGCTGCTCGTACTGATCGCCAGCACCCCCCACTGGTTCCTTTCTTTCCAGAAGTGCACCAGGAAGTGACCAGTTCATGGAAGGCACCTTTAACTGCCCGAAACCGTTCTGGTGCTTCCTCCGCCTTCTCGTTCTGGTGCTTCCTCCGCCTTCACTGCCCTTGATGCCCTTGAGGACTCAAGCCCGCCTGGATTCCCCCAGTGGAGCGATCTGTTGCGATGCAACTGTGTCCTCAGAGCACCTCCGCATGGCGTGGTGGTCCCAAGCTTCCCTCCAAGGCCTGTAAGTTCTCATCCACGCTTGTGGCCAAGGCTTACAGAGCTGTGGGTCAGGCCGCTTCTGCCCTGCACACCATGGCCAGACTTCAGGTCTACCAGGCCAAGGTGCTCAAAGAGCTGCACGGGGGCAGTGCTGACCCAGGGGTTTTGCAGGAGGCGCACACTGCTACTAACCTCGCTCTCCGGGCGACGAAGGTTACTGCGCGCTCCTTGGGTCAGGTGATGTCCACTTTGGTGGTCCAAGAGCGCCACCTATGGCTAAACCTGGCAGACATGAGGGAGTCTGATCGGTCTCAGCTCCTCAACTCCCTGGTCTCCCAGGCTGGCCTCTTCAGCGACGCGGAGGAGAATTTTGCCCAGCAGTTCTCTGCCGCCCAGAAGCAGTCTGAGACCACTAAACACATCCTGCCCCGGCGGCCCACTGCTACCTCCACACTGCCGCTGGCGCAGCCACCTCAGCCTGCTCGTTGTCCAGGGTGCCCCCCTGTGGTCTCCTCCACTCCCGCTCAGCCACAGCAGCAGCCTTCACCCCTGGCCGCAGCGAGGAGATGGCCGAAGAAGTACAGTGCAGCCCGTCTCTGCCCCTAAACCTGCCAAGGGTCAGGCCAAGTGGCGTTCCTGAGATGGGCGACCCGGAGTTGGGGATGTTACCTCATCAGGAGATGGTAGCAGGACCACTCCTTCCCCCGGAGGAGGGCCGGGGGAGAATCCATTGTTATCGTTCTCTTTTCTCTCTCACTCAAGATGGCGGCGCGTCCTCACGCAGTGGCTTCTCTCTGTCCCGACAGAACGGTGTTTTTGTGTTTTTTGTCTTGTGAGTCGCAGTGTTTTTGTACGTCATCATCGCGTCTATCTGTCTTTAAGCGCACATACAGTCGTGAGTTTCTGCTGGATGTCGGCAGAGCCGCATTTTTAGAGTTAAACTCCGCGCACGCGGAACAGCTGCGAGATCTCGGACTGCTCCGGAGGCCTACATCATCATCGACCCCCACTGCTGCATCTCGCCCACAGCGGAGGCGCCACAAGCGTGTCAATCCGCTTGCTGCGCCATTCCACTCCACGGCTTGGATACGTGCACTATTTCCCTCAGGTGAGTTCCTCAGTTCAGAACCCTGGGTTCCTCCAGTACTGTTGATGTCCAGCACTTACATTTACATTTACATTTATGCATTTAGCAGACGCTTTTATCCAAAGTGACTTACACTGCATTCAGGCTATAAATTTTTTTACCAGTATGTGTGTTCCCTGGGAATCGAACACACAACCTTTTGCACTGCTAACACAATGCTCTACCACTGAGCCACAGGAACACACTTGCGTACATGCCCTATCGGTCAGCCCTGTGTGGGACTAGGTGCCTCCATGTGTTGTGATTCCCCTTTCTGGGCAATCCCACGTGTCTATCTCCACAGTAAGTCTCTTCGTAGCATGTGTCTTTGTGCAAGCACCTTGCCAGCTCTGTCATTGAAACTTCCACCCTGCGGGCTGGGTACCTCAGAATTCATGTGTATCACCACCTCTCGGTTGATACCTGCCTTGTACGTCCTCCTATGAGCAAGCAGCCTGCTAGCATACGTCCAGCTGGTATATGCTACCCAGTGTATTTTTTGTCAGGCATAGGCCCTCACTCGTACTGGCCTCACGACAGGGTGCTATCACTCACACGGGTCACTGGAAGACAGCCATGTGCTGTTTTGTAAGGGACCCCATTCGTCAGTCTCTTTCTGACGTAACGTAGAACATGACCGACTGAAAGGGTACGTCTATGTTACGTATGTAACCTTCGTTCCCTGAAGGAGGGAACGGAGACGTTACGTCCCCTTGCCACATCGCTGTTCTGCTGAATGGCCGGATCACTGGGCTCGGCTCCTCAGCGAAGACTTGAATGTGAGTTGCTTGCGCTGCTCCTTACATACCCACACAGCGGGGCGGAGCTCGCGATGCAAATCCCGCAGACCAAGGTACATTGTGTACCATTGGCTCATTTTGTTACCACTCGAAGGTGATTGGGCTCTAGAGCAAGACCCCATTCATCAGTCTCTTTCTGACGTAACGTCTCCGTTCCCTCCTTCAGGGAACGAGGGTTTCATACGTAACCTTGACATTTTTTTAGGATTTTTTTTTTTTTTTTTTTTTTGCAGTTTAACCTAGATATACAAAAATGATTTTACTTTTACAATTAATGTGGTTTTGTACATATGTATATGTATATGGTTATTAAGTTTTATAATAACAACAGTAATTATCTGTAATTAATCTTTTTTATCATTCTTTAAAGATAATTATTCTATTTTCAAGGTGTATTACTGTATTCTGACAATTGTTATATGTTAAAAGTAAAAGATTTCATGGAATTATAAAAAGATTTTGTGTATAATTACAGGAATAACCTATAATTATGGAATAGGAAATTACTGTTTTTTTTTAAGGTTTATCTACTTTTTTTTCTGACAGTTTTTTTCTTTTTTTTTTTTTAACAGACATTTTCTGGAGCCCCTGCTGCCAGAAAATTACTATTTTTTTATGATTTATTTTTTTACAGCGTATATTTTTTTCGTGGCCCGGCAAAACATACCAATTTGAAAAACTAACGGAATGCATAGTTGATGTAAAAAACTGGATGACGAGTAACTTCTTACTGTTAAATTCTGAAAAAAAAAAAAACACCTGAAACCTTTGCATGTAATAACCTAGAACACTGTCTAAGACTCGATGGCTGCTCTGTCAATTCTTCTTCATCAGTTAAGGACCTAGGTGTTCTATGTGATAGCAAGCTTTCATTAGAAAGCCACATTTCTAGCATTTGTAAAACTGCATTTTTCCATTTTAAAAATATATGTAAATTACAAATGTCAAAATACAAAAACGTTAATTCATGCGTTCATGACCTCAGGGTTAGATTATTGTAATGCTTTACTGGGTGGTTGTTCCTCACGCTTAATAAACAAACTCCAGCTGGTCCAAATTGCAGCAGCTAGAGTTCTTACTAGAACCAGGAAGTATGACCATATTAGTGTGAAGTTGTTTGTTTAATAATCATTGTATTCTGTTTCTGCATGTTTTTGCCAAGGACTTTTATTTTGGTCTGGCGTCCTCCGAGAAGGAGGATTTTGTAATGTGAAGGGAAGTGGGAAAAAAAGAGAGTAGAGTGTGGCGGGGTCGTAGACTAGTGTTGCTCTCCTCCCCAGTTCAAGGACTTCGCTCAATAAAGTTACTAGCCTGCGATATTTTCAAGTCCATCGTCTTTACTCACATCAACCCACGGGTAGCTAAACCCCATGCCTTACATATTTATTGGTGGCAGCGGTGGTTGTCTCTGGCGTCTTTGGAAGTTGCTGTTGGACTGGTATGATGACAAATACTAAAATATATGATAATCACTGCCCTTTCATCATATATGCTGGATCAGTTGTACTAGTGGATTCATTTTAGACTGAAACGCGTTTTGCTTTATGTTACATTTCAATTACATGGACTGTATTCCGACGGACTATTTATAACTTTAAAGCAGTTTTGTTGTTTTCACCATTGTGTGAGTTTTCATTTCATGTTCAGTTATATATTTCTTTCATTTTTTTTTTATTTCGGAGAAAGAAAAAAGTAAAACAAGACGTATGCAACGGGACCATTAGAAGTTGGCTTATTGCCAGGATTGAATAGCGCTCACTTTTCTGACACATGTGCACGTTACTCCCTCCTGTGGCGGACTTTGGTCACTGCACATAGCCTCAGAACCAAAGCAGACAGTATTGAAAATAAGACTTGAAAAAAAACAAAAACCTTCCTTGTGTTCGTCGGCCTTCACTACATTAAGTCTAACCTGCAAACCATCTTTGCAGGTTAGACTTTGCTGGATTGAACTAATACAACACTGCATTCACTCTTTTTAAACATGGCAGAGGACAATGTAACAAACCCGCAAGTGCACTTCAGAGCTGTTTTACCTCCAGACTTCACTGGAGATGGCAACGAAAGCTTTTCTCAATGGGCTCGTCGTTTTCAAGTATGTTGTAAGACCTCTGATATGGACAAACCTCAGCTTGCCAAAGTACTTCCTTCAAGATTGGCAGGTGCTGCATTCAGTTACTGGGATAGTTTGTCGGATGATATAAAAGCTAATTACAACACCACTTGTAGCAAATTAGCTGCAGTTTTCGATCAAAAACAGCTATTAAGAACCTTTCAAACTTACTTGAATGCCAGGCCGCGTCTGAGTAACGAGCCATTGGAAGTCTATGCTGCCGAATTGACCCGCCTTGTTCACCAAGCTTTTCCAGACTATGGAGAATCAGCCATCAAAGGTGAAATTTTGCGACGTTTTATAGCTGGACTTGAACCTGCATTGCAAACTAAGCTGTATGAGTTTGGTGTTACTACACTTGAAGATGCGATTAAAGTAGCTGGTCGGTGTAAGAGAGCACGTTCTGCAGCCACTGAGTCTTTTCCTCTGCCGGGTCTGCTGCACCTCAACCTGCCATGGTACACAGCCTCACGACAGAGTCCACCAATATGCTTGCAGCGCAGCTCCATGACCTCCATCTGAAAGTAAACAAACTTCAATCTGTTGTTACTATGCTGACGTAGCCAAAGTCTCATTATACCAGTTCCATTTCATCTCCAGAACATCACTTTGCCTATCGTCGACGATCACCCTCACTAGACAGAGCTTAAAGTATACTGGCGACAGTTTCATAGACTGCATTTGCAGGATGGGAAAATCTACCGTTTTGCCTGTAACAAACCAAAAGAGTCACCTACTCTTCATGTAGTCATTCCCAGCAAAGCTGTCCCCCAGGTGTTACAGTTTTTACATGCACATTCCACTGTTGGTCACCTTGGTCATAAAAATACGCTTGCAAGAGCTAGAGAGCATTTCTACTGACCATACATGACTAGAGACATAGAGAACTACTGCCAACAGTGTGTCCCATGTCAGTCAAGATATATGCCAGTCCCACATCGTGTAGCTCCCCTGCAGACTTTTCATGCCAGTCATCCTTTTAAAAAGGTGGCAGCTGACATTACTGAGCTTCCTGTGTCACCATCAGGCCATAAATATGTCCTCATTCTCCAAGACTATTTCACCAAGTATGTGAATTTGTACCCTGTGAAAGACCAAAGAGCTGTAACAGTTGCACATTGTATTTTTGAACAGTATGTCACAGAGCATGGTGTTCCTGAATGCCTTCATATAGATCAAGGCCGTCAGTTTGAAGCAGATTTAATCAAGGAATTGTGTTCCAAGTTGGGTGTCACAAAAACCAGGACTTCTCCTTATCATCCTGAGGGAGATGGTTTAATCGAAAGATTCAATCGCACCCTGAAAGATCAGTTGAGTAAATGTCTGTATCAGCAAACAGAGCCATGGGATACCATGTTAAGGGCAATCCAGCTGTCTTATAATACTAGTGTACACAGCAGCACTGGATACACCGCTTTCTTCCTTGTGCATGGACGTGAAGCCAGATTGCCAGTTCATGTACTCTTCTCTTGTCCTACTGAACCTTCCAGTGCCTCTGCCAGCACCCCAGCAGAGTATGCTACGTCTGTCTACAGGAAATTGCAGTTTTATTTCAAGTTCCATCAGGAGAATCAGGAACAAGCTCATGAGCAGCAAAAAGCTCAATATGACAAAAAGGTCAAATATATCTCATACAATCTGGAAGACTTGGTTTGGTTGAATGATCCTGCTCATTCCGGGTGTAAACTGGCCCCACGTTGGAAAGGACCCTACATTGTAACACAAACTGTTCAGCCTAATGATGGTTATTCTGTACTGTATGCCATTCAGCCAAAAGGTTTTCCTGAAAAGACACCACAAGTGGTACATCATAACCGTCTTAAACCTTACCTGTCTTCCACCTATCAGCTTGGACAAACAGTCTCGGATGCATCATTTCCCATTGCACAGCCTGTTGAAAGGGAAGTACCCACTAGTACTTCTAATTCCTATACACCTGCTATCCAGGAGAACTTGCCTTCTGTTGTCTTTACTGGTGAGGTCCCCAGTCAGAGTCCAGCTAGGTCTTTGCTTTCGGGACAGTCCCCTGTGAACTTTACTCAAAACACTGGACACTGTATCCTCAAAAGTGAACCATCCTACAATGGCTCCGCATGGTGTGCTGGACCCTAGACCGTTAGGTCGCAGGCCTGTCAAATTGCCCACAAGGTTTAAAGATTATGTTGTGAAATAAGAGAGAAGAAAAAAATAATAATAACTTATTGTTAACAAGGTAAGAGAGGACCCAAATGCGATTGAACAAAAATAGAGTCTTTAATGTGAACTCCGGTAGTCAACAATGTGAAACTCAAATGTTCTTCTGAGAAAAAGGCAACTTAGCAACCCGCAGAGAGGGTGATAGAAAACAAAACAGAAATGACAGCAGGTGACTTGAATAGGCACCTTTGGCAGCAGTCTGGGTCTGTAGTGATATCGGCGACCGACCGCTGGTCTCTCAAAGCAGATGCAGGTAGCGGGGCAGGCAGGGATGGATGGTTCACTCCCGGCATCAGGCAAATCTGGACAGAATACAAATGTGAAGGCGATAAACAGAGAACAGGAAGGGTTACCAGGCAGGTCTCAACAGGACAAGACTGGACGGG
The DNA here is from genome assembly GCA_024542945.1 of allo-octoploid hybrid of Carassius auratus x Cyprinus carpio. NCBI lineage: Eukaryota > Metazoa > Chordata > Actinopteri > Cypriniformes > allo-octoploid hybrid of Carassius auratus x Cyprinus carpio. The sequence goes on along the minus strand of CM045014.1, from coordinate 40,423,150 downwards.
ACTAGAGCAGAGACTGACAGGATAGTTGTCTGCTTCTTGCGAGAAAAACTCAAACGAGAATCTGACAAAGGAGGCAGCGAAAACAGAAGGAGAAATAGGGGAGCAATCAGAGGGGAAAAAGGGAAAAGGTGGGAAGAGAGTAAACGAGGTAGTCAGATAAGATGAAGAACAGCTGGAGAAAGAGAAAGTAACCTAAAACGACCAGCAGAGGGAGACAGAGTAAAAAGAACGAACAAGACATGACAAGACATAACACTTATCAGTTCTTTGTTTTAGAACCTTTGCTGCAGTCCAAATAAACACCCTGTATTGTGTTTATTGAAAATTTAGCACCAATAATCTGCACATCGTTTTGTCTAGTTTAAGGACATTGTTACTTTCTGTATGTTGAAAATGTGGATGTTTCTTTCTCCACAGGGTAACTAATGTGAAGTTGTTTGTTTAATAATCATTGTATTCTGTTTCTGCATGTTTTTGCCAAGGACTTTTATTTTGGTCTGGCGTCCTCCAAGAAGGAGGATCTTGTAATGTGAAGGGAAGTGAGAAAAAAAGAAAGTGGAGTGTGGCAGGCTCGTAGACTAGTGTTGCTCTCCTCCCCAGTTTAAGAACTTCGCTCAATAAAGTTACTAGCCGTCGATATTTTCAAGTCCATCGTCTTTATTCACATCAACCCACGGGCAGCTAAACCCCACACCTTACATTAGCCCAGTTCTGTCAACACTGCACTGGCTACTTATTAGACATTGTATAGATTTTAAAATATTGCTTATTACAAATTATATATATTATATATATTATAAAATATACATTATAATGCCCTGAATGGTTTAGCACCTCAGTATTTGAACAAGCTCTTATTACATTATAGTCCTCCACATCTGCTATGTCGTCAAAGCTCTGGCAATTTGATAATACCTAGAATATCAATATCAATTGCGGGTGGCAGATCTTTTTCCTATTTAGCGCCCAAACTCTGGAATAACCTACCTAACATTTTTCAGGAGGCAGACACACTCTGTCAGTTTAAATCTAGTTTAAAGTTTTTAACATGGCTAACACATAGCACAATAACACATTTCTAATATTCAAATCCGTTTAGGCTGCAGTAATTAGGTCAACCGGAACGTGGAACACTTCCCATAACACCCGATGTACTTGCTACATCGTTAGAAGAATGTCATCTACGCTAATATTAGTGTGTTTCTTTCTTATTCCGAGGTCACCGTAGCTACCAGATCCAGTCTGTATCCAGATCAGATGGTCACTGCAGACACCCAGATCCAGTACGTCTCCAGCCCAGATGGTGAATCAGCACCTAGAGATGACCTCAACAGCCCTGAATGTCAGCAGAGACCATGACAAGTAGATGAGCCCCAGAGACAGATCCCCAGTGAATACCTTGTCTCCTAGAAGGCCCGGGGACAAGACCACAGGAACCAGTTAAGTCCTCTGTGCAATGTGACTTTGCTGCAACCTGGAATTGAATGCTGGTTTTGTCTGGCCAGAGGAGAACTGGCCCCCCGACTGAGCCTGGTTTCTCCCAAGGTTTTTTCTCCATTCTGTCACCGATGGAGTTTTGGTTCCTTGCCACTGTCGCCTCTTAGCTTGCTAAGTTGGAGACACTCAATATCCAGCAATATCGTCAACTTGATTGCACAGATACTATTTAAACTGAACTGAGCTTGATTATGGCATCATTGAATTCAATGATGAACTGCCTTTAACTGAAAATTGAGTGTTTACTATTGTCATTTTGCATTATTGAAACACTATTTTCCTATTTAATACTGTAAAGTGCTATGACACAATCTGTATTTTTAAAAGTGCTATATAAATAAAGGTGACTTGACTTGACTTGACATGTCAATACTGAAAAATCAAAGAAAGGAATTATTTGCATGGAGGGTTGCTCAGGATAATGGGATCTGCAATGTATTTTCTAGCTAATATTAACCAAGCTAGCTTCATTATATTATAAATAGACTAGTGTAATTACATTATTATTATTATTATTATTATTATTATTATTATTATTATTATTATTATTATTTAAACATCACTACTAACAGGTGCTGAACAGGTACTCAAGGTTGAGCAGACAGCGGCATTCAGCTCAGAGGGCAGCCGAGGCCAGGACTCTGATAGTGGACAACTCCATTATCAGAAACATCTGATGCAGAAATACAACAACACACTGCCTTCCTCAAGCAACCGTTTCTGATGTGAACAAGGAACTTCAGAAAATTCTAATGAAGCACAAGACTGCACATCGAATCATCATCCATGTGGTTAAGAATGATATTTGGAAAGAGCAGTCAGAACTCCTTAGGAAGGACTTTAGTGAACTCTTTGAAACACTTAAAGTTCAGTCGTTACTCAGTGGACCACTCACAGCAAAGAGAACTAATATATGTTCACTGTTGCTTGAGCTAAACACATGGCTACAAAGAATCTGCAGTTTAAAATTAGTCAATTTCATCGACAACTTCAATCTTTTCTGGGACCATAGACAACTGTTAACCCTCTGAGATCTAGAGGGTTTTGGGGGCCTGGAGAAATTTTGACATCCCCTGACTTTTGTGCTTTTTTCAGTTGCTTATAAATAGATACATGGCTAAAGTCTAATAACACTGTAATCAGTACAAACTGGGCTACAATAATACGTAAATAGCATGTATGTACATGATTGTGTTTTTGAGAAAACGTACTCTGTTAAGAATGTAACCTCGGTTCCCTGAGATATGGAACAAGAATTGCGTATAGCGAAAAGCTCCTTTTTTCCTCGATACTGAAGCCTTTTTTCAATAACGCAGTGCAACTGCACTGCCATTGGTTTAATCTGTAAACTTTTTTAAACCAATGACAGCGCTGCGTAGCTGCGCGAGCCTGTGGCGATGCAGCGCGCCAAAGCCCGCCAAAATGGGCGGGGCGAGTGGCTATAAAAGCAGGCAAATCGCCAGAGGAAATCAGGTCATACGACTGAAGCGATGACACTGAAGCCGCAGCCTCGTGGCATGGCATATAACGCAGTTCTCATTCTGTATCTCAGGGAACCGAGGTTACGTTCGTAACTGAGTACATTCCCTTTCGATACTTCACTCATACTGCGTATGGGGAACGAATTCAACCACACCGTGCCATGGTAGGGAACGACAGGACATATCTTGAACACCCTGGGGTCCAGGGGATAAGTGAGAGGGCCGGAGCCGTCGATCACTTGACGCTACACTGCTAAGAGGGAGCTAGCTCCCTGGAGGTGGTATGATGACTGAGTCTGATAGAGGCCGTTGTATCAAACCGAAAGAACCTGAGCGTGCAAGGTCGGGATGTCCAGGTTATAGAATCTGACAAAAGTTGAGGGCGAGGACCAGCCGGCCGCCTCACAGATGTCCTTGATAGACACACCACTAGACCAGGCCCATGAAGAGGCCATCCCTCTAGTGGAGTGGGCTCTTACTCTTATGGGGCACTCAAGGCCCATAGAGGAGTAACATAGAGCGATAGCTTCGACTGTCCAACGCGAGAGGCGTTGCTTTGAGACTGAAGACCCCTTGGTGCGGCCACCAAAGCAGACAAAAAGCTGGTCAGATTACCTGAACGGCTGTGACCGCTCAATGTATATCCTCAAAGCCCTCACTGGGCAGAGTAAATCCAGCTCTCGCTCACCTGACAATGGAGGCAGAGCTGAGAGGGAAATTACCTGTGCTCTGAACGGCGTTGAGAGCACTTTAGGGACGTAGCCATGCCTGGGTTTTAAAATGACCTTCGAGTTATTGGGGCCAAACTCAAGGCATGCAGGGCTTACCGAGAGAACTGTATATTTTCGGGAAGGCAGAGGTCGACCTCTTCGCCTCAGAAAGCAACTCTCATTGCCCAACTTATTTTTCAAATAAGTGCCTCATTCGTGCACTTCGTGAAAGTGCGGGGAGCTAGAGACAGCCCAAAGGGAAGGACTGTATATTGGTAAGCCACACCCTCGATCACGAATCTCAAGAATCGTCTGTGATGGGGGGCTATCTGGATGTGAAAGTAAGCGTCTTTCATGGCCTGCCAGGCCTCGGCCCGCGTAACAAGAGACTGGATAGTGTCAGATGGCAGGCCGCTGACTAGGAGCCTGAACACTGACGAGTGTGGAAGAGGAAAATTGCTCTCTTTTTGAAAATGTGAAATATTTATTGTGTTCGTCATAATAACGGCGCTTTGTGTGGACGCAACAACGGTGGGCCCAGGTTGCATAGCAGGCAGGCGAGAGAGCTTCTGGGGTGGTCTGGCCGCGGCGGGACTTTGCCCCTTCCCCTTTCTTCCCCAACGATCAGGAGGATTTAGGGGGCGTCGGGTCCAGCACAATCCTTTGCTGGGGACCCTGACGTCTAGGTGGTTTAGCGTGCTTAGCGGGGCGAGCTGGGTGCTGCTCCTTAGGGGGCGCCGCCTGGGGGGTAGAAGGGACAGGCTTGCTCTGGTGCTGAGTCGGCGCAGTCCTGGGGCGACTCGAGGCAGAGGTGGAGCGCTTGGGCAGGAAGTGTCGCATGGCCTGGGATGACTACTGTGCCGCAGTGAAGCGCTCTGTAAAACCTTCTACAGCTGGCCCGAAGAGACAGGATGGAGAGACTGGGGCATCGAGAAAGGCCACTTTGTCGCTCTCCTTAATTTCCGTTAGGTTGAGCCAGAGGTGGCGCTCCAGCACAACCAGGTTGGCCATGGATCATCCAATGGCCTGGGCCATGGCTTTCGTGGCGCGCAGGGCCAAATGCGGAGGTCACAAAAAGCAGGTTCATCAGGGCTAGACTCATCCAGGGATGGAGAAGCTTTGCCTGGAACACTTGCAATATGGCCATGGTGTGTAGTGCTGAAGTGGCTTGGCCTGCAGAAGTGTAGGCTCTGCCGGCCATGGCAGAGGTTGTCCTGCAGGGCTTGGAAGGAAGGGCTCTCTTGCTTTTCCACCCCACAGACACGGGGGGGGGGCAGAGGTGAGCAGCCACAGCCTCGTCCAGGGGCGGCAATTGCTCATAGCACTTCTCCTGAGAGCCGTCTACTGAGGTGAGAGCTGCAGAGGATGAAAGTGCGTAGGCAGGCCGAGCAGGGGGCGCGCCACGACTTGGTCAGCTCATCATGAAACCTCAGGGAAGAACGGGGCAGAGCGCTGGTGGGGGGCCTGGCGGTGTCCTCCGTTTCAGAAGCCGCGAGTGACATGGAGTCATCAAGCGGCTCATCCTCCAATCCGCCGAAAGAGACTAGGTCGCTCGCTTCAGCCGAGGGACGCTGCTCTGGGCGTGAGAAAAGGACAGGGGACGTCTCTCTCAATGGAGAGGGTGAGGAACGCGGATGCTCAGCTCATGTGAGCTGAAGAGCGGCTGTCTTCGAGAGCTCTCGGCGGTCTCAGCTGATCCGCTGCGGTGCCTCTTAGACGTCGAGAGCTCGTTCCTGCGAAGGCTTTCAGTCGGGATCCAGCGAAGTGAAGTTGTCGCTGAGGGAGTGAGATCTGATTTCCTCTGGCGATTTGCCTGCTATTATAGCCATTCTCCCCGCCCATTTTGGCGTGCTTTGGCGCGCTGCATCGCCACAGGCTCGTGCAGCTACGCAGCGATGTCACTGGTTTAAAAAAGTTTACAGATTAAACCAATGGCAGTGCAGTTGCACTGCATTATTGAAAAAAGGCTTCAGTATTGAGGAAAAAAGGAGCTTTTCCCCATACGCAGTATGAGTGAAGTATCGAAAGGGAACAACGTTTATGCGTGGTTAGTAAAAAACTAAAATTTTGAAGTCACTGAAATAAGGTCATAAAAGACATACAGAACATCTGTTCACAGGCCTGTCAAAACTGGAGCTTGTAGCCTCGAATTTTTGCTTCAAAATGATGTGAAAATCATCTTGTTTACTCACTCACAGAAAACAATAGATTAATTTAAAATTTCTAAGACACATTTTGTTTCAAAAGGGCATATGTGAGTAGGCATAAACTATCATTAATATTTGTGTGATTCACACCTGAGAAAACAAAGACCCGCATAATGAGCTGCAGAATGAGCCTTTCAGTCAGGTATGTGACCTAGAGGGAAGAGTGACAAGAAAGAATGTGAGGACAAAATAAATGTATATATTTTTAGGTTTGTAGTTTATTTAGAATATATTTAATTATCACACAAAATAACTTGAGATTCACTTGCGAGTGCAGTTAAACAGTTTATTAGGAACAATCAAAGCTGACTTTCAAAGCTGAATTTTAGCATCATTACTCCAGTCACACAATCTTTCAGAAATCATTCTAATATTCTGATTTGTTACACAAAAAAAACATTTATTATTATTATTATTATTATTATTATTATTATTATTATTATTATTAATCATTTTGAAAAGAGATGATTTTTTTTAATTAATTGAAAGAACAGCATCGTTTCTAACATGATTATTGTATTTATCATCACTTGTGTGCTAAATATATATATATATATATATATATATATATATATATATACTGACTCCCAGCTTTTAAATGGTATAGTGTATATTGTTACACTTGGAGTAAGACTGGAGTAATGATGCTGACAATTTAGCTTTGATCACAGGAATATATTAAATTTTAAAATATAATCAAATAGAAAGCAGTTATTATAAATAGTAAAAATATTTCACAATATTACTGCTTTAGCAAATGCAACTTTCTGTATTTTGGATCAAATAAATGCAGGTTCATGTGTCATGTAGAAATATATAAATGAACATCACATACCTGGCATTTCCAAAATGTATATTGTTTATGTGCTCTGAAGGATATACTTTTTTTAAGGGATGTTGAAGAGATGGGAGTGTGCCTCACTTGGTCTTAGCTGTGTTCTAGGTTCCTGAGTGGGCTGCTTATTTGCATTGGCTCACTTTGCAACAGGTTATTATTTATCTGAAATAAAAAAAGTAAGCATGTTGTTTACGCAAATAAACTGCATTATTAACATTATTGTGATGGTCACTGATACTATTAGTAATTTACAGGAAAAAAAAGAACACAATTACCACATAGAACATTTATTTTCAGTGATATTTACAGCTTACGTGATAGACTTTTTATTTATTTATTTATTTATTTTTATACCAGAGCAGATATTGATGAACAGAAGCTTAATTACATTCTTGAAAACACAAGCATGCTTTGTATGAAGGCCTATACAATACATATAGTTCTAAACATATATGGCTATATTCGTGAACAGAGAATAGCCTATCTCAGTAAAGTTTTGTCTAATCATTTTTACTGACATTAAGCTAGCAACATTATAACTCATATTACTTTTATATCATATTGCTGTCTATGTTACAGAAAATTAAAAAAATAAAAATAAAAAAAAAAACCTTCCTGCCATCTTGAAACATTGAGATGATGTAAATGAAACTTCATAATGTTTCACCTGATTATACATTTAGTCAGGAATTATAGTCTGGAAAAAGTATAACTAGTAAAATGTGTACAAGTTATATGAAAACTAATACAAGTAGATTAATAATAAAAAAGACTTACTCATGTTTATCTCTGCTGGGTCAAGAAGCTTCGTTCTTTCTGAGGTAATCCAAATCTTATTCCTCTCAGCGGTCTTATTGAGGTGAATTATGTCTTATTCCTCTCAGCGCGAAGTGACCAGTAACAATTAAAAAAACGTGAAGTACAGTCTCGCTGTATTGTTTGCTCTGATGAGGGCGGTTACCCGTCGCGAGCTTCACGTGGACGCTTATAATAACAATAGCGTGCTCAGCGATATTCATAGATATAATGAAGGGAGACGTGAAAGACAGACATCGCGTTGTTTTAAATATGGATTACTTTACTTTTAAACTAAGCAAGTGCTACCAAAAAACAAAGTAGTAGTCTTGTCAAGCTTTCTATAGATATCTCTCTCATGTCTCTTCGTTGAGTATTCATTGAGTTACAGTTCATTTTAATGACACGTTTCCGAATAAAGATCACCGCAGACCAAGGCTGCAGACAGCACACCTTGTTTGTTTTCTTTATTTTATAAATGCACAAAGTTTTGTTGTTATTAGGTGTGGATACAAATAAAAGTAGACCCTTTACAGATTCGATTGATGTATTGCTCTTATCTGTACGATCAAAACTGAAAGTGTAATTTAAGTTCTTTTCGGGGTTATCAGGAGAAAATGCCTCAAAACGCGTATCCGCGTTAATCCACTTCACAGGGTTAAAACTGGATAGCCTCCAACCAAACAAACTTGGTGCAAGAGTGCTAAAGGACCATGTCTACTTCTCCCTCCGTCATCCTTCAGTAGTGTGTGCCAAACTACTCAACCTTAATGGCACACACACTCCTGGATAGAGTATGAGTGACGACAGGACTTCATACCAGCTTCCAAGTCATCATGTGGTTGACACATCCCACAAGGACACTGATAAGACCATGCAGCAAAAACAAGCACTGCTCATGGACACCATCCTGGCTGTGCACTGCCCACAGAACTCATCAGAGACAGACTGTGATGTATCAGAACAGCTCCAAGACTCAGCACCCAAGGACTTCTTTCTGGAAAACTGCCAGAAAATGTAGGAACTGGTTTATGCTGGGAACAAACTCTACCACTCTTTTGCTGCAAGCCCCCAGATATCAATTAAAAAACTGCAGGCCCAACAACCACCAAAGCCTGTGGGCCCAGCTCATCCTCATCCTCCTGTGAGAGCCGGTGCCACAACACCAGGGCCCAAACCCTACATCTGCTGTAGGTAAACCAAAAACAACTGATAGCAGCTCTCAGTGATGTCTCAGTGTCGGGTCCCCGCTATAATAGCAGCAACATTCACAAATGTTTACAGAACAAGCGGGAACCCAGTGTGCCTGCAGTTTTCTCTATTTCTGTTTTATCACATGATAAAAAGTCTAAGGCCTTCTCAAGCCATACTGCTGATCCAGCTAATCTGCGGCCTATTATGCATCAAACAAATATTGCTGTTGAGACAAAATGCAATGCCATCAAGTTAGCATTTTTAAACATTCACTCACTAAAAAATAAATCATTTCTAATCAACAACCTGGATTTTATGTTTCTAAACGAAACATGGCTAGAAGAGAGCTGCAGTGCAACATTCCTCAATGAAACAGCCCCTCCTAACTTTACTTTCATGAGTGTCTGCAGGTCTGTAAGGAGAGGTGGAGATGTAGCTGCTCTATTTAAAGATGTCTATCAATGCATGCGTCATTTGGCCAGTACATGTCTTTTAAAGAGCATGTTGGTAGATCCAGCACTTGTACTTCCCAGGCAGGCCCGACTTATCAATCTTTTCCAACCATTCTTCAACTTGCCTTCCGGTGCTGGAGATGCTGTTTCTGTCTGACAGGGAATCATCATACCACTTTCCAAGGCATCTAATTGGGTTCCCCTGGATGTTCGGGATCTCTTCCCCTTGAACAATTAGCTTGAACTTTCTAGTTGTTTTGCCCTTCTGGATCACCAGGCTCCTTGATTTTTTTGGCTTGAAGACCATCTTTGCCCAAGTGGCCATGCGATCCTATTCTGCCAGGACCCATCTTGCCTGCACATGAGTTGGTGTTATCACGGTAAGGTCATCCATGAATGCCCTAATTGCTGGTTGCTGACATCCTGCTGCGGTCTTCGGCCCTCTTGAATTGGTACTCGCTGCAGTTATGATCAGGTTAATTCCCATAATGAACAAGATGGGAGAGATTGTGCATCCTGTCACTATCCCCTTCTCCACTGGCTGCCACTTTGTCATGAACTTGGCAGACTGGAATCGTAGCTTGATGTCTCTCAGGTAGCTGGTTATCATACTCTGGATGTTAGATGGGATATGGTAGTAGTCCAAAGCGACTTGGATCAAGTTATGGGGAATAGACCCATATGCATTTGCAAAGTCAAGCCAGACAACTGTTAGGCTGCCTTTCTTCTCCTTTGCTTCTTGGATAAGTTGGCTGAGTACCCCTGTATGCTCCAAGCATCCTGAGAACCCTTCGACACCACCCTTCTGGATAGAGGGATAGTTAATATATCCATTCTGGGTCATGTAAGCGCTCATTCTCTTTGCAAGCACGGCAAAGAAAATCTTTCCCTCCACGCTAAGTAGGGAAATAGTTCGAAACTGGCTGATCTGTGTGGATCCCTGTTCTTTAGGTACAAAGCACCCTTCCTCCCTTCTCCCACTTGTTGGAATGGTTCTCTTGGACCAAATTACCCTCATAAGCTTCCATAGCCTTCGGAGGAGCTTGGGGCATTTTTTGTATACTTTGTACGGTATACCGCTGGGACCTGGAGTAGAAGATGATCTTGCGTGCTTGACTACCTCTTGAACCTCTCTCCATGATGGACACTCTATGCTTAGGGATTTTGTGGGTGGGTCGATGTTAATAAGCCCATGATTTCCTTCCAGGGCATCGTCTCTTGTAGGGTCACTGAATGCCTCCTCAACAGACTGCTCCACCGCCTCTTTGGAACTTATTAGAGTCCCAGACCTCGCCTCCCCCAGAAGTGATTTGGTGAAGCGGTAAGGATCCTTTATAAACTGGGCTCGAGCAGCTTCCTGCTTCTTCCACTTCTTCTTGAACCTCTCGGCTCTTCTTATTCTGATGAGCTGCTCGCGGAGGCTGGCTGTCAGCTCTTTTATTCCTTCTTTTTCTTCTGTGCTTTCCAGTTTGAATTGCTTCCTCAGGGTTTTGATCTCCTTCCTAAGTTGTTTGATATTTCTTTCTCTTCTGTTTTCCTGTTTTTCTGGTCTTGCTTTATTCTCTTTCCTTGGCACTGTTCCAAACCATTCCTTTGCCACATTATAGGTGAAGGCTGTCAGTAAATCCACCTTTCTTTCTACTGATCCTGCTTGAACTGCTCCAAGCACTTTTTCCAGATCTTCATCCAACATGAACCACTCCTTCCCTTCACTCATTTTGGGCCACTTGATTCTTTCCTTTGTTGACTGGGGTTGGCTTTCTGGAATGGCGTTAGAGGCTCTCGTGCGATCTTGGGGGATTGCCGGCACTGAGAGATCACTAGGACTATGGTGTGCTTCCTTCCTAGGGTTCTCCTGCGTCTCACCAGACGGTTTGTCTGAGCGGTGTGCCTGCGTCCGTCCTTGTCCGCACGTGGACTTGCTCTTGATCAAATCAATGTGGAAAAAAAAAACTTGTCTCTTTAAAGGATTCCACAGAAATGAACGGAAATGTGTGTAGATTTTCTGTCTGTCCAAAGTAATGCTGATGATGTGACTGTTTGTGAGTGTGATTTCATGTGATTCTCAACATTTAGTAGTTTTATTGTTTAAATCAATATATTGTTTTATTGTCTCTTTCCACTCTCTGCATTCTATCTCTGTTTTTTTCCCGATCTTCGTTGCTCACGGGTTTAAATGTATAATTTAACCCTCTGGAGTCTAAGGGTATTTTTGGGGCCTGGAGAAGTTTTGTCATGCCCTGACATTTGTGCTTTTTTCAGTTTCTTATAAATATCTAAATTGCTAAAGTCTAATCTCACTGTAATCAGCACAAACTGGGCTATAATAATATGTGAGCAGCATGTATGTACATGATTGTGTTTTGAGAAAAAAAATGTTATGCGTGGTTAGTGAAAAACTAAAAATGTTAAATCACTTGAAAAAGGCAATAAAACACATACAGAAAATTGGTTCCCAGGACTTTTGAGAACTGGAGCTTGTAGCCTAGAATTATTTTTTTTCTGAATGATGTGAAAATCATCTTGTTTACTCACTTACAGAAAACAATATATTGATTTAAATTTTCTAAGACACTTTTTGTTGGTAAAAGTCATATGCGAGTAGGCGTCAACTATCATGAATTCACACCTGAGAAGACAAAGGCCTGCATAATGAGCTGCATAATGAGCCATTCAGTCAGCTGTGTCACTGAGAGGGATGAGTTACAAGAAAGAATGTGAGGACAAAATAAATGTATATAATTTTATGTTTGTAGTTTATTTAGAATATATTTAATTATCCCACAACATAATTTAATATTCACTTGTGAGTGCAGTTAAACAGTTTATTAGGAACAATCAAAGCTGACTTTCAAACTGAATTTTTTGCATCATTACTCCAGTCACACAATCCTTCAGAAATCCTTTTAACAATCTTATTTTCTACAAAAAAAAAAAAAAAAACATTTATTGTTATCATTATTATTATTATTATTATTATTATTATTATTATTATTAATGTTGAAAAGAGCTGAGAATATTTTTTTCAGGTTTTTTAGGGGGATAAATTGAAAGAACATTATTGTTTGTTACATTTGTTACAGTTACATTTATTTGTTACATTTATATTATTTACATCAAGCTTTTGAATGGTATAGTAGTGTATATTGTTATTGAACTTCATAATATTTCACTTGATTATACATTTAGTCAGGAATAAAATTTTGGAAAAAGTCTTTGGAAAAAGTCTAACTAGTAAAATGTTTACACGTTATGTGAGAACTAGTACAAGTATATAAATAAATAAAAAGAGAATTACTCATGTTTCTGATCTCTGCTGAATAAAGTGCTTCATTCTTTTTTTCTGAGGAAATCCAAATCTCAAATCCTCAACCACATCACATCTTTTTGGGGTGAATTATGTCTTATTCCTCTCATCGCGAAGCAAACAGTAAAATAAAAAAAAACTTGAACAGTCTCGCTGCGTTGTCTTCTGTTGTGTGGGCGTATTCAAAAGCCGCGCGCTTCAGTGAAACATTTGAATCTCAAAAGCGCGCTCGGCGCGGGGGCGTGGTCGCATTAGAAGATAATGAAGGGAGACGTGAAAAACGGACATCGCGTTGTTTTCATATGGATTACTTTATCACAGAATATTTGTTTTCGGCAGCACTTGTTTAGTTTAAAAGTAGGCTGTCAGGCTTTCTATAGATATCTCTCTCATGTCTCTGTGTTGAGTATTCACTGAGTTACAGTTCATTTTAATGACGCGTTTGTAACTGAAGATCAGCGCAGACAAAGGCTGCAGACAGCACTCCTTGTTTGTTATCTTTATTTTATAAATGCACAAAGTTTTGTTGTTATTATGTCTATACAAAAAAAAGTAGACCCTTTACAGATTCGATTGATGTATTGCTCTTATCTGTACGATCAAAACTGAAAGTGTAATTTAAGTTCTTTTCGGGGTTATCAGGACAAAATGTCTCAAAACGCGTATAAACGTTAATCGACTTCAGAGGGTTAAACATTATAATGTAAACTATTACATTGTCAAAAAGCTTTGTTTTATTTGCTGTTCAATCAAATACATATTTAATTAAATATGTAATTATACTGATTTAAATGTTTAATATTTTGAACAAATTAACTTGGGCATAGACTGCAATTATACTAATTTGAGTCTGGGTTACACCCTCCCCTCTTAGAATTATGCAAGTCCCTTTGCATATCACCAATGGGTGCATACCCCTGAGTTAGGAGGTGTCCTATTTGAGAGGAATCTTGCAGGGACTCTGAGAGAGCAACATTCAGACCTTGAAGGAGGGATTGAACTATGGTGACAAGGGGATTTCCCAGTTCAGGGTAAGTCAGAATTTTGGGTTTCTCTCTATGTCGGGCAGATCTTCTCAGTTCAATCTCATCCTTCTCTGCATAATTTATTTCTTCACCAATTAGCTTTTTTTTTTAGCTGAACTGGATTCCAGGATGAATGATTCTCCATTATGATTCGGATCCTGCAGATCCAAGGTAGGTGAACGATTCATATCAGCATCCTTTTCTCTTTCAGGTTGGATCTCAGGATTTTCAGGTAAGTCAGTTTTAGAATTCAAAGGTTCAGTCACAGATAATTCATCAATGACCTGAAATTCCCTTACAGGTAATTCACTTTGAACTCCTTGGTTGATCTCTGAGCTTGCTTCAAATGATGGGATTACAGCACTTTCCTTGTTTGGGTGAGTCACTCCAGAAGTGTGAACCACAAAAGACTTCACAATATCAAGTTGAGGCACTGAACAATATTCTTCCTCTTCCTCAGAATTGGCGATTTTCTCTGTTTCCTCAGAATTTCCGCAAGCGATTTTACTGCGAGTCTTGCGCTCGGGAACTGAACTCTGTGACTCACATTCCCCTATCTCAGATGGAAGAGTTCCAAAAGGAAGTAACAAATCCCGGTGTAGTGTCCGGGTGGGTCCTGTTTGTGTCTCAGGGCATACTTTATACACTGGCAAATCACCATGTTGGTCTATGACTACATAGACTACTCCTTCCCATTTGTCAGCGAGTTTGTTCTTTCCCCTCAGTCGAACACTCCTGACCAAAACTCTATCTCCCTTGTGCAATGTTGACGCTCTCACAAATTTGTCATAGCGGGTTTTATTCCTTTCAGCCATTTTCTTGGAATTTTCACTCGCAATACGGAAACTTTCTTCAAGATGTGCCTTGAGATTTTTTACATACTGTGAATGTGTTATTTCTCCTTTACTCTTCAAGGGTAATCCGAAAGCCAGATCTACAGGGAGTCTAGGTTGCCGGCCGAACATCAACTCATAAGGGCTGAACCCTGTGGTCTCATTGCGAGTACAATTGTAAGCATGTACAAGAGGTTTTACATACTCTTTCCAGTGGCTTTTCTTTTTGTTCTCTAGAGTTCCAAGCATGCTCAACAATGTTCTGTTGAATCTCTCAACAGGATTTCCTCTCGGGTGGTATGGTGTTGTCCTGACCTTTTGCACTCCAGCTATTTCACACAACTCTTTGATTAGATGTGATTCAAAGTCAGGCCCTTGATCACTGTGAAGGCGCTCAGGATAACCATAATGGCAAATGAACTGCTCCCATAAACACTTTGCAACAGTTTTGGCCTTTTGGTTAGGAGTGGGAATGGCCAGCGCATATTTAGTAAAGTGGTCAGTGATTACCAACACATCCTTGGTGTTGCTTTGATCAGGTTCTAGACTTTAGAAAATCCAAGCACACAAGCTGCAAAGGACGAGTGGTTGAGATGTTCACAAGAGGTGCAGCTTTTTCAGGTAAAACCTTTCTTCTTGTGCACCGACTCCAGGTCCTAACTTTGTGCTCAACGTCTGAGGCCATCTTAGACCAATAGAACCTGTTTCGAACTAGATCTAGAGTACGATCAACACCCATATGTCCATAAGTCTTTCTCCCTGAGAAGGTAAGGCAATCTGGGAAGAGCATTCCTTACGGAACTCGAAGGGGATTCTCCAGTTTGAAGTTGTGCAATAACCTCTCGGATGCAAGGATCGGCTAACTGAGCACTTTGAAATTCAGACAGAGAAAGATGAGGAATGATTGGTAGTCCTCCGCACTGATCCTCTTGTGCATAAGCATTAGGTACAGCGGTTTCCTGCATTGCCAAAGAACTGACAAATGCAATAGGGGAGTCATTCGGACACTCTGGCCATTGGATAAGACGACTTTCACAGATGGCTTTTACCACATCATCACTAAGTCCATACTCATTAGAATTCTTGGTAAGCTGTTCAGTAAAATTAAGGATGCGGTTTAGTTCCCTCAGAGATACATCATCAGTCGGAAGCTTCTCGTTGGGTCGACGGGACAACCCATCAGCATCAATATTCTGCTTTCCGGATCTATATTGCAGTGTGAAATTGTAAGTCGAGAGTGCAGCCAACCACCTGTACCCAGTTGCATCAAGTTTAGCAGTAGAAAGTACATAGGTAAGGGGGTTACTGTCTGTTACCACTTTGAAAGTGCCTCCATAAAGGTAATCGTGGAACTTTTCTACCACTGCCCACTTAAGTGCCAGAAAGTCTAATTTATGGGCAGGGTACTTGGACTCACTACTCGAAAGACCCCGACTCGCATAGGCGATAACTCTAATTTGTCCATCCTGCTCCTGATACAGAGCGGCGCCTAGACCTGATGTGCTTGCATCGGTATGCAGGATGTATGGAAACCTGGGGTTTGCAAAGGCCAGTACCGGTGCAGATGTGAGCTCATCGATGATTAATTCAAACGCATCCTGACAAGCGGTTGTCCACTTGCCATTAAAGAGATCTTTAGGGTTCCGGTACTGAGTATCACTCACTGACTTAAAGTTCCGCCGAGTAGGGGGGTACCCTGAAGTTAACTCGTTTAGAGGCTTCACTTTCCTGGAGAAATCTTTGATAAAACATCTGTAATACCCCACAAACCATAGAAAGGAACAAAGTTCTTTCAAATTTTTAGGAACCGGCCAGGTTTTGACAGCTGCTACTTTATCGGGATCAGTTTTCACTCCTTGGTCTGACACTATATGGCCGAGGTACTTAACCGAGGTTTGTGCAAAGACGCATTTCTCTGGAGCAAGTTTGAGAACATACTCTTTAAGTCTATTTAGGACTCTAGACAGTCTTTCCTCATGTTCTTCCAAATCCTTGGAGAATATTATAATGTCGTCTATGAACACCAGGACCTCGCGAAGGTTTATATCTGCCATACACTTTTCCATAATCCGCTGGAAGGTGCTCGGGGCATTAGTGACCCCTTGTGGCATGCGATTGAATTCATAAAATCCTAGCGGACATACAAAAGCAGTTTTTGCCTTGTCAGCTTCTTCGACCTCAATTTGGTAATAACCAGATTTTAGGTCAAGTACTGAAAACCATTTGGAACCCGTTAAAGCCATGAATGTGTCTTCAAGTTTGGGGAGTGCATATGCATCCTTGATGGTCTTTTGGTTTAATTTCCGATAATCGATGCATAATCGGATGTCGCCACTCTTCTTTCTGACTACCACAATAGGAGAAGAGTAAGGAGACTGAGATTCTCGTATGACTCCCACATTGAGTAATTTCTGAAGATGTTTCTTCACGGCTTCAAGATCCTTCGGATGTATGGGCCTTGCCCGATGTTTGAAGGGTGTTTCATCCACAAGATTGATCCGATGCTTGACCTTATCGGTGCACCCAAAGTCTTGAGGATGTAAGGAAAACACCTCTGGCATTTCTTGTAGCCGCCTTGTGAGTCTGCTTTTCCATTCTGGCGAAATGGGTGAATCACCAAAGTTGAACTCGAGAACAGATGTCGTTATGGGTTCTACTACACTCCCCTGATCGGGCTGTTCAGAACACACAGATTGGATCGCCTTCAATTCAGCCACCACACATCTAGGAGGAATTGTAATGTCTTTGGCGCATCTCCAAAATCTTAAGCACTTGCTTGTATCCATAAGTGGGAGAAAAGTATTGAGTCTTTTGTTGTGAAAAATCCTTATACAGGTTGTCTAAAGTGTTCGTGCTGAGGCTGAGAAGTGGAGGGAAGATCAGGGACAATCAAGGCTAAAGTAAGTACCTCTGTGTCAACTCCCACAAAGTCCTTGGGGAAAGTGATGGTCAGCTCAACATAACCAAGGTAAGGGACGTTTTGACCATTTGCTCCCTCAACTTCCAAAAGATCATTTAGGGAATGAAATGGCTGACTGTACAGATTCTCATTGTAGAAGGATTTTGTGATGGTTGTGACCTGTGAACCAGTGTCAAGCAAGCAGTCACACATCACACCTGCAACATTTACTTGTGCAGTGCATTTTGCTCCAATTAACCCCCTGGGTAAAACAGATTGGCGTGGCTTCACTTGTGCTCGGGCTGTCAGTGCCCTAAAAGACTTGGGACACTCTGAATCAATCCCATTTCCCATTCGTCCCGCAACAGGAACTGCAGTCAGTTTAACTGGGGCTTAGCACTGCCATTCCGCAAGTACCATTCACGCTGTCTCTTTGCAAGTTCATTACGCTTCTCTGACACCAAGGCTGGATTCGGGTCATTGGAACAAGAACTGACAATGTGCCCATCCTCTCCGCACCTAAAACAATAGCCTGGTTTTGGCCTAGCTGGTTGGGACGTGTCTGGAACTTTAGTTTTTCCTTTAGAACTGATGGCACTCTGCTTAGTTGAGGACTTAAACATGTTCGACTTGGGGTTTGGTTTGTCTTTAGATGGCTTTGAAGTTAATAATGCAAGCTGATTTTGGAGTTCTGCTATCTGACTTGCCAACTGAGCAGTAACAGAATTAAATTGAGTCACATCATCGCTAGTGGTTGTTTGAGACTGCATCACGGCACGCTGCTTAACACTTCCCAGGTGTTGTTTCATTCGCACACTTTTGGAAGCATGTTTGCTCTCCTCGGTCCGTAATAAGGTCATTAGCTCTACAAAGGATGGGGGTGAATGCTTTTTCTGCTCTAATTGCAACTCTAGAATCAAAGAATTTTCCCAACATCCTCTGCAAAACTGCTTAAGTAGATGCTTGTCAACTTCTGATCCAAGGACTCCACCACGGCGCATAGTGGTCTGTAACGCAACATGCAATTGTTGCAAGTAAGCAGATGGTTTTTCTCCTGGGTTCTGGAATATGTTCAGGAACTTGGCGAATAACTCATCACCATCCTCAATGGGCGCGAAAGCAGAATCAAGAAGCTGAATGTAAGTTGAAGGTGATGCCGCCGGGCCAACAGATTTTACTATATCTGCTGCCGGGGAAAGAAGGCTCTCACAGATTCTACGCACTCTGTGGAAATCAGAGACTGTTGGGTCTTGGAAAAGTAGTTCAGCGCTAGTACGCCAAGTTTCATAATCAACCTCACTGGGTGGATGGGGAGTTCGCCCAGAGAAAACACGGAGTCGTAGCGGTGAGTTTCCTGGCATGGCTAAGTCACTGGTGCGTACAAGGTGCTCCACCACAACTTTCTGCACACCAGGTGGGTTTAAATCACTGACGCTGATTGAAGGGGATTCTGGGCTTGTGGCTGACACTTGCGAAACAGAGTGATGTCGTGCAACATTTATTGGTATCTGAGACGGCTGAAGAGAGAACTCAGTCAAGGGGGGATTTGCTGAATGAGCAGGTAAGGTCTCATCATTTTCAGAAAGAGTAGGTATAGGACATGGTTTTTGCACCACGCTCTCGTGAATATGAGTCAACATGCCCTTCAAGACATCCTTGAAATTCTCTCCACTGCGACTTGCCAGTTCTTTCAGCTCATTGAGGTAAGTTTGGGTTGTGTTTATACATAGTCAACATAGACATTTGATAGAGCTGTCACATGGAAAGAGACATCAGGATTATTCCTCGCCTGCTGGGTATATGGTAGCATTGTCTGGAGGCTATCACAGACCCCTTGGACTCTAAGCTGGGATCACTAAATGGAATGATTCTGTTAATTGACCCATACTGTTTTACAAAGTTCAATACTTCCTCATCTACTTCAGTCTCAGTTAAGCCACTAATTAGAACTGCGTTCGGAACTTTTACACCCTTTTCCTCTATAACGTCCAGTTTGCTTTACTTGTACACTTATTTGTCTTGAGAGGGAAATTCTAAAATCAAAAATAAAAGTTCATGTGTGTGCTTCTCTTTGGCTCCTGGCTGGCTCGCCATAAATATAACACTTGCTTTGCAAAAATTTGTAATAAACCAGATCAATGGGCCAATCAGAAGACACAGGAGTCGAAGGAGACAAAGGTGCACACACACAAATTTTTATATCAAAAGTGAAAGTGTCAATGAAATAACTAACCAAATAAAAAAAAAAAAAAGATTTGAATCAACAATGCCTTTTTAAAGAAAATAAATTGTACACAATTCAATTGTGAGTTTACCTGAGTTACAGATGAAAACAATTACCCAAATTAAATGCCAGAAATTATAAACCAACAAAATAAATGTACAATACTGGTTTGTTACCCAATGTGATAATGATAGAAAATATGTAGGAGATACAGATTCCTTATCAGATCAAATAATCACTTTCAGTTCAAAGATCTCAGTCCAAACCACACAAAAAATGTGAATTTTCCCTTTTTGTTCTCAGAAAATGTCAATTCCAAAGAAAAATAAAAAAATACCTCAATCCTTAAGTTCAAAAGAGGAAAACTCCTACAGAATGAACGGACTGCAGAAATGACACAAATCCACAGGAAGATGAGAAAAGTTGATCAACAATTTGACATTGTAATCACTCTTTACACATAGTGAAACACATTGCTTTTACTGTTTAGTCTCACATAATACCGTACATAAGGGAAGTCGTGGCCTAATGGTTAGAGAATCGGACTCCCAATCGAAGGGTTGTGAGTTCGAGTCTCGGGCCGGCAGGAATTGTGGGTGGGGGGAGTGCATGTACAGTTCTCTCTCCACCTTCAATACCATGACTTAGGTGCCCTTGAGCAAGGCATCGAACCCCCAACTGCTCCCCGGGCGCCGCAGCATAAAAAATGGCGGAGTCAGCGCTGCTACCTGGGTCTTTTCCGATTGGATGTCTAACATCTGCAGTGCTATTCAGAGTTCTTATTCGTTGAAATTTGCAGCAATAATCTACATATCACTTATATGAATAATAAAATGTATAATTTAAACATTATAATAAACTATTACATTGTCACAAAGCTTTGTTTTATTTGTTGTTCAATCAAATACATATTTAATTAAATATGTAATTATACTGATTTTAATGTTTAATATTTTGGACAAATTAACTTGGGCATAGACTGCAATTATACTAATTTGAGTCTGGGTTACATATGGGTGTATCTTGAATTAAAATTTTTCATCTTGAATACATGAAAAAATGGTGTATTGTTAATGCCCAGGTTTTGTAGTTGTGCATGTTGTGATGTTTTTACATTAGTTTTCTTGTGATTCATATATTATTTGTTTATTTGTGATGTTGATTCTGCATTACCCTGTGAAGGGACAAATAAAGATATTACAAGCAGTGCTTTTTAAACTCAACTGAAAGCAGTTTCTGTTCTTCTTTAGTTTACCTCAACAGCAGGCCACAGGCCCATGAAGATTCCTGCTCAAGGGTTCTTGCATTTACTTTCATCAAAAGCAACTTGTAATGCATTTAACACATACATTATTTTAGTCACACTCATGCATTTCCTGAGATCGAAGACATGATTCTGGCATGCTTTGCTCTACTCATTCATCTGCAGTAATGCATATTTTGATTCTAAACTTTACATTTTATTTTAAACTGAGATTCAAATTAAACAGGAAACTAAATTATGCATTTAGACAGTTAAAGGAGATTGCAAGGAAAGTTTCATGACTACAGACCATCTAAGATGATTTAGGCAACCACTCATTATTTAAGGCTATTCTGTTTGTTAGGATATTATTATATACACAGCTGTCCCTCATAAATGCTATAAGCGGTTTCATGTATAACCCCCTCCTCCCCAAGTATGAAATCCCGCACCCACCCCTGACAATAAGACCATTGAAATGTCTGTCTGTCCTGTTGGGTTCAGATGATCTAGAATATAGTGCTTGAGTCATACTGTTTTCTTTAATGTTAAGATTCTGTAAATATCATTTATCAATAGCTTCATACTGTTTCTTTGTCCAGATTGCATGAGGATGAGTGAATGCTGACAGGATTTGTCCTGCTGAACTCTCCTCTTCATTTGTTTAGTTTAAAACAGACAGTGACAAATGAGATCTGGGTTGATGTAATGCTGCTTAGGAGATGGGATGATGTTTTATTAACCCAAGTAGTTTTTACTGCTGTAACTAATGCAAACACATTCATGTTTGCATATTCATGAATTTGTTAAGCTAATGATGCATGTCAAATCTAAGAAATTAGTTATTTGCATGGTAGAGCTGGCCCAAGGCATAAGCAAACTAAGTGGCACCTTAGGGCCCACCAAGAATACATGAAATGACAGCTTGATTTTTATTTATTTATTTATTTATTTTATTCTTGATTTGGATCTGCAATGTGTTTTCTAACAAATATCAACCAAGCTTTATTATATGTACATGCAGTGGCGTGCACAATGGGTCCTTTGTAATAAAACAATTCTGTTTCATAAAATTACTGATTACTGATAACAGCTTAACATTATTTACCTTAGCCTACCTTTGGGGTCTTTCCATTATATATTATTCCCATTACATATTATATTCAAATATATATATATATATATATATATATATATATATATATATATATATATATATATATATATATATATATATATATATATATATGTGTGCTGCATGACCAAAAATTCCTTTACCAATATGTGGTTTTGGTGACTTTTTAGCAAATTGTTCCACTTTAGGGATAATGTCACTTTTCCACACTTCTGCTGTTCCAGCAGTGACTGAGTTCTGTGTAAATTTAATGAAGGAGCCACTGACATGTGCAAGGCCTGTAGAAGGCCTCACCACTTCAACACCATGTGTGTCCACCAGACACCCTTCAGACTGTATATCAACAGACAATCCCAAATTGATGTTAGCTGAAGGGCCTGGGTTTAGCTGTATATCACCACTTAGCAGGAGCAAAAAGAACAGACCTTTCAGATCATGTCCTTTCCTTCTGCTTTTATACATTGTTTAACTGTGTTTGTAATGTAAAGTTCTTGATCACATTGCCAACAAGTTAAATAAATAACATATTCATGCCCATAAAAGTTCAGCATTGATATACTAGTCATAGGTGAAGCATGGACAGTGATACTTGATGTTTCATCTTCAGTCATGCTCAGACATTGACTAAAAGGGAAGCAAAGAAACCACACAAAAAGTACCGATATGAAAACATACATTACAAGTTAGTATTTGCTTTTTTTACTTTGATCTTGATTTTGTTGATTGTATTTGTCCTTTAAGTTGAAATGAAGTAGTTTAAATTGATAATCCATAAGCAATTTTAGAAACCTCAAACAAATCAGCCATGAGCTAACATTTCCTTTGTTTCCAGAACATCGGTGTTCCAGAACATGTGTCCTATTACTCCCATTTAGTGCATGGTAAAACTGGTAATCCAGAGTTTTTCCATGAATAAAAGTTGTTTCCTATTTGAGTAAAACTGTTATTAATGCAGGCATTTATATACAGCACATGAGGAGGCCTCAGACGGAGGTGAATCAGAGGAAGAAAGCAATAGACCAGGACCCTTTGGTGATTTTAAACTGGAGAAGGCCTGATGTTAAAGGGCCAGACTGGAGAGGGGCTTATGTTAGAGGTCCAGAGTGGAGGTGGCCTGATGTTGAAAGCCTGAACTTTATAAGGCAAAGGCCTGGTTGATGCATCTATACCTCCAAGGATTCTAATTATCTAATAAAACTGCTGCCAATATATATGCACACACACAGATTAAAAGCTAAATGTTTTCATTTCGATTCATTCTTGGTAAAAAATAAAATAAAATAAATTCCTTCAGGCTCCATATGCAGAGCGAAATGAGAATGGTCCAGCATTTAGAAATAATTCTTATTAACTCTGCTATTATTCTTAATTTTTCTTACTGCTAACACTTTGCAGTTTTGAATTATGCCTTTACTGTGTGACCAAAAATGGAGTATTATCTGTTTCTGCTGTTTGATCGCGCTGGTGTGTCATATTCTTGGAAACAGCTCAGCCGTTCACCGTGCCATAAGGTGTAAGCAGCGGTCCACTTTTTTTGCTAATTATGATTTTTTTTCCCGTCGATACTGAAACACGCGTCAACTACAAAGCCTATTTTACCTAACGAATAATAGTTAAGCTTCAAATGGTCAACATCACATTTGGATTTGTCCAGAATGAGAGAGGTAAGCCCAACCTTACCTTATGTTTCGCTTTAAATGATTATAATTTTTTTATTTTATTTTTCTGTGATCTGTGCATTTATTTAATGAGCACTGTGCAATGTCCGAGCTGATTGCACTATATTTTATGTATTATTTTTTTTTATTATTATTATTTGTAACCATTTTAAACTCATTTTAAACTTTTTAAATCAAAGTTTTTTTTTAATTCCTTGTTTTATTGTTGTGATTATTTTTAATTATTATTTTCTTTTCTTTTATGTAAAGCACTTTGAATTTCCATTGTGTATGAAATGTGCTGTATAAATAAACTTGCCTTGCCTTGCTAAAATGTGAAGACAATAAATACACGATTGCAACAATATATGGTTTGTGTTTTTCAAGCCATCTTCTTAGTGCATTTTCTTAACAAAATATATGAATAACACAGTGATAATCGACACCTTTTTTACAGTATAGAAACTATAAATTATATTTTCTGCCTTATTCTGGCTGTCCCTGTTTTTATCGTGTGTTTTACAGTTATGTAATACTGGAAGATTTTAATATTTTTATTTAATCACAAGCAACAGATATTGTGAGAATACAAATATCAATAATGTGAGGGCAAAGATTAACAACCTTTTTTTTTTGCATAGATTTTTAAAGTCAATAAAATATTTAGAACAGCAGTGCAATTTTGACACATTAATTAAAAATAATAAACAGTAAACCAAAACAAACATTTACAACAGTAGTACAATTTTGACACATCAGCCTAAAAAAAAAAAAAAAAAAAAACTCCCACATAAATAACAAGGTATACTTACCATTATATGTACAAACCCGATTCCAAAAAGGTTGGGACACTGTACAAATTGTGAGTAAAAAAGGAATGGAATAATTTACAAATCTCATAAACTTATATTTTATTCACAATAGAATATAGATAACATATCAAATGTTGAAAGTGAGACATTTTGAAATGTCATGCCAAATATTCACCAATTCCCCCAATGTTGCGACGAAAAATAGTGGAGCAATATCAGAAAGGAGTTTCTCAGAGAAAAATTTTAAAGAGTTTGACGTTATCATCATCTACAGTGCATAATATCATCCAAAGATTCAGAGAATCTGGAACAATCTCTGTGCATAAGGGTCAAGGCCAGAAAACCATACTGGATGCCCATGATCTTCGGGCCCTTAGACGGCACTGCATCACATACAGGAATGCTACTGTAATGGAAATCTGTTCTGTGGCCAGACGAATCAACATTTGAAGTTCTTTTTGGTAAACTGGGACGCCATGTCATCCGGACTAAAGAGGACGAGGACAACCCAAGTTGTTATCAGCGCTCAGTTCAGAAGCCTGCATCTCTGATGGTATGGGGTTGCATGAGTGCGTGTGGCATGGGCAGCTTACACATCTGGAAAGGCACCATCAATGCTGAAAGGTATATCCAAGTTCTAGAACAACATATGCTCCCATCCAGACGTCGTCTCTTTCAGAGAAGACCTTGCATTTTCCAACATGACAATGCCAGACCACATACTGCATCAATTACAACATCATGGCTGCGTAGAAGAAGGATCCGGGTACTGAAATGGCCAGCCTGCAGTCCAGATTTTTCACCCATAGAAAACATTTGGCGCATCATAAAGAAGAAGATGCGACAAAGAAGACCTAAGACAGTTGAGCAACTAGAAGCCTGTATTAGACAAGAATGGGAAAACATTCCTATTCCTAAACTTGAGCAGCTTGTCTCCTCAGTCCCCAGACGTTTGCAGACTGTTATAAAAAGAAGAGGTGATGCCACACAGTGGTAAACATGGCCTTGTCCCAACTTTTTTGAGATATGTTGATGCCATGAAATTTCAAATCAACGTATCATTTTAACACTCTAAGCGCCAAAGTCACAAAATTGCGACAAGACGTCATACTTAATAAAATAGACTGTAGTTCCTAATATGGTGTAATATCTCATTTGTATTCCCTACCACTAGATGGCAGACATCTAGTACTTCGATTCTAGACCATCATTACGTCATGTTCCTATTCAAAGTGTTCGAGGAAATAGCAGAGCAAGTGAGCTCTCGTGTCATTGATGCGGAAGCAGTTCAGTTCATAGCGTGCGAGTAAATGGTGAGATTTATGAGAGAAAATCGGCAAATGGCTAATACAAATTTGTACCGTGAGGATGTATTGCAAATGTTATTCGCTGATTCTGACTCTGAAGGGGAATATTTGCCTTTTGGAAATGACGATCGGTCATCTAATGGTCGCGCTTCTCCCGGTACATCTTTGCAGCGCAATGGTGCCGCCGTACAAGGCGAGAGTGTTCACGAAGCACAAACAAATGATCATCTCGACACTTTGCCCAACGGGGATGAGGGTGGCAGGGGTGAACGTGGTCATAGTGTCCATAGGAGAGCTGTTGCTGATCGCGAGCGCTCTAAAGGCCGCTGGCAGACAGTACAGGTGCGGTCAGTGAGTAGGTGCGCTCTGAGCTGTGCCATGCAATGAGAGGAACCATACTCTCAATAACTATAAACTGTGTCGCCTAGATACCTGATTGGTTAGATAGCTGGTCAACTGAAAAAAATAAAATAAAATAGGGACATGCATTTTACCATGGCACAGTAATATAGTAATAATTTACTACTTTTCTGTTCTTTTTTCTTTTTTTTTTTCCTGATCATTTGGAATGAGAATAAAAAGACAAAAAACAAACAAACAAACAAAAAAAAAAACTTGCAAATAATTTCAAACATCCATTCAATATCTATTATTTCCTGAATATTACTGATGAACTGATCAAAAAGTAGGCTACTGGTCACATGCGTTTTACTACTATATAGTGTAGTAATATAGTAATAATTTAGTTCTTTTTTTTCCTGTTTTATTGTTGGATTCCTCTTTTCTGATCATTTGGAATGAGGATAAAAAGACACACACACAAAAAAACATGCAAATAAGTTCAAACATCAATTCAATATCTAATATTTCTAGAATATTATGAAATTCGAGATGGCCGCCCCCGGTGACGTCATAATATGCAAATTAGATGAGTATATTTACACCCCACATAAACTTTTGGCCATGCCCAACATTTTTCTAATTCACAGTAGATTTCTATCTTTAAGCCCTTTCAAGCCACAAGCTTTTGAAATCTTGATGTAAAAATACAGCATTTTTTCCAAAAAAACCCTGGCGCCTAAAGGGTTAAGGGAAAAATAAAATTTCTCAGTTTAAACATTTGATATGTCATCTATGTTGTATTCTGAATAAAATATTGAAATTTGAAACTTCCACATCATTGCATTCTGTTTTTATTCACAATTTGTACAGTGTCCCAACTTTTTTGGAATCGGGTTTGTATACGGATGGTAGACAACCAAAATGGGTACTATCGCCGCCCGTACCGCCGCCCCAGGGCCGCGGCGTTAACTGCAAGTCAGTCGCGCGTTAAATTAATTCGCGAAACTACCACCAGGTGGTGCAAAGACACGGATTGCGAACTGAATGTAATTGTAAAATGAGATAAAAGGACGAGGTAAAACAACAATAACATTATGATATAACATTGTACCATCTTTAAAAACCATTAAAAAATGTACAGTGAGTTAATTTCAAAATGTAGGATAGTCTTAGGCTACAGTCTACTCATCAAAAATTAAAAGAAGACCTTTACACAAAGGATCTTATGCTTGCTATTGTTATTAAATAGTCATTAAATAAGGCCTATATATACAGATAAAAAGCTAAATGTTTTCAGTTCGGTTCATTCTTGGTTTAAAAAAAATCCTTCAGGTTCCATTTGCAGATCGAAATGAGAACGGTCCAGCATTTAGCAATAATTATTATTAATTCTGTTATTATTCTTGATTTTTCAAACTGCTAACACTTTGCATTTTTGAATTATGCCTTTACTGTGTGACCAAAAATTTTGTATTTTCTGTTTCAGCTGTTTGATCGCGCTGGTGCCTCGCGCACATTCATTGGAAACAGTAGCCGTTCACCGTGCCATCCAGCGCGAGCAGCGGTCCACTTTGTCATATTTTTGTTAATTATGATTTTTTATTTTTTTTTCCGTCGATACTGAAACACACGTGAACTACAAAGCCTATTTTTCCTAATGAATAATAGTTAAGCTTGAAATAGGCAACATCACAAATATGGAAAACGTTTGGATTTCTCCCGAATGAGAGCCCAACCTTACCTTATGGTTCGCTTTAAATTATTATTCATTTTTTTTTGTTTGTTTGTTTCTTTATAGCTAAGCCTATATTATTATATACTGCAATTTTATTTATCCATTAGAATTATATATTTGTAATTATTGTTCTGTTCTGATAAATTTTTTAAATTTAAAGGATTTGTTGTAAAGTGAAGAGAACTAAAAATATCCTGTTGGCACATTATAACATTATTAGGCCAGCCATTATTATTTCTGAATGTAATAAAATGCAACTTATACATGACTTATATATTTTTTTCCTCTCACAAACTTAATTTATTTTTTATCCTGTTTTAAAAAATAAATAAATAAATAAATAAAACAAAATAACATGCAGCAAACGAAAATAGGTGATTAATCGGTTAAAATTTGTTACTGTGGGGTAATTACAATTATTATATACTTAGGAACAGAGTCTGGGCCTAATCTAGGCTATCCAGGGTTTTTTATTTTTTTGTTTTTTTTCATTGCATCTATTAAATCACTTTGTGCAGCACATTCACTTCGCACGCTCAACCTGCCTCGCGCGTTGCTCAGTTGTAGACGATTTAAAAATGCTTGATATAAAGGTTGCTGTCCCATTTTATACAGGAATTATTCATTTAAAAAAAAATCAAATTATATTGTTAGTTCTAATTATATTGTTAACACAAGTTCATTTAGGCTATTTAACATGCACTGTGACATTTTACCCTTTTTAACTTATAAACTCCTTGAGATTTTAAAGTCAGTTTAATAGTATTGAAGTTCAAGTTTTTAAAAAAAGGTTTTAAATGCTTAAATTATTTATATGAATTAATAATTTGTTATCAGGATTTAATTGCTTAAATTATTTCTATGAATTAATAATATGTTATCATGTTTATTCTTGTAGAAAATAAGTGTTTATTCTTTAAGAAAATAAGGGAAAAAATAAGGGACGATCCAAATATTATTCATATTTGTTTTGCTTCACCTATTTATGTAAGCTACAATTATTCTAAAAAAAAATAAAAAAATAAAACCTTAATGTATTTAAAAGTGCCATCAGCCTGAGTAAATTTTACCATTACAGAATTGTGACTTTAAAGGTTAGTGATTTAGGAGGTGAAAATACTGTGAAATTACAAATGTTATGGGATTTTAAAGCATAACAACTGAAGGTCTATGAAACGTTAGCCAATGAAGCATTTTTTTTTAAACAATGGCACTTAAAGTTTTGAACTAAAATATTATTTCAACCATATAGCCTGTGAATAAACAAAATGCATACCTTTCAATGAAAGAACACTGAGAGTTTGCTTCTGGTGTTTGGATTTGTACTTCAATATAATGAGCTCCAAGTTTAGGAATAGCCAACACGGGATTTTTTTATTTCTCTCTCTCTCTCTCTCTCTCTCTCTCTCTCTCTCTCTCTCTCTCTCTCTCTCTCTCTCTATTTAACTCTCTATTTAACAGCATTAACTTACAATGAAATACATCTTCCTTCAGGTAGACTGAATGTTTTTCTGTCTTGCTAAATGTTGGGCTCATGATCAGTAAGTTGTATTCGCTCAAACTGATTTAGTTAAATCAAAACTTGCAGACTTTGAAGCTGGGTCAGTTAGCGCGAGTCACGCGTGCTGTGAAGCGGGAGCAGCTGATGGAGGACTCCGCTTGGTCTTAAAGCCTTCCGCAAACGCTATGTTCACAAATAACAATGATTTTCGTAAAATAATGATTAATTATCAATTGATAATTTGTTATTATTATGGTCTTGTGAAAACAATAATATGGGCTGCGGGAAAATAATGAATAAAAAGAGTAGGGCTGCTGTGAGTGCAGGCATGTTTCAGCCCAGTAACATGACAACACCGTTCCTCACAGCCAACAAACAGACCGAGTTCAGTTCACCTGGAGGGGGTTGGGGGTTCTGGGGTAGTTCTGTATAGCTTGTGGGGGTTGATATAAATGTGTGAATCTCTTGGTCTTTCATATGGACAGTGTCTTATGAGGGTATCAAACTTGCAGAACAGGTTTAGATAGGACTCGTCATTTTGGTTTTAGGGCAACTTTGAAGAAAGGTTTTGATCCACTTCAAATGTTGACTAATGTATAGCGCAATATAGTTTATTAGTTATTATAAGTTATAAGTTATAAGTTATAAGTTGCCTTAACTCCAAAAAATAAATAAATAAATTCGCAAATTGTTGCGTTAATTTAATTTTGTTTTGTCTAAACAATATTTTTTTTAGACTATGAAATATAAATTCTCACAGAATGCAGCTTTTTCATAACCAATATATTGAACCATCTGTTTATGTTTTTCTAAATCCCAAACAGAGTCCAGACATCAGAATGATCCGTCTATGATGTTTTATAGGCTTTTTTAGATTTGGGAATACACATGCGTTACAGACATGACAAAAAAACATTTTGGAGTTTTTGGAGACATTATTATTATTATTATTTTAAAAAAAAAAAAAAATTTGTAGCCTATTTACAATGCCCAAACAGAAGCAACAATATCTGCCGAGAAGGGTTGGCCATTCTCAAAAAAAAATATATATAAATTTTATTTCAATTTTCGTTTTTGTGTTTCAGAGGAAAAATCAGTGTTAAGGTATCTCTCCATTACAGACCGTTCTGAAAGAAGAATTTATGCAAACGTGTATAAAATGCTTTAAAAACTTTAACAGAGATGTCTAGAGGCTATTTAATAGGTCTGCCTCCCATGTAAGATTTTTCTAGTTACTAGTCGTTCATTTGTCATTATTCAACTAATTGCAGGTTTACATACATTTACATCTAGGGAGGTGTGGTATACCGGTACTGCAAAAATACCGGTATCTACTATATTTCAAACAGTACGATATCATAATTTTGGTCAATTCGGTATTTCATGCGCTGCTGTTCCAAAGTTCACCTGTAGGTGGCAGTGCTTCTCAAATTGATGCAAAACCGGTAAACCTGAAGAACAACGCCATGGATCAATCAGATGAAACTCTATTAACGCGCCCGCAACTAATAAATCCAGAGAGCAGTAGAAGTGAAATATGGCATTACTTTACATACAAAACTGTATAAAACATGATAAAGGTGAATGAACTGACCACAGGATTCAGCACATCAAATCTCGCTAACTTGCTCAATCGTGTGCTCATCCTGATCTTTTCCGAGAATTAAGAGATCGACAGGTTAGTGCATCATTCATAAATTCAGACTTAATTTGAACTTTTATTCACAACTGATCAACGCACAAACATAAGATGTGACGCAGTAAACACGAAAGCTCAAACATGTGACGCTAGAACCAGTGACATTTTGGCAGTTTTGCTATATTAATTTTAGTATCAATAATATGAAGGGAATGTTTCTGCCACATTGTTGACCGCTAACATGAAGCAGCCGAGAGAGGGAAAGATTTATATTTAAAGCTTTTTCTTTGCCTATCTGAGTCTGAAATCTGAAAAACATTCTGAGGGAGAGAGAAATAATAACGTGATTTTGAATATTACTTTGACTGTTAGAATAACACTTGAAAAAAAATTATAACTCATCAACAGCATTACAGCCAGTGTTGGGAGTAACGCATTACAAAAGTAGTGCATTACAGTAACATATGTATATTACTTTTTGCTGTAACACAGTAGTGTAAGGCATTACTTAACAATTTTCAGTAATATTTTACTCGGTACATGTTCAGTAACGCTTGCGTTACAACACAGCCCAAAATTGAATTGTTCAAAGAAAAGAGAAAAAAAAAACAGTAATACCGCAAGACATCAACGAATCAAAAATGAAGCAAATAGGTTCTAGTTCCTGTTCGTGGTCCGTCAATAGCTGCTTGTGGTGTTTGTTTTGCATTTAAATAATTTCTGCGTTTTATTTCTCTCCTAGTAGCCTATAGTTTCAGTTCAAAGCGGCTCGCGCTCGCCGCGTCAGATGCTCTGACAGAAAGGCTGTGTGAGGCTGACAGAGACGCGCTGTTTGAGAGACGTGTTTGAGATGTGCTGTTTTCCTTAGTGCATAACTTACATTGCACAGGTAAATTCTCCATCTGTAAATGTTAAAAGACCAATGGAAATATTTCCATTTTGCTGTCAGAAGTGCATGAGTTTCTGCTTTATCGATTCTCCGCTAATCTCCACAGACTCAACGAAATAGGAGCGCAATAACTCTGACTAAAGTATACATTTTGCTGAAATATTTGTAGTTGGACGATAAATGTGACATATGTAGAATTTTAAACCTATAAGTAAGTGTATTTATATGATAGCACTAACTGTAAAGTGTAATGGGGTAATTAAAATAGCCTTTTTACTCAGTCTGTGCTTTTTAATACTTTTCATTTTTAACTTTAACTTCTGCTTTAAAAAAAATAAAATAATATATATATATATATATATATATATATATATATATATATATATATATATATATATATATGTAGCAATGTTACAATGAAATGTGATTTTAACCCTTTTTTGTACATAATATATGCCTACATACTTACATCCACCTTATTAGTTTAATCCAAAGACAAAATACCAAGATATAGGCTACCATATACCGCAAATCAGACAAAAAATAGAGAGATTTTTGCTCATATCGCCCAGCCCTATACAGAAGTGTACTGGAGTTTTAAACTGTACTGTATTTTATCTCTTTTTTTTTTTAAATAGCATACAAACAACTAAATAGCAAAATAAATAAACAACCCCTCCCACCACGCTGATGGTACTCAAAAAAACTTTCCAAGGTTGGCAGGTCTGCTTCTGTTGTTATTTTGGTGAAAGTAACTCAGAAGTAATACAGGAGTAATGTAACGCATTACAATTCTGAGACAGTAATATTGTAAGGTAAGGAATTACTTTTAAATGACAGTAACAAGTAATCTATAATGTATTACAGTTTGGAAGTAACTTGCACAACACTGATTACAGCACTTATATGTCTAGGTCAATGATAATTTATAAAAGATAAATGTAGGCTACTAATACATGTTTAGTGTGTAAACATTACTAAACACATACCTAACATTAACCAAGATTATTAAATACTATAAATGATGATAATTCACTTTTATTATCCTCCATTTTTTTTTTTTTTAGTTTTCAGTTCACTTATTTTTTGAAGCTGGTTTTTTGCCACCTATGGTATCGATTTAGTATCGATACCGAGGTATTACTTTCTGGTATCGTACCGAAGCCAAAATTATGGTATCGAGCCAACCCTATTTACATCTATAATCCATAATGAGCCTTAATATATTCCGAGCTCAAGCACATGCATTAAGTTTGCCCCAAAGCACAGGCAGAAGTAGCCTAATAATTGTAAAAAATGAGACATTTTAATTATTTATTAATAAACAAATGTTTTCTTGTCGGCTGCAAGATGAAATTCACAGTGCTGACTCTCTCCACATGAACGCGCCTTTAAAGAGAAATACAACCTTCACAGATTACATAATGCTTTCGTTCTGAATTGATTCGTTTAAAAGACATTTCAAGCTTTCTGTAGATATATTTCTCATGTATGTGAGACACCACAATTTTAAGTTAATTCATTATCAGGAAAAAATTCAAGTGATCTAGAGGGCACCTCCCTGTCCTACATGCGCATTAATAATTTTCACACAAACACTTAAATATGAATAATTATTCACATTTTGCATATGAATTACAACGTAAATTATTTTTATATATTTTATAATAAAACCAAACAAGATTTGTAATGAAGATAAAACAAATAAGAATAAATGCTGCGCGTGCACTCAGCATCACTCGCGCCGCGCAAATCTTGCACGCAGACATTTTACACACCTTCATTTAAATGTGGCTGCAATTTTTTTTTTTTTTTTTTTACTTAAATTCTATGTAAGCAAGTAACGGCGGCTCCCTTTAAAATCACTGAAGTTGTCTATTAATGAAGCTCTTTTTTACATTATTTGCACTTTGGTGATTATAATGAGAGAACTTGAGTTTAATTGTGAGGACGTTTTATTAATCAGTCCATTCTTTAGAATTTCAATGATTTAGCTAAATCGTGCAGGTTTAATTTATTCGTTTCTTGTTTTAATTAGGCCTAAATAATGGGAACGAAATTATACAGTGCCTCACATTTTACTAAAATAAAGAAAATAATTTATAAAACACGCAACAATTTCTTAATCAGTGTACAGACAAATATATTTTCCCAAGAAGTTGTCTGTCAAAATAAAGGACAGGTAATGAATAGGCACCTCTCTCTGCGTCTGATCTGTTCAGCGAGCGGCTAAGAGGAGCAGCGCTTTAGGTTAAACAACATATTCTGTCACTTCTAACTCTATTTTACATGCAAATATAGCCGACATCACAGCACAGTCATTGTCTTTATATTATGTGTATCTGATTTCATTAGACGACGTATGATTTTTGTGCAGATTAACATCTAACAGAGAGCTGGTTAGGCTATGTAGTCTTAATGGGCCGCTTTCAGTCTCTATTTCATATTCATCCCGTTGTTTTGAACCAGAAACAGAAAAATATACCAGTGAAAACATTTTTCTTGAGACTTTAGCTGCATTAAAATACAGTTTGTGAGCAGCATCAATTTTTTTTTTTTTTTTTGTAAGTGGAATGCAATGTAAATGGTTATTCACTGTTTATAAGGAAACTTTTTTTGGCAGTAGCATGTGTACAGTACATTGTCTAATAATTGGTCTTCAGTGTTACTCTTTGAGTAAAAAGCCAATGGATAATTTATTGGGATGCATAAAAAAAAAAAACATACAGTTGCGAACCCAACCAGGCATACACACACAAAACAACAACAAAACAAACAAACAAACAAACAACCAAACAAAAAAAAACCCTTGCAAGCACAACCATGCACACATACACGTGCACACACATTCACTCACTCATTCACAAATATTAATAAATCACACTCACTCAAATAACCTCTCTCTCTCTCCCTCACACACTCACACGCACAGATTAATAATGTACATTATGAACAGGTGCAAGGTTTGTGTGATTCAATTATTAATATTTTTTCTTGTTGTTGTAATTCTTTTGTTAAAAATGAAGGATCTAACTTAAAGGGATACTCCACCCCAAAATGAAAATTTGTCATTAATAACTTACCCCCATGTCGTTCCAAACCTGTAAAAGCTTTGTTTGTCTTCAGAGCACAATTTAAGATATTTTGGATGAAAACAGGGAGCCTTGAGACTGTACCATAGACTGCCAAGTAAATAACAGTGTCAAGGTCCAGGAAAGTATGAAAAGCATCGTCAGAATAGTCCATCTGCCATCAGTGATTCAACCGTAACATTATGAAGCGACGAGAATACTTTTTGTACACAAAGAAAATAAAAATAATGACTTTATTCAACAATTTGTCTCCTCTGTGTCTCTCCAAATCAGCATAGCGCCATTATGGCAAATTATCTTAAATACATCCTGCGTCCTACAGATATTACATTTATAATTTTATTAGAACTCATTTATTGTAAAGTGCTTTGGGTGTACAGCAATATACAATAAAGTGCTATATAAATGCATCATTAATTAATTAATTCATTCATGTTACTAGTTTCTTCAACCTGTTGAGTTACGGTTAACTCCACATGACATTCACCTCCAATCTCAGGTACATCTCCCGTCCAGGTGTTGACCAGCAGACCTTCATTACATGCTGATGATCCACCCAGAACCACCTGTGACTGAAGTGAGGCATTATGGGGAATGTGTAAGGGGTGGAAAGGGACGTTGAGAGGATTCTTCTGACACGTCCGGTTCCTGTCGTCGATGGTATAAACTACACCCTGAGCAAATAAAAGAAGAAAGCATTAGAAACACACATTTAATTATATGACAGTATGTCTGGACAATAGATAATTGATATGATGACATAAAAAGTCATGATTATAAGATAAAAAGTCAATATTATGACAAGTGAATATGAGATAATTGATATGATGACATAAAAAGTCATAATTATAAGATAAATCATTGCAATTCTGACATAAACATTCATAATTATGAGATAAAAATATAAAAGTGAAGTGAGTGACATGACATACAGCCAAGTATGGTGACCCATACTCAGAATTTGTGCTCTGCATTTAACCCATCCAAAGTGCACACACACACCGTGAACACACGCCCGGAGCAGTGGGCATCATTTATGCTGTGGCGCCCGGGGAGCAGTTGGGGGTTCGGTGCCTTGCTCAAGGGCACCTCAGTCGTGGTATTGCCGGCCAGAGACTCGAACCTACAACCTTAGGGTTAGGAGTCAAACTCTCTAACCATTAGGCCATGACTTCCCCCTAATTATGAGATAATTGAAATTATGACAAAAAGTCATAATTATGGGATACAAATAAAACATGACGTAAAACGTAAATTATGAGATGTCGAAATCAAGACAAAAAGCCATAACCATGAGATAAAAAGTGAAAATGGTCAAAAGTCCTGATTACGAGATAGGTAAAATTATGATACAGGTCATAATTATAAGATAAAGTCAAGTCAAGTCAAGTCAAGTCAAGTCACCTTTATTTATATAGCGCTTTAAAAGAAAGATTGCGTCAAAGCAGCTGAACAACAATAATTAGGAAAACAGTGTGTCAATAATGCAAAATGACAGTTAAAGGCACTTCATCATTGCATTCAGTGATGTCATCATGCAGCTCAGTTCAGTTTAAATCGTATCTGTGCAATAATTTGCAATCAAGTCAACGCTGTAAATGAAGTGTCCCCAACTAAGCAAGCCAGAGGCGACAGCGGCAAGGAACCAAATCTCCATCGGTGACAGAATGGAGAAAAAACCTTGGGAGAAACCAGGCTCAGTCGGGGGGCCAGTTCTCCTCTGACCAGACAAAACCAGCAGTTCAATTCCAGGCTGCAGCAAAGTCAGATTGTGCAGAAGAATCATCTGTTTCCTGTGGTCTTGTCCCGGTGGTCGTCTGAGACAAGGTCTTTTCAGGGGACCTGTCTCTGGGGCTCTAGTTGTCCTGGTCTCCGCTGTCTTTCAGGGCTGTAGAGGTCCTTTCTAGGTGCTGATCCACCATCTGGGCTGGATACGTACTGGATCCAGGTGACTGCAGTGACCCTCTGACTTGGATACAGACTGGATCTGGTGGCTATGGTGACCTCGGAATAAGAGAGAAACAGACTAATATGAGCGTAGATGCCATTCTTCTAACGATGTAGCAAGTACATCGGGTGTTATGGGAAGTGTTCCCAGTTCCGGTTTAATGCAGCCTAAAAATCCTTTAACGGATTTGGATATTAGAAGCGTATCAGTGTGCTATGTGTAAGCCAGGTTAAAGAGATGGGTCTTTAATCTAGATTTAAACTGCAAGAGTGTGTATGCCTCCCGAACAATGTTAGGTAGGTTATTCCAGAGTTTGGGTGCTAAATAGGAAAAGGATCTGCCTCCCGCAGTTGACTTTGATATTCTAGGTATTATCAAATTGCCAGAGTTTTGAGAACAGAGTGGACGTGGAGGACTATAATGTAACAAGGGCTCATTCAAAAACTGAGGTGCTAAACCATTCAGGGCTTTATAAGTAATAAGCAAGAGTTTAAAATCTATACAATGTTTGATAGGGAGCCAGTGCAGTGTTGACAGAACCGGGCTAATATGATCATACTTCCAGGTCATTTGTAACTCTAAGGAGAGCAGTCTCAGTACTATGATACGGTCTAAATCCTGCCTGGAAATCCTCACAGATGCCATTTTTCTCTAAGAAGGAATATAATTGTGAGGATACTACCTTTTCTAGTATCTTGGACAGAAAAGGGAGATTCGAGATTGGTCTATAATTAAGTAGTTATTTGGGGTCAAGTTGTTATTTTTTGATGAGAGGTTTAATAACAGCCAGTTTGAAGGTTTTGGGGACATATCTTAATAACAATGAGGAATTAATAATAGTCAGAAGAGGATCTATGACTTCTGGAAGCACCTCTTTTAGGAGCTTAGATGGAGTAGGGTCTAACATACATGTTGTTGGTTTAGATGATTTAACATGTTTATATAATTCTTCCTCTCCTATAGTAGAGAATGAGTGGAACTGTTCCTCAGGGGATCTATAGTGCACTGTCTGTGATACTGTAGCTGACAGCTGCATGGTTACAATTTTATCTCTAATAGTATCGATTTTAGAAGTAAAGTAGTTCATAAAGTCAATACTGCTGTGATGTTGGGAAATGTCAGCACTTGTTGATGCTTTATTTTTAATTTAGCCACTGTATTGAATAAATACCTGGGATTATGTTTGTTTTCTTCTAAAATAGACAACTCAGATCTAGCAGTTTTTAATGCTTTTCTGTAGGATAGGTTACTTTCCCTCCAAGCTATACGAAATACCTATAGTTTTGTTTTCCTCCAGCTGTGCTCCATTTTCCGGGCTGCTCTCTTTAGGGTACGAGTGTGCTCATTATACCACGGTGTCAGACTGTTTTTCTTCATTAAGCGTAAATGAGCAACTGTATTTAAAATGCTAGAAAAGAGAGAGTGCATAGTTTCTCTTACATCATCAAGTTGTTCTGAGGTTTTGGATATGCTAAGGAATTGGGATACATCAGGAAGATTACTTACAAAGCAGTCTTTTGTGGTAGAAGTGATGGTTCTATCCATACTTGTAACAAGAAGTAGAATTTACAGTTTTAGCTATATGAAGTTTGCACAAAACTAAATAATGATCTGAGATATCATCACTTGGTTGCATAATTTTAACACCATCAACATCAATTCCATGTGACAGTATTAAATCTAGAGGATGATTTCGACAATGAGTAGGTCCTGAGACGTGTTGTCTAACCCCAGTAGAGTTCAGAATGTCTATAAATGCTGATCCCAATGCATCTTTTTCATTATCAACATGGAATATTAAAATCACCATCAGTTAAAACTTTATCTGCAGCCAGCACTAACTCGGATGTAAAATCAGCAAACCCTTTAATAAAGTCTATATGGTGCCCTGGTGGCCTGTATACAGTAGCCAGTACAAACATCACAGGGGATTTATCATTAACATTTGTTTCTCTGAATAATGTTATATTAAGCACCAATACTTCAAACGAGTTATACTTGAAGCCTGCCCTCTGAGAAATCCTGAAAACATTGTTATAAATTGAAGCAACACCTCCCCCTTTACCTTTTGGAGGGGCTCATGTTTATAACAGTAATCTTGGGGTGTAGACTCATTTAAAATAATCTAATCATCAGGTTTTAGCCAGGTTTCTGTCAAACAGAGTGCATCTAGATTATGATTAGTGATCATATTATTTACAAAAAGTGCTTTCGTAGAAAGGGACCTGATATTCAATAAGCCAAGCTTTATCATTTGTTTATCCGTATTGCATCTGTTTTTTATTTGTTGAACCTCAATTAAATTGTTGCTCTTAAATTGGTTTGGACATTTTTTTTGTATTTTCTAGCCCGGGGAACAGACACAGTCTCTACAGTGTGATATCTAGGTGAAAGAGTCTCTATGTACTGAGAATTAACTGATTTCTGTGACGCGAGGCGGCTAGCAGACGGTCGGTTTAGCCAGTCTGTCTGCTTCCTGACCTGGGCCCCAGTTAGTCAAGTACAAACTCTAAGACTATGTGCCATATTTCTAGAGAGAAGAGCGGCACCACCCCAGGAGGGATGAAGACCATCTCTTTTCAACAGGTCAGGTCTGCCCCAAAAGCTCGTCCAATTGTCTATGAAACCTATGTTATTCTGCGGGCACCACTTAGACATCCAGCCATTGAGTGATGACAATCTGCTATGCATCTCATCACCACGGTAAGCAGGGAGGGGACCAGAGCAAAATTATGAAGTCAAAATTATGAGTCAGTTATGAGACAAAAAGTCAAAATTATGACAAAGGTCAATTACAAGACAAGTCAAAACGATGAATTGTGACAGTCAACAGAGATAAAAATTCTAAATTATTATATGAAAAGTCACGATTGTGAGATGAATTGATTTTTTCAATATGACAGTCCATTATGAGATAAAAAAGTCCAAATTATGGAAAAAGTCATAATTATGAGATAAAATTTATGACATTAAAAGTCAATTGAGATAAATTGACATCATGACAAAGTCATTGTGAGATAAAAAAAAATTATATCATAATTATGATATGTCAAAGTTATAATATAAGTCAATTATAAGATAAGAAAAAGTCACATGTATGACAGTCAAGAGATAAAAAAGTAAAAATTACAACAAAAGTCATAATTATGAGATAAGTCAAAATTGCGACAAAAAATGGCAAAGCCATAATTATGGTAAAAGGACAAATTATGAAAAAAAAAAACATTTTGAGATTAAAGCCATAATTATTAGATAAAAAGTCAAGATTATGGCATAAACAGTCATAATTATAAAATAAAAAGTCAAAATTATGCATAAAAAAAGAAGTAAATTATGACCTATTATAAATTATGTTAACCTATTAAATGGTTAAAATGTTAAAATTATAACAAACCAATTATGAGAGAAAAAGTTTAATGACAAAAATGTATGACATAAAAATCCATTATGATAAATGATTATAATAACAACGGTAATAATGATGACATTAAAGCAGTTTTGGTTCAGTTAACATCTGGTAAATTTAGTAAATGTTTGTTTAGATACTTTGTCAACATTTTACTCAAAAGTCAGAGTGCTCAAACTTTAACTTCAGCACATTTTCTGTGTAGTTTTTACACTTTTCTATGAATTTCATTTACATGTATCAAACCAACCGCATGTTTTTGAATAATATTTTCTATACATTGAAGCTGCATTGATGAGGCTGTGGAGTGAATGACTCTGTTCCTGTAGGGCTGATATTTCAGAGGTTTGTGCTTGTTCATGAGAAATCAAACTGTAGTTCCACATTGTGTTTGTGCTTCACCTTTCGAAACAGGAACAGCAAATCCACTTGGAACGATTTGTTCTGAACAAGACCAGACTCCTATAATGTATGTGCTGGCACAAAGCATCATAATGATATTTGGCAACTGCCCAGACCTGCCCATCTTGAGCGCTCTAAAACACCTGGTTATGCATTATATATACAGACACGTCATACAATAAGTCTTACATTCAATTCAGTTCAATTCAAGTTTATTTGTATAGCGCTTTTTATGATACAAATCATTGCAAAGCAACTTTACAGAAAATTAAGTTTCTACAATATTTAGTAGTAGCTTATCAGTGATGACTGTCAGTTTATGTGCATACGGAAGAAATGTTCGGAAAAATCAATAATAATAAAAAATAATCAATAAACATTACATTATTTTACAATGAACTGCTGGTGAATCTCAGTGAATGATACAATCAAACCAAACAATGTTACACAACTACAGACTGATTATCATGCAAGTAGATTCAAAATGCATCATGGGAGTGGATGCTCATTAATGAGCTCTTCTTTCCTGTTTTCATGTAATGTTTAATATGTCATAACTCGTTCAGGATCATAACTCACAAAGCTCATACTGCCAGACAGCAGCGGTGGAGTTCCTGTGACACAGACCACATGATTTACTTCATGCAAAACATTTGTAACATTCATACATAACGTAATCCATTACATTACTCATTTTAGGTAGTATAATCGACTACTTTTGACCTATCCCGTTTTTCACAATGATTTAAATAAGATAATCTTGTACCATATTGATATAAAAAATACAAAGAGTAAGAAAATATATTTCATTCCTTGTATTTAACATCATGAAGTGTATTAAACTTTATATTACTTCAAGGTTTCCCAAACTGGGTTTGTGTGAAAAGCTAATCATTAATTTAATCTTAAAAATGTCAAATTAAAATCAATCAGAATATATTTTATCTTAACCTGCCTGTCATGTGACCATAACCAATATCAGAGAACCATGAACATAAAAGCGTGATAAATAATTACTAAAAGTTTTATTTTAAAATCTTGAATTAAACATTATGTGAAGGAGAATCAGAAACGTTTGCGAAGTTGTTCATTTTAATGTGTTTGAAACTAAAGCCTTCCAAAGACATAAAAATACATGGTTAAATAAGCTACAGAGTGATAATTCAAATAAAATGAATGTGTTCATCAGTGGTTGAGGCAATGTTGAAACACTACTAAAAGCTGAAATGATTTTTGTAAAAACAGTGGTCAAATGCAGTGTAGCACCTGGTTAATGACTGATCTCTGAAGACTTTCTGAGTGTGTATTAGCTGTAGACTATTCTAGAAAGGAACATTTAAAATATGAAACAGATGAATTAGGGAGAATGAATAAATATTGCTATTGTGTTGTAGCGTATCAGGCCTGAACCAGACAAATTAAAGATTCGATCGTGAGCCTGGTTGAAACATGAGCCGAATTCCACACAAAGGCAACAGGATGTTGTAAATCAACTCCTAGCACCACAGTCTGAAGCAAGATAACCAACCAACTTTTTCACAGAACAGCTTTCAACATTAACACCATTAGAACAATTATTGACAATTTCAATTCAGAGAAAAGATTGTCAAATTGGAGCAAGTAATCCAGATTGATGGTCAAAGAGATGCACAGCCTGACGATCACATGTAAACTCATGAGAGTAAACAAGATCGTTGGATTGACTTCCCCCACCTAGCAGTACCAGACTGAAATTCCTTTAAGGGGACATTTTAACCTCTAGTCTTCTACAGATGAAGATGCACCAAAATGAACTCAAAAAGACTTATAAAT
This sequence comes from allo-octoploid hybrid of Carassius auratus x Cyprinus carpio, assembly GCA_024542945.1. NCBI lineage: Eukaryota > Metazoa > Chordata > Actinopteri > Cypriniformes > allo-octoploid hybrid of Carassius auratus x Cyprinus carpio. The sequence goes on along the minus strand of CM045014.1, from coordinate 40,380,767 downwards.
GAATATCAGTCCATTGCTTAACTCCATATTCATTTATGTATAACCCACACATTTGACTATAATGTTTCTAATCACTTATAGTGTATGTCTTTTTAAATAACTCTTAAATTGCTTAAGGGATCATATTCATGTTTAGTATGTGTGTGTTCGAATCTTCTTGCTTGAAACGTTTCTGACCATCAGTTATTTGTCAAATGTATCATATTCTTGTTATAGGAATCATGTCCAAATTATACCCTGCAAGAGCGGGAAAATTCGGACCACGTGCTTGATAAGATAACATATGATTTATGAATGGGTGGGACAAACATCGCAACACCCCGAGAAAAGACAATATCTAATTGGTCAAAACAACATTTGAGGTGTGGCCAAAAGGCCAGTTTAAATACTCAGGACACCATCGAATTTTGCTTTTAGCTTTTAGCTTGCGTTTAGCTTTTGCTTTCAGTCATGCCGGCTTTTAGCCTGCTTTTTGCTTTTAGCTTTGCTTTTAGCTTTTAGCTTGCGTTTAGCTTTTGCTATCAGTCATGCCGGCTTTTTAGCCTGCTTTTAGCCATGCTTTTTGTCATTACGTTTAGCGTTCTTTGAGCGCTATTCCAGTGTGCTTCGGCCTGCACACCTGCTGCTACTGCTTATATGTTAGATTAGTTTATATGTCTTAGATTCATCTAATAAAGCCTTATTCATATTGAAAAGAGAAGCATCTTGTGTTTTGTGCTTACAAGTTAATGTCTTGTGCTAATTAATAGTGTTTTCACTATACTTTGGATATTAATATCCAGCGCAGATTTAATGTTAAACGGCTCGTTCAGTGAATCGCTGGCCATTTCAGTGATCAGCCATGAAACAGTGATTCTGTTCAAATTCCCTTTAAAATCTTAAATGATTCCCTTTGAGCTAAATTGACCTGTTTCCCTTACATGTAAATAATATGTAATCATGTAATCCATAAAAAAGTAACTATAGTCTGATCATGAGATTGTAGACAAACTGAAGTTCATGACATGCTTTAAATGCTTCAACATGTTTCTGTATTCATGATGTATAAACTAGCTATTAGTTACAATAGTAGGGTACAACGGGGCTACAGGCCCACCTTAAGAAAAAATTGGGCCATTCACTGCACCTAAAATGTATAATTGCAGAAAAAATATATACGTTGTATTGAACATTAAGACCTCTGTCAGCTGTTCCGCAAAGTCTCTCAGTACCAAGCCTGGTATGTTGTCAGGACCTGCAGCCTTGCGTGGGTTAACCCTAGATAGGGTCTTCCTTACACTGACTGGAGACAGACAGAGCGCCTGGTCATTGGGAGGTGTTGGCAGTTTTTGTGCCAGTCTGCCATTCTGCATTTCAAACCATGCATAAAACTCATTGGGCCTCATTTATCAATCTAACGTAGAAACGAGTGCAGATCCGTGTGCACAAATCAACTTATGACAGAGTTCATGTGTGATTCATGAAACCAAGGGCGTAGATTTGGTTTGAACATTGGGGGGGTTGAACGTTGTATGCTGCCTGTTATTTTTTTCTTTTTTTTTTTTTTTTATGTGTATTGTTATTGGATAATTTATTTCTTCCTATCTATCTATGTATCTATGTATGTATGTATCTATCTATCTATCTATCTATCTATCTATCTATCTACATGCTTTAACTGATTACAAATTCAACATATACAAATATGAAAGAGACAACATTTAGACATTTATTTTAAGATTTTTACATTCCACCTTAATACATTTTATTTATTTTTTAAAGAGAAACACATCGGCTCTTGAACAACTGTCTATACTGTTTCCTACTTTATTTTATTGATTGAATGTCATCTTCTTTACCTGATCTTCAAAAGTCAGATTAATTTAGGAAAAAAACAAACACCGATGTGAATACTTTTGTCATTGATATGATAATTACAGACACTATTGAAAAATAAACTAGCAAAACAGACAGCTGCTTTGGTAACTTGTTATACTGATAGTTATAGCTAAATACATTGCAATGTATATGTGGTGTGTACTTAGCTATTACACAATATTCTCATACCTCATTTTCAGTACATGCTTTACACTGGATATATATATATATATATATATATATAGTCCGCTGTGCAGCGCTTCTCTTCATTTTTGGCGCTAACGGGGTCGCTATGGGGAACACCTCGTCGTGACCCGTGTCTGAAGCATACATTGAAAAAACACCAACGAGTTGGCCGGCGACACCCTCTGACGTCACTACCGGCGCGACTATAAACAGGCACCGGGAGAACACGTCATTCTCTTCTTCGTCTTCCCTGACTGTTTTGTTTGAAGTGTGCATCTGAAAGAACTGGTAAGAGCGCTCTTTCTCTGTCTATCATGGCGACTACTAGCAAGCGTTTAGATAATGTGTGCATCCGTGTCGGCATTATTTAACACCCGATGACACACACGATCTTTGCATCATTTGTTTGGGTAAAGAGCACGCACGCGATGTCTTTGAGGAGGCAATCTGCGTGCATTGTGAGCGTTTTTTCAATGAAAAAGCTCCGCTCCCGTTCGTCTCTCTTTCCGAAAAAAAAAAAAAAAAGCAGCCATCTGCTTACCGCGGTTCAGGACCTGTCGCTGCTGAGGCATGGAGGAGAATGAGCTCATGAGAATTTCAGGTCGATCTGTCTGAATGATTTAGAGAGGGACTTTCCCTTTCGCGCTCGTAATGGCGGCGGACGAGAGAGAGCCTCGGGAGGATGATGTTATATCTTTAACACTTTCTGATACTGAGGTTAGTGCTCTGCTGGGCTTTTACCCAGGAAAAGCAGGAGATATTTGAGGATGGTGAAGAAGCTGAGGCTGAGCCTTCTCAATTCTCCTTCCCTGTGTATGTAGAACTGTTGGAGATTATGGATCGCGCCACGCCAAGGTTGGACTTGCCATGAAAGTACGCTAACAAGGTGACGCCATGAGGCTGCCTCGATGAGCGTTATCTTTCCGACCATAGCCCTCCAGCTCAGGTGAGCCTTCCATTTCTGCCTGATCTCCATACAGAGATCGAAAGGAAATGTAAGAGGCCGTTTTTTTCTCGCATCCATCGGTTTCAGCATAAGAGTTTTGCCGACATCGAGGCGATGCGCGAAAACGGCTATGAGAGGATGCCCCCTGTAGAAAGAACTTTCGTCCTGCGGGGGAGACATCCTCTCTTAATCTCCCTCCTTGCCATCTAAGCCCCTTCAAGAAATACATCTCGCTTAAATGGCAAGGCATATACGCAGCAGCAGGTCAGGCTGTGGCTTTATTACACACGATGGTGGTGCTTTAAGCATATCAGACTGATCTGCTAAGAGACCTGGATAGAGGCGAAGGCCTTTTTCCTGATCAGGTAGCCGAGCTGTGCCGCACCACAGGTCTCTCTCCAGGCTACCAAGCAGGCTGCCTCTGCCATGCGCAGGACTATGGCGGCCATGGTGGTAGTGGAGAGACTTCTGTGGATGAACCTGGCAGACATCGAGAAGAAAGAAAAGGCTTTCTTCTCGATGGTCAGGTTTCGCCTTCTGAACTTTTCAGTATTTCTGTTGAGACAGTGATCGAGAAGTTCGGGGAGACGAAGGCGCACGCTGCTTTCAGATCCTTCGTTCCACGAAGGTCCAGGTCTGAGCCCGAACAACATAGGGGTCCTGGCTGTCTCGATCTGAGGATTACAGACGGGCATAGAAGGCTAGTGTCACAACTTGTGCTCCTCCCCCACCTGCGGGCAGGGGTAAGAGGAATCGTGGGTCACAAGGAGGTAAGCAGAACCTAAGAATTGTGATCCAGACGAGGCAGCGTTCTCGTCTGAATCAGACCGATAATGAGGTATCTACTTGTTCCCTTTAGGGATTTTTAACTTCTGCTTTTATCCTTCCCTTACTAATTCCCCTGTAACCACCAGCTCTCCACCTGATCGAGGTTAGGTGGAAACCTCTCGCATAACAGTCTCCTATGCTGGACCTATAATGTTTTTGGCTGGTTCTATGTTCATAGCAACCACCTTACTGATGGTCCGGACTAAAAGGAGGCACCCCTTGAGCGGGGCTCCAGTGCAGGAGGGTGGGAGTATAAAAATAACCCTTTCTGTATATACTTATGTGTAAATTGCTGGTGGTTATGTGTCTACTAATTAACTCTGTGAGTTTCCTTTGCAGTGCTCAGTTACAGTGTTTACTAAACACTCGTCAACACCAGCCATCTGGCTTCATGTTCCGGTATTAGGCAGCTGAGATCACAGGTTTCTGCGGGAGCCTCATTGATCATCAGGCCTGGCACAGCACTGCAGGGAATTTCATGGATGTCCGGCCAGGTCACCCTGAGGGGTCTCCTGGCCGCTTAGCTGTGCTGTCGCATCAAGCGGGAAGTGAAGGTGGCAGTTACAGAAGTCTTCTTGTATGTGAGGCTCCCCTCGCTAGAGGTTTGTAAATTTTGAGCTTGCCTCTCCCATGCGGTTCAGCGCCTCTGGGATGCTTAGGAACCTTCAGGTACACACACTAAGCTCTGTGTACTTTCTGAAAACCACATGCTGGTCAGTGTGCACGTGAACACTTTGCACACTTTCTAAAAATCCACGTATTGGTAAGTGTGCACGCAAGACTCTGCGCACTTTCTGAAATCCTGTATGGTAAGGGTTACGCGCTCCGCCTCGTTCCCTTTCTTGAGATGATTAGACCTTGGTTCCTTGGGCTCCATTCAGCCAGTGTGTATTCGTTTATACACTTCAAGCATCACTTCCCTCAACATGAGGGACTATTTGGGCGATTCTTGTGGTAGTTTAGCAGCGCTCCCCTTTTCCAAGAAGGGTTGCCTATGAGCACTCTACTCTGGATTCGGAGTTCTCCTCTCATATGAGACTGAGTTCACTGTTTTTCCCCAGAGCGCTCCAGCATTATTTCCACAGATCGAGTTGATGACTCTCAAACATACTGTTTTGAGATGCATCATGCCATCTATGAGCTGCTCTATCAGAGTGCCATGAGAGCCCTTCCTTAGAACAGTATTTGAAAATCCATGCTATGGTAAGTGTGCACATGAAGTCTTTGCACACTTTCTGAAATCCACACTGTGGTAAGTTTGCACGCTAGTATTCTGCGTTATTTCTAAAATCCTATATGGTGAGGGCTTCGCGCGGTGGCTTCGTGTCCTTTCTTGAGTTGGTAAAAGCCCCGTTCATCTTGGGTGCCACTCCACCTATGTATCCTTGGATACCTATCTAAACAGGGTGTTGCTTCTGGAGATCTGTTGAGACAGCTCCTTCAGCAAGCTTTTGCGAGAGCAAGCGGTAACCCCTGTGTGACAGGCAAGACTTAGTATAAAATGCTAGGTTCCTAGCTGTATCCCTTTAAAGGAATCTTTCCTGATTCCAAGCCTTCAGCGCTACCCCGGGCCGAGGCCCTAACAATTAAGTTGGGTATGTAGCCGTCTAAACATCCTAGGGCCAACTCCCATGGAAATGGTACAGTTGGTACTTAGTGTTCGTCATGATTCTGGCCTGCACTCCCCTCAGCATGGTGGCGTGGGTATACTGTTCCCCATAGCGACCTCTAGAGGACGCAGTTCGAAGTTCCCTTGAAAGGGAACGTCTTGGGTTACGAATGTAACCATGGTTCCCTGAGTAGGGAACGAGACACTGCGTCCTCTAGCTCCCTGCCATGCTTCGGACGCAAGCTTCAGACGAAGAAGTGAATGACGTGTTCTCCCGGTGCCTGTTTATAGTCGCGCCGGTAGTGACGACAGAGGCTGTCGCCGGCCAACTCGTTGGTGTTTTTTCAATGTATGCTTCAGACACGGGTCACGATGAGGTGTTCTCCATAGCGACCCCTAGAGGTCGCAGTGTCTCGTTCCCTACTCAGGGAACCATGGTTACATTCGTAACCCGATATGTTTTATGAGTACCCACAGCTTAAGATTGATCCATCCACGCTGTTACAGGGAGCGTTATAGGAAGTTTTTTTTTTCCCAACTGCAATTAGGTTGTATAATCAGTGTTATTTAAGATGACATACTTTTTAGGATTTATGTTTTTGTATATAATTACAATGCTTTGCAACTTGATACTGAAGAACAAGTTTTTATGTTGTTTGTGAATGTTGTTTTAAAGTTGTTTTAATTTATTCATTGTATGGTTGTGCTGCTGTGACATCTAAATTTCCCTCCGGGGATTAATAAAGTTAAAGTCAAGTATAAAGCTAAAGCCCTGTATAAAGCCCCCCCCCCCAAAAAGACATTCTAATCTTATTTGATCGACTAATGAGCTTCGTTTGGTGGTCAGGAAAATAAAAATCGTTCTACAATTCTCCATCATATTTACTATCCTGCACGCAAGTATAGGTAACTCAAAAACTTGTATACACGAGCTGAGACCAGACGTGAGATTTGTTTGTAGCCACCGTTCACGTTCATATTGATAAATTCCAAGTTTTGCGTTGAAACGACCATACGCCCAATTTTCTGTCGTACGTACGTTTCATAAATGAGGCCTAGTGAGTGTATCTGGGAGGGATGTGTCATTATCACAGGCCTGTGGCAGGTAAGAGAGTCCTTGCAGTCAATTTTAAGGGGTATGTATGAAAATATTATTCTTTATCATTTATATAAACCTACGAATGCAGAGGCCTAACGGAAGCTAAAAAAAGAAGCTAATTACTTCCTGGCGCTGCTCCACAGTGACCCTGCTACAGCAGCACTGTGGGCCTCAAACTTTCTCCCATTTGTCACATCACGCTTCTTCTTTCACCTGTTGTGTGAAGTGTTATGTGTGGTAGGTGAACTGTAGGAACTGAATTGCGCTTTGGGAATAATGTTGTATATTATGTTGTGTTCAGACCAAAAGCAGAATTTTCGCCTCCCGTTACTCGCGCCATTTTGTTCTCGCTAAATTCATAAACTGAAGACTAGTCAACTAATGGTGACAAATAAGTTGTCTTAGTTGGTGGCAGCTCTAGTTATACTGGTAACGTCTATATGACATACAACAGCAGTCAATGAGGTATCTACATTTCTATAAGCTGGTTAGCAGCAGGCACAGCATTTTGGGTGGGCCTGACAGGCCTAGGACCACACAATTTTCAACAAGCCCACCCAAAAGTTTTCTTCAAAAAAAAAAAAAAAACCAACAACTTTTAATATATTTAATTTAGTCAAGAATTATTACAAATCGGCAAATAAGCTCATAATTTGTGCTAAAATAGTCTAAATGTTTAGTTTTCAAAGTTCCATAGCTTAAGACGTTGTCCTTATTATAAACAAAGCATTTATTTAATCAAGCTCTAAATATGGCTCTTTGTGGATCTGATTTGCGTTAAAGGGCTGTTAATCTTCATGGATGACTGTGAATTGGCGTTAGCCAGATTTAATGCATCCCCTCTGTATAATAATAATAATAATAATAATAAATGTATTTTTTATAGCGTTTTTCTAGACACTCAAAGTCGCTTTACAATTTTTATTTACATATTTAATTTAATAAGCCAAGCTCAGTCTGCTGTTAATGAATGCTCTATTGCCACTAATGACTGGATTTAGGCCTAATGGATGTGATTGATCTTTATGAGCTCTTTTGGAGCATGTTTTACATGACAGATGATGTTGTCAATGAACAAGTTCTGTGCCCGAGTATTGATTGAAATTGTCGGGCAGTGTTGTTGATCTGTATTGTTGAAAACTTTAAACAATTAAACAGAATTGTGCGGAAACGCTTGTTTGTTTACTGTGTTGAGACGTGCTGCGTTTGGTCTCGTACTCTATCGTATACGTTGTCAGTGTCGTGCGCTTGCTTAGACCTTTGTTGTGATAAACAGTAAAGTGTGTTCAGCTGAATTCAATTTCCGTTTTGTCTGACGGGTATACATAAAAGGTTAGTAAACCACGGCAGCGGTCGCGGCAGCCCTCCTGTTAAGCCCTCCTCGTGTGAAGACCGAAGAGTGTAAAGACCATCGACTCTACCGTGCGACTCCACCGGGCAGGGACATAAGTATTGTTTTTGATTAATCCTTTTTCCTTCTATTTGTTTCACTTCTGTTTCAGTTTGTATAACTAATTATTACTATGTGTTTCCAGATCCCTACTATCACTACCACTCGCAAACCACGCATCACACAATGTAGGCAGCGCAATCCTAACAACCTGCACACTCTGCCTATGTCTGCTAATACACTATCTTTTTCTATTGGTCTCTGGAATTGCCAGTCTGTTGTAAACAAAGCCGATTTCATTACTTCTATTATAAGTCATTCAAAGTTAAATCTCATGGCCCTGACAGAGACCTGGATCAAACCAGAGGACACTGCTACACCTGCAGCCCTCTTGAATAATTTCTCATTTTCCCACTCCCCCAGTTTGACTGGAAGAGGTGGAGGTACTGGTCTGCTCATCTCTAATGATTGGAAATTTAATCCTTTACCATCTTTGGGTATCAACAGTTGCTTTGAATCTCATTCCGTTACTGTTATCTACCCTCTTAAAATACATTTTGTAGTTGTCTATCGACCCCCAGGACCACTAGGTAACTTTTTGGATGAATTAGATGTGGTACTCTTAACCTTTCCTGAGGATGGTACTCCCCTAGTTATGCTTGGAGATTTCAACATCCACCTAGATAAACCTCTATCTGCTGACTTCCACACTCTGCTTGCCTCTTTTGATCTCAACCGAGTGTCAACTACTGCTACTCACAAATCAGGCAAACAACTGGACCTTATTTACACACGACACTGCTCCACTGATCATGTACTGGTTACTCCACTGCACACCTCAGATCACTTCCTCCTCACTCTTAACCTCAACATGGTTCCTGACACATCATTAACCCCTCCACATGTCATCTTTCGACGTAACCTACGCTCACTCTCACCCTCCCAGCTATCTCCAATGGTTTCATCTTCGCTTCCTTCCCTTAAACTGTTAGCATCTTTTGATGCTAATAGCGCTACTGATACTTTCTGCTCCACTCTTACATCTTGTTTAGACACTGTTTGCCCCTTGTCTTCCAGGCCAGCCCGTACCACCCCTTCAGCCCCTTGGTTATCTGATGTTCTACGCGAACACCGTTCTAAGCTTAGAGCTGCTGAAAGGTTGTGGCGCAAATCCAAAAATACTACTGACCTTAATGTATATCAGTCACTCCTCTCTTCCTTTTCTGCTAATGTCTCCACTGCTAAAAAGACATACTACCATAACAAAATTAACAATTCGTCTAACTCTCGCATGCTTTTTAAAACATTTTCCTCGCTCCTTTGTCCTCCTCCTCCCCCTCCTGCTTCATCTCTAATAGCTGACGACTTTGCCACGTTTTTCATTAATAAAATTAAAAACATCAGTGCACAATTTTCCACACCACAATCCATCAAGCACATCTCACAAACAAACATACACTCATTCACATCCTTCTCTTCACTCTCTGAGGCAGAAGTCTCCAAACTCATCCTTTCTAATCTTCCTACTACTTGTCCGCTTGATCCTATTCCATCTCATCTCCTTCAAGCCATTTCTCCTGCAGTTGTACCTGCACTCACTCACATTATTAACACATCCCTTCATACAGGTGTTTTCCCCTCATCATTTAGACAGGCTCGTACAACTCCACTCCTTAAAAAACCCACCCTCAACCCATCTCTTTTAGAGAACTACAGACCAGTTTCCCTTCTTCCTTTCATTGCAAAAACACTTGAACGTGCTGTATTCAACCTAGTCTCTACCTTTCTCACACAGAACAACCTCCTTGACAGCAACCAATCTGGATTCAGAAGTGGACATTCAACTGAGACTGCCTTGCTCTCAGTTGTTGAAGCCCTAAGACTGGCAAGAGCAGAATCCAAATCTTCAATACTTATCTTGCTTGATCTATCTGCTGCTTTTGACACGGTTAATCACCAGATCCTCCTGTCAACCCTACTGACAAAGGGCATCTCAGGAACCGCACTCCAGTGGTTTGAGTCTTACCTATCAGATAGGTCCTTCAAAGTATCTTGGAGAGGTGAGGTGTCTAAGTCACAACATCTAACTACTGGTGTGCCTCAGGGCTCTGTTCTTGGACCACTTCTCTTCTCTGTCTACATGGCATCACTAGGTTCTGTCATTTAGAAACATGGCTTTTCATACCATTGCTATGCTGATGACACTCAACTCTACCTCTCATTCCATCCTGATGATCCATCGGTAGCTGCTCGCATCTCAGCTTGTCTAACAGACATTTCTTGCTGGATGAAGGACCATCACCTTCAACTCAACCTTGCCAAGACAGAACTGCTTGTGGTTCCAGCAAACCCATCGTTTCATCACAATTTCACCATCAAGTTAGGCACATCAACCATAACTCCTTCAAAAACAGCCAGAAACCTTGGAGTTATGATTGATGATCAGCTAACTTTCTCAGACCACATTGCTAAAACTGTCCATTCCTGCAGATTTGCTTTATTCAACATTAAGAAGATCAGGCCCTTTCTTTCCGAACATGCTGCACAACTCCTTGTTCAAGCTCTTGTTCTGTCCAGGCTAGACTATTGCAACGCTCTCTTGGCAGGTCTTCCAGCCAGTTCTATCAAGCCTTTACAATTAATCCAGAACGCGGCAGCAAGATTAATAGCTGCTCGCATAAAATTCAAGGCATTGATGTTTGCATACAAAACCACCACTGGCTCTGCACCCCTTTACCTAAATTCATTACTTCAGACTTATGTGCCCTCTAGAAGCTTGCGTTCTGCAAGTGAACATCGCTTGATTGTGCCATCCCAAAGAAGCACAAAGTCACTTTTACGGACTTTTAAATTAAATGTTCCCTCCTGGTGGAATGACCTGCCCAACTCAATCCGAGCAGCTGAGTCCTTAGCCATCTTTAAGAATCGGCTTAAAACACATCTCTTCCATCTTTATTTGACGCTCTAACTTTTTCACTCACTATTCTAATTCTATTTAAAAAAAATAAATACAATCTAACTACCTTTTTAATCTTTTTGTATTCTATCTATTTTCTTTTCATTTATTATACAATTATAAAAAAAGACCTCTTACACTAGCTTGCTCTATTCTTTTTCTATTCTATCTGTTTTCTTTTTATTTATTATATTATTTAAAAGCCCTTGCTACGTATACTGTGTTTAGGCTAACAGAGACTTGTTATAGCACTTATATATCATTGCTCTTTTTTTGTTTTTGATTGCTTCCATTGTCCTCATTTGTAAGTCGCTTTGGATAAAAGCGTCTGCTAAATGACTAAATGTAAATGTAATGTAAATATTCGGAATCATGTTATACGAGCAGAACTAAACTATGTTTTTGGGAAATATTAGATTCCTGACCACTTTTACAGTCTATAGGCCTTGGGTCTATAGAAAGATGCGCTAAAGCACAGCTGTGGTGCGTAATTGAGATTCTAAAGCGCTCTTCTTTGGTCAGAACCAAGGAGAGCGATCGCGGCTAGGTCTGTACTATGCACTGAAACTTTTAACACTGCAACAAAAAATTTAAAGAGCATCAAGCTATTAAAATCTCTATTATGTAAGCACAGATAATATAACAGTTTATTAGTCAGTCATTTTTATTAGGTTAGTGATTTGATAATGATGCTAATAGTCTCATGCAGTTTCATTTCTAGGGCACTCATCTTGCTATGTTTGTCTTCCAATGTTTTCATAGTTGCAAACATCACAGAGACAATGATGAGCACCCTGTCTCGTGAAGACTTGCGGGATCTTTTCCCAGGCCCAGAGAACTTTATACGGAGAAAAGTGGTCTGTCGTGCCTGTCATGATCCGTTCGGAGGAGGTCAGTTTCTCAATTAAGTGGCCTAAACTAACCACCTATTTAAAGGAACACGCCAACTTTTTGGGACTTTAGCTTATTCACTGTATCTCCCAGAGTTAGATAAGTCCATACATACCCTTTTCATCTCCGTGCATGCCTTAACTCTATCTGACGCACCCACCGCTAGCCTAGCTTAGCACAAAGACTGGAAGTAAATGGCTCCAGCTAGTATACTGCTCCCAATAAGTGACAAAATAACGCCAACATTTTCCTATTTACATGTTGTGCAGAACCATCCAATAGAACATTACAATAATCTAACCTTGAGGTCATAAACGCATGGATTAACATTTCTGCATTTGACATTGAGAGCATTGGCCATAATTTAGATATATTTTTGAGATGGAAAAATGCAGTTTTACAAATGCTAGAAACGTGGCTTTCTAAGGAAAGGTTGCTATCAAATAGCACACCTAGGTTCCTAACTGATGATGAAGAATTGACAGAGCAGCCATCAAATCTTAGACAGCGTTCTAGGTCATTATATGCAGAGCTTTTAGGTCCTATAATTAACACCTCTGTTTTTTCAGAATTTAGCAGTAAGAAATTACTCGTCATCTAGTTTTTTTATATCGACTATGCATTTTGTTAGTTTTTCAAATTGATATGTTTCACCGGGCCGCGAAGAAATATAGAGCTGAGTATCATCAGCATAACAGTGAAAGCTAACACTGTGTTTCCTGATGATATTTCCCATCAGCTTGATAGAGCCTGCTTTATAATAGCGCCAGTCCAAAGAGTGACCTGTGTAAAGATGAGGTGAGAGCCAAAGTTCTCTGCATCTGCAGCCATGGAATTCCCACGAAGCTTGATGACTCCATTTAACTATGGGAACTCGACGAGTGACCCTTGCAGAAGGATAAGAATGCATTCAATTTAACAATGATGCCTTAATAGCCGATTAAACTTCAGTAGCTATTGAATCCTGTAAAAGCATAAAGAAAGCCCTTACACAAAGATTTTTGTATAACTTTAAAGCAGATGTTATGAGTAAGCATGCGCTGTCCAGGACATTAAAGTCAAGGAGCACAAACTAAATTAACAGAATAGTTGTAATTATAACCTCCAGGTCCAAACTTTGACGAAGTTTAGGAGAAAATCCGAGAGGAAGTAATCTATAGATAGGAAGTACATAAAAACATCAGACTATAGAAGGCCTTAACGAGTGCAAGTTCCAAGATGGAATACTATAAAGCTCACCACACAGAAAGAGCGCCAGCTAGTTATTTATCAAAGCAACCTAATGGCACGTAGCTAAGCTAGAGCTAATCGCCTTAAATATGTCCTGAAAATAGTAAAAGAACACGGATTGTACGAAAGTATGATAAAATGCTTAGTCAATATATTGTGTATTGGGAACACTTTAGTGTTTGAGCATGTGGGAAAACGTGTCCGTTTACATTCATGCTTTTATTCAGAGGACGCTGGTGCAGAAATAGACAGCAAGGACCTCTTTGCAGAAATGGTCTATGCAACAGAAGACTTAAGTTGTAATACTTACCCCATTCCTGTTGTAGATAGACGCAAAAGAAACAATGACTGAATAAACAAAGACAAAAGCATATGATTAAGACAAAAAATACTTAACGGTGTGCGAAACACCGTTTTTCAGAAAGGAATAATGCGAGCAACGATCTTTATCAGTAGGCTATAAAGATTGTAAGCCTTTAATAACGAGCCTTGAAATGCCTCACTACAAAAGAGTTGTTCCAAACATTGAATGTATTAGTTTGATTAACATCTTGATCATGCAGCGCTAGTCTGCTAGATAAACCATCACGCAACACCAAACGCTTTATCTTAAACTTTTGAGTAAATAACCTTGCAGATAATAAAATGTATGCCCAAGCGCATAAAACAAAAATGATACTTATAAAGGTGTAGCTGATGAAGGAGAGATGTCGAAAGAGACCGTCAGCAGGCCCAGAGAGATTTCATGTGTGCAGGTTCACGTGAGCGTACAGATGAAATATTTTGTTGATAGAGACACAAGCAGCACCGACGTGACAGCTCGGAAAGCACCGGCGTTGCCATGTCCTCGATTTTTCTGAGGAATTGGGATATTGTAACACTGTTGCTGCGGTTGCTTTACATGTCCGCGAGTTGAAGCGACCCCAATAATGTGATATTTAGCGCCTGGAATGTGAATTTTTTTTTTTTTTTTTTTTCTCAGGGAACCCTTCTCGAAACGCAATTGGGATAGTTTTGAGTAGCAAATGGCGGTTTTGAAAAAACCTGGCAACACTGGAAAGCACTCGGAACTCCGCCAATGTTTCACTTGCTCTGCTGAGAAAACTCCGAAGCCTGTGTATCATCCAACACTACTAAACGACCAAAAACATTCACCGCGACACCAGAGCAAAGCCAACTATCTAATGTGCATCTTGAGAGGGATGTCAAACTCGCAATAGTTTGCAGGAGACTAACTTAACTGCAAGTAACCCAGGGAAAATCAGGCAATAGCCTAGACGACGGTTTGAGCAAAAATGACAGCGGCAGTATCTGCAAACACAATAGGATGTGAGAAGTGCGCTTTTATATCCATCATGTTGAGAGCCGATTGGCTAGACCTTAATTGTAATGTGACGTGACATTTAGTCTTCCTAGTAGAACTTACGCTCACTCTTCCATTTCTTGGCATTTCTCTGTCAACTTTTAGTGACCTGGACCATGTACCCAGGGGGAAAGGATGGGTAAAGGGACCAAAGAGTAAATGGTCTTTCTCCTAGATCTTCCTATCTGATCAAATCATTGTGAGAGTTCTTGAGTGTTTGGCTTCACAAAGAGATCAAAGCCCCTTGTTTTGTTGCATCTGCATTTGCATTGCGAGAGTTCCTGAATATCTGGCTTCGCAAAGAATTCATTTCATAAAGAAATAATTTCACTCCTTTCAGTATCTTCTTCAGATTTGAAATAGAAACTCATGAGACATGTGACTTTCAACCCATTACTTTTCTATATTGCTCCAGGACTGATTTCATGTATTTATATATATATATATATATATATATATATATATATATATATATATATATATATATATATATATATATACAATTGTACCACACTAAATTGTTCTTATATATATATATATATATATATATATATAAGAACAATTTAGTGTGGTACAATTGTTTATATAAGGCACTTTAGTTTATATAACTTTTAATATTTTTGAGCATTATCAACTCTGGTTGATAAAAAATAAAGCCCAAAGGGTCTTCTTTCCAAAGTCACCAAAATTATGAGTGTAACACACGGAAGTAAGGAACTGTTGCAATTTTAAGTTAGATAGGGCACTTTCATCTGTGAGTCCCATAATGGGGGGTCTGGTTAACAGGTTAAACCATGCTAATGCACTTCCATTAATGCCAACAAAGTTTTCTAGTCTATGCAAAAGAATGTTGTGGTCAATAGTGTCGAACGCAGCGTTAAGATCCAATAGCACTAATAGCGAAATACAACCACGATCAGATGATAAGAGCAGGTCATTTGTAACTCTAAGGAGAGCAGTCTCAGTACTATGACACGGTCTAAATCCTGACTGGAAATCCTCACAGATACCATTTTTCTCTAAGAAGGAATATAATTGTGCGGATACTACCTTTCCTAGTATCTTGGACAGAAAAGGGAGATTCGAGATCGGTCTGTAATTAACTAGTTCTTTGGGGTCAAGTTGTGTTTTTTTGATGAGAGGCTTAATAACAGCCAGTTTGAAGGACATATGCTAATGACAATGACAAATTAATTATAGTCAGAAGAGGATCTATGACTTCTGGAAGCACCTCTTTTAGGAGCTTAGATGGAATAGGGTCTAACATACATGTTGTTGGTTTAGATGATTTAACAAGTTTATACAATTCTTCCTCTACTATAGTAGAGAATGAGTGGAACTGTTCCTCAGGGAATCTATAGTGCACTGTCTGGTGCGATACTGTAGCTGACAGCTGCATGGTTACAAATTTAAGCTACCTTACCAAACACTTCCTACTTTCCTGTTTCCTAGTCTTGTTCCTTGCCTTGATCTTTTGCCTGTTTTTTGGATTTTGCTCTATTGTCTTGCCATTTGTTTGCCATTGTTTGACCCTGCTTGTGTTTGACTATGTTTCTAAATAAAAGCTTGCACATGGATCCACTTGTCTCATGTCCTGTTCAGCCTGTAACAGTTAGGTAGGTTATTCCAGAGTTTAGGCACTAAATAGGAAAAGGATCTGCCGCCCGTTTGATATTTGACTTTGATATTCTAGGTATTGTCAAATTGCCAGAGTTTTGAGAATGAAGCGGACGTGGAGGACTATAATGTAACAAGAGATCATTCAAATACTGAGGTGCTAAACCATTCAGGGCTTTATAAGTAATAAGCAAGATTTTAAAATCTATACAATGTTTGATAGGGAACCAGTGCATACCAGTCATACTTCCTGGTTCTAGTAAGAACTCTAGCTGCTGCATTTTGGACTAACTGGAGTTTGTTTACTAAGCGTGCAGAACAACCACCTAATAAAGCATTACAATAATCTAATCTTGAGGTCATAAACGCAGGGATTAACATTTCTGCATTTGACATTGAGAGGATAGGCTGTAATATAGATATATTTTTAAGATGGAAAAATTCAGTTTTACAAATGCTAGAAACGTGGCTTTCTAAGGAAAAATTGCTATCAAATAGCACACCTAGGTTCCTAACTGATGACGAAGAATTGAAAGAGCAGCCATCAAGTCTTAGACAGCGTTCTAGGTTATTACATGCAGAGCTTTTAGGTCCTATAATTAACACCTCTGTTTTTTTTTTCTGAATTTAGCAGTAAGAAATTACTTTCATCCAGTTTTTTATATCAACTGTGCATTCCCTTAGTGTTTCAAATTGGTATGTTTCGCCGGGCCGCGAAGAAATATAGAGCTGAGTATCATCAGCGTAACAGTGAAAGCTAACACCGTGTTTCCTGATGATATTTCCCAAGGGTAACATGTAAAGCGTGAAGAGTAATGGCCCTAGTACTGAGCCTTGAGGTACTCCATACTGCACTTGTGATCGATATGATACCTCTTCATTCACTGCTACAAATTGATGGTGGTCATATAAGTACAATTTAAACCATGCTAATGCACTTCCATTAATGCCAACAAAGTGTTCTAGTCTATGCAAAAGAATCGAGTGGTCAATAGTGTCCAACGCAGCACTAAGATCCAATAGCACTAATAGAGAGATACAACCACGATCAGCCCCCGTGGGGACCCGGGGTAGAATAGGTCCCTAGCACCCCCTTGCTGTTCGTAAAAGGCGACAAATGGGGCAACTTGTTAGCCGTGAGTCGTGTCTGTGGAGGAAGAAGTCCTGGCATTTGAGGAATGTGATTAGCTGTGGCTTTTACAGGACCAACACAATGCTTTAGTTCCAACTTCATATAGACGAGCGGTTGGAGGGGCCCGATCCAATCATACGGCTAGTCATGACGGGCCCTGGGTAGACATTGGCAATTAAATCAGCTATATGTTTTTCTCCCCTGAAGGCGGTGGCAAAGGGTTAATCAAGCAATTTGAACATTAGTTCTTTTTGCAAGAGTATATCATCCTTGTATTCCTGATGCATATCTGCTGGAGTTCCGCGGCTCTGTGCATCCCCTGGTTGGGTTCCGAGGTGGGTGGGAAGCAAAGATGATGAAACAAGATAAAAACAAATATGGCTAATAAACAAACCTCAAAAAGGCGAATATTGGAAAAAAAATCGGATGATGACATAAACACTGGTTGCAAATTGATAAAAAAAATTATCATTGGCAGAGGTTTATCCTTTTAGAATCTCTTTCAGCGGAGAAAGTACTTACAAAGTTATCCCCATTTGCAATCCAAAAGGGAATCTCGGGAATTGCAGGAACTGTTAAGGATGTAAAAAAGTTGAGATCAGGTCAGATTTTGGTCAAATGCTCAAAAAAAGCCCATGCTGATAATTTTTTGAGAGCAAATACTCTGGCTGGTGTTCCAATAAAAGCCACTTTCCATCCATATCTCAACAGCAGTAGAGGTACATTGATATTTTTATCCCAAATCCTCTAAGATGCTTCAACTGTCAGAGATTTGGTCATAGTTCTGCTGGCTGCAATAACAAGTCTATTTGTCATAACTCTGGAGAAGAAAGACATGAGGGAAACTGTTCAAAATTATCAAAATGCAGGAATTGCACATGTGATCATCCATCATCATCAAAGAACTGTCCCTCATGGATAAAAGAAAAAGAAATTCAAAAAGTGAAATGTTTTAAAAGAGTGAACTATGCTGATGCTTGGAAAGAGGTTGAAAAGCTTCCTATTTTTCAGTTTGAGAAATCCTTTGCTGCAGTGGTTTTACCGACCAAGCAAGAGGCTGAGTGCCAAACTGATCTGACCTGGTTAACAAGAGAAAAACCACAATAAATCAGTAAAACCTCATCTTCAATCAAAAAGAAAACACAAAGCACCCAAACTTCTAGTCAAACACAAACTGAAACAATTGAAGATCAAAGTGTAATAGTGGAGATTCCAGTGACCTCAAAAGGAAAGAAGTCACAGCACAGCACAAGAGCTCAACAACAAAAGTTTAGTCAGGAGAATAGATCACAGAAAGCTGACTCCCTTAAGGATGTAAACATGGCGGAACCCACAATTTCCCGCAGTCGGAGCTCCTCTCCTAAAAGTAGGAGTAAAGGCCAAGTACTGGTTTTACCAACATAATTAATACCAGTATTATTCAGTGGAACTGTCGTGGAGCAAAGGCAAATTTTGCAGAACTTCAATGACTAGTTATGATTCTCAACCCTTTTGCTTTTTGCCTCCAAGAAACTCATTTGTCACCAAACAGTCCTTTGTCTCTGAAAAAGTTTGTAAGTTTTAATGCATATAGTCCAAACATACACCGACCTTCTGGTGGCTCAACTATATTAGTTCGACATGATATTATTCATAGTCAAATCCCAATAGACACTAACCATCAAGCAGTAGCAGTACGATTAACCCTTCATAAGGCCATCACTCTGTGTTCTATTTATATACCTCCTGATGTACCAGTGACACTTCAAGATTTAAATAAGCTTTCTGACCAACTACCAACTCCCTTCATAATTATGGGAGATCTTAATGGTCACAGCCCGCTATGGGGTGGAAAATATACTAATGCAAAAGGGGAAAAAATTGAAGATTTTATTCATAACAAGGATTTGTGTCTTCTTAATGATGGCTCAAATACATACTTGCATCCGGGACATGGAACATATTCTGCAATTGATATAACAATATGTGTACCTGAACTTTTACTTGATTTCTCGTGGCAAAAATGGGATGATTTATGTGGAAGTGATCACTTCCCCCTCATCATTACCCCCATAAAATCAGACTTTCAACAGAAAAACCCTAGATGGAAACTCGATAAAGCCAATTGGTACCTTTTTCAGACCCAGTGCTTTGGAAAAATTAATACAACACTTTATGAATGTCAAGATAAATAGCAAATGAAACTGTACCAAAGACATAATCAAAGCCAAGCAGTAGGATTAATCCATGGTTTGATGACATCTGTAAAAAGGCTATTAAAGATCAGAAAAAAGCAGAGAGGATCTTCAACAATTATCCAACAAAGGAAAATTTAATCAAGTTTAAAATATGTCGAGCTCAAGCACGTAGAGTTTTAAATGATACAAAGAGACAGAGCTGGAAAATATTTGTATCAAATTTAACAACTAATACTCCTACAAAAAAAATCTGGGATTTAATTCGAAAGATGAAAAACAAAGGAGAAGGTCCTCAAGTACGACATCCAAGATGGCGCCGCCGAGTTCGGTCACCGTCCAGGTCGCTCCGCTTAGATTGTGTTTTTATTTACTTTTTTACCTACTTTTGCTTTCTCTTTTTACACACATAACCTCTGCACTGATCACTTACGACAAAGGAACACTTTTGGACATTGGATACCGCTTCACTAACCTGTTTCAGGACACTTTATCCTCCAACCCATCGTGGCCATCTGAGATTCTCCGGAACGCCGAGATGAACAATGGCCACCTGAATAACCACCCGAGGCGATGGATCAAGAAACACTGCGGGAAACGCGCTGGGGTCCGCAACAGACTGAGAAAAAGAGCTCACAGTCCTCCTCTGCCGAGCATTCTGCTCGCCAATGTCCAGTCCCTGGAGAATAAGATGGACGATCTTAGAGCCAGGATAAGTTTCCAACGGGACATTAGGGACTGTAACATCGTTTGTTTGTCTGAAACATGGCTCACGCCCTCGGTCCCGGACGCTGCTGTAACGCCATCTGATAACTTCTGTGTTTTACGGATGGACAGGACAGCCGAGGCCGGTAAATCCAAAGGTGGAGGAGTGTGTTTCATGATTAACAAGAAATGGTGTGACCCCAGGAATATCTCCACTCTGTCGCGCTCCTGCTCGCCTCATTTGGAACATTTATCTATTATTTGCCGCCCATTCTATCTGCCCCGGGAGTTTTCATCGATCATTGTTACTGCTGTCTACATCCCACCACAAGCTGACACCGGTTTGGCTTTGTCTGAGCTTCACGATGCGCTCAGCGGCAACATCAACAAACATCCTGACGCTGCTGTTATCATCGCTGGGGACTTTAACAAAGCCAACCTCAGGCAGGTTATGCCTAATTTTTATCAACATGTATCCTGTCCAACCAGAGGACCGAATACACTGGATCATTGCTACACTCAGTCCAAGAATGCCTTCAAAGCTCGCTCACTACCGGCTTTCGGCAAATCGGACCATGTCGCCATTTTCGTCACACCGGAATATAAACAAAGGCTCATTCAAGAACCTCCGGTGCAGAGGGTGGTGACGCGCTGGTCCGCCCACTCAGAAGCCATGCTACAGGCGGCTCTTGATGACGTAGACTGGGACATGTCTTGGGCAAGTTCATCTGACGTCAGCGAGTTCACGGATGTAGCATTAAGCTTTGTAAACAGGCTAGCCGAACAAGCTACGGATACAATAACTATAAGGACCTTCTCTAATCAGAAACCTTGGGTGGACAGTACAATCCATGCAGCAGTAAACAAACGCACTGCTGCTTACAACGCCGGTCTTTTGTCGGGAAACACGAGCAAGTACAAAGCATCGTGCTATGCTCTCCGACGCGCAGTAAGAGCCGCCAAACACAGATACAGGGAACGAATAGAGTCTCATTTCCAGCTCAATGACTCCCGACGCATGTGGCAAGGACTAAGAACCATCTGTGCCTTTGGAAATAAATCCTCTGCAGAGGTGAGAGCAGATCCGTCGCTGGCTGATGAGCTAAACACTTTCTACGGCCGCTTTGAAAACAATCTAAGCAGCGCGAGTCTGCCGATCAGCGCGTCAGGAAGCGGCAGTCAAGCAGTGAAAATCATTTAATCACCGTGTCTGAGGACGAGGTTCGGAGGGCCCTAAGGCAAGTGAACGTCAGGAAAGCAGCCGGACCTGATGGGATTTCTGGCCGTATTCTGCAGTCCTGTGCTGATCAGCTCGCTGGTTTGTTTACATCCATTTTTAATGAGTCTCTTGCTACATCGGTGGTTCCCACCTCCTTCAAAAAATCTATCATCATCCCTGTGCCCAAGAACAAGAACCCCTCTTGTCTGAATGACTATCGTCCAGTTGCCCTCACATCAATAGTCATGAAGGTCTTTGAGGGACTGGTTAAAAACTTCATCTGCTCCTCCATCCCGGATACTTTGGACCCTCTTCAGTTTGCTTATCACCCCAACAGATCCACTGATGATGCCATCTCTCACATCCTGCACTCTTCTCTCACACACATTGACAGCAATAACAGGAACTATGTAAGACTGCTATTTATCGACTATAGCTCAGCTTTCAATACTATAGTCCCCATCAAGCTGGCTTCTAAACTCATGGACCTCGGCCTGAATTCTTCACTCTGCAACTGGATTCTTGATTTCCTCACCGGCAGACCTCAAGTGGTGAAAGCAGGCCAGTACACCTCCAGCTCCATCACCTTGAATGTAGGAGCCCCACAGGGCTGTGTCCTGAGTCCCCTGCTCTACTCTCTCTACACACATGACTGTGTGTCTTCCCAAAGCTCCACATCTATTATCAAATTTG
Source organism: allo-octoploid hybrid of Carassius auratus x Cyprinus carpio (assembly GCA_024542945.1). Lineage (NCBI taxonomy): Eukaryota > Metazoa > Chordata > Actinopteri > Cypriniformes > allo-octoploid hybrid of Carassius auratus x Cyprinus carpio. The sequence continues at coordinate 40,358,872 of CM045014.1, read as the reverse complement.
CTGATGATACTGTGGTTCTGGGCCTCATTCACAACAATAATGAGACCGCATACTTGGATGAGGTAGAGAAATTAACATCATGGTGCCAGGACAATTGTCTCTCTCTGAATGTGAGCAAAACTAAAGAGATGATTGTTGACTTCAGGAAGAGACAGCAGCAGCCCTATACTCCTCTAATGATCAGCGGGACCCCTGTGGAGAGGGTGAGCAGCTTCAAGTACCTCGGTGTAAACATCTCAGAGGACCTGACTTAGACTACCCACATTCAAAAAGGAAATTCAGGGTTTCACCTGCAATCCTGAAAACTTTCTATTCAGGGGCCATAGAAAGTGTATTGACTCAGTGTATATCAGTGTGGTATGGGAACAGCTCCAGTCATGACTGCAAAGCCCTGCAGAGAGTTGTGCGCTTAGCTGAGCGCATCTCAGGGTCTGCTCTCCCCTCTCTGCAGGACATGTACCTCAAACGCTGCAAAAGCAGAGCTGTTAAAATCATCAAGGACTCCATTCACCCCAGTAACCATCTTTTCACTTTGCTGCCATCTGGTAAGCAGTTCCGTAGCCTAATGGCAAAAACTGAGAGACTTAGGAGGAGTTTCTTCCCCCAGGCCATCAGGTTCCTAAACTCAAAACCAGCCTCTTAACATCTTCATGTCTCCACTTAATATTCACTTAATCAGTAAGATATTCATCATTCACTACATCACATTGACATACTGAAAGTGTCAACCTGTTTACACATTTGCCTCTTGTACATTCCTGTGTATCTTAATATTTAAGACTACAGTATAATGTACATATGCACATTTGCCTCTTGTACATTCCTGTGTATCTTAATATTTAAGACTACAGTTTACTTTCATGCACATTATTTTCCACTATATATTTAATTCTACAGTATACATCTTTTTATATGTATTATATTTTATTCTTATATTTTTATTGTTTACTTTTATTTCATTCTTTCAAAGCTATATTTATGTATATTTTCATCTGTGTTGTATTCTTTAATAATTGCACTGTCCATGGAGCGGACCTGACTCACATTTCACTGCTGGTTATATATGCTCTATATAATTGTGTATGTGACAAATAAAAATCTTGAATCTTGAATCTTGATTCTATTAAACATCAGGACTCCCTTTTAACCACAAGCCATGAAATAGCAAATGTTCTAGCAATGTCATTTGAAAAGAACTCTTCACTAGAAAACTGTCGACCTGAATTTAACAGAATACGTACTGAGCAGGAGCAGAAACCCATAAATTTTTATTCAACTCAAGATAATGTCTTCAAGCACTTGGATCTCTAAAAACTGATCATCCCATAATTGTTGAAATCTTAACCAAATTCGATCTTTTAAAGAAAGATAACTTTAATATTATTTTTAGCTGGGTTCAAAGTCACATTGGACTTACTGGAAATGAGAGAGCGGACACGGCTTCCAGGGATGCACTTGACCTGGAAATATCTGACTGTCAAATACCACCTTCTGATTTTAAACCAGTAATTAATTTATCTATAACTAATAAGTGGCAGAAAGAATGGGATGGAAATAAAAATAATAAGCTGTATGAAATAAACCCTAGTATAAAAAGAAGTAGCTTTTATAATTTTAAATCAAGACATGATCGAGTTGTCTTTACTAGGTGTAGACTGGGGCACTCAAGAGTTCCTTTGACTATTAAGCATATTTTGTTGAATTGTAACTTTTATGATGCTGCTAGAAAACGCTTTTATTCAGAAACATGCTTGCATGGAATATTTGAAAATGTACCACCTGAATGTATTTTAGATTTTCTATCTTATGTTAAGTTGAAATGTTTTACATAATGTAAATTTTATGGATGATACTGAACTTTTTTGCCATGTAAATAGCCATGATGCTAACATGGCGTAAAAAACTCAATAAACAAACAAACAACCACGATCAGATGATAAGAGCAGGTCATTTGTAACTCTAAGGAGAGCAGTCTCAATAATATTATACGGTCTAAATCCTGACTGGAAATCTTCACAGATACCATTTTTCTCTAAGAAGGAATATAATTGTGAGGATACTACCTTTTCTAGTATATGTAAGACTCAGCTTCTCCCATTTAGAAGACAATGTCTATACTGGGGATTTTTTCGGTTTTCCGGCCAATCTGCTGGGCCCAGGATCACTCCTTCTCTGCCAGACACCACCACAAGGCTCCAGGCTTCATTGCAGCCGCTGCTCTCTGCTCATTGCAGCCGCTGCCACACGCTCTCCACGACGCCGAGGCTTAACCTCTACCAGTGTCACTTCCAGTTTTTCCCCGGCAGTGCCTACAATTCCTCCAATCGGGAAGTTGACCATATTTAAGCCTGAGGCAAATGCTGATTAATTCCGATGCTCTGTCCTCGTGAAGGGTATACAAAGTGGATCTGTATGATCCAAGTTATTCATCTCCCAGCAATCAGCCAAACCTCACTCCTACATCCACAACAGCAGGGCAGCCAATATTTCAAGCAACACTCGCAAGGCCCTGAACTCGCCTTGCTCGACACTTCCTTTTCCCTACGGTGCACAAGACCCAGCTCTACCGGCTCTCCTGGCTTGCGCTAGTGGCATAAGGCCGTGTTGCAAATACATTTTTAGGTAAAGCCGCTAAAAGGTATCGTTTATTGCTGAAAGTTGTTAAACGACGTTACAACACAAAAGGATGTTGATGTAATTTTTAGCCACGTCTAAAACGGCATAGAATACAAAGAAATTTCTTAGATTTTCTTAATTTTAGCTAGCTTTTTTTCCTAAATTTTAAATTACACTTCACTCAGATAAACGGATGAAAAAGATTGATATGCGAGAAAATTATTTCAACTATGTACCTAAATGATTAACGATTATAGGTACATTAGGTTAATCATAAAGGAAACAATTATTGACCAAGTGCAACTAGCAATCTAATTCACATGTGATGTATTACTAGGCACCTCTCTCCAAGTCTCTAGCCAACATGTTGCATTGGCTAGCTTTTCAATACTTTCTTCTTTGTGTGGTTAAGAGGAAAATGCATGTCTATTTAACATCTAATAACTTTTAAAAGTTGCAAAATAAAAAAAAAGTACATTTGTATCTACGTGCTTTGGGAAAACAAGTTGCTAGGGTAGTTTAAGAAATTGCTAAATCTAAACAACAAATGGCTAAATTGGCACTGCACGCTACTTGGGCAATTCAGCATTTCCCGTCAAAATGTCACAAACCACCCTTTCCCGTGGCCTGCAGCTGAAGCAAGCGCGAGGCTGCCTCTGCTTGTTGCACAGACCCATACATCTCATCTCTGCCTCCTACTACTAATAACCCCTTTTTTCCTTTTCAGTGGCCTCCAGCTCCCAAAGCAGACACAAGCATGAGGCTGCCTCCATTCACAACACAGACCAACACATCTTTCTTTTTCTCCATTTTTCTTACGCTTGTCTCAGTTTCCCACCTCAAGCCCCAGAGGTTGATATTAAGCATGAGGCTGCCTCCCCTGACGCTGCCCCTGCTCCTCTCCCTCTCAGCTCTCTACTTTATTTAAAATCACAATATTCTCTTTTTATAGCAACATCACCGCCGGTCCACCAAATGCTGTTGCCTCGGTTGTAAACAATATAATGTACATGCACATTATATCAAAAGCCTTCAAAGAGCACCAACGTCCCAACAATTGTTTCTACATGTCACTGTGCAATCTAATCCTCATTTGGCTAAACATTTAATTCAAATGTATACAATCTTTAATATCTGGACAATTCTTTACGACAGAAATGCTACAGCAATCATAAATCCTCGAACGTGGACATCAAAAGTTGCCATTTTTCATTATGTTCAGCCATTTCACGGAAATAATCTGTTCAGCTTTCCCCCATAGGCAGCATGAATTTAACAAGGTTTCATGATCAGCCCTTTCAAAGCCCCGCCTTCTCAGTTTTGCATTAGCCTATTGGAGTGGCTACTCTGAAAATTCTGGGGTAAGAAACTCCTAATCATTCTGTTAGCTCCACATAATTTGCCATTTTCAAGCATAATCACCTGGATTGCTCTTGCTGAATTCTCTCTCTCAATCAAAGGACAACGATCATGCAATCAATATGAACAGAGAAAAAAAAAATCATGGGTCTTAGCACTTGGCTGGCAAAAGTCAACATCACCTCATGTTTCAAAGCTATACCTATGCATCCAGATTCATGGCACTTATTTGGGGTACACTGGCACAGGAAATTCTATTTTGTTATACATTTAACTTTCGAATGCAAAGCCGCACCAAGATTTTCTGACACGTTATCGGAGGCATCTTATTGGATTAGTTAAACAATTACGCAAAGTAATCCTCATAGCATCTACCCTTTTAGACAACCCAAATTGTTTTGAGTATTGAACTCCCTATCAGGTGTTGCAAGAGTACTCCAAGTTGAGCAAATGTTTCTCTTTCAACTACCGGTGAGGCTCACCCATCTGATGCAGTGAGTACTGAATTCCTGTCAGATGCCGCGAGAGCCTCACGGTCGAGCAAACCTTGCCTTTTCCGTCCAACTACCGGCAAAGTTTACCCGTCTGCTGCTGTGAGTATTAAACTCCCGTCAGATGTTGCAAGAGCTTTCCCGGTCAAGCAATCTTGACCGTTCCGTCCGACTACCAGCGAAGCTTATCTGTCCATGCAATGAGTATTGAGCTCCCGTCAGATGCCGACGAGAGCCTCCTGGCCAGACAACCTTACCTTTTCCATTCTACGGTCAGCGAGGCTTACCTGTTCGATGCTGTGTGCTCCCGTCGGACGTCAGCGAGATCCTCCCGGCCAGACAACCTGACTTTATCTTCTCCAATCGAACCATATCAGTCCATCTTTGAGTACCTCTTTAGTGGAAGTCATGGCCTAATGGTTAGAGAGTTTGACTCCTAACCCTAAGGTTGTGGGTTCGAATCTTGGGCCGGAACCCCCAACTGCTCCCTGGGCGCTGCAGCATAAATGGCTGCCCACTGCTTCCGGGTGTGTGTTCACTGCTGTGTGTGTGCACTTTGGATGGGTTAAATGCAGAGGACAAATTCTGAGTATGGGTCACCATACTTGGCTGTATGTCACATCACTTCACTTTTTCACTTTAGTGGTTCGTGGGGGAATTTAGCCCGAGAATTTCTATTTATTTTTAGATGACTCCAAAAAACCTGTCACTCGCTTCTGGTTCCAAAAACATCTCAGACCCATCCTGCAATTTCTCTCTCTCCCGGCGAGGCTTACCCGTCTGATGCCAGACGTCGGTGAGAGTTCCCCTGGGTCAGCCGTTTGCCCTTTGCCCACTGATTAGCAGGGGCTTGTCAGCCAGTAGGGCCTGTACGCCGACACCGTGACCGATTCCAGTCAAGGCAACTCGGGCCCTCCCGGTCGGGCCATACAATCACGCTGCTCCTCCCCATCGGCCGGTAGGGCTCACCCATTCCAACGCTGTGAGCTCCCTTTGAGCATCAGCTTGAGCTCTCCTGACCGGGCACCCTGAGCCACTTAGTCCAGTACCAGCAGCCAGTGGGGCCTACCCTTCCAACGCATAAGTCGCTCCCACCGTAGTACGTAGGCTCTTCCAGCCTGCCAACTAGCTGACTTCCCAAACATCAGTCCCCGCCAGTATTTAATGCTTGTTGTGGGGGGAGGGGGGGGTGTTCTTAGTCTGGCAATTGTCCTTTGCTCAATTGCTTTTTAGGGGGTACTCTAGGTTTGGGCTATTCCCGAGCTCGGAGCCATTCCCCAGACAGTATGCCAAATACGCATTATCATACTTCAGCTAATTATATGTAAGCATGAACTCGTGAAATTATGTTTTATTAACAAGGTTCGGGAGGAGCATGTCAGATACTTAGGCTAATCAACACCGGTGGAGCACAATCAAGTTAATCAACACCATTGTATAAATACAGCTGACTTACCTTTATCCATTGCCGGTTTAGCAGCATCCCTCCTCCATCCCATCTCCTCACTTTGAGTTCATTTTAAAATTATACAGGGTGGGGGGTACTCTAGGTTCAGGCTATTCCCGAGCTCGGAGCCCTTCCCCGGACAGCATGCCAAATACGCAAAATCATACTTCAGCTAATTATATGTAAGCGTGAACTCGTGAAATGTTCTATATGTGTTTTATGTCCTTATTTCAGTGACTTCAAAATTGTAGTTTTTCACTAACCACACATAAACAATGTTTTCTCGAAGACACAATCATGTACATACATGTTATCTACATATTACTGTAGCCCAGTTTGTACTGAATACAGTGTTTGCAGACTTTAGCCATGTATATGTTTATAAGCAACTGAAAAAATTACAAAAGTCAGGGCATGTCAAAACTTCTCCAGGCCCCCAAAACACCCTTAGAACCCAGAGAGTTAATCTGTGTTTGAATGTGGGTAGTCCAAGTCAGGTCCTCTGAGATGTTTACACCAAGGTACTTGAAGCTGCTTACCCTCTCCACGGGGTTCCCACTGATCTTAAGAGAAATGTAGGGCCACTGTTGGCTCTTCCTGAAGTCAACAATCAGCTATTTAGTTTTGCTTACATTAAGAGAGAGACAATTGTTTTGGCACCATGATGTAAGTTTTTCTACTTCATCCAGGTATGCTCAGTTTTATCGACTCTATGGATAAAATGTTTTAAAAACTGTTCACACAAATCAGTGGAAAATTCTAATGAGGCACTAGGCGCAGGATTTAAAAAGATATTAATTATATTAAAAAATATCTTCAGGCTACATGCATTTTGTGCAATTAAATCTGACATGTATTTACTTAGAGCTTCCTTAGCAGTACTCTAATACCATTCAAGACATTCTCTGAAAATTTTGTATGATATCTGAAGTTTATTTTTCTTCCAACTGCGCTCAGCATGCCTACACTCCTCTAATTGCAGGAATGGGCCCCTGAAGCCATGGCTGTACTTTTTTCATCGCTTTGGATCTCTGTAACCTTAGGGGAGAAACTGAGTCCAAGGTGGTAGTGCAGGTACTATTAAAAAGATCAACTAATTCATCAGGATGGACACAAGCTGATAGAACATTCACAGCAGTTGGAATTTGGGTAGATATATATACATCACTGAAAGACTTGGCAATAGAGGAAGTAAAACATCTAGAATAATGAGGAGAGTCATAGGATTTAAGCGGAGTACAAGGTAATATACAGAGTCAAAAAGAACTGGACAGTGATCAGACATAACAGCATCATGTGAAACCACGTGAAAACACTAGGTCCAAATTGTGACCCTTCTGATGTGTAGGTCCAGTAACAGATTGTATAAAATTAAGAGAGTCCATAAGACATGAAAACTCTTTGACCAGAGGTTTGGAGTGACAAAAAACATGAATATTAAAGTCACCCAAAATTAAAAGACTATCAGAGCATAACACTAGAGCAGCCAAAAAGTCAGAAAATTCTTGGATGAATTCCTTATTAAATTGTGGAGGTATGTAAACCAGGGCACAGAGCAAGGAAGTTGGAAGATCAACCTTGAACAACTGCACCTTAAAGCTTTGAAAAATTTCATCAGTCAAGCATCAGTCAATTTCATCAGTCAAGTGTTTACACTTAAAACAATTCCTGAAATTGTTGCAATTCCACCTCCATGGCCAGCAGTTCTAGGAGAATTAAAAAATGAACAGTCAGGAGGAGAGAGTTCCAGGAAGAATCACCAGGACTGAGCCATGTCTCTTGTCATTAAAAAAAAAAATCCAAATCATGAGTAGTGCAAAAGTCATTTAGAATTAATGATTTGTTGGACACAGATCTAACAATTATTAGCCCAAATTCAACAGGATGATCCACACTCCGAGAAAGTTCTAACAAGAGTCTAATTTGTGAGAGTATTGGTGAATATTGCAGAGATACAAGATTCAAATCCAGTATCTAGCATGGCATGAGGGAAGTGGACAAGAGACCAGACAACCGGTATTTGATAATCAGCAGAAATTCAACAACAAAAACTATAAGAGCGCCTTATCACTAGTTTTATTTTGATTTTTACAGAGTCTGCTATTAGCTTATAGCCTGTTAGCATCACCAATGTGGTTGCCACTAATCTCCCTTACATTGCTAACACTCTATTCACACATATTACCATTGTTTTACTCACTGTTACTTGCTTTAATGGTGGATGTGTGTCTACCTTTGAATAGGGTTGTCACCTTCAGTGAGCCAAAATAAGGGACACCCATTCACGACAACCACAACAATTTGCTTAACTTTTTTAAATGTCAAATTGTATATGACATGTATGCTTATTTTTGTGTATATATTTATTATGTTGATTATAATCTATTAATTCATCTGTCTAATAATGTCTAAAATATTATGATTATGTCTATCAAGCTCTAACAGACTATCCAAATTTTTATAAAACTAGAGTGTAATGCCTTTAGAAGCACAAACGTGTCTGTCACTTTAAAGGTATGGTTCACCCAAAAAGGAAAATTCTGTCATAATTTACTCAGGTTGTTCTAAGTTCTTTCTTCTGTTGAATACAAAAGAAGATACTTTGAAGAATGTGGGTAACTAAACAGCTGCTGGTCCTCAGTAACTTCCATAGTAGAGAAAAAAAAATGCTATCAGAGTCTTTGGGGACCAGAATCTTTTTGGTTACCCATATTCTTCAAAGCATTTTCTTTTATGTTCAACAGAAGAAAGAAATTATTACAGGTTTGGAACAAATTGTGGGAGTGTAAATGACAACATTTTAATTTTTGGGTGAACTTAAGTCAGTCCACCATGAGCAATACGTCTCTGCAAACTGCGCATTCATCATTAGTTACTGGACAGACCCATCGATACCTTTTCTGTTCACCCCTACATAGTGTCTACAGTCTTGTGTTCAAAGGGTGGACGTGAGCTTCAGATGTTTTAAACTGCGCAGGTTTAGTGCATGCTGCGCTCGTGTGAAGGGGCTTTAATGTTGTGCGTTCTGGAGACTCCATCGCTATGGAAACAAAGACGTCAAGATGAGATTCTCTAACTTCTTTTGAAATTAATTTCATTATAATTGCTATAAGCATTATAAACAGTGCAAAATACTTATTTGTTGATTCAGCTTGTTGGCGTTTGTAAAATATGGGGCAAATCGCATCCTGTATTGATTTGATACAGGATGCATAATTTTACATTTAAATAATGGACGATTCCATATTTTAAGCTCCGGCGAGCAAACCTTCTCTCCAAGGTGCCTTTGCTTGCATGTTCCAGGCTAAGGACCTTCTGCACCTACTCCAGGGCCACATCTGCGTGTTCAAGATTTTAGGACTCTTTGGTGCTCCAGGAGATCAGCATCCTCCAGCGCTTCATGTTCAAGGCTGTCGAAACAGATTCCTGCTCCTTTCCCTACTGCATTGCTATCAGCACAACTAGTGGATGAAGTCACCACTACCGGACTGCTCACTCGACCACAGAAAACATAAATATCACTTATCCAAACCTCTTCCAAGGACCTTGACATTGTTAGATATTATCAGTATATGATTTTTCTAATTTACATTAGATATTATATAGAATTATACAGATGAAACATCTAAATTATCTAAGCTAACAGAGAGTGTTAAAATGTAAAAGACTGGATGACCAATAATTTTCTCCTATTAAATTTGGATAAGACAGAGATATTACTTATTGGACCAAAAAACAGTACACAGAATCTCTTGGATTACAATTTGCAATATGGGTGTTATATTAGACATAGACTTGTCTTTTGAAAATCATATTTCCCATGTTACAAAAACAGCATTCTTCCATCTTAGAAACATTAACAAGCTACGAAACATGTTACCTGTTTCTGATGCAGAAAAGCTAGTTGCATTTTGACTAACTGTAGCTTGAGTCCTTACCAGGTCAAGAAAATATGATCATATTACCCCAATATTACGGTCTCTGCCCTGGCTACCTAGTAAGTTCTGTATCAGTTACAAAATATTATTACTTACCTACAAGGCCCTTAATGGTGTAGCTTCTGCGTACCTAACTAGTCTTCTACCACGCTACAATCCATCACACTCCCTAAGGTCACAAAACTATGGAATAGCCTTCCTGATAATGTTCGGGGTTCAGACACACTCTCTCTGTTTAAATCTAGAATTATGTCTCTATTTGTTTCTCTGTTTTTGCCATGGGATTGACATCCTGTGGTAACTAGGATTTGCACAAGCTTGAGTCTGGATCCAGAACACCAGAGAAGAGATGATGCCAGCCCCTCAGAGGACCTCAGATGATTCCAACCCTGAAACAACATACAGATCTACCAAATTTTGCTTTAAGTTTGATTGCAACATATAATAATTGCTGTTCATAGTCTTTGTCATCAGTTTGATTATGTCTTTAATTGATTTTTCCGTACATGTCTGCCAAATGAACATTAACTGACAGTCACCACTGATAAGTTACTACTAAATATTGTAGAAAAGTAATTTTCTGTAAAGCTGCTTTGCAACGATTTTTATTTTGAAACGAGCTATACAAATAAACTTGAACTGAATTGAATTGAATGTCCTAATGAAAATGACATTAATAATAGTCAGAAGAAGATCTATGACTTTTGGAAGCACCTCTTTTAGGAGCTTTCGATGTAATAGGATCTAACATACATGTTGTTGGTGTAGATGATTTAACAAGTTTAAACAATTATAACTCTCCTATAGTAGAGATTGAGTGGAATTGTTCCTCATGGGTTCTATAGCGCACTATCTGATATGATACTGTAGCTGATGGATGCATGGTTTCAATTTTATCTCTAATAGTATCGATCTAGGAAGTAGAGTTGTTCATAAAGTCATTACTGCTGTGCTGTTAGGAAATGTCAACACCTGTTGGTGCTTTACTTTTCGTTAATTTAGCCACTGTATTGAATAAATACCTCGGGTTATGTTTGTTTTCTTGAAAAAGAGACAAAAAGTAATCAGATCTAGCAGTTTTTAATGCTTTTCTGTAGGATAGGGTACTTTCCCTTTAAGCAATATGAAATACCTCTAGTTTTGTTTTCCTTCAGCTGCGCTCCATTTTCCAGACTGGCCTCTTTAGGGTGCGAGTGTGCTTTTTATACCACCATGTTGGACTCTTTTCCTTAATCTTCTTTAAGCGTAAAGGAGCAACCATACCTAAAATGCTAAAAAAGAGAGAGTCCATAGTTTCTGTTACATCATCAAGTTGTTCTGATATGCTGAGGAATTGAAATAAATCAGGAAGATTACTTACAAAGCAGTCTTTTGTGGTAGAAGTGATGGTTCTAGCATACTTGTAACAAGGAGTAGAATTTATAGTTTTAGCTATATGAAGTTTGCACAAGACTAGATAATGATCTGAGATATCATTGTTTGGTTGCATAATTTCAACACCATCAACATCAATTCCGTGTTACAGTATTAAATCTAGAGTATGATTTCGACAATGAGTAGGTCATGACACGTGTTGACTGACCCCAATAGAGTTAAAAATGTCTATGAATGCTGATCCCAATGCATCTTTTTTATTATCAACACGGATATTAAAATCACCAACAAATAAAACTTTATCTGCAGCCAGCACTAACTCGGATAAAAAAAAAAAAAATCTGAAAATTCTTTAAAAAAAGTCTGTATGGTGCCCTGGTGGTCTGTATACAGTAGCCAGTACAAACATCACAGGGGATTTATCATTAACACTTGTTTCTCTGGATAATGTTATATGAAGCACCATTACTTCAAACGAGTTATACCGGAAGCCCGCCCTCTGAGAAAAACTGAAAATATTGTTATAAATTGTAGCAACAACTCCCCCTTTACCTTTTGGACACAGCTCATGTTTATAACAGTAATCTTGAGGGTAGACTTAAAATAATGTCATGTTTAAGCCAGGTTTCTGTCAAACAGAACACATCTAGGTTATAATCAGTGATCATATCATTTACAAAAAGTGCTTTTGTAGAAAGGGACCTGATATTCAATAAACCAAGCTTTATCATTTGTTTATCCGTATTACATCTGTTTTATAGTTGCTGAACATAAATTAAATTGTTACTCTTAAATTAGTTTGGAGGGTTTTTTTTTTTTTTTTGTATTTTCTAGTTTGGGGAACAGACACAGTCTGCATCATTAGCTTAACAAATTCATACATATGCAAACATGAGTGTGTTTGCCTTAGTTACGACTGTAGTAAAAACTACATGGGTTAATAAAACCTCATTCGATCTCCTAAACAGCATTACATCAACCCAGAGCTCATTTGTCACTGTCTGTTTTAATCTAAACAAATGTAGAGGAGAGTTCAGCAGGAAAATTCCTGTCAGCATTCACTCATCCTCATGCAAACTTGACAAAGAAGCATCATGAAGCTATTGATAAATTATCTTTACAGAATCATAACTTTAAAGAAAACAGTAGTAATCAATGTGACTTATGCACTATATCATTTTGCTTGAAAAGCTCTTAAATTCCTTTCACGTTCACTTATATTCAAATGTGGCTACGTTATCTTATTTAACACACCTGATTCAGATCATCAGCTCAAATGGAAAGACTCCATGAAGTGAACTGAGTGTGTGAGAGAAGAGAGACGTACAAAATGTGCAGAGCAGGGTCCCCATGAACAGGATTAATAACTGCTGATCTAGGAGTATTTTCATGTCTCTTATGTATTTTCACATGCTTTTCCTCCAGATGTCCAGCAGGGCTCAGTGTCTCTAGACAGACCAACACCGGAAGTGAGAGAATTGCATTAAAAAAATAAAATAAAATAAATAAATAAATAAAAATAACAAAATTGATATAATTGTATAATTATTTGTATAATTAATTGTATAATTAATTATATAATTATGAATCATGTTGATGGTTAATAATAAATTAGATTAATATTTTGACAATTATTTATTATTAGTAGTAGTAGTGGTGGTGGCATCACAGCATAGAACTGATGTATAGCTTTCTCCCAGAGTAACAGAGATTCAAGCTGAATTCTTGATGCAGTGGCAGACTGTGGTAAATGACAGTAAGTACTTCTGAGCACATGTGGCTATATTTAACAACGCAGCATGACGCTTTCTTATGCAATGCCATCTTAGGGGTCAAAGGTCAAGTATATTCACCTGAGGTTTCCTGTCTTGCCCTACACAGACAAAGATTTATCTTGAGTCCCTTAATCTTTTCATAATATTATGTAGGATAGTTGGTGAAAGACCTAAATTCTTTGCTATATTTTGCATTGAGAAATGTGATTTTTGATTTGTTTGACACTTTCCTATTAAATTTAGAAAAGACTGAGATACTCCTTTTATAAACAATAATGATACCCTCACCTATTACCAATTCACCTGTTTATTGTCGACTGTTTCAAAACAGTATAATTTGGATATTCTGTAGTCTTTTTACTTTTATTTTGCCTCTGTAGCTTTTTTGGAGTGTTATGCAGCAATCTTCATCAAAATGTGTTTATATTTACAAAACATTTAAGCTCATTAGTGAAAACAGATTGTACCTAAGTAAGAATTTTAAGATTTTTTTTGTTTTATTTATATACTCAGTTGATTAATACAATTTATATATAATCTTTGTTTATTTGTACCCGATCAACATGTCTGAACATTTATGTGATTTTACATATAAAAGACTTTGATTTTAACACCATTGAAGAGTTTTATTATTACTTAATGAAGAGACTAAAAATTAATTAGTGTCACAGAACAATAACATATTCCGATATAAGAAAGTAAATGTTCACATCAAGTCTGACCCTACAGAAAACAAGCCGTCTGGAGAACAGATGGATGGAAATTAATGAGCAAAGTTTCATGTTCAGAAATATCAGTCATAGTGGGGTAGTATTTTTATTTTTTTTTTTTTTTTTTGACATTATACAGAAGTACACTTTTAAACTATTATTTGTCACAGACAACAAATATTAAAATCAGAATAGGTCAGAAATCAAAGTCAAAGATCTTGGTTTAATCTTTGTTGACCAGCTGACCTTCAAAGACCACATTACAAAGACTGCATGATCTTGCAGGTTTGCATTGCACAACATCAGAAAGATCAGGCCCTTTGTAACGGAGCATGCAGGCCATGGTCATTTCTAGGCTGGACTACTGCAGTGCTCTTCTAGCTGGACTTCCAGCAAGCACAATCAAATCTCTACAAATGATTCAGAATGCAGTGGCACGACTGGTCTTCAACGAGCCCAAAAGAACCCACGTTACACCTCTCTTTATCTCCTTGCACTGGCTACTGGTTGCGGCTCACATCAAATTCAAGACATTGATGCTTGCATATAGAACAGCCACAGGCTCAGCACCTGCCTACTTCCACTCACTACTATAAATCTACATCCCCTCCGGAAATCTGAGATCTGCTAGTAAGCGACGCCTCGTGGTACCATCACAGAGAGGCTCAAAATCACTTTCCAGAACATTGTTGTTCACTGTTCCTGGCTGGTGGAATGATCTTCCCTGCCCTATCTGGAATGCTGAATCCCTGACAATCTTCAAGTGACAGCTGAAAACTCATCACTTCCGATGCTACTTGACTTCATCCTAAAAAAAAACAAAAAAAAAACGTATTCCTTACCTTTCTAGCTTGTACTTATTTGAACAATGCCTAAAACTTCGTATTACGAGCACTTCATGTGTCTGCTTGTCTCTTTAAGAAGAAACATTTTATGTATTCCCCAGTTGTAAGTCGCTTTAGATAAAAGCATCTGCAAAATTACTAAATGTAAATGTAAATATTAAAATGCATTGAGGATTAAAGACATTCTGTGAAAATCCTTCCATTGATGCAGTGTAATGAGTGTAATGAACCCAAGTGCAGTTTATTAACAAGGTGCAATCCAAAATCCAAACAATAAACAAAGACTTGACTTGAACAAACATGAACAGACTTGACTAGACTTGACGAGGCTTGAACAGACTTGACTAGGCTTGAAACAGACTTCACATGGCATGAACAGACTAGACACACCGACAGCAGATTACAATGTTAATACACAACAAGAGACAAATGGCAAAAACATGACTACTTATAACAAACAATACAGGTCACATGACAAGAACACAATGGGAAACAAGACACATGACTAAGACAACCAATCAGAACATGACACGTTGTACAGAGGAACCAATAGCAGGAATACAAGAGGGCAAGGGAACCATGTCACAAACAGCATAAATCAAACTACAAAATAAAAGACATTAAAACAAGAACATGATACAAAACCCCAAAACAGACATTACATATCCCCCCTCTAAGGGCGGCTCCAGACGCCCAAACAAACAAAACCCAAAAAGTCCAGGAGGGTGGTGGAGTGGAGGCGGAATAGGGGGAGGGATGGAGGGCCAGGCCCATGAAACAGAGGTAGGTCTAGACTGTGGAGCAGAGATAGACAATGTAGAAGAGGGGGAACCTGGGCCCTGAAGCAGTGACAGACAATGGAGCAGAGGGGGACCTGGGCCATGGAGCAGATCCAGAGCAATATGGAGCCATGGTGGTGCAGGCCTAGTGGGGAGCCATGGCGGTGCAGGCCTAGCGGGGAGCCATGGCAGTTATAGGCCTAGCGGGGTGGCCAGGCGGTGCAGGCAGAGCTGGAAGCCATGGTGGAGCAGAGACATGGACAGACCACTTGGCCGTGACAGGACAGATAGTGAGTTCTTGAGCGGTCTCCGTGGCCGTGACAGGACAGGCAGTGAGTTCATGAGCGGCCTCCGTGGCCGTGACAGGACAGGCAGTGACTTCATGAGCGGCCTCCGTGGCCATGACAGGACAGGCAGTGAGTTCGTGGACGGCCTCCGTGGCCATGGCAGGACAGGAAGAGAGTTCGTGGACGGCCTCCTCTTTAGTGTCAGCCATTTTGCGATGGAACTCTTCAATGGCAGCCATGTTGTGGAGAATCTCTTGAGAGACTGGCATGATGTGAGTAGGCTCTGGCATAGCAGGCGTGCCGTGAACAGGTGCTGACTTGGTAGGCATGATGTGAGCAAACCCTGGGGTAGCAGACATGAGGTTAGCGGACCTTGGCTTGGCAGACTTGATGTGATCAGGCTGTGACTTGGTAGACATGATATGAGTAAACTGTGACTTAACTGGCATGTGGTGAGCAGGTCCTGGAGTAGAGGGCATGACATGAGCAGGCTTTGTTGTACCAGACATGACGTGAGCAGGCTGTGGCTTGGCAGACGTGATGTGAGGACTTGGCATAGCAGACATGAGATGAGCAGGCTTTGGGGAAGTGTCATGTTCCTCCTCCATGACACCCACAGTGAAAGCAGACCCACTCAACTGCAATGCATAGTCAATATACTGCTCTAGTGACCAATGAATCCTTCCCCCAGGCAACTGAGAACGAATGGGTTCACTTAAACCCACTCGAAAAATGCTACATCATTAAAGTCCACCCGGTTAGAAAGTCCACAAAAATCCTGGACATAATCCTCAATGGATCGGTTACCCTGACCAAGGCAGATGAGCTGTGATACTGCTGGGTTCATGATTGGCGGCCGTGTATTCTGTAATGAGTAGTCCACTGAAGGCGAGTGTAGATGAACCCAAGTGCAGTTTATTAACAAGGTGCATACATAAATCAAACTACAAAATAAAAGACATGAAAACAAGAACATGAAACAAAACCCCAAAACAGACATTACAAGCAGTGACACTTAATTGTTCTTAATTGTCAGCTAGCCACCAGAACATTCATTTTTACTACTTTCTTGCAAACTTTTTTAATAAAACAGTTGCCAAACAATACAAAATGTACTTGAAAATCACGTGAAATAAACAAAACACTCACAAAAGTCACATCATCAGCATTAATTTGGACAGACAGAAAATCTACATACCCTTCGATGGCGGGGCACGCACGATCCTTCACTCTGCTCACTTTGTCAAACATTCTGCAATCCTGACAGAAAATTTCGAACCACTTTCTATTTACTCCATCATGAGTACTTCAACAGTCAAGGACAATCAGAAAAGAGTGATTGAGCAGTCGCCAATAAAGAAAAAATTCAAAGATTCCACCATCACTAAAGAAGATCTCGATGGAGCCATTGCTAATGGTATCAAGCTAGCACTTAAAGAGCAGCAAAGTACTTTGGATTTGGTTGTACCCTCGACAGTAAGAGATGCGATAGACTCTGTACTGACCCCAGTATTGCGTGAACTACATATGGAGGATAGGAGAACAGTCATGAACCTGAGAAAGCAGCTAGAACAACTTACCAAAAAAGTGACAAACATGGAGGATAGGAGCAGGAGAAATAACGTATGACTGGTGGGGTTACCAGAGGGGATGGAAGGCTGCGATGCAGCCGTCTTTCTCAAAAATAATCTTTCCAAGTGGATTCCTGCACTGAAAGGATGTGATATTGAGATTGAGTGGGCTCATTGTGTGTATGACGGAAGAAAAAGTAAAAAGAGCAGCTGCATACTGTTATCTTTCGTGTGCTGAGATGGCAAGACAGATTGGCAATCCTGAAGGGTGCACAGCAGGCATACCTGGTGAAATATATACGCAGGATAATGTCACGCTGGTGTTTTTCCCTGACTTCAGTCCAGCCACGTCTGCCAGGAGAAGGAACCTCACCCCAGTCCTTAGGAGGATGACAGCACTGGGTCTGCAGCCGTTTCTCATCTATTAGGCGAGAATTAAACTATGGCACAACGGTGAGCAGATGATGTTCGACTCTTCTCATAAAGCAGAGAATTTTATCAGCTCACTGTCACAGAAGAAGGCATCTTAACTGCCCAGGAGAGGAGAATAACAAGGTGGACATGGACACTTGAGTTTCTGCTGTATATCTACAGACCTATATTGTCGGTAATGTGCGGTCTGTTTTGGTTCTTGTTCAAAGTTGTTTGTAGTTCCCTTTTCTGTGCTACTTTTATTTTATACAACAGACACTAATATCTTTAGTTATTTAATTTGAATTTTAAAAGGATTGCACAAACGGGTGGTTTGGCATATAGAGTTACTTTAAGGAGATCTCATTTTGTGTGGGATTGGATTGCGCCATCTTCTGGTCTAAAATCTGTTTCCTCTGTGTGTGGTGGAATTGTTGATTGCATTACAATGCCTTTTTTCAATTCAATTCAATTCAAGTTTATTTGTATAGCGCTTTTTACGATACAAATCATTGCAAAGCAACTTTACAGAAAATTAAGTTTCTACAATATTTAGTAGTAGCTTATCAGTGGTGACTGTCAGTTTATGTGTATACGGCAGAAATGTTCAGAAAAATCAATAAAAGATGTAAACAAACAGACGATTTACACTATTAACAGCAATTATGCAATCAAACTTATAGCAAAATGTGGTAGTTCTGTATGTTGTCTCTGGGTTAGCATCATCTGAGGTCCTCTGAGGGGTTGGCATCATCTCTTCTCAGGTGTTCTGGATCCAGACTGGAGCTTGTGTAAATCCTAGTTACCACGGGATGTAAATCCTGTGGCAAAACAGAGAAACAAATAAAGACATAATTAGCGTAGCTGCTGTTCCAGCCAAGTAAAATTAATTAGTTTAACCCAAGCTAAAGAATAATAATGCGCATTTGATCAGATATAACTGCAGTCCAAAATTATGAGATGCATTATTTGAATGCTTGGCCAAAGAGGTGTGTTTTTAATCTAGATTTAAACAGAGGAAGTGTGTCTGAACCCCGAACATTATCAGGAAGGCTATTCCAGAGTTTGGGAGCCAAATGCGAAAAGGCTCTACCTCCTTTAGTGGACTTTGCTATCCTAGGTACTATCAAAAGTCCAGCGTTTTGTGACCTTAGGGAGCGTGATGGATTGTAGCGTGGTAGAAGACTAGTTAGGTACGCAGGAGCTAAGCCATTTAGGGCATTATAAGTAAGTAATAATATTTTGTAACTGATACGGAACTTAATAGGTAGCCAGTACAGAGACTGTAGTATTGGGATAATATGATCATATTTTCTTGACCTGGTAAGGACTCTAGCCGCTGCATTTTGGACTACCTGTAGCTTGTTTATTGAGGATGCAGGACAACCACCTAGCAGTGCATTACAATAGTCCAGTCTAGAGGTCATGAATGCATGAACTAGCTTTTCTGCATCAGGAACAGGTAACATGTTTCGTAGCTTGGCAATGTTTCTAAGATGGAAGAATGCTGTTTTTGTAACATGGGAAATATGATTTTCAAAAGACAAGTTACTGTCTAATATAACACCCAGATTTTTGACAGTAGAGGAAGTAACAGTACATCCGTCTAATTGCAAATTGTAATCTACGAGATTGTGTGTAATCTTTTCTGGTCCAATAAGTAATATCTCTGTCTTATCTGAATTTAATAGGAGAAAATTATTGGTCATCCAATCTTTTACATTTTTAACACACTCTGTTAGCTTAGATAATTTTGAAGTTTCATCTGGTCTCGTTGAGATATATAGTTGTGTATCATCAGCATAACAGTGGAAACTAATCCCGTATTTTCTAATGATATTACCAAGGGGCAACATGTATATTGAAAATAGCAGAGGACCTAGGACAGATCCTTGTGGCACTCCATATTTTACTGGTGATAAATGAGATGACTCCCCATTTAGATAAACAAAGTGGTAGCGATCGGACAGGTAGGATCAAAACCATCTTAAAGCCTGCCCTTGGATACCTGTATAGTTTTGTAATCTATCTATGAGTATGTCGTGATCTATGGTGTCGAACGCAGCACTAAGATCAAGTAAAACTAGCAATGAGATGCAGCCTTGGTCTGATGCAAGAAGCAAGTCATTTGTAATTTTAACAAGTGCAGTTTCTGTGCTATGATGGGGCCTGAAACCTGACTGAAATTCTTAATAGAGATAATTTTTTTTGCAGGTAGGAGCACAATTGAGCAGACACAACTTTTTCTAAAATTTTAGACATAAATGGAAGATTTGAAATGGGTCTGTAATTTGCCAGTTCACTAGGATCTAGTTGTGGTTTCTTAATAAGAGGCTTAATAACCGCCAGCTTGAATGGTTTTGGGACGTGACCTAAAGATAACGACGAGTTAATAATATTGAGAAGCAGTTTTTCTGCTACAGGTAACAACTCTTTCAGTAATTTAGTGGGTACATGATCTAATAAACATGTTGTTGGTTTAGATGCATTGATAAGTTTATTTAGCTCTTCCTGTCCTATAGTTGTAAAGCACTGCAGTTTATCTTTGGGTGCGATGGATAAAACTAAAGTATTAGACGCTGTAGAATCTACATTTGTTATTGTATTTCTGATGTTATCTATTTTATCAGTGAAGAAATTCATAAAGTCATTACTATTTAACTGTGAGGGAATATTTAGATCGGGTGACGTCTGGTTATTTGTTAATATAGCCACTGTGCTAAATAAAAACCTTGGATTGTTTTGGTTGTTTTCTATGAGTTTGTGGATATGCTCGGCCCTGGCAGTTTTTAGAGCATGTCTATAGCTGGACATACTGTTTTTCCACGCAATTCTAAAAACTTCCAAGTTAGTTTTTCTCCATTTGCGCTCAAGACTACGAGTTTCTTTCTTGAGAGAGTGGGTATTACTGTTGTACCATGGCACAGTACGTTTTTCTCTAACCTTTTTCAATTTGATGGGGGCAACAGCTTCTAATGTATTAGAGAAGATGGTGCCCCATTTCGTCTAGTTCATGTGTATTTATGGGTACACAGAGCAGTTGAGATAAATCAGGCAGGTTATTTGTGAATCTGTCTTTGGTGGCTGGAACAATAGTTCTGCCCGGACAATAACTGTCAAATCTGTCAAATCTGTTTGGATTCAGGAATTATCTGACCTTGGTTTATCTGTCGACTTGGGAGAGGGTGTGGTCTAACCTCAGTTTAACCTCTGAAAACTTGACTCATCGTCTTGTATGTTTCAGAGTTATTCATGGAGCATGTATAATGGCTCAAAATATATAGATGGTGTCTGTTGTTGTTGTTTTTTATGTTTGTTGTATGTATAAAAATAAATAAAAAAATTGATCACAAAAAAACAGAAAATCTACACACTTTCCATTCATTTCTTTGGAAGCATTCAAAGACACAAGTTATTCTGCAAATTGATTTGATTATTAATATCCATGCTGATAATGATTGGGATCAGCATTCATAGACATTCTGAACTCTATTAGGGTTAGACAACACGTCTCAGGTAGAACCATCACTTCTATCACAAAAGACAGCTTTGTAAGTAATCTTCCTGATTTATCTCAATTCCTCATATCCAATAGCTCAAAACAACTTGATGATGTACAGAAACTATGGACTCTCTCTTTTCTAAAATTTTAGGTGCGGCTGCTACTTTACGCTTAAAAATGATTAAGGAAAACAGTTCAATAAATTTGTGACATAAGTTTTATAGTTGTGAAAAAGCACTTCTGTGCGCTATCATTATGCTCTCTGATGCTGTTTGAATAAAGAGCCTCACATTGGGCAAAATCAGAATGTAAATCAGTCTCAGCGTCTTACGTACAGTACTGACAATAGATTTTACATAAAGATTTGAGTAGATAGTAAAAGACAAGTCTGTTGAGAGAAGACACTTGATTTACTGATGAGAAGATCAAGCTTCAGTCGCTCCAGAGCAGGTAAATTGGGGTTTGTTGGATTTCTATGGCTGCAAAAAAAAAAAAAAAAAAAAATTTAAATCACCTACTTCAACTTTAAAGCTTATAATACCTAAATAAGTAAAATTGGTTGATTTGAAGAGTTAAACTAATGAAAAAACACATTGCCATCATTATTTACAGGCTGAGTAAGGGGTTTATGTCAAAGGGTGATTTTTGCATTCACTGATTCTTTCTGCAAGAAAATGTTTTGCAGCCATGTCTGCTTGCTCATTTTTCAATAAATCCCCTTGACTATAGAGAAAACTATTTCCTTTGCAATATCAGACACCTAACCAGCATATCATATTCTTGTCATTTCTTTCTTTCAGTGGACAAACCTGTGAAGACAAGATGATACAGAACAAGATTCAACTTGTTGTTTTTCTCGGTGAGTGTTAGTGAAAGAAACTGATGTCAGATCAGAGGTTTAGAGCAGCTTAACACTGTTGATTTTCCTGCAGCAGGAATCCTGTCCAAGGCTTCATGTGACCTGTATCGAATCGTCCTGATCAAAGAGCCAAAGACATGGACAGAAGCGCAATCCTACTGTAGAGAGAAATACATGGATCTGGCGACGGTTCAGAGCGATGAAGACAGAGCCAAACTAAAGGAGGCAGCAAACGCTGTGAACTTTCAGTCTGTGGCCTGGATTGGTTTCTACAGATTCGTTTGGGGTTGGTCGTATCAAAACACACCGATCAGCTATGAGAAGTGGAAACCCTTGGAGCCAGACTTGTCCAACACAAATGAGGCCTGTGGGTTTGTAAATCAGTTGGGAAAATGGGCTGACAGATTATGTACCGAGCTTGACTACTTTTTTTGCCAAACTGGTAAGAAATTATACAGTACTCATAGATCTCTTTGATTTGAGTTTAAAAACAAACAAACAAACAAACATACAATATATAGAATCCATACTCACAGAGCTTATACACACTACAGAGAAAAAAAAAGTGTACTTAGTATTTTGTCTTGTTTTTCAGTACAAATATCTAAACATTCTTAAATCAAGAAACATTTACTTGAGAAACAAAATGACTTAAGATATAAAATTAGTCTCTATGTTTTATTTTAAGCAAATACCCACTTTAATTTGATGAAGATATTGATAAAGCTCTTAAATCATACTGGATCTCTAATAATGTATCTTGATGCAAGGATGATTAGACAGTTGTGCTGGAAAACAAGACAAAATGCTGAAGAAGTTAATACATTTTTGCAGTGAAACCTGATCTCAACGCATTCTTAAATCATGTTTTCCAGAAAAAAATCCTTATAGCAAGATATGATCAATATCATAGGTGACAAATAAGCAACCTCAAAGGATAACTGGATTAAAAACATTTTTATTAAAGACACTGCATGAAACTCTGCAGTAACAAATGTGTTGTGTGTTTTCAGCATAAACATATAAACATCACTTCTCAGTAGGGCTGTCAAAAAAAGATCGAATTTTGAATATTCGTCGTATTTAAAACGTTGCATTCTAATTATAGGTGCGTGTTGAGGAGGCTGCTTTAAGCCCCAGCCCGGGTATACTTCACATTCCACGTTCTGTTCCGTCTTGCGCCCAGCAGCGTCCGCACAACTTTCAAAAGGCGGATGAGCTCGACACGCAGTACCACTTCTGTCTCATCATTCACCTCGTGCATGCACTGTTGTACGCGCACTGTCAGCGCGGTCTCAAAAACTGCCTTCACGCGGCGGGGTGCGCGGCTGTCCACGAGCCCTCTTGATGACGAAAATGACATAATGCAGACGGTGAATGAACAAGGACTGCCTAAGTATATTTTGGCCTTTATCAGTGGCGCACGAGATGCGATGACAATGTAAGTGTTTTTCAGATTGTGTTGATCGTGGTGATCAGTTTGCGGGAATAAAAAGTGCAGGGATATAATTTAAGCGGGTTACCATGTCGTTGAGAGAGAACTGCCCCAATGCCAGTGCTGGATGCGTCCAATTCTACAATGAACTCTCATTTCTGGGTCGGGATGGTACAAGATAGGTGCGGTCGTAAATCTCTCCTTGAGGGTTTGGAAGGCTAAACAGGCTGCCGAGGACCAATCGAGGCATTGACTACCCTTCTTAATCATGGAAGTCATGGGAGCTGCTACTGTGCTGCTGTTACGAAAGAATCTCTGATAGAAGTTGTCAAATCCTAGAAAGCATTGTAGTTCTTTTAAGGTGAGAGGTAGAGACCAGTTGACAATGGTTTGTACCTTCTTGTCGTCCATGGGTACCCCTCCCGAACTGATCACGTACCCAAGGAATGATACTGTCTTTTCGGCTTTGGCATATAGCTGGGGTTGATGAGACTTTGTAAGACTGCCAGGGCATGCTTGACATGATCCTCGTATGAATCTCAGTAAATTAATATGTTGTCAATGTAAACAATGACCCAGCGATTTAACATGTCTCTGAACACATCGTTGGTGAAGACCTGTAACACTGAAGGACTGTTGGCAATCCCGAACAGCATAACAAGATACTCATAGTGCCCAGATGTTGTAGAGAATGCAGTGTTCCATTCATCACCCTTACAGATGCGTATGAGGTTGTATGCACTGCGAAGATCCAGCTTGGTGAAGTATCTTTCCTTTCGGAGCTGTTCCAGGGCTGCAGGGACTAGAGGCAAGGAGTAGCGAAACTTGATCGTGATGTCGTTGGGTCCTCGGTAATTGATGCAGGGACGAAGACCTCCATCCTTTTTTTTTTTTTTTTTTTTTGACAAAGAAGAACCCAGCAGAGGCAGGTAATGTGGATGGTCTAATAAAACCTCTAGAGAATCCTCTTCAATATAGGACTTCATAGCCTCAGTTTCAGGTTGAGATAAGGGAAAAACCCTTTCCTTGGGAGGACATGAAACGGGATAGAGCTCGATGGCATAGTCACTTGTGCAATGAGGTGGTAGCTTTTATAAACATTCTTAGATCTTACTGAAGGTCTCCGTGAGATTGTGGTATTTTGCAGGGAGTTGAAATACAGGCGTGCAATCCCTCTCATTTCTGACCAGAGTAGCGTTGAGACAATTCTGATGGCAGGCCTCTGACCAATGTATAATCTGTTCTTCGGACCATGAGATAGAGGGATTGTGCTTCTCCAGCCAAGGCAGTCCCAGAATGATAGGTGTTCTTGGGGATTGAAATGCGAAGAGGCGGATAAGTTCGGTGTGAAGAGCTCCAGTGCATAATTGAATGTCTTTGGTAGTGAATTGAATTTGGCCAGTTCCCAGCTAAAGCAGTGGAAAAAAGAGCATCTCTAAAGCAGTGGAAGAACTGAGATTCGAACTCACCGCAGAAGTATTGCGAGGTGGATTTTTGGCAAATGCATCTCTCTCTCTCCTCTCAACTGTGATGAGTAAAGCCGATCTGCAAATGAGATTCGACTATCATCTGTGGGATACAACATAGGCTGTTGGTGAACAAACATGGAACATTTGCGTAAAAAAACCTTACATTTTGAGGATGAGCCATCAAACTTCTCTGCTGCTGGAAGACAAGGGCTGGATGTCAAACAAGGGCTGGATGGTAGGTGAAGCCAGGACTTGAAGTGGTGGATTCGGAGGAGGAGTGAGAGCTTCGGGTGCTTGCAGACGAAGGCGGTTAGTGAGGTAAGTCGGTTTATTTGTTGTTGGTGTGTGGCCAAAACCGATGCTTGAGCAGATACCTCTGGGGAAGTCGTGGCCTAGTGATTAGAGCGTTTGTCTCCTAATCCTAAGGTTGTGGGTTCGTGTCTCGGGCTGGCAATACCGCGACTGAGGTGCCCTTGAGCAAGGCATCGAACCCCCAACTGCTCCCCGGGTGCCACAACATAAATGGCTGCCCACTGCTCCGGGTGTGTGTTCACGGTGTGTGTGTGTTCACTGCTGTGTGTGTGCACTTTGGATGGGTTAAATGCAGAGCACAAATTCTGAGTATGGGTCACCATACTTGGCTTTATGTCACGTCACTTTTTCACTTTTTTTCACTCTGTGGTGAGGTGATAGAACACTGCTGGATCAAATTCTGGCGAAGTCTTCTGCAACACGGAGGCAGTGGCGTTAGGATCCATGTGCAGCTTTATTAGTTCACAAGGCAGGTCATACAGGCATAAATCGGTAACAGGCGTCAGATACAATGAAGGCTGGGCAGATTCATAAGCAGAGTTCATGATCAGGGTTGAGACAGGTGGCAGACAAACAATAGCATAAATCCACAAGGCAGGCAGGGTCAGAATTGGTAGGCAGCAAGCAGTCATCAACAGGAAAACAGTCCAGGTAATCGACAGATAATTAAACACAGGAAAACCACTCAGATATGTCTGCAAGGCAAAACAAGACTTCACAATGAGAGCAGAGAAGGCACAGTTTAAATCAGAATTAGCTTTATTCGACAGATGTGCGCAAAAACACAAGGATTTTTTTTTTTAAGGTGCTCCTGATTCATACATGCATGCATACATACACATCTAACATGGGAACAGAAAAAAAAAAAATGGCATGGGGGGAAAAACTGTTTTTATGCCTAGATGTTCTAGTGCACAGAGATCTGCCTGAGGGAAGAAGTGCAAACAGGTTGTGTCCGGGGTAAGAGGGGTCTTTGATGATGTTTCCTGCCTGTTTCTTAACTCTGGAGTTGTAAAAGTCCTAAAGACTGGTAAGGTGCACACCAATGATCCTTCTGCTTTTCTAACAGTCCGTTGTAGTCTTCTTAAATCTGATTTGCTGGCTGACCCAAACAGACAGTTATAGAAGAGCACAGAACCGACTCAATAATAGCCGAGTAAAACTGTGTCATCTGCGCCTGTGGCAGATTGAACTTTTTCAGCTGACGAAGGAAGTACAACCTCTGCTGGGCCTTTTTCACAATGGAGTCAATGTGAATGTCCCACTTCAGGTCCTGAGAGATGGTTGTGCCCAGGAACCTGAATGACCCCACTGCAGACACAGTGTTGTTCATGATGGTCAGTGGGGGGAGTGCAGGAGGGTTTCTCCTGAAGTCTACGATCATCTCCACTGTTTTGAGTGTGTTCAGCTCCAGGTTGTTGTGACTGCACCAGACAGCCAGCTGCTCAACCTCTTGTCTGTAAGCAAACTCGTCTCCGTCCTGAATGAGGCCGATGAGTGTGGTGTCGCCTGCAAACTTCAGGAGCTTGACAGAGGGGTCTTTAGAGGTGCAGTTATTTGTGTACAGGGAGAAGAGCTGTGGGGAGAGAACGCAGCCCTGAGGAGCTCCAGTGTTGATGGTGCGGGTGTTGGATGTGAGTTTTCCCAGCCTCATTAGCTGCTGCCTGTCTGTCAGGAAGCTGGTGATCCAATGACAGATGGAGGTGGGTACACAGAGCTGTGTGAGTTTATTCTGAAGGGTGTCCGGGATGATGGTGTTGAAAGCGGAGCTGAAGTTCACAAACAAGATCCTTGCATAAGTCCCTGGATTGTCCAGATGTTGGAGGATGTAGTGCAATCCCATATTGACTGCATTATCCACAGACCTATTTGCTCTGCAAGCAAACTGCAGGGGGTCCAGCAAGGGTCCAGTAATGTCCTTCAAGTAGGCCAGCAACAGTCTTTTAAATTACTTCATGATCACAGATGTTAAAGCAACAGGTCTTTAGTCATTAATTCCTGTGATTTTGGTTTCTTGGGTAAGTACCAAGGACCAACAAACCATGGCTGCCATCTGTGGCACCAACCGGAAGTTGATAAATAGGCCGGGCAATAGGAAACACTTGTGCCACCTGCACAGTCTCAGGCATGGGGCATTGTGGGAAATGAAGTCCCAAAAGGTCGGTTAGTACTCCGGTGATGGTTCCCTCTGGTGGTGATCAGAGGGAGCCACAGAGGCTGAATTTCTTATGCTATGTTCATCTGTATCAATCATCACATTTTCGGATTCAATCCATCATTTAAATAACGCTGTCGATCCTGAAACTATGAAATATGCAGATATCAGCATGACAAATGTATATTGCATTCAAAAAGTGAGCAAATATAAATGATATTTTATATATTATGAAATCACTTTTCCAAGCCATTTTTTGAGGATGAGTTTGTCCATATTTTCTATGAACAAATGTATAAACTTATAGTTAATTTTGTATGGCACTTCACATTTTCAAGAATGTTCCTCTGTCCAATCTACTCCTTACAGATAGACAGGACACACTTCAGGACAAGTTCAAGTACATTGGAACGAAACTGAACTGGCATGATGCTCAAATTCACTGCAGAACACACTACGTAGACCTGGCCACCATTACAGACGACACAGAGAACACGTTCCTCGCAAACTTACTTTTTAACACGGGAAGCTACAATTCTTGGATCGGCCTGTACAAGAACCAATTGGGAAGCGAGGATTGTGTGACAGCCAGTACTGAAGTACTGATGGGTGATGACTCCTGCTTGACTCCACTGCCTTTCTACTGCCGCGAAAACAGAAAAATACAACGTGTGAGATTCACAGTCAAATCACATGGACATCTGGACGAATCTGCAGTGATGGAGGCCATAGAGAAGAAGGTGAGATGATTCAGCGTGTTATTTTAATATCATTAATATACTATTATAGTTAAATATTCAAAATAGTAATTTTAAAATATTCTGTAAGGGTTTTTATTTTCATTTTTCCAGTTTCTATTTTAATTTTAGTTTATTTTGTTGTGCATTTGTGTCACTTACATGTTTGCATGTTTCTAAACATCCCTAAATCAAGATCCATTTACCTGAGAACAAAATAACTTAAAAAAATTAAAATATTTTTATAATAATAATAATAATAATAATAATAATAATAATAATAATCTGCTGATGGGCTCAGAAACATCAGGTAGCTTTCCTTTGAACTGAACCTAACTTTTCACAGAAATGTATGTTTCATTGTTTTAAGCAAAAAAACAAAAACAAAAAAAAAACAACAACAACAAAAAATTGGTATATTTGTTTCTTCTGTCATTGGAATGTTTGTTGATCTAAGAATGTTTATGTTTTAGTTGTACTGAAAAACAGAACAAAAATTAGATTAATTAAATTAATTTAAAAAGTAAGATTTTTTTTTTTTTTTTTGCAGTGTTTATTTTATTTTAATTAACAAAAAAATATTTAAAAAATTATAGTTTTAGTTTACTGACATCTAAACGGCGGTAAATTGATCTCTTTCACTCATGACTGATGTAATCTGGTCTTTAGATGAAGCAGATCCTCTCGGATCAAGACATGGAAATCACATCCAGCATAAAATGGGGTGTCCAACCTGACGGGAAGATCTTCCAGCAGCAGAAAACACAAGAAAACACAGAAAACAAGAGGTGTTAAATCCAATGAAATGCTATACTCTGATACAAGCGTTAACTTGTCCAAACATAAATGAATCTTTAAGGAAAAGGCATTCATAATAAATTAAAGATGTTAAACACCATCACATGTAATTAATACAGTCAATGCATGGTAAATTATAAAATAATGATGGAATATACATATAATACACATTATTTATATCAGTTTGGTATTTGTTACTTGTACTTTTCCTCTTGTTTTCCACGACAAATACCTAAATATTTTGGTAATACTTCATGTACCTTATTTATTAACACAGAAGTAAGCCATTTTCTGTCAATATGCGAGACTTCCGGTTCATTAACCACTGTAGCGAAATAATGAGAAGAATAACAAAGTGCAGTAAACGGTAAAAATGTTGTGAATTATGTAAAAATAATATGGTAAGACACACCAGTTTGCAATATCAAGCAGCAAAACTAGCAGTTTTGTACAGCTAAAAATAGCTGGACGCGGAAGAGACCAGAAGCCCCACACATAAAGTTTACAAATGTCCAGGAAAAATAAGGTGAATAAAGAACAATTCTCACTATTAACTAGAATGCATTTTACTTGCATATTGGCTGTTTATTAGTACTTATAAAGCACATATTAATGCCTTATTTTTCATGACCACATTCTAGATCAATTAATCCTACCCCGTACCATAAATTTAGCAACTACCTTACTAA
Source organism: allo-octoploid hybrid of Carassius auratus x Cyprinus carpio (assembly GCA_024542945.1). NCBI lineage: Eukaryota > Metazoa > Chordata > Actinopteri > Cypriniformes > allo-octoploid hybrid of Carassius auratus x Cyprinus carpio. Next base: position 40,329,313 of record CM045014.1, on the reverse strand, counting down.
CTATTAACCTTTTAAACCTAAAGTGTACCCCCCCCCCAATGAAAATATTCATAATCTAATTACTAAGCAACCACCAAAAGGAATAACACACAATATGTCTCATTTTAAAGCTTAGAAACTCAGCTTTTTACTGCAATTTTTAACAAGCGCTTGATCAACACCAAATATGTGTCATATGAAAGCTTAGAATATTGAACTTTACATTGCAGGTAGTCAGTTATTTGCTGATAAATAAGAAAAGAATGTTTTCATAATTTATAATACATTACAGTACATAGTACAAAAATCATATGGCAAAGGCATCACTCAGCTCAGATAGTAATGTGCCATATATCATTTGAAAGAAATCAGAAATCACAGCATTAATGACAGCAGATTCTCCCCAAACTCACCATAATCCATCACTTGGATCTAAAGATATTTCATTAAATCTCAGCATGACATTATTCAAAAATAATTTTCTTAAAATGTAGAAAGTTTTCTATCGAACAATGCTTATCTTTTGACACTCTTTGCTAAACAAGTTTATGCTTAAAACAAATAAAATATTTGCCATTGGGGGTCAGAAAGCAAAAAAAAAAAAAAAAAAACTTATTTCAATCTTAGTACTAAACTAGAATAAATATTTTATTTCATTTTGGATGTCACTGATTTAAGAATATGCTGTACTTAACAAAAGAAAAAAAAATCTAAAAACACTGAGGAAGAACATTGTTGCAGTCTACTGTAAATAACATTAAGATTGTTTTCTCAAGTTTTACTTTTCACTCAAATTGTTATGCTGATAATATAATCTGTGATATACAATTTTGCATTTATTTAGTCATTTATTTAGAAATTGTATTTAGAAATTAATTTTAGAGAGCAACCATACATTTGGTTTGTGCTTTGCTTTCTTTAATATTACTAATTTACTATTCATTCACATAGGATTTATCATTAATTAATTTTGTTTTTCCATTTAATCATATAATCATTTTAATCATTTATTTACTCATATCATTGATTCATTCAAGGATTATTCATTTATATATTTTTTTTCCATTTCTGTTTAGTCTTATGATTGCATGCTTTCAGTGGATATTTGTCTTCATGAGTAAGAGATCAGAGAATGTATCCATTTCAAGGATGATGTAGTGAAGCAGTAATTCTCCATTGCTGTGGTCTGTGCTATAATAACACTTGTTGTATTTGTGCTGGTCAGACGAAGTCTGAACACTGAAACATACACAACTAAGATTATTCAATAAACTCTGCTCATTTTATCATCACATTGTCTCCTGCTTCTGCTCTTCTCTGGCTTTCTCAGTCAACTGTTTTGACATCTGAATTACAGTTTTTCATCCAAAACTTCTCTCACAGTAACAACTTCTCATTTAGATCAAGTATTATTGAAAAAGTGAAGCCTAAACCAGACCACATCCGGCACGAGAGCCACTAGTTTAGCTACACAATAGATGAGTTTAACTGGTTCATTTAGAGCAGTTAACCTCCATAAAGCTGCTCACTAAATCATATTTGACTTTAATGTGTTGTGCTTGTGTGGTTAATGGTGATACATCTGCATGGTTTACAGCAGGCATCCTCAAATAGCGGTGCAGATCGACTGCCCTCCGTGTGCACACACATGACATTATTTAATGACATCAGTGCAGCCAAACAAATTTATCATGTGTTTGATTCCATTTGATTTTCATTTAATTTGGCTTATTTTTATGTAGTTATTGCACCATTATGTTGACATAGGACTACATTATTTGTTAAATATCTAGTGAACATACCGATTTTTGTGCTTTTGAAATTCAAATAAAAATTATTATATAAAGAAACAAACAAAATATAGTTCTGCACTGTTTGCTCTGCAAACCTTTTTGTTACCAATCTTTTCCATCCAAGTTACACCACATGTTCAAGCCTTGTTATTTATTTATAGGTTGTGTAATCGATTATATGTCTGTAAATAACAAGATCCATATCCAAATTAAATATATTAACTATGTTTAAATTATATTTATTAACTAATAATAACCAACTAACTTAATTTTTTAACATTGATAATAATCAGAAATGTTTCTTGAGCAGCACATCAGCATATTAGAATGATTTCTGAAGATCATGTGACACTGAAGACTGGAGTAATGATGCTAAAAAATTCAGCTGTGCATCACAGAAATACATTACAGTTTAAGAGATATTCACATAGAAAACAGCTATTTTGAAACATAATAATTCATATTATTTACATTTTTTACTGTATTTTTTAATCTAATAAATCAGCTTTGGTTAACTTCTCTCTTCCCCACTTCAGCCAGAAATGTCTCCTGTACAGCGGAGCTAGTAGGGCGGTATAATTCAGCGAGCGTATACCGTTGTAAAATATATATTGCATTTGATATGCAAGTGGTAAGGATAAATGAGCAGACAAAAGAATATACACTCATAGTAAACTACTCACATTCCGGATTTTATGTTCATCACTGAATCCTGGACCAAGGTTGGTGATTTAACTCCTTTTTACGAATTACTTCCGGCTGACTGCACCTTCTCCCCACCCGAATAGGAAAGGTGGTGGACTAGTAACTATTTCAAAAGACTCTTTTCTTGAGCACTGTCGGTCTGTTTCAGTGGATGTGATTTCTAGTTTTGAAGTTCAGCTTCTCCATCTCGACTGGAATGGTCCTGTTTCAGTGGGGGTGATTTACCGTCCCCCTCACTCAGCAAAGGGCTTCAGACCACTTTTTATTAGTGGGCAATTTTAACATCCATGTATGAGGTCAGTCAAACCCGTTATCGAAGGAGTTTCTCAATCTTATAGATTCTTTTAGTTTGGTTCAATGGATAAAGGACTCCACTCATGTTCAGTGCCATATTTTAGATCTTGTACTCTCTCATGGGTTTGCCGTTTATGATATTGAGATATCTGATTTCCTGCTCTCTGACCATAAGCTGATTTTATTTTCTATGTCTCTTTTTACTAAGAAAGCTGTAATGCTGTCTCAGTGCTATTCTTCTAAGTTTGGGTCAAATTTTAATCAGTGTTTTATGGAGTCTTGTTCTCATCTATCTCTGGATCTACCTCTACCTGACCTGGATCCTGACCAACATCTTAGTCTTTTAAATTCTGTCTGGCTGGATGTTTCAGATGTCACTGCTCAAAAAAGGATAAATTATATATTGCATTTCAGTTGTTTAAAGACAGTTTATCAACCTTTCAGTCTGCTGCTAAGACTACTAAGCCTACTTATTTTTCTGATTTAATAAAAAACAAAACAAAACAAAAAAAAAACATTCTACTTCTAAAGTTCTGTTTTCATTTATTAATTCTGTTGTTAAACCTTCTGTTAACACAGTGCCTGTTGCCTCCAATGCTCTATGTGAAAGCCTCTTGAGACACTTCACTGATAAAATCTCTAATATGAGACCTAAATGTCTCTCCATATTGAACCACCTCCTTTTTCTCTTCATTCTGTTTCTTGGGATGTTTTTGAACTCATTTCCTTACAATCACTCAAAGACATCATTGCTAATATTAAACCATCTTTTTGTCCTTATGACATTATATATCCTAAATATTTAAAATAAATTGCTGACACTGTCGGGCAAGGTTTGGTGTCTTTTTTCAGTGCCTTTTAACTGGCTCAGTTCCCGCTACTCTTAAGGTGGCTACTGTCACTCTGCTTCTCAAGAAACCTTCACTAGATCATTCTATTCTGAATAACTTCCGTCCCATTTCTGTTTTACCATTTATTTTAAAGGTTTTAGAAAAAAAAAATGTTTGAAAAAAAAAACTCGTTTGACCAATTGCAGTTCTTTCTAAAACTTAATTGTATTACTGAAATTTTTCAGTCTGGTTTTAAATCTGCTTATAGTACTGAAACACTGAGTGTTAAACAGTATCCTTTTAGCTACCGACTCTGGTGACTCAGTGGTCCTGGTTCAGTTAGATTTATCAGCAGCATTTGACACTGTGGACCACTCTATTTTGATATCTAAATTAGAGTCAGACGTGGGCCTAAAAGGTATGGTCCTTAAGTGGTTTCATTCATTTTTATCTGACAGAATTATTTTGTCAAACTAGGTAACTTCTCTTCCTCTGTTGCTCATCTCACCTGTGGCCTCCCTCAAGGCTCGATACTGGCACCCTCCCTTTTTACCCTGTACATGCTTCCTCTGGGTTCCATTCTAAGAAGGCATGGGGTGTCTTTTCATTTCTACACTGACGATACCCAGATTTAATTACCTATTAAGATAAATTATCTTTCAGCACTTAGTACCTTACTAAGGTGCTTAGACGAGGTCGTCAAAATCTGGCTAGCCCAAAATTTTTTAACATTAAATGAAGATAAAACAGAATTGATTGTTTTCAGTCCTACTGATCATTCTCAGGCTACCAACCTAGATCTGGGTAGCTTATTGGCCTTTAGATCTTCTCGTGTGTGAAATCCGGGTGTTCTTTTTGATGAGTCATTAAAATTGGACAAACATATCTCTTCTGTAATTGGTTCCAGTTTTTACCAACTCCGCTTGCTGTCTAAAATCAAACACTTTTTAAATGCAACGACATTACAGATGGCAGTCCACGCTTTTTTTTTACTTCATGATTAGATTACTGCAACTCACTATATTGCAGTATTTCAAAGTCACAAATTACTCGCCTACAATTGGTCCAAAACACTGCTGCTTGGTTTCTTCAAAATAGTCGCAAATGTGACCACATGTGACGTAATGACAGAGGAGACAATAGCAAGTAAAACAGATCCTTTATTTTGGATGAATAACACCGGTACTTCCGAACTTGATGGTATCTTAGATGATGACGATGACTAGGCAGCGCAGGCTTGCATGGGCAACTCGATCCAATGGTCAGACGTGAAGGGGTGAGTCCAGTGTAGGTGAATCGTGAAGACAACACTGCAACGGCGAACTTCCAGCCAGAGACAAACCAGGAGACACGAGGAGCCGAAGAGACAGGAACACAACAGGTACATCCATACAACAACGATCTGACAAACAGAGGACGCATGAGGTGAGTATAAATAGACAGTGGTAATGAAAAACACCTGTCGCTGATTTCCCGGAGGATAATCAGCGACCACGCCCACACACACACAGTGCAAGGGATCGACAATGAATTCCTCAACTGTGACAGTACCCCTCCCTCTAGGAGCGCCTCCTGGAGCTCCCAGAGGAACCTACCTGTTGATAGTAATCATCAATAAGGGAGTGATCCAGAATGTCCCTAGCAGGAACCCAACTTCTCTCCTCCGGACCGTAACCCTCCCAGTCCACCAGGTACTGAAATCCGCGTCCCCTCCGTCTTGAGTCCAGAATTCGATTTACCTAATAAGTAGGTTCCCCATCTACGAGTCGCGGCGGTGGGGGAACCGGGGCTGGCGGATTAATGGGTGAATAAAATACGGGTTTCAATTTGGATACATGGAACACGGGATGAATTCTTCTGTACGCAGGATGGAGTTTAAGGCGGACTGTCACCGGACTAATGACTTTGGTGACAGGAAATGGGCCAATGAATTTGGGAGCTAGCTTATTAGAAACGGAACGGAGTGGAATGTTCTTAGTAGAAAGCCACACTTTGGAACCGACGACATACACGGGAGGTCTTGACCGGTGGCGATCGGCCTTAACCTTGGTGCGCGCCCTTACTTGGAGCAGAGTCTCACGGGCTCTAGTCCATGTACGGTGACACCTCTGGACAAAAGCGTGAGCGGAGGGGACCGCGACTCCCATCGGAGTGTGGAGACGAATAGCGTCTCCGGTAAAATGCACTCGGGAGTAGCCGGGCGTTCGGATGGATCAAAAATACGAGATAATGAATCGGGTTTGATGTTTTTAGAACCCGGACGGTACGAAAGAGTAAAGTCAAAACGACCGAAAAAAAGAGCCCACCGAGCCTGGCTGGAGTTGAGTCTTTTGGCAGATTGAATGTATTCTAAGTTCTTGTGATCAGTCCAGACGATAAAAGGTACCCCCGACCCTTCTAACCAATGTCGCCATTCTTCCAATGCTAACTTGACTGCCAACAACTCCCTGTTACCAATGTCATAGTTACGTTCGGTAGGCGACAAACGATGAGAAAAGAACGCGCAAGGATGCATCTTGTCGTCTGAAGAAGAGCGTTGAGAAAGCACTGCGCCTACCCCCACCTCTGACGCATCGACCTCCACCACGAACTGACGTGATCGATCAGGGGTCGTGAGAATGGGAGCCGAAACGAAGCGACTCTTCAGGTTGGTGAATACAGCTTCGGCTGTTTCGGACCACCTGAACGTCGTTCTGGGGGAGGTCAAGGCAGTCAGAGGCGCGGCTAGTTGGCTGTAATTACGAATAAAACGTAGGTAAAAATTGGCGAACCCCAGAAACCTCTGTAGGGCCTTACGGGAATCTGGACTTGGCCAATCCACCACAGCCTTAACCTTGTCAGGATCCATACGCACTCCCTCAGACGAAATGATGTAACCTAGGAAAGGGACAGACTGTGCATGAAAAGCGCATTTCTCCGCCTTGACAAAAAGCCCATTCTCTAGCAACCTCTGAAGCACTCGTCTGACATGCTGAACGTGTTCCTGGAGAGACGAAGAAAAAATCAATATGTCATCCAGGTAGACATAAATGAACTGATCGACCATGTCTCTCAGCACATCATTGACGAGTGCCTGGAAGACCGCTGGGCTATTGGAGAGCCCAAAAGGCATAACCAAGTATTCAAAGTGCCCCCTAGGGGTGTTAAATGCAGTCTTCCATTCATCCCCCTTCCTGATGCGGACCAAATGATAAGCATTACGTAAGTCCAGTTTTGTGAAGACCGACGCTCCCTGCAACCTCTCGAAGGCTGAAGACATCAACGGCAAAGGATAAGTATTCTTTACCGTGATGTTATTCAACCCTCGGTAATCAATGCAAGGTCGCAGGGAACCGTCCTTCTTCCCCACAAAAAAGAACCCCGCCCCCGCTGGAGAAGAGGAAGGTCGGATGAATCTGGATGCCAGAGAATCAGAAATATATTTCTCCATGGCCTCCCTCTCGGGAACTGACAGAGAGTATAACTTGCCCTTAGGCGGAGACGTACCTGGCAGTAGATCTATAGCACAGTCGTAGGGACGATGCGGAGGAAGAGAAGCAGCTCTGGACTTACTGAACACTTCCTTCAGGTCGAGGTACTCGGCGGGCACGTTTGACAAATTCACCGGCTCTTCCTGCAAGACAGAACAAGACAGAGACGAACCAGCAGACACTAAACAAGACGCATAACACTCAGTGCTCCAGGCCGAAACAGAGTTATGTCCCCAGTCCACCCTGGGATTATGCCGCACCAACCAGGGGTGGCCGAGGACAATGGGAACCTGAGGGGAGTCCATGAGGAAAAATGACAGTTCTTCAGAATGATTGCCGGATGTGATGAGTGTTATCTGACTGGTGGTGTGAGATACTGTGGGTAACTGTTGACCATTGAGTGCGTTGACTGAGATCTTGTTAGTGAGAGGTATGGTGGGTATCTGAAGTTGTTGTGCAAATGACCAGTCCATAAAGTTACCTTCAGCCCCGGAATCGAGAAGAGCTTGACCGCGATGTGACCGAGTTGCCCACTGCAATCTCACCGGGAGGAGGGTGGAAGAGGCTTTCTGGATGGAGACCCCGCCCGACAGGATCCTCTTCTTTACTGCCGGGCCCGCTCTTTTACTGGGCAACTATTGAGAAAATGTCCAGATCCGCCACAGTAGAGGCACAATCCTTGGGATCTCCTTCTCTCTCTCTCCTCCCGGGAGAGCCGGGCTCGACCCACCTGCATGGACTCGTGATCGTCGACGGGGCTGACCGCATCACAAGCGTTGAGTGGGGAGATCCCAAAGCTCCTCTGTGTAAGTGTCGTACGAGTGTGTTGTTCCAACCGATGCAGGCGTGCGTCCACTCGTAAGGCCAGTTCGATCAGATCGTTGAGTTTCTCTGGCAGGTCCAGGGTATAAATCTCGTGTTGGATGCGGTCAGCCAGCCCATGCAGGAAGATGTCCCATTGCGCCGGCTCGTTCCAGCGGCATTCTGCGGAGAGGGTGCGAAACTCGATGGAGTAGTCGGCGACGGATCTTTCTCCCTGGCGGATGTCTGCGAGCTGGCGAGCCGCCTCTCTGCCTGCGACTGCCCGGTCAAACACCCTTCTCATCTCCTCCGAGAGTGCCGCAAACGAGCCACAACAGGGTCGATGGTTCTCCCACACCGCCGTCCCCCATAGCGCCGCACGTCCGGATAGCAGTGTAAGCACGAAGGCCACCTTCGAATCTTCAGTGCAAAACGTCTGGGGTTGGAGAGCAAAAAACATTGAGCACTTGGTCAAAAAAGCTCTACAATAACTTGGCTCACCAGAATAACTCTCCGGCGTTGGCAGGCGCGGCTCATGTTGACGGACGGATGCGGGGGAAATCGGCGGTGGGTTAGGCGCAATGGGCTGTGTCAGATGTTGGACCTGCTGGGAGAGCCCGGACACCTGCGCTACCAATGCCTGCACCGCCCTTCCAGTTGCGGCGAGATTCTCCTCCTGCCGCTCCATACGGGCCGTGTTGTGTGCGAAGTACTCCGTGACATCAGATCCGCTTGCTGCCCCCTGCATGGTCAGATCGTTCTGTGACGTAATGACAGAGGAGACAATAGCAAGTAAAACAGATCCTTTATTTTGGATGAATAACACCGGTACTTCCGAACTTGATGGTATCTTAGATGATGACGATGACTAGGCAGCGCAGGCTTGCATGGGCAACTCGATCCAATGGTCAGACGTGAAGGGGTGAGTCCAGTGTAGGTGAATCGTGAAGACAACACTGCAACGGCGAACTTCCAGCCAGAGACAAACCAGGAGACACGAGGAGCCGAAGAGACAGGAACACAACAGGTACATCCATACAACAACGATCTGACAAACAGAGGACGCATGAGGTGAGTATAAATAGACAGTGGTAATGAAAAACACCTGTCGCTGATTTCCCGGAGGATAATCAGCGACCACGCCCACACACACACAGTGCAAGGGATCGTCAATGAATTCCTCAACCGTGACACCACATCATCCCCATACTGAGGACCCTCCATTGGCTGCCTATTCAATTTAGAATCGGTTTTAAAGTTCTCTTACTGGTGTGTAGGGGTGTATTCACACCAGGAAAGTCCGCTAGTTCACTTGCTTTGGTCCGGACCAAATACAATGTTTTTTTTTTGTATGGTGCGGTTCGTTTTCACACCCCCTTTTTGCAAGTGAACCAAAAATTGTAAACAAAACCATACATGTGCTAAGGTCATCCATTCATTGGACAGAAATTCTCAAGCAGGGAAAATCAGGAAGTTCGAAAACAGGCTAATCATGGAGATTTTTCGTGTTGCAATTGTTATTATTTTACTGATTTTACTGAAAAAAAACAGAGCACATAGGAAAGCGATGGCAGGCTTTGGCAGAGGAAAACCAAACATCTGTCAAATTTTACTTATAATAATCACTTACTACTGTCATAAGAACGAGCTCTTATTCAGCGAATGAAGTGAATAATTCACTTCCAGACTGTTAACTCAAAAGGCGCAGTGCTTTCTGCAGTTGGGTCGGATCGAGGTCAGATCATATTCACACCTTAAACTAACCATACCAGAGTTCGTTTCGAACCGAACCGAGACCACCTCTTCAGCTAGGTCTCGGTTCGGTTGTTTGGTGCGCACCAGAGTGTGATTGCTGTATTCACACCTGCCAAAAAGATCCGCACCAAAGGGGGAAACGAACCAGAGTTTGTTTCAATCGAACCAAACAAGACAGGTGTGAATACACCCTAAATCTTTACATAACCGAGCCCCTTGTTACCTTTCAGATGACCGACGAATTGGGATCTTGCTTAGAGAGATCAATCTACTTGAGTGTAAACTAAATGAGCCAATGCACATTGGCATGTAATTGTTGCATCCAGCTGCCGCTGATCACAGCATGAGTATAAGTAGGAAGCAGATGCAGCGCATATTTAGCTTTTCGCTTCAGAGCCGAGCGATCACATTGTTCTGCTCTACACTACTGAAAGAAGTAGACTGAATGAGTTCAGCGAGCTCTTTGAGAGCTCTTCGTGTTGGTGGTATGGCGCTTCAGCAGTGGTGGTTTTCCCGTGTCGAGTGGGTTGCACACAGCATGCTACGAGTGACAAAGGTCACTGTGTGGTCTCTGGGCTGTGAACTGTCCACTATGGTGGTCCAGGAGTGCCAAAACTGGCTGTGTCTGGTCGATATGAGGGACGCTGACAAAGTTTGGATCCTTAATGCCCCCTTGTCCCAGACCGGCCTCTTTGTGTGCACAGAAGCAGACTGAGGCACACACCCCGCCCCAGCGGGCAGCTGCTGCCTCCACCTGTCTGCCGGCCACAGCACCACAGCCTGTCGTCACTGAGGGTGGCCTCCTGTGTCCACCCCCTCTCCACATCCTCAGCAGCCTCCAGCAAGCAACGCTATGGATCTGGGCATAGGCAGGCCGCCCCACCTGTCTGGGCCCCCATCAAACCTGGCGGTGAGCAGAAGAGCAAGAGGCCCCGGGATGGGCAACCCAGAGAGGGAGGAAGCTGCTCTTGGGGGATGATGAAGGCACCTCTCCCTCCCCTGGAGTAGAGCTGGGTGGAGAATCTGGAAAATCTCGACGAGAGAGCAGTTTTATCTGCCTCTGGGTCCCGGGAGGATACGGAGAGTCGTGGATGGAACAACACCGGACCACACTCATCCTCCTTCGCCAGCCATCAGCAGTGGGCGGTTCGAGAGCATCAACGAAGGCCATACTCACGCACCCTCTGCCAACCTGTGGACCTAGGTAAGCATTGCACCACACACTTAGACCCCTCTTCGGTCTGCTCACAAGCCGCCCGAGTTGGGTCCCTGCATTCCATCTCGCTGCCCCACTACAGTTACAGTGGTGGTTCTTTTGGTCCCGCTTGCTCGGTATCTGGGTGCCTGGCTAGTGCAACCCATTCCATCTCGCTGGCTTCTGTGGACCATAAACCTCGGCTATGCGATTCAGTTCGCACGGCATCCCCCCAAGATCAGTGGCATCCACTTCCAACAGTGAAGGCATCTGATGCTCCTGTCTTGTGGGCGGAGATCGCAGTCCAACTGGAAAATGATCCAATAGAGCTGGTCCCTCCAGCTGATTTAAGGATGGGGCGTTACAGCCCCTACTTCATTGTATCATAGAAAGGTGGTGGGATACAACCAATCTTGGACCTGTGTGTCTTGTACCAGGCCCTTCACCGGTTACCATTCAAGATGTTGAAGCAGGAACACAACCTCCGGGCTGTCCCTGTCACTACGTGTCTTCACGTATGTTGTGGAGGCACCCCTTGTTCCCCTGAGATAACAGGGCATTCACATTCTCAACTACCTTGACGACTGGCTCACATTAGCTCAGTCTCAGGATAAGTTGTGTGAACACAGGGACTTGGTGCTCTTGCACCTCAGCCAGTTGGGCCTTACTTCTCCCCGATGCAGAGGATTTCTTTTCTTGATATGGAGCTGGACTCAGTCGAACAGACAGCACGCCTCATACAGGAACGTGCTCAGTCGGTGTTGAACTGCTTGAATACATTCATGTACAGGATGGTGGTCCCACTGAAACAGTTTAAGAGGCTCCTTGGACATATGGCAGCTGTGTCATGCTTCAGCACTGGCTCCATGGCTGAGTCCCAAGGTGGGAGTGGCAACGCGGCACTCAATGGGTCCAAGTTACATCGGCCTGCCGCCAAACCTTCACCCCGTGGTCAGACCTTGCATTTCTTTGGACAGCAGTGCCCCTAGAACGGGTCTCCAGGCATGTTGTGGTTTACATGGATGCCTCTACGACCTGCTTAGGGGCCTCGTTCGATGGGCTTGCAGTGTCAGGGGTTTGGACGGGGCCCAAACTGTTTGCCTCGAGTTGCTGGCAGTGCACCTTGCCTTGATCCATCTCAAAGGGCACTTATGAGGCAAGCACGTACTAGTCCACACTGCGACCATTCAGTGCATCAACCGACAAGGTGGTCCACGCTCCCGTTGCATGTCGCAGCTCACCTGCCACCTCCTCCTTTGGAGTCAGAAGCTTCTGAGGTCGCTTCATGTCATTCACATTCCTGGACTGCACAACATGGCAGCCAACAAGCTGTCATGAGCTGCACTCCCGGGAGAGAGGAGACTCCATCCCCAGTTGGTCCAGCTGATTTGGAGACATTTCAGAGCCACTCAGGTAGACCTGTTTGCCTCTCCAGAAGCCTCTCACTGCCAGTTGTTCTACACTCTGACTGAGGAAATACTCGGCACGGACGCACTGGCACACAGCTTGCCGCGGGGCCTTCGCAAACTTGCATTTCCCCCAGTGAGCCTTCTTGCACAGATACTGTGCAAGGTCAAGGAGGAAAAGGTGCGGGTCCTGTTAGTGCACCCTATTGGCCCACCAAGACCTGATTCCCGGAACTTATGCTCCTCGTGACAGCCCCTCCTTGGTCTATTCCTCTGAAGAAGGATCTACTGACTCAGAGACGGGGCACTCTATGTCACCCACGTCCAGACCTCTGGAAACTTCATGTCTGGTCTCTGGATGTGATGCTGAGGTTATATGTTACCTATCCCAAGAGGTAGTTGACACCATAACTTCAGAGAGAGCACCGTCTACGAGACACGCTTACGCCTGGATGTGGAACCTGTTCGTCAAGTTGTGGTCTTCTCACTGAGAAGACTCCTGAAGATGTCCGATCAGAGTCGTGCTGTCCTTCTTGCAGCAAGGGCTGGAGCAAAGGCTGTCTCCCTCCACCCTCAAAGCTATGTCATTGCAATCGCAACCCTGTAGTAGGGAAGTCGCTGGGGAAGCATGACCTGATCATCAGGTTCCTTGGGGGGCAAGAAGGCTAAATTCTCCATGGACCCCCTCTATACCCTCTTGGGACCAGACCCATTTGAGCCTTTGCAGACAGTCAAGCCGAAGCTTCTGTCAATGAAACTCTACACCTGCTTGCGCTGGCCTCCATCTAGAGGGTAGGGGACCTGCACGCATTTCAGTTGACTATTCATGCCTAGAGTTTGGACCTGCTGACTCCCAGGTAATCTTGAGGTCCCGGACCGGCTATGTGCCCAAGGTTCCCACTACTCCCTTCAGGGATAGTGCCTGTTCAGGTTGCGAGCTCACTCTAGAAGTGTTGCATCCTCCTGGGCACTGGCTCGTTGTGCCTCGCTGATAGATATTTGTAGAGTTGCAGGCTGGGCGACCCCCAACAGGTCCACTAGATTCTGTAGTCTTTGTGTGGAGCCGGTATCCTCCTGTGTTCTCACCTCAAATGTGTAGAAGCACTGAGAGGCCCCGGCTTCGGGTCAGCTTGCTAAAACCGCTCCAGAGAGTCCATATCATAGACCCTGTCAAGCTCCTCTGTCCCCTCGGCAGCCAGACGTGGCAGAATGTCTGGCACCAGGCCCTCACTCGATGAATTCGTGAGAACCGGTAGAGGGCTGGGTTCCATATGTAGAGACCCAAGTGGATCCCTGTGTGTAAAGTCCACGGTATAGCGTCAGAGCCCATGTTTTCCTGGCAGACTTCTGCCATTTCCATGAGGATTTCAATCACCACTAATTTTCAATATGCACCTAAACAGATGCGCAATAAATCCATTTTGATTAATTTAGTAAAAATGTGTTTTCTTTACCAAGAAAGTGGCAAGATGAAAACCACTATTTTCTGTTTCAAACTTTCACATAGCATCTTTAGGTTGTAATAACATTACAAATTCAAATCCAGATTTTGATTTTCAAAGATTTATTATAAAATTTTATTATTTTTTTCTCCCCAAAATGCAATAAATCCATGAGGGGTTTTTTCCCCCTCCACTGAATCAATATAAAAGTTTTTTTTTTTTTTTTTTTTTTTTCACATGACAGCCTCTTGGAACTTGGTCAATACTAATCTTATATACAGGCACTGGACTACATTCAATCAGGCATTGCTCCCAAAATGAATTCAACGGGTCATCTTGTTAATGCTATAAATTAATTACAACAATAAAAGAAAATTTCATCATGAACATACATGAACAACGTCACATTAAACCACAGAAATTCCAAAATGACATTTCCCTTACATTCAGCTTCCAAAAGTACATTCATCTTTCCCATGTTACATTCATTTAGTTGACTAGTGCTATACGCTGTATTAACAAAATAATTAAAGGGCTAGTTTACCCCAAAATGAAAGTTTGATGTTTATCTGCTTACCCCCAGGGCATCCAAGATGTAGGTGACTTTGTTTCTTTAGTAGAACACAAATTATGATTTTTAGCTTCAGGAGTTGCAGTCTCTCAGTCGTACAATGCTTGGCAATGGTAACAGAATCTATTAGAGAGAAAAAAAAAACATGCACAGAAAACCCAAATTAAACCCTGCGGCTCGTGACGATACATAGATGTGTAAAGACACAAAACGATCGGTCTGTGCAAGAAACTGAACAGTATTTATATAGTTTTTTTTTTTTTTTTTACTTTGATTCACGCAATGTCCGAACTGTTAGAACTCTTGTGAACACACTTCACAGCAGCAGGCGTCTGAGACATCATCATCTTCTTGTTTGCTTTATGGTGGATCACAGACTTATAAGTGCATTACTGCCCCCTATCTCTCAATTGGACCATTGACACTCCTAATTGAGATTGTAGATGGAGTGTTAATGGGCCATTTGAGTGATAGGTGGTGGTAATGCACTTATAAGTCTGCAATCTGCCATTAAGCAAGCAAGAAGAAGATGATGTCTCTGGCAAGTTTCTAAGTTCAGCCCTAAGTTTGTTTGTTGATCAGAAAGTACAAAGTAGATGAGGAAAACTAGGATGCCGGGTGTATTCAAAGCGCCACCATTACTGTCTAGAGTGCATGGAATGGTGCACTATGATTGGTTGAGCGGATATATCGCATTCTGCAAAGACAGGAGACTGGCATTTGTCATGGTTTTGAAAAATGGGAGAAAACATGACCTAATAACCCAGCGGATATCGTATTTTGTGTAAAATTAAAAATTGACTTTTCAATACTGACCAGATAATATACTGATTTTGGTGGAAACTCAATAAAAAAAAAGGCATTTATTGCATTTTGGAATCAAACTATTCATTTGCTTCCCTAACCTCCTTTGGGAAGGATGGGGCTTCCACAACATTCCTGTTCTAAGTGGAATGGGTACATTTTCCTAGTGTTATCCAGTCTTACAGAGTAGGTAGTGCCATAGCAGCAGTAGCTGGTCCTCTTGTGGCAAGCCCTGACCTGCACCAAAAAGTAGGAGTGCAGGAGGCTCCCACAGAACACTGGAATGGGCAGTATCTGTGGCCTTTTGGTAGGGATCCCAATTCGTCGGTCATCCTTCGTGTCTTGGAGAGTGATTGACTGAAAGGGAATGTCTCTGTTACGTATGGTAACCCTCGTTCCCTGAATAAGGGAACGGAGACGTCACATCCCGTCGCCACAGCTTCTGTACCACCCTGCTGAACGGCCCGGTCACCTGCTCGGCTCCTCAGCAAAAACCTGAATATGCACTGCATCTGCTGCCTACTTATACTCACACTGTGATCAGCAGCAGCTGGATGCAATAATCGCATGCCAATGTGCATTGGCTCATTTAGTTTACACTCAAAGTACATTCGTCGATCATCCGATGTGACGTCTCCATTCCCTCCTTCAGGGAACGAGGGTTACCATACGTAACCGAGATGTTATCTCTCAGAGCTGTTGCATTTTTATACTCCCACTAGAAGTCTAAGATCCAGTGATCAGAATCTCCTTTTATTTCCTCAGTCCAGACTAAAACGTAGAGGGATAGAGCTTTTTCTGTGGTTGGGCCTCGGTTATGAAACAATCTGCCACTTGAGACTAGAGTGGCACCTTCCCTATCCATTTTTAAATCTCTTTTAAAAACTGATCTGGCCTATAAATATCCCATTCGTATTACATTGTATCATGGTCTTATTTATCTGTCATTCCTCTGGTTTTAAATTCATATGTTTTATTCTTTTTGTTTTATGTGTTTATGGTTTGATTTTAATTTACAGCACTTTGGTCAGTCTTGTGGCTGTTTTTAAATGTGCTTTATAAATAAATGAACTTGAAGTTGAACTTGATGTACACTTATGACCACATGACCACCAATGTAGGGCATGCTGGCATCCACCAGATCCCAGGATCCCCCCGAAAAACATTGTTGGTGTTACACTGGAGAGTCAGAGACGTTCGGATCCAATTGCAGTATTTATTAACAGAGTGGTCAGACAGGTGGAAATCAGGAATGGCGTCAGGTATGTCAGGGGTAACCAGAATCGAAACCAGAAACAAGCAGAGATCGGGGCAGGCAGCAGAGAATCAGAGTCAGAATACACAATCCAAAAGTCAGACACGGAAGAACAAACAAAGGGAAAACGCTCGGAAATGTTAGACAGGGCTAAACAAGACTTTGCCGTGTGATGGTGTGAGTGTGCTGCCTATATGGGTGTGTGTGTATTAGCTGCAGGTGTGTGTATGTAATTAGGTGCAGGTGTGTGTGTGCAATCAGTCCCAGGAGTGAGGCAGGTTGGGAAATGGAGTTCCGAATGAGTCCTGAGTGGAGTGCCCTCTACTGAAGCTCACAGGCACTCCAGCTAGAGATCGTGACATAGCCCCCCCACAAGGAGCGGCTTCCAGATGCTCTATACAGTCTTGGAGGGCGGTGGAGCGGAGGCGGAACAGGGGGGAGGGATGGAGGACCAGGTCCATGTGGAAGTGGAATGGCTGGCGACCAAGGCAGAGCCGACGGAACAGGAGTCCACCAGGGCGGAGCAGGTGGAACTGGAGCCCACCAGGGCGGAGCAAGGAGCCCCCACAGCTGAGCAGACGGGATAGAAGCCCACCAGGGTGGAGCAGACGGGACAGAAGTTGACCAGGGTGGAGCAGAGAACCACCACAGCCGAGCAGAGGAGACAGAAGCCCGCCAGGGCGGAGCAGAGGACCACCACAGCTGAGCAGACGGGACAGAAGCCCACCAGGGCGGAGCAGAGGACCACCACAGTGGAGCCGATGAGACAGAAGCCCACCAGGGCGAAGCAGAGGACCACCACAGTGGAGTCAATGGTACAGGAGAGCAAGTCTGGTCAGGTGGGACTGAAACAGAGAACATAAACAGGTTAATGGCGGCCTCCGTGGTCGTGATGAGGTGGTTAGAGAGTTCCCAAACGGCCTCCATAGCCATGACAGGGCCGGCAGAGAGTTCACAGCCGGTCTCTATGGCCGTGACAGGGTAGGACGAGAGTTCATAGACGGCCTCCGTGGCCATGACAGGATGGGCGGTGAGTTGGTGGATGACCTCCTTGGCCGTGACAGGACAGAACGAGAGTTCCTGGATGGATACTACGGACACCTCCGAAGGTTCTGCAGCAGTTACAGTCTCCTTGACATCAATACAACAGGC
Organism: allo-octoploid hybrid of Carassius auratus x Cyprinus carpio; assembly: GCA_024542945.1. Lineage (NCBI taxonomy): Eukaryota > Metazoa > Chordata > Actinopteri > Cypriniformes > allo-octoploid hybrid of Carassius auratus x Cyprinus carpio. The sequence goes on along the minus strand of CM045014.1, from coordinate 40,311,861 downwards.
TGAGAGAACCTTGCTTGGTGCAACAGACAGGCTGTGACGAGGCTCTGGATGATCTGTTGTGGTATGATGAAACTCTGGAAGATTGGTAGTGATTTGACTGGCCTCATAAAGTTTAACTGTGACTTGACCTTGTTCACGAAGATCCACGGTGGCGTGACCTTGTTCACTAAGATCCACGGTGGCGTGACCTTGTTCACTAAGATCCACGGTGGCGTGACCTTGTTCACTAAGATCCACGGTGGCGTGACCTTGTTCACTAAGTTCCACGGTGGCGTGACCTTGTTCACTAAGATCCACGGTGGCTTGACCTTGTTCACTAAGATCCACGGTGGCTTGACCTGACTCTGGACGGTCAGCGGGGACCTGACCTGACTCTGGACGGTCAGCGGGGACCTGACCTGACTCTGGACGGTCAGCGGGGACCTGACCTGACTCTGGACGGTCAGCGGGGACCTGACCTGACTCTGGACGGTCAGCGGGGACCTGACCTGACTCTGGACGGTCAGCGGGGACCTGACCTGACTCTGGACGGCCTGTGGAGACGCGAAGGTGCTCTGGACGGCCTCTGGAGACGTGAAGCGCCTCGGCTTCGGGAACCATCTCGGGCACCGCATCGGACACCGCCTCGGGCACCACCTCAGGAATGGCCTCAGACCCCGCCTCGGCCTCGGGCACCGCATCGGGAATGGCCTCGGGCACCGCATCGGGCACCGCTTGGCCTCCGGAACGGCATCGGGCACCACCTCGGCATCGGGCACCGCCTCGGCCTCCGGAACAGCAACGGGCACTGCCTCGGCCTCTGGAACAGCATCGGCCACCGCCTCAGCATCGGGCACCGCCTCGGCCTCCGGAACCGCATCGGGCACCACCTCGGCCTCCGGAACCGCATCAGGCACCGCCTCGGCATCGGGCACCGCCTCGGCATCGGGCACCGCCTCGGCCTCCGGAACTGCATCGGGCACTGCCTCGGCCTCCGGATCGAGCACTGCCTCGGGAACGGCCTCAGGAACCGCCTCGGCATCGGGCACCGCCTCGGCATCCGGCACCACCTCGGCCTCCGGGCCCGCATCGGGCACCGCCTCGGGAACGGCCTCAGGAACCGCCTCGGCTTCAAGAACCGCCTCGGGCACCGTATCGGCCTCTGCCTCAGGCGCCGCCTCCGGGACGGCAGCGGGCTGCTCGGGAACCTTCTCCGGGCTGGCAGCGGGCTGCTCGGGAACGGCCTCCGGGACGGCAGTGGGCTGCTCGGGAACGGCCTCCGGGATGGCAGCGGGCTGCTCGGGAACGGTCGATGCCTGTCTCCTCCTCCGCCCTCTATGACGGCGAGTCGGTGGTACCTTGTCCGGAGACTCAGGCATTGAGTCGGCCATCTTGTGCTGTGGCGCTGGGCTGGCGGCCCTCTTGTGCTGTGGCGCTGGGCTGGCGGCCATCTTGAGCAGTGGCGCAGGGCTGGCGGCCATCTTGTGCACAGGTGCTGGAGTGGTAGCCATGACAGGATGAGTCTCAGGAGCGGCGGCCATTTTGTGAACCGCCTCCGGGCTGGTAGCCATTTTGTGGAGAGACTCTGGGGTTTTAAAGTCCTCTGCCTCTCCCACAGTGAAAGGAGAACCACATAACAAGAGTGCATAGTCCATAATGTCTCTTAGACGGCCATTAAATTCCCCTCCAGGTAACCATGATTTAATTGCTTCATTGAGTCCAAAACTAAACAAGTCCTTAAACAAAGCTTCATTTAGAGGAACTTGATATACTAACTCACAGAACTGCTGAACATACTCCTCAATAGATTGATCTCCTTGCCGAAGGTGCAGTAGCTGGTCCACTGGGTCAATGATAGGGCTAGATAGTTGACACACTGACCTAGAATTGGGAACCGACATCTTGCTAATGAGAGAATTCCGGACTGCTGGATCCTGGTTTGGCGAAGTCTTCTGTAACACTGGAGAGTCAGAGACGTTCGGATCCAATTGCAGTATTTATTAACAGAGTGGTCAGACAGGTGGAAATCAGGAATGGCGTCAGGTATGTCAGGGGTAACCAGAATCGAAACCAGAAACAAGCAGAGATCGGGGCAGGCAGCAGAGAATCAGAGTCAGAATACACAATCCAAAAGTCAGACACGGAAGAACAAACAAAGGGAAAATGCTCAGAAATGTTAGACAGGGCTAAACAAGACTTCGCCGTGTGATGGTGTGAGTGTGCTGCCTATATGGGTGTGTGTGTATTAGTTGCAGGTGTGTGTATGTAATTAGGTGCAGGTGTGTGTGTGCAATCAGTCCCAGGAGTGAGGCAGGTTGGGAAATGGAGTTCCGAATGAGTCCTGAGTGGAGTGCCCTCTACTGAAGCTCACAGGCACTCCAGCTAGAGATCGTGACAGTTGGTCAGTCATTCTGTAACATATGCACATAATGACACAATAATTATTCAAATAAATAATATTAAATTAATAGGAAAGGGCATCAGAAACATATTAATTTGGCTGCAGCGATTTCATTAAATGACGTCATGGGAGTGCACAAGTAGGGCAGTTGAAATTTGGCTTGGTTCTAACCCAGGGGTGTCAAATTCATTTTCACTGCGGGCCACTTCAATATTTTAGCTGTCTTCAAAGGGCCAGTTGTAACTGTAAGACTGTACAAATGTTACTACTCCTTAACATATTGTTAAAAAACTGTCTCTTTATTTCATTATTACTTATTTATGTTACAAATATTGCATATGCATTTGCATTAGGGCTGTGAATCTTTGGGTAGACAGCGATTCGATTCGATTCATGATTCATAGGTTTTTGATACGATTCAAGAACAATTTTTGCAAATTCAGAACGATTCAATTCGATTCGATTCACAATTAAATTCGATTCGATTTGATTTGATTCGATTAACGATTTGATTCTGCATTCTTTAAGTGCATTCACAGGATTATTTAATTGCTGCTCCTAAATTCTTTATATGCTTTGTCAGGGAGCAAATTACACAGCAGCCTTTATGGTTAGAGAACCATAGGTTACAGAAAAAAAACACCTTTGTCCATTATTAGATGCTAGTTTAATGATGCTATGGCACAACATTGCATATGTGGAAATTTATGTAAGCCAATATTTAAAAAAGAGCTTTGAAAGCAGTTATGTATCGGCTAACATTTTGTCACACCAGGGGCGTAGCCATCATTTCAGAAGTGACATAAATGTCAAATACATTGATTTTATGTGTGCATGTATGTATGCATTATTATTATTATTATAATTACTATTATTTAACAAGGAATTATTTACTTATCTCTTACTTTGAATTTGCTATAAGAAATCAAATACACTGCTGGACAGTGGACAATAATCGATTTTTTATAATCTATCATTTTTTTCCTAATGGCAATTTTATTATTGTTTTATATACAACAAACAATTATTTCAATTTTCTGCACAGAATAAGACAGAAAATATACTTTATAGTTTCTGTACTGTAATAAATGATATTTCAATTAGCGCTGCGTCATTCATATATTTTATTTATTTATTGTGTTTATTGTTTTAACGTTTCAGTGCATTCTGCTTTTTATTCAGCTTAGCTGCAGATATAGCCTGGCACATCTTAAGTTCTATAAGCGCAAGATCACTTCTCTTTCAGAGTGAAAACTTCTTTATCTCATAAAAAAAATAATAATAATAATAATAAAATACTATAGTATTTAACTTTTCCTCTGCGTCGGCAAATGAGGATTTTTGATTTGTTTGCTAAAGCAACAAACGCTATTTTTATGCATCTGATTATCAGGTAACCTTGCACTCTTTTTTCAAGGTTGTTGTTAATGCTGTGGTTATTTTAACAGTTTCCTTCGTACATTTGGTTTAATGACATTGTTAAAACACATGTATCATTCAATGGAACTGTGCATATACTTTAGACACTTACACTTTTGGGGCTGCCAAAAGACCACTAAATGATCTACCTTCACCTGACTGATCCAGATTTACTAAACCATTGACTTCTGCATAATCTAAAACACCTTCAGCCAGCATCCAGTATAAAACACTCCTGCTTTTAAGGCAAAAAACTTCCTGATTTTTTTTTTTTTTTACTCACATTTGTACATGAGTATTATTATCTCTGCCATCTCTGATGAAATCGGCCATGTTTTCACTGCATTAGCACTATTGTTTGAATGTATTTATTTACTGGATCCTTAGACTTTCCAGGAGTTTGCCAGTTGATCTGATCACAAAAAATCTTCTTCTTTTTATATTTATGTATTTTTATTTATTTTCACATGTTGATGTAGTATTTTCATGTTTTGCTCAACCAATCATATGTCAAAAGCAATGTATTCTCTGTTCCCATTGGCTGCATCACCTGTCAGTATAGGTAGTGCAAAATTAGTCAGAGGTTTGGTTGTGAGTTCGCTGCTGAATAGTTAACACTCATGTTGCATGGCTGAGAGTTGTTTAATAAAGAAAAGCTACAGGCTAAAGCTGCTTATGCATGGGAATCCACCTGCATGCAGAGAGATTTGCGCTCGCGCATTTGATGTGCTCTCACATAGGCAACATGCGCACTGGACATTTGTCATTAAAATAACTAATCCTAACCATTGTCTATTATATGTACACCAAATTGAATTTATGCGTATAAATAGAATGCCAAATAGAAACAGAAATGTGTGGTATTGATATGCACTTTCATAATTTACAATATAAAGCTTCATAGATTTTTATTTTAAGTCATTCATATGCTCTCGCGGGCCACATAAAATGATGTGGCGGGCCAGAATAGACCCGCGGGCCTTGAGTTTGACACATGTGCTCTATGTGCTGAGAATTAACTGATTTCTGTGACATGAGGCGGCTAGCAGTTTGACCAAAAATCTCAATCACAATTAGGTGTGTGTTATTAATAGTTCTAGAAGTTCTCCAACCATTAGTCAGAAGTGTATGTAGTTAATAGGATCCCCTCTCAATTCACGATGCTGTCTTCATTGCTTATCCACTTGCTTATTCATATTGTGTGCCTATTTCAAACCAGTTTAACATTTGAACCGGTATACCACCCAGTGTAACGGAGGCCAGCGAGTAGGTGCTGTGCAGGTAAATCTCACTCGCCTGATCTCAAGAGACGTGCTAGTGGCTGCAGTCATTTAGCCTCCTTGTTAGTGCGTCCGCCTCCCATGCTGGAGACCCGGGTTCGAACATTTAATATTATTAATAAGCATGTCAGGAACATTTCATAATAAACAATGTTATAATTATGAAAAGTATTTCTTGATGACAAGGAAAGACAAAACTATGTTCATAATGAGCACTTTGTTTTCAGTAGATACTTATTTTAAGCAAAATATAAAAATGGTTCAGACTTCAGGAGGAAAACCCTGAACCCCCATACGGTATCTTTTCTGTCACATGGCCTTCTGCCATATCTAAAAAAATAAAAATAATAATAGCCTGATAAAACATCTGATCTTACCTTCTAATATTCATATCCAATTGGTCTTAAATGATTAACTATTTTAATTTTTTGCACAAAAATTCTCAGACTCCACTGCTTTGTCCCTCAGGTCACAATATCATCAACTTTGATGCTATTTTGACTGTTTTTAGGGTGTTTTTTTTTTTTTAGTTTTTAAGTTAAAATATTTAAATTTATAACTATTACACATGGAAAAGTATTCTCCGGACCTCCGCTTAGAAAGGAAATAGAGACTGGAGCCTTTGTAACTTTACTTGAATATCACTGGTTTACATCAACCAAGAGTTTAGCTGGCTTGTCATGCTCATCCATCTTGTCTTTTGCTTTGGCATAATGTGCTTTAAATCAAGGAGATTAATCAATGTCATGAGGTAATGAGAGGATTTGCAAGAAAGCTGGGTTATTACAGATGGATTTATCAGATATAAACTCAAGACCAAATAACTACTGTCAGAGACTTTATTTCGGTCAACTGTATTGAAGTTAGTTACATTGCATTTTTTTTCTTTTTTTTTTTTTTATAAATATTTACAAAGAAACAGCAAGTAGTACTGCACTGAAACATGAAATTATTAAGCAGAAAGACTAAAACAGTATTTTCTTGTAAGACCAATAATCTTTATTTACAACTTTGAAAAATAAATTTTTAACAGTATACACAAAATAAAATGTAATGTAGAAAACGTCTCAGGTTACGAATGTAACCATGGTTCCCTGAGTAGGGAACGAGACACTGTGTCCTCTAGGGGTCATTATGGGGAACACCTCGTCGTGACCCGTGTCTGACGCATATATTGAAAAAATACCAACAAGTTGTCCAGCGACAGCCCCTGACGTCACTACCGGTGCAACTATAGATAAATAGGTGCCGGTAGAACATGTCATTCACTTCTTCGTTTGAAGCTTGCGTCCGAAGCATGGCAGGAAGCTAGAGGACGCAGTGTCTCATTCCTTACTCATGGAACCATGGTTACATTCGTAACCTGAGATGTTCCCTTTCAAGGGATTTTCAAACTGCGTCCTCTAGGGGTCTCGATGGGGAACAGTATACCCACGCCGCCATGCTGAGGGGAGTGCAGGCCAGAATCATGGCGAGCACTAAGTACCAACTCTACCATTTCCTTGGGAGTTGCCCCTGGGACGTTAGACGGCTGTCTGTGACACTACCCCTTACAGCCAAAGGCCTAGGCTACATACCCAACTTACCTGTTAGGGCCTCGACCCGGGGTAGAGCTCAAGGCTTGGAATCAAGAAAAATTCTTTTAAAGGGATACGGCAAAGAGCATTTTATACTAAGTCTTGCCTGTCACACAGGGGCTACCACTTGCTCTTGCATAAGCTTGCTGAAGAAACTGTCTCAACAGATCCCTAGTAGCAACACCCTGTTTAGATAGGTATCCGAGGATACATAGGTGGAGTGGTGCCCGAGATGAAAGGGGCTTTTACCAACTCAAGAAAGCAACCACGCAAAGCCCTAACCATATAGGATTTTATAAAGAACGTAGTGTAACCGCACTGGGTAGTACATTAACGTTAGCTCAAATGATATATAGGGAATTTTAATAATTAATCAGGAATATGATTAATATATATATATATATATATATATATCTCATGTGACAGTTACATTAAAATGATTGAAGATGAAAAATAGGTCAATTGTATATATCAATAACTCATTACAAGGCACTGTAATTTACTCATTAATATGTCAATATTCCATTCTTCATATCAATTAACGTGATATCTTTTACTGGGAATTAATGCAAATCAAACACTGGTTTGTCCAGCAAACGGCCGTAAGATTAACTTATCAACTTTCAATAAAGTTATCACTTCTTATAATTCCAGGAAAAATAGTTTCTGGCCATGAAACCATTCTCCCATCCTTATAAAATTTGGGTTACTGAAAAGTAACAAATAAGCTTTGTAGCTAAGATCAAACATTTCATTGACTTGTGATGTGAGCATTTTAGACAGAAGCAATCATTAATATATTGGCTTTTAATAATTGAACTAATAATACATCAAACTACGATTCACACAGAGTAAATATGCGTATAACAATACAAACAGTAAAAACAAAAACAATAAAAAAAACGGATAACAAATGAGAGAGAGAGAGAGAGTGAGTGCAAGGGTGAGTGAGAGAGAAATAGGCTAGATTATAGAATGACCGCCCAGTATGGCAAAATCACATATAGTAACCTTTTGAAAGACAACAAGGAATCAGATCACCTTGAAAAAGGGAAATAGACAACCTTAAGCAGTGTTTAAATCTCTATAGAAAATAATACTTGCATGTGGGTATCTTTGTGCCTGCTAAAGACGAGCGTGTGTGTGTCATCTGTTGGAGCTGGGCGTGTTCTCTCGTGTCTTCCGGGGTGAGCAGACTCGCGCGAAGTTTCAAAGGTTCAACGAACGTGGAGTTACCAAAGAAATGATTCAGAGTTTGTCTCCCTCGTGTAGGGAGAGGCGAATATGAGAATAAAACTTAACAGGTGGCATCTTCTCATAATCATTCTCAGGCATCCCTTTGATTTTGGCATAACTAGTATGCTGGAATCTGTGGATGTGGATGATAATGATTTTTTATTTTTTTATTTTTAAGCCGGAGTGCAGCATAAACAAAAGGAAATTACTGATAGGGAGAAATTTCCCGTCAGATCCTTTACATGTTCTCAACGCCACACATTGCGCAGCATGCATTCAGCTCCCACGGGAGCTAAACACTCTCCGCCCACTCGCTAGATTACCACAGGAATCAAGCGCGGGCAAAAACTGCTGCCGTGTATGCATCGCTATTCCCGTGAGAAGCGGACGCACTCATGCAAATGTTGCTATAAACTCTGGTAAATAGTGAAATACTCACAACCCCTCAGAGTCTCGCGAATGCATCACAATGAGCGCAGCAGAGCGCATCTAACTTCCTCGAGAGCTGAATGCTTGCGCTTGCTCTTCACTACACACACACACACACCACAGTATGCGAGCCGTGTGAACTGCAGGTATCAGAGCAAAGCCTCTGGACATTTGTCATTAAAATAATTAATCCTAACCATTGTGTATCATATGCACACCACGTCAATTTATGCGTATAAACAGAACGCCAAATAGAAACAGAAACGTGTGGTAACGATATGCACTTTCATAATTTACAATATAAAGCTGCATAGACAATCATATACTCTCGCGGGCCACATAAAATGATGTGGTGGGCCGGAATAGACCCGCGGGCCTTGAGTTTGACACATGTGCTCTACGTGCTGAGAATTAACTGATTTCTGTGACATTAGGCGGCTAGCAGACGGTCGGTTTAGCCAGTCTGTCTGCTTCCTGACCTGGGCCCCAGTTAGTCAAGTACAAACTCTGAGACTATGTGCTATATTTATAGAGAGAAGAGCGGCACCACCCCAAGAGGGATGAAGACTATCTCTCTTCAACAGGTCAGGTCTGCCCCAAAAACTCGTCCAAATGTCTATGAAACCTATGTATTTCTATTGGCACCACTTCACCATCTAGCCATTGAGTGATGACAGTCTGCTGTGTATCTCATCACCACGGCAAGCAGGGAGGGGACCAGAGCATATTACAGTGTCTGACATCGTACTTGCAAGTTCACACACCTCTTTAATGTTATTTTTAGTGATCTCCGACTGGCGAAGTCGAACATCATTAGCGCCGGCGTGAATAACAATCTTACTGTATTTACGTTTAGCATTAGCTAGGACTTTTAAATTTGCCAAGATGTTAGGCGCTCTGGCTACCGGTAAACATTGGACTATGGTGGCTGGTGTCTCTATTTTCACGTTCCATACAATAGAATCGCCAATAACTAGAGCACTTTCATCAGGTTTCTCAGTGGGTGCTTCACTGAGTGGGGGGAACCTGTTTAATGTTTTGATCGGAACGGAAGAGCAGTGTTTTGACCCGCGACTATGCCACCTCACAGTCACCCAGTCGCCCTGGTTCAGAGGCTCTGTAACCGGAACCCAACAATGTACAGGACTCCCTGAGCTAGTTGCATCCAAAGCCATATCTACAGCCCACACATTCTTACTATCCTAAATTAAAGTTTGGATGCGTGTCTCTAATTCTGAAATCTTCTCTGTCAGCCTAACTATTTCCTTGCATTTATCACATGTGAATCCCTCATTGCCGACAGAGAGAGATAAACTATACATGTGGCAAGTGGTGCAGGTGACGATTCAAGGACAAGCCATTTCCCATTGTGATTGTAGAATAATTCCGACTCAACGACTTGTAAAAAACGGAGCGAGAGAGAAAAGCAAGAAGTTGTATGAAATGCGAATGTATATGCTAACGTGCAGCACTTAACGTGGAGTGGTTGGAAATGCAGTACTGATCACTAGGGGTGGGCGCTATACCGGTATGAAAGTGACTACTGGTATTCAGTGTTTGGAGGTAACACATTAAATGTAACGCGAGTTAAGCAATCAGATTACTTTTTTTTCAAGTAACTAGTAAAGTAACAAATTACTTTTTAATTTACAAGCAAATATCTGTTACTTTTTCAAAAAAAGTAATGCCAGTTATTTTGTTTTCCCGTTTATTGACTGACAAGTCTCCTGTCCCCATATTGGGAGAAATCGGAAGTACAGAAGCGTTGTGTGTGCTGTGTGAATATGATGATATTGTAGTTCTAGACTAAATGTGAATGTGCATTAAAAACAATCAAGCCCTGCTCATATTTAAAAAGTAACGCGAAAGTAATGCAAGAGTAATGTAGCGCATTACTTTCCATAAAAAGTAACTAATAACGTAATTTTTAGGGAGTAACGCAATATTGTAATGCATTACTTTTAAAAGTATCTTCCCCCAACACTGCTGGTATTATGTTGTTCAATGATATGGATTGTACTATAGCGTGGATACCGTTATATATTCATGTATTCATACTTTGCATTTATATATAGTGGTGTGAAAAAGTGTTGGCCCCCTTCCTGATTTCTTATTTTTTTTGCATGTTTTTCACATTTTAATGTTTCAGATCATCAAAATATTTGTAAATATTATTCAAAGATAACACAAGTAAACACAACATGCCATTTTTAAATGAAGGTTTTTATTATTGAGGGAAAACAAAATCCAAAACTACATGGTCCTGTGTGAAGAAGTGTTTGCCCCCTGTTAAAACTGTGGTTTATCACACCTGAGTTCAATTTCTCTAGCCACACCCAGGCCTGATTACTGCCACACCTGTCCGCAATCAAGAAATCTCTTAAATAGGACCTGCTTGACAAAGTGAAGTAGACCAAAAGATTCTTAAAAGCTAGACATCATGCCGAGATCCAAAGAAATTCAGAAACAAATGAGAAAATAATTGAGATCTATCAGTCTGGAAAAGGTTATAAAGCCATTTCTAAAGCTTTGGGACTCCAGCGAACCACAGTGAAAGCCATTATTCACAAATGGCAAAACAGACAGTGGAGAACCTACCCAGGAGTGCCCGGCCGAACCAAAATTACCCCAAGAGCACAGCGATGACTCATCCAAGAGGTCACAAAAGACCCCACAACAACATCCAAAGAACTGCAGGCCTCACTTGCCTCAGTTAAGGTCAGTGTTCATGACTCCACCATAAGAAAGAGACTTGGCAAAAATGGTCTGCATGGCAAACCACTGCTGAGCAAAAAGAACATAAAGGTTTGTTTCAGTTTTGCCAGAAATCATCTTGATGATCTCCAAGACTTTTGGGAAAATACTCTGTGGACTGACGAGACAAAAGTTGAACTTTTTGGAAGGTGTGTGTCCCATTACGTCTGGCGTAAAAGCAACCCCGTATTTCAGAAAAAGAACATCATACCAACAGTAAAATATGGTGGTGGTAGTGTGATGGTCTGGGGCTGTTTTGCTGCTTCAGGACCTGGAAGACTTGCTGTAATAAATGGAACCATGAATTCTGCTGTTTACCAAAAAATCCTGAAGGAGAATGTCGGGCCATCTGTTCATGACCTCAAGCTGAAGCAAACTTGGGTTCTGCAGCAGGACAATGATCCAAAACACACCAGCAAGTCCACCTCTGAATCTAACACAAAAAATAAGAAATCAGGAAGAGGGCCAACGATTTTTCACACCACTGTAGTTTTGTTCAATTTGATACACTTTGCAATTTTTTAAAACAAATGACGATAAAGAGTTGAGGCTGAATGTTTTTGTCCTCTGTGTGCAATGTCGTACTACACTGACATTAGTTATCAGACACATTGTACAAAAGCATCGTAACAGACCAAATTAATAGAGCACAAAACGCTGACTCCAGTGGTTCCCAAACTGAGGGACAGTGTACAGTCAGCAGATTATTTTGCAAATTAAACCTCTACAGGGTGATAAAGACTACACTGTATATTTTTTCCACTTGTTATGTGGTCACTTACTTAATAAGTAAATAATTGTGCGCAAAATATTCATTTGATATTTTAATTACCTCAACATGACTCGCAGTACCCGCTTGAGTGCTCCGTTATCAGTTGTAGCAGTTCTGGTTGTATCAATAACAGACCACTAGATGCCCGATTGATGAATCCAAGTCATATTGCAGGGAGTCATGGAGAAATAAAAATGAAAGATGCATGGTTCTGCTCTAAGCGTTTACACCAGATGCAAGCAGTGCAAGTTGACAAAAGCAAATAGAACCCAGTGATGTTCTGAGGGGTTTTGCACAAAAGTAGAATTAAGAAAGCCAGGATAACAGAAAAGGCGTGGCTTGACCTAGTTCAATCAGCACATCCTGGCTTAGTCTGTTGCACATTTGCTAAGCCAGGATGAGAGCGTGCAGCTATGTCAAGCCAAGTGTAGATAGTTGGGATAAGTGCACGTTCACGGCATTCTTAAACAGACCACGGGATCGATCACAGAATCAATGATGCAAAAATGGATAAAACCCATGCGGCATACTTCTCGCCAACTGAGCAACAGCTTCTAATGGAAACATATGAAGAGGTGAAACATGTATGTAAAAAGGGAAATACAGCTTCTTTAATAAAACAAAGACAAAGTTTTATTTCAGATTATAGATTAGATAAAATCAATTAGATAGAAAAAAACCTAAATAAAAATAGATAAAAGAGATAGATGCGATAGATTAAATAGACAGATAAAATGAGCAAAATAGATCAAATACTGTAGATGCACATAGTGTATAAGTGTTTGCAATTGATCATACATGTGCTTGCATGAGTAACATGCATGTCCACTGGTCACATTTAAGGCAAAGTGTCCAACTGTTAATTTAGGGAAATGACAAATAACTCCTTGAATTGTAATTATGATGGCTTCAGTGAAGCACTGGTTATTTGGAATACTTATGCATTCAGTTGGTCCGCTATTGTCTGCCAGGCTTACCCACTTATCCACTATGCGTATCTACAGTATTTGATCTATTTTGTTCATTTTATCTGTCTATTTAATCTATCTCATGTCTCTTTTATCTATTTTTACTTAGGTTTTTAGTTTTCTATTTAATTGATTTAATCTAATCTGATAATTTGATCTGTTTTTATCTATCTAATCGTTTATTTATCTCTTTTATGTATCTATCCTTCTTAAAGAACAAGCGTGTCTGGCCAAAAAAGGACCTGGCAGCAAGTACAAGAACATTTTGCAGGCTGGTAAGTGACTTGATGTGTGAAAAAAAAAGCCTAATTAAGTGAATAGTGTCTGCTGCCATATTTTATTGTCTGTGTTGATTTTAGCATTGAAAAAAAAAAGGCTCATATATCTGGCACGGGGGGTGGCCCTCCAACCCAAGACTTGACCACAGCAGAGGAGCTGGCCCTGGAGTTGAATAAAGGGAAGCCAGTGATGGAAGGGATACAGTGAGGGACAGCCACTGACTCTGGCCCAGCAAGAGAGACTGGCCATACAAGGTACATTACTGCCGTACTACTGCACATGGAAAACAATCAAGTATTTAGATTTTGTTATGTGGACTGTCTGACTTTGCCTTACCTTGCAGTGTCTGGTAACACACTTACACTTCATGAGCCACCAGACTATGATCCGCTGGTGACTTCTCTTTATTAAAATCATAGGCTTGACACGTCCTGTCAAAACTATCAATACAAGTTCTGTTGAATATGGCAGTGCTTCCCAAACCTGTCCTGGAGGCCCCCCTGCCCTGCACATTTTATATGTCTCCGTAATCAGACACACCCAGTTTAGTTCTTGCAGTCTCTACTAATGAGCTGATGAGTGGAAACAGGTGTGTTAGATAAGAGAGACATACAAAAAGTGCAGGGCAGGGGGGCCTCCAGGACAGGTTTGGGAAGCACTGGAATATGGCAGAGGGAAGGCACATCTGCCGATGATGAGACCGTGTTACTGGACTCCGGAAGGCTTGAGGTGTCATGTCAATTTTGTGTAAAGAAGATATTTTGAAGATTGCTGGTAACCAAACAGTTGGTGGCTCCTACTGACTTCCATAGTATTTTTTTTCCTCTTTTATGTTCAACATAAGAAAACAACTCATACAGGTTTGGATATTTAAAAATATTTATAAAAATATTTAACTAAAAATATTTATAAGGTTGTTGCCATCCTCAAGAGTAGAACCATTTTCAAAATATATTTTATTATTCCTTTATTCGAGTTGAAAGAGACTAACAAATGGAACATTTATTTAGATTAAGCCTATATATACACTACATATTGACCTCGTCATGGACTTAAATTAAACCACATTTGCAACTTCATCAGCCATTTCTTATATCTCAACAACTGCAATAATATATGCATTCATCAAACCTCTAACAGCAATATGAACAGTCTTCATAACAACACTAAAATAGGGATACTTAGATGAATGACAGTATATGTCGTATTTTAATGCATGATATTTAAAATGATGCAACATTTGCAGAAGACCATGGAGTGACTGTAAAACATTAATTTCTAGAAGGATTGACAGCAGAACTAACAGATAAATCACTAAGATTAATCTCAGCCTGGTTGTTAGCCTGCTCCGGAGCAGGCTAGCTGCAAAGTGTAAATCTCCATAGTAACATAATGTAGATTAATTTAGCCTCCCTTCATGCAACCGAGTCAGGGCTAAATTCAGCCAGGATAACTGGAAAATCCCAGCTTAATCCCTTATCTTGCTTTTGTGCAATACCCCCCTGCTGTGGATGCGGTGTGACGAATACAGTGTTGACAATTTAGCCATTTTGTTGCTAGATTTAGCAACTTTTCAGATTACCCTAGCAACTTTTTCTTCCAAAAGCACCTAGCAACAAATTAAGTTTTTTTTTTTTTTTTTTTTTTTTTTGGTAGCTTTTAGCAACTTTTGACAAGCGACTTAAACGATAAAAATACACATTTTCCGTCTAAATTAGACAAAAAAGGAACAAAAGATGCCTAGCAGTACACACATCACATGAATTAAGTTAACTGCTATTTGCACTTGTTCAATAATAATTAGGTGTGTTCGATGTAGCGGCGCTGCACAGAGCGATCAGTGTATGACATCAAAGTACCGTGAGAGCTAATAGGTAGCAGATGGATCAGCATAATTTAAAATCGCACTTGCGGTCCTTTGATGTCAAACACAGATTGGTCTGCTAAGCGCTGCTTCAAGTCGAACACACTTATGATACACCTTGTTAGTAGCTTGTACCTGTAATTGGTGAACAGTTAGTTGATTTAGAAAAATGGGAAATGTAGTAATTTTCCAGGACTTTATCCATTATCCATTATCCGTTGTAACCCTGTAACCTGAAAACACAAAATACAATGCTAATTTAAAATGCAGTTAAAAAAAAAAACTGAAAAATCAATACAGAAAATTCCTCCATATAGTAGACTACTTTTTACAGACAGTGTAGCATACTAACAAACTACTTTGACATGTGTCCAGAGCTCTCATCAGCGTCTCCCTGGAAACCAAGCAGTCACACCTGCTCCTGCTCGTCACGGGCTGAGCGGCCACACCTGCGGATCATCAAGAGCTGCCTATTTAAGCACAGCAAACGAACACAGAGGTGAGAGATGTCTCCAGGAGAGCCAGCTAATCCTAACTGTCTGTCCACCGCACACGGGAGAGCACAACGGACCCACACCGCCACAGCACACAGAGCACAGAGGAAGCTGAGCACCCCGCACCGGACCACCTCATCTCACCGCCTTCTGCCACACTATTTATTAATAAAATGCGCCCTTCGGGGAACTCACCTGTACTTACTCGTCGTGTCCTTCTTCACCCCGCCACACTGATGGAGAATGCGGGCAGGACAACGGACCCACACCGCCACAGCACACAGAGCACAGAGGAAGCTGAGCACCCCGCACCGGACCACCTCATCTCACCGCCTTCTGCCACACTATTTATTAATAAAATGCGCCCTTCGGGGAACTCACCTGTACTTACTCGTCGTGTCCTTCTTCACCCCGCCACACTGATGGAGAATGCGGGCAGGACAGTGAAGAAGACACCGATGACCCCTTCCTACATGGTGTTTCTCCAGCTGGACTGGTTTGATTGTTTTTTTTTGGTTTTTCTTTTGCCACACGCCCTGTTGGCTCACGTGTCTTCTCTGGTTTCCCCAGGTGGTGCTCCTCCCCCGGCGATGGAAGAACTCTTGAAGCACCTCTTGAAGCACCACACTGAGGTGAGCATCCACCAGCAACAAATTATGGAGCACATGGCCTCTCGGCAAGGGGAAACCGAACGGGAGCTCGCCGCACTCCGTATGGCTGCGGGCGCACGTACTCCGCTGCCTGACCCCCGTGTCCAGGCCACGCAGCTGCTGCTGAGGATGACATCCCACGATGAGGTTACCACATACCTCCAGATGTTTGAGACCGTGGCCACCCGGGAGGCGTGGCCCAAGGCGGAGTGGGCCCGGATCATCGCCCCGCTGCTGACTGGAGAGGCCCAACGGGCTTATTTCACGCCCTACCCCCCCCCCCCCCCCAGAGCTCAACGAGTCTTACGAGGAGTTGAAAAGGGAAATCCTGGGCCGGATGGGGCTCTCACCGATCAGCGCCGCTCAGCTCTTCAATGAATGGGCCTTCGATCCATGACAGCCGGCCCGAGCTCAGGCGGCCAATCTCTCCCGTCTCGCGCAGCACTAGTTACCGGCCGGGGGTCCCAACGCACACAAGGTAGCGGAGCGTGTCGTCGTGGATCGCCTCCAGGCAGCCGGCATGCGGAACCCAGCGAATGCGGACGAGCTGGTGGAGGCCATCGAGCTGGCGGAGGCCACCCAACACCGGGAGGTTGGGGAGAGAGCCGGAGGGCACCCAGCGACCAGTGAGCAGGCCGGCGGTTCCCGGCCATCGAGATGAGCCTATGCCCACCGAGGCACCCCGTTCTCCACCACGACCTTGGCTGGCAGGCTGTGCCGTGCACACGGAGAATGCGCCACAGGCGGAGGTTCACCTAAACGGCCGCCCCTTCCTCGCTCTTCTGGACTCCGGCGGCGCGGTCAGCCTCGTGAAGACGGTGGTGTTGCCCCCGCGGCCTGAAGCCAAAACTAAGCTCTCCATCACCTGTGTGCACGGCGACACCAGGGACATGCCGGCACGACGGGTTACCATTGCTGCGCCGCCTGGCCCATAGACGTCGGACTGGTCAAGGATCTGCCGGTACCGGTCCTCCTCAGGCGAGACTGGCCAGGGTTCGACCAGTTGCTCGCCTCCGTCACTCAGCCTGCCGGCCCGGCCAAGAACCGCCCATCCCGGAAGCCCAGCAAGAAGACCCGACGGTGTCCCGTGCTGCTGGCCTCGGACAGCCCCAGAGATGGTGAGTCACCCCCTCCAACTCCTAACCTCTATGATCTGTACCAACAGGTGACGGGGGCTGGAGGGTTCTCCAAAGAGCAGCACGCGGATGACCGGTTAAAACACTGCTGGGGTCAAGTGAGAGTGGTGGACGGAAAAGAAATCCAACCGGCACCCCACCCCTCACTTTATAGTGAAAAATGGCCTGCTGTACTGTGTCGCACAGCGGAGGGGGGAGGAAAAGACGCTGCTGGTTGTCCCACGTAGCAAGGCCGGAACGGTGATGGAGATAGCCCACGCACACCCCATGGCAGGACACCTAGGAGTACAGAACACCGTTCAGCGCCTCCGTGACCAGTTCCACTGGCCGGGCCTAGAGGCCGAAGTCCGGTGGTTCTGCCAAGACTGCCCAACCTGCCAGCGGACTTCACCACAGACCCCTCCCCCCAGCCAGCTGATACCGCTGCCCATCATTGAGGTGCCCTTCGAGCGGATCGGGATGGACTTAGTGAAGAGGACAACAACCGGCCGTACCACCGTGGAACACGTGCGGGAGATGCAGGAGCGGATCGACCAAGTGATGCCCATCGTCCAGGAGCACCTCGTCAAGGCGCAAGTGGCCCAGCAGCGACACTATAATCGGGCAGCCCAACCATGGGAGTTCCAGCGAGGAGACCATGTCCTGGTTCTGGTCCCTACGGACGCCTGCAAGTTCTTGGCCACCTGGCAGGGGCCGTTAACCGTCACCGAAAAGGTCGGCCCCGTTACATGCCCCATCTCACAGCCCATGGTCCAGCCCCGTCGTCATGGTTCCGAAGCCCGACGGCACCCTCCGCTTCTGTAATGACTTCCACCACCTCAACGAAGTCTCAGAGTTCGACTGCTACCCCATGCCCCGCGTCGATGAGCTGTTGGATCGTCTGGGAAGGGCCCGGTTTATATCAACCCTCGACCTCACGAAGGGATACTGGCAAGTCCACCTCTCGGAACAGGCCAAGCCGAAGACGGCCTTCTTGACCCCAAATGGACACTGGCAATACCGGGTCCTTCCCTTCAGCCTCCACGGAGCACCGGCCACCTTCCAGAGGCTGATGGACATCCTCCTCCGGCCGCATCAGGCCTACGCGGCGGCCTACATCAACGACTTGGTAATACACTCGGAGACTTGGGAGGACCACCTGGAGTGGCTGCGGAGGGTGCTACTGGAACTATGCCGGGCTGGCCTGACTGCCAACCCCCGGAAGTGTCACCTGGCCCTCTCGGAAGCAAAGTATCTGGGGTACCAGGTGGGTCGCGGCCTGATCAGACCTCAGGAGAAGAAGGTGGCAGCAATCCTCTCCGCGCCACGGCCCACCTCCAAGATGCAGGCAAGGGCCTTTTTGGGGTTGGCAGGATATTACCGCTGCTTTATCCCTAACTTCTCCTCCTTAGCATCTCCCCTGACAGATCTGACCAGGAAGGGGCAACCGGAGAAGGTCCCGTGGACCCCCCGAGACGGAGGCGGCGTTCCACCGGATAAAGGCAGCCCTCACAACGGAGCCGGTACTCCGAGTGTCCGACTTTAACTGTCCCTTCCTGGTGCAGAGGGACGCATCCGACACCGGGTTGGGAGCCATCCTCTCCCAGGTCCACGACGGCGAGGAACACCCGGTGATCTACATAAGCCGAAAGCTGACCCCCACGGAACAACGGTACGCTACCTCCGTCAAGTGGGCAGTCCTGGAGCTCAGGTATTACCTCCTCGGCCGCCCCTTTACTCTCATTACAGATCAAGCCCCCTTGCAGTGGATGGCCCGGGCCAAAGAGACGAACGCAAGAGTGACGCGGTGGTTCCTGGCGCTCCAGGACTTGAACTTCACCATACAACGGACTCTCTTGGATTTGGGCAGCTTTCGCAGGTCTGTCAGGGTCCACTCCCCGCCCTCCCCCAGTTTCCCCACTTCTCCACAGGACTAGGACGACGCTTGGGGGGGGGTGTGACACGTGTCTCGAGCTCTCATCAGCGTCGCCCTGGAAACCGAGCAGTCACACCTGCTCCTGCTCGTCACGGGCTGAGCGGCCACACCTGCGGATCATCAAGAGCTGCCTATCTAAGCACAGCAAACGAACACAGAGGTGAGAGATGTCTCCAGGAGAGCCAGCTAATCCTAACTGTCTGTCTTGCTTTCAGAGAGCAGTGTGTGACCGCCAGCCCCACCGCACACGGGAGAGCACAACGGACCCACACCGCCACAGCACACAGAGCACAGAGGAAGCTGAGCACCCCGCACCGGACCACCTCATCTCACCGCCTTCTACCACAATATTTATTAATAAAATCCGCCCTTCGGGGAACTCACCTGTACTTACTCGTCGTGTCCTTCTTCACCCCACCACACAACTTATATGCTGTTTAAAACTAATTATTCAGAATGTTTAGTTTTACTAGTTTACTAACTAATAATAATACAAAAAAACTTAAATTGTAATTGTTCAATAATTCAATATTGTATTTAAAAATACAGTTATATATTATATGAATACTAATACATTAATATAATATATTTATTCAGTTGAGTATATTTTAATTATTATATTATGCATTTATATTATTTTACAAACAAATTTAAATTAACATATAAAATGTATTTTTTTGCTGAGATTTGATGCAGTGATAATTTTTAGTCATGATTATGTGATGACGTCATCACACAATGACAACAGTTACGAGGTTTCGCTGAGAGCTTGAGGATCCAATGGTGTTACGAGCTTTGTAATACTTATCATTGGTTAAATATTTGTAAAACCCTCTGATTTAAAATAATAACAAATTATAATAGAGATGAAGTTTGGATAATTATTCACTGCACACCTGACTGGGCTAGGGTATGGTAACTGCCATAACCTGCCATACGGCAACGCCGCCCCTGCATGGAATCAATATGCAATTTTGCCTTCTCAGAACCCTGGTAAATTTGTGACTATTCTGCAAACGCATATGAAATATGCTCATTTTACTGGTGCAGATTACAGGGCAGTTCTGCTAAGAACATTGGAAGGGGAACCACACTTGACTCAACAAAGAAGCCCAGGAATAGTTTATTACTGCGGGCAGGAGGGTCATGTATGCAGTGATTGTAGGGCATGGAAAGTTCAGCTGCAGAGGAAGCCTTGGGTGAAGCCACAACAACAGAGAAGAAAACGTCTCAGGTTACGAATGTAACCATGGTTCCCTGAGTAGGGAACGAGACGCTGCGTCCTCTAGGGGTCGCTATGGGGAACACCTCGTTGTGACCCGTGTCTGAAGCATACATTGAAAAAACACCAACGAGTTGGCCGGTGACAGCCTCTGACGTCACTACCGGCGCGACTATAAACAGGCACCTGGATAACACGTCATTCACTTCTTCGTCTGAAGCTTGCGTGCGAAGCATGGCAGGGAGCTAGAGGACGCAGTTTATTGGGAACCATGGTTACATTCATAACCTGAGACGTTCCCTTTCAAGGGAACTTGAACTGCGTCCTCTAGGGGTCGCTATGGGGAACAGTTTACCCACGCCGCCATGCTAAGGGGAGTGCAGGCCAGAATCATGGCGAATACTAAGTATCAACTCTACCATTTCCATGGGAGTTGCCCCTGGGACATTTAGACGGCTGTCTGTGACAGTACCCCTTACGGCCAAAGGCCTAAGCTACATACCCAACTTAATTGTTAGGGCCTCGGCCCGGGGTAGAGCTGAAGGCTTGGAATCAGGAAAGATTCCTTTAAAGGGATACGGCTAGGAACCTAGCATTTTATACTAAGTCTTGCCTGTCACACAGGGGCTACCGCTTGCTCTCGCAAAAGCTTGCTGAAGGAGCTGTCACCACAGGCCTCTCTCCAGGCTACCAAGCAGGCTGCCTCTGCCATGCGCAGGACTATGGCGGCTATGGTGGTAGCGGAGAGACTTCTGTGGATGAACCTGGCAGACATCGGGAAGAAAGAAAATGCTTTCTTCTCGATGCTCAGGTTTCGCCTTCTGAACTTTTCGGTATTTCCATTGAGACGGTGATCGAGAAGTTCGGGGAGACGAAGGCGCACTCCGCTGCTTTCAGATCCTTCGTTCCACGAAGGTCCAGGTCTGAGCCCGAACAACATAGGGGTCCTGGCCTGTCTCGATCTGAGGATCAAAGACGGGCACAGAAGGCTAGTGTCGCGACTCGCGCTCCTCCCCCACCTGCGGGCAGGGGTAAGAGGAATTGTGGGTCACAAGGAGGTAAGGAGAACCTAAGGGATGTGATCCAGATGAGGCAGCGTTCTCGTCTGAGTCAGAGTGATACTGCCAGGTTCATCCACAGAAGTCTCTCCGCTACCACCATACTTTGTTTGTTATTATATTGGCTTTCTATTTTATTTAATTTTTTGTATTTTTGTTTGATTAGTTTTTACTGCCTGTTCTGTTATGTGTATCTTTTAATTTCATTTTTTATGTGAAGTGCTTTGAGATGCTACTTTTAAAGGCGCTATATAAAATAAAGTTTATTATTATTATTATTATAAAGCCACAGCCTGACCTGCTACTGCGTATGCCTTACCATTTAAGTGAGATGTATTTCTTGAATGGGCTTAGATGGCAAGGAGGGAGATTAAGAGAGGATGTCTCCCCCGCAGAATGAAAGCTCTTTCTACAGGGGGCATCCTCTCATAGCAGTTTTCGCGCAGCGGCTCGATGTCGGCAGAATTCTTATGCCAAAACCAATGGATGCGAGAAGAAAACGGTCTCTTTCATTTCCTTTCGATCTCTGTATGGAGATCAGGCAGAAATGGAAGGCTCACCTGAACTGGAGGGCTATGGTCGGAAAGATAACGCTCATCGAGGCGGCCTCACGGCGTCACCTTGTTAGCGTTCTTTCATGGCAAGTCCAACCTTGCCGTGGCGTGATCCATAACCTTCAACAGCTCTACATACGCAGGGCAGGAGAATTGAGAAGGCTCAGCCTCAGCTTCTTCACCATCCTCAAATATCTCCTGCTTTTCCTGGGTAAAAACCCAGCAGAGCACTAACCTCAGTATCAGAAAGTGTTAAAGATATAACATCATCCTCCCGAGGCTCTCTCTCGTCCGCCGCCATTATGAGCGCGAAAGGGAAAGTCCCTCTTTAAATCATTCAGACAGATCCACCTGAAATTCTCACAAGCTCATTCTCCTCCGTGCCTCAGCAGCGGCGGGTCCTGAACCGCGGGAAGCAGATGGCTGCCTTTTTTTTTCTCGGAAAGAGAGACGAATGAGAGCGGAGCTTTTTCCTTGAAAAAACGCTCGCAATGCACGCAGATTGCCTCCTTAAAGACATCGCGTGCGTGCTCTTTACCCAAACAAATAACGCAAAGATCTTGTGTGTCATCGGGTGTCAAATAACGGAGACACGGATGCACACACTGTCTAAACGCTTGCTAGTAGTCACCAAGATAGACAGAGAAAGAGCGATCTTACCGGTTCTTTCAGATGCACGCTTCAAACAAAACAGTCAGTTTTGAAGACGAAGAAGAGAATCACGTGTTATCCCGGTGCCTGTTTATAGTCGCGCCAGTAGTGACATCAGAGGCTGTTGCCGGCCAACTTGTTGGTGTTTTTATAATGTATGCTTAAGACACAGGTCACGACGAGGTGTTGCCCATAGCGACCCCTAGTGGACGCAGTTCAAAGTTCCCTTGAAAGGGAACCAACAGGAGCCATGTATCCTACTACATGACACAATAAGCAAGAATAGGGATGCCTATAGAGTAATGTCAGTTCCGATTTATCTATGATGACCCTCACATTCTCAAACCATAGTTAAGACTTGCCTTATGTTACACCAGGGGTTTTCAGCCTTTTAGGACATGCGCGTTAGTAGAAAATGCACCTCTGGGCAGGTCCACAACAGGCGTTTACTTCAGAATCAGAATTAGCTTTATTCGCCAGGTGTGCGCAAACACACAAAGAATTTGTGCCAATTATTATTTTTTTTTTAAGGTGCTCCTGGTACATACATACATACATGCATACATACACATCTGACATGAGAACAGAAAAAATAGAAAAATTAAAAATACAATAAAAATAAAATAAAATTAGTAAGACTTAGCAATGAATAATGTGTATGAATCTGGAAGAGTGGATTAATTTATGTACAGATTTGTGCATTTTTACTCTATATAGAACAGTATAAATAAAGAGATATGCATATGTATTTACATAATACTTGACAAAGGCAATAATAAAAGATGTAGAATGATTTTCGGAAAAGAATTACAGAACACAGGTAATGATTCATATATGGTAGCTGTTGAAGCTGGAGATGGCATGGGGGAAAAACTGTTTTTATGCCTAGATGTTCTAGTGCGCGGAGATCTGTAACGTCTGCCTAAGGGGAGAAGTGCAAACAGGTTGTGTCTGGGGTGAGAGGGGTCTTTGATGATGTTACCTGCCCGTTTCTTCACTCTGGAGTTGTACAAGCCCTGAAGACTGGGCAGGTGCACACCAATGATCCTTTCTGCTGTCCTAAAAGTCCGTTACAGTCTTCTTAAATCTCTCTTGTCTGTAAGCAGACTCATCTCCGTCCTGAATGAGGCTGATGACTGTGGTGTCGTCTGCAAACTTCAGGAGCTTGACAGAGGGGTCTTTAGAGGTGCAGTCATTTGTGTACAGGGAGAAGAGCAGCAGGGAGAGAACGCAGCCCTGAGGACCTCCAGTGATGATGGTGCGGGTGTTGGATGTAAGTTTTCCCAGCCTCACTAGCTGCTGCCTGTCTGTCAGGAAGCTGGTGATCCACTGACAGATGGAGGTCGGAACAGAGAGCTGTGTGAATTTATTCTGAAGGGTGTCTGGGATGATGGTGTTGAAAGCGGTGCTGAAGTCCACAAACAAGATCCTCGCATAAGTCCCTAGTTTGTCCAGATGTTGGAGGATGTAGTGCAATCCCATATTATACATATCCAGCAAGGGTCCAGTAATGTCCTTCATGTAGGTCAGCACCAGTCTCTCAAATGACTTCATGACCACATATGTTAAAGCAACAGGTCTGTAGTCATTAAGTCCTGTGATTTTTGGTTTCTTGGGTACAGGGATGATGGTGGAGCGTTTAAAGCAGGAGGGGACTTCACACAGCTCCAGGGATCTGTTGAAGATCAATGTGAAGATGGATGATCCAAGATGGCAGCGCAGATCCAAGATGGCGGTGCGGTCAGACGCAGCGGCTACTCCGGGTCCCAAAAACTGTGTTTTTATGTCTGTTAGTCTCACTTCCTCGTCTTTCAACAGTCTGACCTTTTATTATTAAGTTTATTTAGATAGGGACAGATACAAATAACATAGATAAACTTTGACAGTCATCTGATGCATGTATCATAATGTTTTTAGCTAAAGCTAATTTACAACACTTGTCCCTAGTAGGGCTTTTTTGATTAAAAAAATAAATAAAAAATACAGTTTAACATTAACATTAACATTAACATTAACATCAACATTAATAAAAGAACAGGAAGGATAAAAATGTAATACAATTAAAAATAATAAAGAAGGACTAAAAGTATACAGAAAGAGCAAAGTCAAAGGACTAAATAGGAGAACAGCATTGTTCCTGAATTAACCACAATTAGATTTTTTTTTTTTTAAGGTGGCTAATGTCGGGATACATTTCAGATGATCTGGCAGACCATTCCATAATTTTGCCCCTTTCACTGAAACAGCAACCTGGGCAAATGATGTTCTACGAAAAGGGATGTTACAATTGACTTTATAAGCAAATCTGGTGGATCTAGTACTTTGCTGTCTTGTTATTATTTTGCAAAGCGGTAGTGGAGCAGCATCATTTAAGCATTTGAAGACCAGTTTAAACAGATGCAGAGAAATAAAATTAACAAAACTTAAAATCTTATATTTACTTAGAATTTGGCAGTGATGGTACCTTATTCTCTTCTTGTCCAGAACTTTCAAGGCTCGGTTGTAAAGACACTCTATGGTTTTGATTGATGACTGATGAGCTTGGGACCATGTGGTTAAGCCATAAGATATATGTGAAAGAATCATAGAATTAAAAAAAAATAAAAGCACAGTCAAGAGTCAGACAATTTCGTATCATCATAAAACAGCTCAAATTGGCCCTAATAGTTTTACAGATTTTATTGATATGACTTTTAAAATTCAACTGATAATCTATATTTATTCCAAGATACTTCACTTCAGATACTTGTTCAATAAGTTCCCCATTAATTTTTATGTTCAAAAGTTGTGTTAGAGGTAGTTTTTGAATAGAAAAGCAGAGTTTGTTTTTTTAGTATTTAAAGTTAAACAAGATGAGGCCAGCCAAGATGATATTCTTTCTAAATTAGTATTAAGTTTGTCAGCCACAGAGATAAATGTATCAGCAGATGCATACACCACTGTGTCATCTGCATACATCAGTAGACCTATATCTGGACATACTACATCCGGAAAGTCATTAATATATAGACTGAAGAGTATGGGTCCCAAGACCGTGCCCTGAAGAATACCTGTTTTAATTTTAAGAAAAGTGGATCTCACACTATTAATCACAACACACTGTTCACGGCCCTTTAACCCTCTGGAGTCTAAGGGTATTTTTGGGGCCTGGAGAAGTTCTGTCATGCCCTGACATTTGTGCTTTTTTTCAGTTTCTTATAAATATCTAAATGGCTAAAGTGTAATCTCACTGTAATCAGCACAAACTGGGCTATAATAATATGTGAGCAGCATGTATGTACATGATTGTGTTTTTGAGAAAAAAGATGTTATGCGTGGTTAGTGAAAAACTAAAAATGTTAAATCACTTGAAAAAGGCAATAAAACACATACAGAAAATTGGTTCCCAGGACTTTTGAGAACTGGAGCTTGTAGCCTAGAATTTTTTTTTTCTAAATGATGTGAAAATCATCTTGTTTACTCACTTACAGAAAACAATATATTGATTTAAATTTTCTAAGACACTTTTTGTTGGTAAAAGTCATATGCGAGTAGGCGTCAACTATCATGAATTCACACCTGAGAAGACAAAGGCCTGCATAATGAGCTGCATAATGAGCCATTCAGTCAGCTGTGTCACTGAGAGGGATGAGTTACAAGAAAGAATGTGAGGACAAAATAAATGTGTATAATTTTATGTTTGTAGTTTATTTAGAATAAATTTAATTATCCCACAACATAATTTAATATTCACTTGTGAGTGCAGTTAAACCGTTTATTAGGAACAGTCAAAGCTGACTTTCAAACTGAATTTTTTGCATCATTACTCCAGTCACACAATCCTTCAGAAATCCTTTTAACAATCTTATTTTCTACAAAAAAAAAAAAAAAAAAAAACATTTATTGTTATTATTGACATTATTATTATTATTATTATTAATGTTGAAAAGAGCTGAGAATATTTTTCGGGGGATAAATTGAAAGAACATTATTGTTTGTTACATTTGTTCCAGTTACATTTATTTGTTACATTTATATTATTTACATCAAGCTTTTGAATGGTATAGTAGTGTATATTGTTATTGAAACTTAATATTTCACCTGATTATACATTTAGTCAGGAAGAATATTTTGGAAAAAGTCTTTGGAAAAAGTCTAACTAGTAAAATGTTTACACGTTATGTGAAAACTAGTACAAGTATATAAATAAAAAATAAAAAAAAAAGACTTACTCATGTTTATGATCTCTGCTGAATAAAGTGCTTCATTCTTTTTTTCTGAGGAAATCCAAATCTCAAATCCTCAACCACATCACATCTTTTTGGGGTGAATTATGTCTTATTCCTCTCATCGCGAAGCAAACAGTAAAATAAAAAAACTTGAAGAACAGTCTCGCTGCGTTGTCTTCTGTTGTGTGGGCGTATTCAAAAGCCGCGCGTTTCAATGAAACATTTGAATCTCAATAGCGCGCTCGGCGCGGGGGCGTGGTCGCATTAGAAGATAATGAAGGGAGACGTGAAAAACGGACATCGCGTTGTTTTCATATGGATTACTTTATCACAGAATATTTGTTTTCGGCAGCACTTGTTTAGTTTAAAAGTAGACATGTCAGGCTTTCTATAAATATCTCTCTCATGTCTCTGTGTTGAGTATTCACTGAGTTACAGTTAATTTTAATGACGCAGTTGTAAATGAAGATCAGCGCAGACAAAGGCTGCAGACAGCACTCCTTGTTTGTTATCTTTATTTTATAAATGCACAAAGTTTTGTTGTTATTATGTCTGTATACAAAAAAAGTAGACCCTTCACAGATTCGATTGATGTATTGCTCTTATCTGTACGATCAAAACTGAAAGTGTAATTTAAGTTCTTTTCGGGGTTATCAGGACAAAATGCCTCAAAACGCGTATACGCGTTAATCGACTTCAGAGGAAAAGGACTTTATGATTCAAACCAGGACAATGTTTTTTTGGATAAATTGAACTTACCTAATTTTGAAATTAATATGTTGTGATTTACTGTATCGAATGCTTTTTTTAAATCTAGAAACACAGCACCAGCTACATTTCCCTGGTCAAGTGATTGTTTGATATTTTCAGTTAATAGACAGATTGCGGATTCTGTGGAATGGTTGTGCCTGAATCCAAATTGCAGAGGACTCAGATACTGGTTTGTCTCAAGATAGTGCATGAGTTGTTCTGAAACAATCTTCTCTAAAACTTTAGACAAAGCTGGGAGAAGACTGATAGGTCTATAATTACAAGACATTTTGTCATCTCCTGATTAAAAAATCGGTATTACTCGAGCATTTTTCCACCCATCTGGGAATTGCCCAGATTTAATGGAAATATTAACAAGATTGGTGAGAGGCTGGACCAGAATGCTGCTATATTTTTTAAGAAAAGCTGTATCTAAATTAAAAATATCTTTTGAGAAGGTGGTGTTGAGGTCCTGTATAGCTTTCAGAACAGCTGTCTGACCAACTTCCCTGAGCTGGAATGAGTTATCTTGACCTTCAAGCAGGTCTACTGTTGTTAGGCCTATATCGTTACAGCATGGAAAGCTTGATGTTAGGTTGTTAACAGATTGTATGAAAAAGTTATTGAATTCATTAGCAACTTGTGCATTATCAGTGATGGTGTGTTCACCCATGTTAAGTTCATATTTTGTTTGGGTGGTGTTACCCTTTGGATTTAATAGGCTGTTTAATTGTTTCCACATTAATTTGCCGTTCCCTTTAGCCTCTGTTAGAGCTTGAATATAATAATTTGATTTGGACATTCTAAGTTCTTTGACAACTTGGTTATGCAAACCTTTAAATAGTTTCAAATCAGTGTCCCTTTGGGTCTTAATAAAAGTTTTCAAGGCAAGGTCTCTCCTTTTCGTCAGCTTTCGAATATTATCATTCATCCATGGTAACTGAAATTTTCTCTGGGATTTCTTTAGCTTTTTAATGTATTTATCTACAATACTCTCAATGGTGGACATAAGCTTATTACAGCAATCGTTTACTTGATCATATTGTTGAAGCTCATCCCAGTTAACACCCTTTAACTCATTCTCAAATTCAGTCTGCTTTTTACGAGGGATTTCAAGTTTAAATAGGTACCGATTTGGATTTAAAAATCTAGTCATTCTTTTCTTTGTCAGTTTTCTTGCAATTAAAATCATATTATGGTCAGATAGACCAGTAACTAAGTTCTACCAGAAAGACTCAGGAGGTAGAGATAAGACTGAAGTATTTATTTACAACAACACAAAAAATATAATTATTTTGGCGTAGGCCCCATCCGTAGCGTGGATCTGAAGTTTGTAGATACCAGCTAATCCTGCCAAAGACGAAGGCAGGGCGGAGCCTACCCCCCGCATGGACAGGGCCAACCTGGTGGTGGTGGGGAGGATGGAGGGAAATGACAGCGGCGGTATCTGCAAACACAAATAGGATGTGAGTAGTGCGCTTTTATATCCATCGTGTTGAAAGCCGATTGGCTAGACCTTAATTGTAATGTGACGTGACATTTAGTCTTCCTAGTAGAACTTACGCTTACACTTCCATTTCTACCAGAAAGACTCAGGAGGTAGAGATAAGACTGAAGTATTTATTTACAACAAAACAAAAAATATAATTATTTTGGCGTAGGCCCCATCCGTAGCGTGGATCTGAAGTTTGTAGATACCAGCTAATCCTGCCGAAGACGAAGGCAGGGCGGAGCCTACCCCAAAAGAAAGAAGAATAATGTAATACGCACCAGATGAAGTATTTCTTAGAGGATCCTGGAACATGAACGAAAGAGATAAATTGAGATAATTAGCCAGACATAAGAATACAACATCAGATTATAGCTAAAGTATTAGCTTATATGGCAATGAAGATAGACCACAGAGCCTTTGAGAGAGGCCACGATAGGCCGGACAGTGAGAGAGAGAGGCAGGCCACGATAGGCCGGACAGTGAGGCAGAGAGGCAGGCCACGATAGGCCAGACAGTGAGGCAGAGAGGCAGGCCACGATAGGCCGGACAGTGAGGCAGGCCACGATAGGCTGGACAGTGAGGCAGGCCACGATAGGCCGGACAGTGAGGCAGGCCACGATAGGCCGGACAGTGAGGCAGGCCACGATAGGCCGGACAGTGAGGCAGGCCACAATAGGCCGGACAGTGAGGCAGGCCACAATAGGCCACAGAAAAGGCCCCAGCGGGCCACAGTGGTTAACGGCCCCGGCGGGCCACAGTGGGAACGGCCCCGGCGGGCCACAGTGGGAACGGCCCCGGCGGGCCACAGTGGGATCGGCCCCGGCGGGCCACAAAAAGAAAGCCACGAAGGCCGCAGAGAAAAGACCTAGCTAGCCCGCAGAGGAGGATGTCCAAATTGACCATAGTGAGAAAGCCAAGAGGCCGTAGAATGAAGTGAAATGCAGTATGCACAGAGAGGAAGGCCATGTAATTAGACCACGGTGGGAACACCACAAGATGGGTAACAGAGGGGAAGGCCACGAAAGACGGGCCACAAAAAGAAAGGACAAGTTAAGCCACAGTAATCAGAGGTTGTTGGGAGTAATATGAAGAGGAATTGTACCACCACCATTATTTGCATATAGATTACCTTGAGGACAGCTTGATATACCTTAAGATGTTTAGTATTTCAGGTCTAATGTGGAATTCCAATGTGGAGGATGACCATCTTCCCAGTAGCTTCATATCTGATGTTTGTCCTCCGAGTTCAACAGCATTAGTGACCAGTGTATAGAAGCGGTGACAGACCGCAGCTTCTAAACGTGACTACATTGAGCTGAACCAGCCGCAGAGACAAAGGCCCCGATAGGCCGTGAAAGAACGCTACAAGAGGCCGTAGAGAGTATAGCTGCTAAGGCCATGACGGAAGCCTGCGAGAGGCTGTGGAAGAGTAAATGTAATGAATAGGTGTAACACCACCACCACCAGTATTTGCTTAATTTACCTTAAACATACGCATTACATAACGTTGATAGGCAATGTACTTTTCTTTAAGCTATGTGATGTGAAAGCCTTGTGTGTAGATGACAACGATAGACCATTGTGTGTGAAAAACCATGATAAACTGGACATGGGGAGCATGTGAGAAGTAGTCACCGCCAGTAGTTTGCTAAGAGTATTATACTGTACCTTGAGCATTACGTGAAATAAAGTCTGATCTTGACAGACATCCGATGAGGAGGATCATGTACATAGCAGCATGAAGGCAAATTACAGGAATTCTAAACCACCTAACTGAGTAAGAAAGGTGATTAGGTTAATTGATAAGAGGTAGAATTAGGGTTCTAGCAGACATAAGAGCATATACACAGATACAATTCTTTAGGCTAGACTCCTGCGCACTCTTGATAAAACTCCATCTAACTGCCAGAAACTGCAGAGCAACCTATCCTCCCCCCCCCAAAAAAAAAAAAAAAAAAAAAAAGAAGATGAGCCAGATCAGCATGACCATAAAAAGAGATACTCAATTTAAGCAAAGTCGTTGTGACATGTGAAGGCCACAATAGGCCAAACTTCATAACTGTAATGGACACCGTCCCTAATGACCATCATAGCAGAGTTATGCAAAGTGCCTCAGCAGTCTGTGTAAGGTGAAGGCAGCAACAGCCGGGTAAGACCAAACAAGCCTCGATTATAACTTAAAGTCTGCGTGAAATCAAAATTGACTTTACTAGCACACATGGCTAGTATTGATGTAAATGATCTGTGCAAGTTAATCCACTGAAAAAGAAAAAGAAATAATCTTCTTTGTAATCCTTAATCAAAATCTGAACATTTACTTCCGCTGTGGAATGGCATTCCTTTTCTAATGACGTCAGTTTGACGGCATGGGCAGAATATCCTTAAACACACCCCTCCAGCCATTAGTTTGCGATAAGTGAAAGACAGAGACTAGAAGTGCAAACAAAAACCATGCCCTCTATTCAATATTCCGTTTCAGCTGGAAATACGTCACCACACTGAAATAAAGTCAGCAGCGACCTCCAGTTCACGTGGACTTTAAAGATGAGCCGACTCTTACCTAGAACTCAAATGAAAGATGACCATATACATCAGCTTGATAGAGCCTGCTTCATAATAGCGCCAGTCCAGAGAGTGACCTGTGTAAAGATGAGGTGAGAGCCAAAGTTCTCTGCATCTGCAGCCATGGAATTCCCACAAAGCTTGATGACTCCATATAACCATGGGAACCCGATGAGTGACCCCCATTCCTATACGAGGCATTCAGAATTATTGTAGATAGATGCAGATGAAACAATGACTGAAAAAACAAAGACAAAAGCATATGATTAAGACAAAAAATACTTAAAGGTGTGCAAAACATAGCCCCTTTTTCAGAAGGAATAATGCGAGCAACAATCTTTATCAGTAGGCTATAAAGATTGTAAGCCTTTAATAACAAGCCTTAAAATGCCTTATTACGAAAGAGTTGTTCCAAACATTGAATGTATTAGTTTGATTAACATCTTGATCATGCAGCGCTAGTTTGCTAGATAAATCATCACGCAACACCAAACGCTTTATCTTAAACGTTTGAGGAAATAACCTTGCAGAGAATAAAATGTATGCCCAAGCGCATAAAGCAAAAATGATACTTATAAGGTGTAGGCTGATTAAAGCGAGATGCCGAAAGAGACCGTCAGCAGGCCCAGAGAGATTTCATGCGTGCAGGTTCACGTGAGCGTACAGATGAAATATTTTGTTGATAGAGACACAAGCAGCGCCGACACGACAGCTCGGAAAGCACCGGCGTTGCCATGTCCTCGATTTTTCTGAGGAATTGGGATATTGTAACACTATTGCTGCGGGTTGCTTTACATGTCCGCGAGTTGAAGCGACCCCAATAATGTGATATTTAGCGCCTGGAATGTGAATTTTTTTATTTATTTTTTTCGTCAGGGAACCCTTCTCGAAACGCGATTGGGATAGTTTTGAGTAGCAATTGGCGGTTTTGAAAAAACCTGGCAACACTGGAAAGCACTCGGAACTCCGCCAATGTTTCACTTGCTCTGCCGAGAAAACTCCGAAGCCTGTGTATCACCCAACGCTACTAACGACCAAAAACATTCACGACACCAGAGCAAAGCCAACTATCTAATGTGCATCTTGAGAGGAATGTCAAACTCGCAATAGCTTGCAGGAGACGAACTTAACTGCAAGTAACCCAGTGAAAATCAGGCAATAGCCTAAACGACAGTTTGCGCAAAAATGACAGCGGTGGTATCTGCAAACACAAATAGGATGTGAGTAGTGCGCTTTTATATCCATCGTGTTGAAAGCCGATTGGCTAGACCTTAATTGTAATGTGACGTGACATTTAGTCTTCCTAGTAGAACTTACGCTTACACTTCCATTTATATGTTTTTAAGATTCTGTCAGGTTTGTTAGCGAAAATTAAATCTATTAGTGTTTGAGTATTCCTGGTAATACGTGTAGGGTAAACATAAAGTCATGTTTGGATGCAAGATTTTTCATTTTTTTCCTGCAGTGTTTGTCTATCCAATTTATATTAAAATCACCGAAGACAAGCATCTCATTCTTGCTTAAAGTTTTTAAACATCGCATCCAAGTTTTCACAAAGTGTTGCAGTGCATGCCGAGGGAGGATTATATACCACTAAAATATGAAATTGCATACTTTGCGACAATATTATATTAATACACAGACATTCAGTTGACATATCAACAGTTGGATACATTTGCTTTGCGTTGAATGTGTCCTTAATATATATCAGTACACCCCCACCTTTTCCCACAGTTCGGTCCCTTCTACCTTATCGCAAAACCATCAGATAAACACTCGGAAACACATCTATGATAGAAAGAGCTTTTTGGAAATCGGCAGTGTGAACAAACAACAGCTTTCGCCGGAGACTACTGAGAAGCTAAAAGGCCTCTGTCTGCTGCTGAAGCTGAACCCCGAGACCGCGGCCTCGCCTACTGACGCTACCCAGCATGAGACAAGGGATTGTTGTGTGTTTGTTTTCACTGAAACATGGCTAAACGACAACTTCCCAGACTCTGCTATTCAGCTACATGGACTTGCCTGCTATCGAGCGGACAGAGACAAAAAACTGTCTGGTAAGGCTCGCGGGGGTGGTTTATGTGTGTACGTCAACAAAGAGTGGTGTAATAATGCTGTGGTAGTGACAAAACACTGTTCATCGCTGGTGGAGTTTATGTTTGTAAATTGTCGACAGTTCAATCTGCCACGGGAGTTCACGGCCATTGTTATTGTCGCAGTTTACATCCCCCCGTGTGCTAACGCGAAGGACGCACTTTGCGTGCTATACAGCACCATCAGCGAACAACAAACAAATAAGCCCGACAGCTTTTTCATACTAGCTGTTGACTTCAACCACGCAAACTTAAAGACAGTTTTTCCAAAGTACTACCAACATGTGAACTTTGCAACAAGGGGAAAAAACACACTGGACTATGTTTACACAACAGAAAAGAACATGTACAAGGCCGTCATGGGAAAGTCGTGGGGAAGTCGTGGCCTAATGGTTAGAGAGTTTGACTCCTAACCCTAAGGTTGTGGGTGAGAGTCTCGGGCCGGCAATACCATCACTGAGGTGCCCTTGAGCAAGGCACTGAACCCCCAACTGCTCCCGGGTGCCGCAGCATAAATGGCTGCCCACTGCTCCGGGTGTGTGTTCATGGTGTGTGTGTGTGTGTGTGTGTGTGTGTGTGTGTGTGTGTGTGTGTTCACTGCTGTGTGTGTACACTTTGGATGGGTTAAATCTGAGTATGAGTCACCATACTTGGCTATATGTCATGTCACTTTCACCTCGAATACTCCGACCACATCTCTGTTATGCTAATTCCAGCATACAGACCACTTCTGAAACTCGCCAAACTGGTTCAAAAACTCATCATAGTTTGGCCAGACAATGCTTCCTGAAAACTACAGGACTGCTTTCAGTGCACAGACTTGGAACATGTTTAAAGAGGCAGCCACCTACAACAACCTCACAGACCTGCAGCAGTACACTGAAACTGTGAGTGCTTATCTCAAAAAGTGCATTGATGATGTTACAGTCACCAAGACTATCACCACACATGCAAACCAGAAGCTGTGGATGACAGCAGAGGTTCGTGGGCTGCTAAAGACCAGAGATGAAGCATTCAGATCAGGAGATAAAGCAGCCCTCAAAACAGCAAGAGCCAATCTTTCCTGTGGCATCAAAAATGAAATACGGGAATATGCTCAAAAACTCAACAATCACATTACGGACAGAGACACACAGAGCCTGTGGCAAGCCATTCAGACCATCACAGACTACAAGCCCCAGGCACAGGCCTGTGATGACAACACATCCATCCCGGATGCACTCAACCACTTTTATTCACAGTTTGAAATGCAGAATGACACACTTGCACAAAAACTGCCCATACCTTCCAACGACCAGGTGCTCTGTCTGTCTCCAGCCAATGTAAGGAAGACCCTATCTAGGATTAAGGCTGCGGGTCCTGATGACATACCTGGCCATGTACTGAAAGACTGTGCTTTACAGCTGACAGATATCTTCAACAACTCGCTGAGCCAGGCAGTCGTCCCTACATGTTGCAAATCCACAACCATCATACCGGTACCAAAAAAATCACCTGTGTCCTGTCTAAATGACTACTGTCCCATAGCGCTGACTCCAATCATGATGAAGTGCTTTGAGAGGTTAGTCATGCACAACAGGAAAACCAGCATCCCCAACACACTCGATCCGCTCCAGTTTGCAATTCCGTTCTACAGACTATGCAATTTCCTCCACCCGGCTCTTACTCACCTAGAAAATGAGGACTCCTATGTCAGAATGCTGTTCATTGACTTCAGCTCAGCAATCAACACAATAATCCCACAACAGCTCATTAATAACATAAACCTGCTGAGCCTAAACAATTCCCTCTGTAATTGGATCCTGGACTTTCTAACTGGAAGACCTCAGTCAGTCTGTGTCGGCCACAACACCTCGAGCACTACCACACTGAGCACAGGTGCCCCACAAGGCTGTGTGCTCAGCCCGCTGCTCTTCACGCTGCTGACCCACGACTGCACTGCCAAGTTCAGCTCCAACCACATCATCAAGTTTGCGGATGACACAACGGTAGTAGGTCTCATCAGCAACAGCGATGAAATGCACTACAGAGAGGAAGTGGCACACCTGGCTGAATGGTGTGGCACTAACAACCTGTCCCTCAATGTGGAGAAGACAAAGGAGGTTGTGATGGACTTCAGGAGAAACTCCACTGACCACCCCCCACTGACAATCGACAGCTCGACTGTGGAGAGAGTCAGCTGCACTAAATTCCTGGTGGTGCACATTACAGAGGATCTCACCTGGACCACCAACACCATGTCACTCTCAAAGAAGGTACAACAGCGCCTACACTTTCTCAGCTGGCTGAAAAGAGGGAGTCTCCCTCCAGCCATCCTCACCACATTCTACAGAGGAACCATAGAGAGCGTGCTGACCAGGTGCATCACTGTCTGGTATGGGAACTGTAGTGCAGCAGTATTTTTTTTTTTGCAAATCTCCTCTATGCGCACTAGACACTTTTTGCACTCACTGCTGTGTGTACATAATCCCACATAAGACTCAAATATGTTTTTAAATGCCTGTGCACTACAAATCATCTTGCACTGTTCCCCAGCCTGCTGCTTGACTTACGATGTTTCTCTTTGCACATGTACAGTATTATGTGAAGCATTTGTATAGTCTATATATATTTCTTTTTTCAGTCTATGTATAGGAAAACATTTATATATAATATATTCATATTCAAAATCTGTCAGTAAGTTATTTGTGTATAGGTACAGTGTTTATGTGTAGCATTTGTATAGTTTGTATTATGTTTTTTGTGTCTTTAATTTATGTATAGGTAGACATTTATATATGGTATTTAAAGTCAAAATCTGTCAGTAAGTTAGTTGTGCATAGGTATAGTACTATGTGAAGCATTTGTGTAGTCTTTATTTTTTTAACTTATGTATAGGTAAACTTTTATATATAGTATATTTATAGTCAAAATCTGTCAGTAGGTAAGTTGTGTATAGGTTTATACTGTTTTACTTCATTGTTGTATGTCTGTATTTTTGTAGCACCGTGGTCCTGTGAGGCACGACATTTCGTTCCACTGTATGTCCACACGTAGTGGAATGACAATAAAGCTAAACTTGAACTTCAACTTGAACTTGATGATAGCTGGACAGCACAGGCTTTGAGGCAGGCTGGAAAGACACCTTCTGGGCCTTTGGCTTTCCTTATCTTCTGCTTGCTGGAGACTTTGCATACATCCTCTTCACAAATCTTGAGTACAGGCTTTGCTTCTTACACACAGGGACGCGCAGCAGCACACAAACATTTTTAAATATGAAATAATAAAAGATTAATATGTAAAAGATTATAATTGTGTAGGCTACATGAATATAAAAATGCCTAGATGTCATAATGGATAGTCATCGCATGCATCAGAATTAGGCTACCTATTTGCATGTGCACAAGCAGCTCCGTTTCATCTCGGAGATGCCTTCTGTCTTTGCACTTGCCAATTCCGCCATGTAAATAGGAAATCCGCCAAGGCACGAGCCAACTGCCTCTTAAAGGGAATGGGAGATGACACTCTGATTGGTTTATTGCACGTTATGCCCAAAACTAGGGTGACCAAACGTGCCATTTTCCCAGGACACATCTTGGCCAGGATTTCTATATTGCCTAAAATATCCAGGTTTTGGCTTTGTTTGCGCTGCGCAAACCAATTGTTGTATGACCAAGTACTTTGATGTCATACACCGATCGGTAGGCTCAGTGCTGCTCAAGTCGAACACTAATATGTACACGTATCTGCATCGCTTTGACTGTTCTCTGTAGATCCCACCTTCCCACGTACCACAATTGGTCAATTATGTACAATGTCTGCATGTTATTGGTCAAACGATCATTACCTTCATTAAGAATGAAAACAGGAAACCAAAACCTGGATATTTTAGGCAATACAGAAATCCTGGCCAGGACGTGTCCTGGGAAAATGGCACGTTTGGTCACCCTACCAAAAACACCCAATACTCATTAAGAAAATAGGGACAACCCATTTAGACAGCCGACAATTTTCCCGTCGTTAAACTTGCAAAAGTGGATTTGGAAATGCCCGGGGGCATGTTTAGTGTTTTGGGAGCCCTCAGTAAGTGGTCCTGGAGGGGATTTTGCGATCGGTTCCAGGATAGGGATGGGTATCATTTACATTTTATCGATACCGATACGATACTGCTTATCGATACAGTTACCCATACTACTCTCTATAATTTGGTGCAAAAATAAATGATGTAAAAAGATGTTGAAAATTTCAAGTTATTGTTTTAGAGGCACTTTTTTATCTCTGTTTTTATCTACATGATAAAAAAGGCTTCTTTTTAACCTTCTCTTTTCTTTAGATTAGATTTATAAACACTTCTTATTACAAAGTTGGGAAGATAGCTGTCATGTATTTTCCAAATGCATGTTAATTTTGGACACTGGCTGAGATGCTAAGGGTTTCCAAAATAGCCACGAGGGGGCGCTGCTAGCTCATGCAGTGCTGTTAGAAGCAATCCATGCATTAAATAAATGTATTTTAAAAGAAAGATTATCAATATTCAAATTATATTACTTATACAGGAACCACAGTATTGGTATGGAACAGTGGTGTAATGCAACTAAGTAATAATACTGTATCTGTACTTGAGTTTTAATATTTCTGCAAACTTTTACTTTTACTCCACTACATTTCCTAATTAAATTGTATTCTTTTACTGTGATACATTTCCCCAAAGCATATTTGTTACTTACTATTATTGAACAATATGCAGTCTGTGTGAACAACTTGGTTTCAGTTTTGACATAAACAAGATCTTGTCCGCATTGATATTCTCTTTTTCCACAATATTTTGAATAAACAACCAGTGCCTCATCTAGTGGGTATAACTGGACAGGCTAACAAAAACATTAAAAAGCAACAATACTTATCACATTTTGTGCTCCACTGATAAGGCAGCCTGACTCACACCAGAAATCTAAATGCAAATTTTTGCATTCGAATGTGGATTTTTATTTTAAATTTGATGAATATCTTCTTGATTGCCTAGAAGAACATGATGCGGAGCTACTGCAGAGTGACAACGAAAAAGTCCTTCCACCTTTGGTGCAACCAACCTTTGCATCAGTACTGATTTTGCTGCTATCGTGAGAGGGAACTATACCATGCTCTTTGGTTTCTATGCCACTCTGAGACTGATGTTCAAGATGTTGAAGATGTTCTACATTATTGATGGGGCATATAGAGAGTTTTTGATGCGGAGCTATCGCAGAGGGAAAACGAAGAAGTTCGTCCACCTTTGGTGCAACCAACCTTTGCATCATCGCTATCATGAGAGGGATCTGCAACGTCCTCCTCAGTTTCTATGCCACTTTGATACTATCTTGAATCAGGTTCCCATGAAGAGCCGCTGCTGGAGGAACTCGAAGACGTTCTTGAGTTCTGGTTCTTCTGATTGTTTCTCCATGGGGTTTTTGATGTTTCCGATGAGTTGTCCTCAACACCTTCAGTTGTGGCGAGTTCTTACATCAATTAGCATTGACTAGGGTTTCTACTGTTGCTTCTAAAGGTATTGGGAACAGATGGATTAACAATACTTTGATTGCTCGGATTGACGATGTTTGTTTAAGTCATCAACCAGCTCATAGGATGAAAGGCTGCTTTGTTCATCAACAGTGAGGCAACTTTGATCGACCAGAATTGAAGATGATCCGCTACCAGATGGATTCTCCTTGGAGGAAAACAGACGTGAATGATCTGCTTTCTTCATCTCCATTGTGAGAACTTCCATGTCTGTCTAGAGCGCTTTGAGTGATTCGAGCACGAACCACGCCGAACGCCTTTCTGGAACGCCTCACAAACAGACTTGTGGTGCCTTCCAAAAACATTCAATGCCTTCGCAAAATCACTGAGCATGAACAAGACAGGCCCAAACTCCATTAAATGGTAGCAGTCCGGAATAAAAGATTATGGATTGGAATTATGAAACATTTCCATCTTAAACTGCAACTTAATCAGCAGTATCTTCGCCATGATCTCGATGCACAAAATGGAATCTGCTCTAGCGCAGTAGTCAACAAATGACAGCAAAAGGACAGAGAGGATGAGAGTGTGGAGTGTACACTGAGTCTGAATGTTTTTATCAGGTTGTGGAAGAGCGTCAAAGCCTATCAGAGTTCAGCAGCCTCAAGCCACAGACTTTATAAACACAAACACACCGCATTATACATTTACAGACACACGTTAAATACTCATTATAGTGTGGACAGATCTTTAAAAGCATTTATGTTTTACCATTCAGCATGTGATACTATGTTCAAACAATCCTTACCTATAATTCTATAAGTCTCCATGCAAATAACTAATTTCTTAGATTTTTCAGTATGTGTGTAAATACATTTGGCATGCATCATTAGCTTAACAAATTCATGAATATTCAAACATGAGTGTGTTTGTGTGTGTTTGCATTAGTTCCAGCAGTAAAAACTACAAGGGGTTAATAAAACATCATTCAATCTCCTAAACAGCATTACATCAACCCAGAGCTCATTTGTCACTGTCTGTTTTAAACTAAACAAATGAAGAGGAGAGTTCAGCAGGAAAAATCCTGTCAGCATTAACTCATCCTCATGAAAACTGGACAAAGAAACATCATGAAGCTATTGATAAATTATCTTTACAGAATCATAACATTAAAGAAAACAGTAGTAATCAATGTGACTTATGCACTATATCATTTTGCTTGAAAAGCTCTTAAATTCCTTATCAGGCAAAAATTTAGCTTATGTCTATTAAGTACAGCAATTTTTCTTTAATCTATATTTGATATGCTGTGCAATCGATTAGAAGACTGAACTGACTCAGGATAACACGCGAGCACAGCGTTGTGCAATTCAATGCTGAGATTTGCAATTTCTATTAATGAAAACCCATCACTTTTCCTCTTGTTTACCAAGACAAGTAGCTAAATATTTTGGTAACACTTTATGCACCTTATTTTTTAACGCGGAAGTCAGTCATTTTCTGTAAATATGTGAGACTTCCGGTTTATTAACCGCTGAGGGAAATTAATGAGAAGAATAACAAAGTGCAGTAAACGGTAAAAATGTTTGCACTACAAACCAGTGTGTTTGTAATTAAGACAATACATTAAAATAATATGGTAAGACACATCAGTTTGCAATATCAAGCAGCAAAACTAACTGTTTTGTACTGCTAAAAATAGTTGGACACGGAAGAGACCAGAAGCCTCGCACATTAAGTTTACGAATGTTCAGGAAAAATAAGGTGAATAAAGAACAATTCTCACTATTAACTAGAATGCATTTTACTTGCATATTGGCTGTTTATTAGTACTTATAAAGCACATATTAATGCCTTATTTTTCATGACCACATTCTAGATCAATTAATCCTACCCCATACCTAAACTTAGCAACTACCTTACTAACTATTAACCCTTTAAGCCTAAAGTGTACCCCCCCCCCCACGAAAATATTCATAATCTAATTACTAAGCAACCACTAAAAGGAATAACACACAATATGTCTCATTTTAAAGCTTAGAAACTCATCTTTTTACCGCAATTCTTAACAAGCGCTTGATCAACACCAAATACTGTAGGTGTCATATTGAAGCTTAGAGTATGAACTTTACGTTGCATGTAGTCAACTTAAGTACTACGGAGTTATTTGCTGATAAATAAGAAAAGCATGTTTTCATAAGTTATAACACATTACAGTACATAGTACAAGATCATATGGCAAAAACATCACTCAGCTCAGATAGTAATGTGCCATATATCATTTGAAAAATCTCAGAGTAGAATACAACAATTTGTCAGGTTTTGCTTATAACTTCATACAACATGTTCAGAAATCACAGCATTATTGACAGCTGTAATGTCTGTTTTGGGGTTTGTTTCATGTTCTTGTTTTCATGTCTTTTATTTTGTAGTTTGATTCCCTTGCCCTCATGTATCTCTGCCTTGAGTATGTGTCATGTTCTGATTTGTTTATTGTCTTGTCATGTGATTTATCATTTCTGTTTACTCATTGGTTGTCTTTGTGTCTACTCATTGTGTCTGTTTCCCATTGGTTTGTTCTTGTCATGTGACCTGTATTGTTTGTTATAAGTAGTCATGTTTTTGCCATTTGTGGTTGGTTGTGTATTAAAGAGCAGGTCATATGGGTTTTTGAAAAATCTCTCTTTTGCAGTTTATAACGTAGCTATCCTTAAATGAAAACAATCTGCAAAGTTGTTAATCAAAAAAGTGCATGATAAATAAAGATATTGTCTCTCAAAAGAGAGAGTCGGTTCTGAATCGCCGTAACGAGTCGTTATATTTTCGACTCTTTTGCCTGTTACTGGTGTACGTCACTGGGTACACATTTGCATAATCCCCGCCTGTCCGCGAAATACGAACAGAGTCTGATCTGCCCACAAACACTTTTGCTATTAGTGCGTTTACATCATGTTGAGAAGAAGCGGTGTTCAAGGATACCACA
Organism: allo-octoploid hybrid of Carassius auratus x Cyprinus carpio; assembly: GCA_024542945.1. Taxonomy (NCBI): domain Eukaryota; kingdom Metazoa; phylum Chordata; class Actinopteri; order Cypriniformes; species allo-octoploid hybrid of Carassius auratus x Cyprinus carpio. The sequence goes on along the minus strand of CM045014.1, from coordinate 40,269,660 downwards.
GAAATACAATTCGAGCCTTTTGTTGTGTGCTTGTCATTTTATCAAGAACTGCTTCTCTAATCTGGGTTTTTATCTTTGTTGGCTTCTAATCTTCTTAATTTGGACTAACAAGCTCTCTGAACCATGACCTGTAAGTAGTACGATTGATACGTTAGGTGTACATTTTCAATTGAGTGCTCAAAATATAATTTTTTTGTGCAAATATGTGATGTATACCTAGTGCAGCTTTAGGTTTCCAGGTAAAGCACGATATTACTGTCTTACTGAAGTAGTTCTAAAAATCCGCAGTGAACCTAAGAATATGTCAATTATTGTAGACTGACGTTGTTCTAATTACTTTGTTTAATAATAAAGAATGTAGTGTAGCACACAGACTTTATAATAATTGTGAAATTGCTGTTTATTGTGCTGCACTGGCAGTTACAGGGTTAATGCGGGAGAGATGAGTGATTTCGGCTGGTGCTCCTGTGATACAGCTGTTCTGCGTTCTGATTAAAAGTTAAGACCAAGCGTCTTTTGTCTGTCGTTCTTCAAACATTACAGTAGACATATTTTGGTTTACAAACTATATTGTTTAATCAGTTAGTCACGTTAGCACTCGGCTAACGTATCCACCTAGTGTTCACAGTTTAGCAGCTAAACTTTAGCTGCGGGCACGATTCGCTTGCATAAGTGTTTTTGTATTTTATGTCATTATAAGAACGGATTGACTATATTATTGTTTTATGTAAAGGTGCTTTGTCAATGGTAGCGCTGGCTAACTGGCTCAAGGACTCATCTCTGTGCCAATTACAACAGGTTTGGCCAGCTGACCAATCAGAGCAGAGTAGGCTTGAGGAAGGGAGGGGCTTGGTCCGAACTTGCTTGAAACGAATAATTTCCTAATCATTGGCAAATGACTCTAATATTAAATGTATATTCTGAGAAAATTACAATGTTTTATGACCTTAGATGCATTTAAACCTGATGTAGGGTACTCCAATACAATATTGGGACACTTTAAAATACCATCTGACCTGCTCTTTAATGTATGTACCTGCTGTTGGTGAGTCAAGTCTGTTCAGGTCAAGTCTGTTCAGGTCAAGTCTGTTCATACCTAGTCAAGTCTTTGTTTATTGTTTGGATGTTTTGGATAACACTTCTGTTAATAAACTGCACTTGGGTTCATCTTCGCTCACCTTCAGTGGACTACTCATTACAACAGCAGACTCTCCACAAACTCACCATAATTCGTCACTTAGATCTAAAGATATTTCATCAACAGTATCTCAGCATGACATTATTAAAAAATATTTTCTAAAAATGTAGAAAGTTTTCTATCAAACAATGCCTATATTTTGACTCTCTTTGCTAAACAAGTTTATGCTTAAAACAAACAAAATATCTTCCATTGGAGTCAGAAAGCAAAATAACTCATTCAATTTTAGTACTAAACTAGAATAAATATTTTATGTATTATTTTATTATTTCACTGATTTAAGAATATGTTTTACTTAAGAAACTAAAAACACTGAGGAAAAACATTTTGCAGTCTACTGTAAATAACATTAAGATCATTTTCTCTAGTTTTACTTTTCACTCAAATTGTTATGCTGATAATATAATCTGCGATGTACAATTTATATTTAGTCATTTATTTAGAATTTCATTCAGAAATTAATTCTAGAGAGCAACCATACATTTGGTTTGTGCTTTGATTTCTTTAATATTAATTTACTCTTCATTCACATAGAATTTATCATTAATTAATTTTATTTTTCCATTTAATCATATAATCATTTTAATCATTTATTTACACAATAATCACTCAATCATTGATTCATTCAAGGATTATTCATTTATATTATTTTTTCCCATTGCTGTTTGGTCTTATGATTGTGTGCTTTCAGTGGATATTTGTCTTCATGAGTAAGAGATCAGAGAATGTCTCCATTTCAAGGATGATGTAGTGAAGCAGTAATTCTCCATTGCTGTGGTCTGTGCTATAATAACACTTGTTGTATTTGTGCTGGTCAGACGAAGTATGAACACTGAAACATACACAACTAAGATTATTCAATAAACTCTGCTCATTTTATCATCACTTTGTCTCCTGCTTCTGCTCTTCTCTGCCTTTCTCAGTCAACTTTTTGGCTGACAGAAGAATGTTAAAACAACTTCTCATTTAGATCAAGTATTATTGAGAAAGTGAAGCCTAAACCGGACCACATCTGGCACGAGAGCCACTAGTTTAGCTACACAATAGATGAGTTTAACTGGTTCATTTAGAGCAGTTAACCTCCATAAAGCTGCTCACTAAATCATATTTGACTTTAATGTGTTGTGTTTGTGTGGTTAATGGTGATTCATCTGCATGGTTTACAGCAGGCATCCTCAAATAGCGGTGCAGATCAACTGCCCTCCGTGTGCACACACATGACATTATTTCATGACATCAGTGCAGCCAAACAAATTTATCACGTGTTTGTGATTCCATTTGATTTTCATTTGATTTTGTTTATTTTTATGTAGTTATTTCACCATTATATGGACATAAGACTAAATTATTTGTTAAATATATAGTGAACATACCGATTTTTGTGCTTTTGAAATTCAAATAAAAAATTATCACATAAACAAACAAACAAAAAAAAATGTTTCTTGAGCAGCAAATCATCATATTAGAATGATTTCTGAAGATCATGTGACACTGAAGACTGAAGTAATGATGCTGAAAATACAGCTGCGCATCACAGAAATAAATTACAGTTTAACAGATATTCACATAGAAAACAGCTGTTTTGAAACATCATATTTCACATTATATACATTTTTTAATAAATCAGCTTTGGTGAACTTCTCTCTTCCACACTTCAGCCAGAAATGTCCCCTGTACAGCGGAGCTAGTAGTGGGGGTATAATTCAGCAAGCGTATACTGTTGTAAAATAGATATTGCATTTGATTTGCAAGTGGTCAGGATAAATGTGCAGACAACAGAATGTACACTTATGATGACGTGACCAGCAATGTAAGGCATGCTGGCATCCACCAGATCCCTAAATCCCCCCCAAAAAACATTGTTGGTCAGTCAAAAGGAAAGGGCATCAGAAACATATTAATTTGGCTGCAGTGATTTCATTAAATGACGTCATGGGAGTGCACAAGTAGGGCAGTTGAAATTTAGCTTGGTTCTAATCGGACCACAAGACATGATAACAATGGCAACACCATGCTACAGTTTCTTTAGTTCTTCACAACGGCAGAGATGTAGACAAGTGCTCAGAGTCGTTTATGGTAATGATTTTTCGGCGTTATATTATATTCGCCCTTTCCGCCCTGTGCTCTTTTCTTCTATCTCCTGCTAAAGATGCTTAAAACACCACATTATAATCTGCAGATCAGTGCTGGGCGGTTTGATCAAATATCTGAATCACAATTAGATGTGTGTTATTAATAGTTCTAGAAGTTCTCCAACCATTAGTCAGAAGTGTATGCAGATTTTAGGGATCCCCTCTCAATTCACGATGCTCTCTACATTGCTTAACCACTTGCTAATTCAATATTGTGTGCCTAATTCAAACCAGTTTACCATTTGAACCAGTAGATCACCCAGCACTACTGCAGATGATGCAGTTTTTTTAACAACAGCAGCAGAAACAGACTGATACATTAGCTAAAACACTGCAAAGTATGAGAATGCAGCAAATATAATTATTTTGATCAGACCGCTCAGATAAACCAGGTTTGGTTGTTCCATAGACATTTAATATTATTAATCAGCACATCAGGAACATTTCATAATAAACAATGTTATAATTATGAAAGGTGTCTGTAGATGAAAAGGAAAGACAAAATTATATTCACGAGTACTTTGTTTTCAGTAGATACTTATTTTAAGCAAAATATAAAAATGGTTCAGACTTCAGGAGGAAAACCCTGAACCCCCCATACGCTATATTTTCTGTCACATGGCCTTCTGCCATATCTAAATATAGAAATAATAAAAGCCTGATAAAACATCTGATCTTATCTTCTAATATTCATATCCAGCTGGGCTCAAATGATGAACTATTTAAATTTTTGCACAAAAGATTTCAGACTCCACTGCTTTGTCCCTCGGGGCCCAATATCAAAATCTTTGATGCTATTTTGACTGTTTTTAGGATAAAAAAAAATAAATAAATAAAAATCTATAACTATTCCAAATGGAAAGGTATTGTCCGGGCCTCCGATGAGAAAGGAAATAGAGACTGTAGCTTTTGGAACTTTACTTGAATATCACTGGTTTACATCAACCAATGAGTTTAGCTGGCTTGTCACTCTCATCCGTCACTTCCAAGGCCTAGAAAGGTGTTAAAGACATCATTAAATTAACTTGTGTGACTCTGGTTATTTAACTTCAGTTTTATTAAGCAACATGAGTGCTTTGTTTGCGCAAAAAAATAATAAAAAAAAAAAATTACACCTATATGAAAATATAAATCCCTGACAAGCGTACACAAGAGCAGTTTGCTAGTGTATTGTTGAAATTAGTGTTTTGTTGAAATGAAATCAGACGTTATGTGAATGAAAACCTCATAAAATTGAGGTTAAACCAGTGGAGTCACATGGATTACTTTAATTAATGTCATTACTACCTTTCTGGGCCTTGATTGTGCTAGTTGTGTGACTGTCAGTGTAGGGACAGAAATCTCTCAGATTTCATTAAAATATCTTATTTGGTGTTTTGAAGATGAACAAAAGTCTTACAGGTTTGGAACGACATGAGGGTGAGTAAATGATGACAGAATTTTCATTTTTAGGTAAATTAACCCATCAAACAGTTAGACTGACTTGCATGGAATGGCATGCTGATTAAAATTGAAGTATTGCTGAACTGAACAATTCTTCTCAGAGCCAGGAGACAGGGCTGAGCACTTCCAGTGATGTCCTGAAGATGATCCTCAATTGTTGTTCCAATCTGGGAAAGAAAAAACAAAACAACAACAACAACAACAACCAAAAAAAAAAAGAAAAAAAAAAAGAAAATCGCAGAGGACTATCACTGAACAAAACTAAAAAAAAAAAAAAAAAAACACAAACAAAAATAATGAATGAAAACAAACCTTCTAGAAGATATCCCTACTTGACACATAGACACCTTTCCTGGTCTCTTCTGGCCTTGACAAGACAAAGCATGTTAAGATCATCAACACTGCTTAAAGAATGCTATACGAAGTTAAGCATTAGTCACAGTTAATGCATCTCAGTAGCTACAAAACTGCTGTGAAAAGTGGCACAATGAGATTTCGCTTTTCATTTCGTTCCTTCAAATTATATTCCTCATTAGAAATGCCTCTCTGTATAGTTTTGATTCCCCATAGCAAGTATCCGGTGACACTCATACCATCATAGTAATGCTTCTTAGAAAGACAAAAATACAGAAAAAGTAGAAAAAAGTGTTTTAAAATCCAAGAGAAAAATACAGCACCTGTATTATGGGCATATGATCAAAACATTTAAAAGTTGTCAACAATGCATCAAAACTAAAACAAAAACAGTGCGAAACTTACACTGCCATTTTTGAAGAAGGGGACACTGAGGCACGGGAACAAAGGCACAATTTCTCTGGCATAGTTTTTGTTCACCTTCCTTGGTGGTGATGTACTGTAAAAATAAGTATAATTTTTTGAAATATAAAAATAATATATACACACGCACACACACACACACACACACACACACACACACACACACACACACACACAGTTACCATATATACAGTTATTTATATGAAATGTTACTTATTCTTTCCTTTAATGTCAGCTGTCAGGATATAGACAGTTTTTCTTGTTTCATTGAGAATTGATCAGACCAGCTTAATAATCTTTTTTTTTCCCCAATAAAAAGAATCAAAGCAAAAACATAAATATGGTATATAAACAATAAAAAACTACTTAAAGCAATACTTAATTTTACATATTCTTGTAAAATGTAACCTTATAAAGATCAAATTAATGTTGTATTTTTAAGCAGATTTATGCATTTCAACAGTCCCCCAAATACTTAAGTAATAAAAACTTATTGCCCACCTTTTAGCTCCATCATCTAGTCTTATTCCTTTACTGGAATACCTTTCTTCAAAAATGAGTGTATTTTGCGCAGAGCCGGACAGTAACGGAGTACATTTACTTGAGTACAGTACTTAAGTACAATTTTGAGGGATCTGTACTTTACTCGAGTATCATTTTTGGGGAGTACTCATGACTTTACTCAACTACATTTGAGAGGCAAATATTGTACTCTTTACTCCGCTACATTTCTATCCATAACTGCAAGTACCCGTTACTTCTTCGGCCCCGTCCACACGGATCTTTTTTTTTTTCTCGTCTCACACAAAACCGCAAAACGATGTAGTATACATGCCAGACCAGCATGTGGCGCTGTAATTCTGCAACAGAGATTACAATGCATTTATTAATCTGTGTTAATGTTAGTTAATAAAAAGACAATCGTTCAGTGTTTGTTCATGTTTTAGTTGCTATTATGTGACGTAGCGGTGTCTGATTAGGGCGAGACTTGGGCTGATGACTTCATCATATCAGAAAATATACGGATTCGCCGTCCAGACGAAAACACAAGGGCGGCGTTTTTAAATTTATTCATTCTGGTACCCGGTTTCCAAAAACATCGGTTTCACTCTTCCAAAAAGCCGGATTCCGTGTGGACGAAACGCCGTACTACGGAGCCCTGCACGTCACCTGTAGAAAAAAAATAAAATAAAAATCAATCCGTGGCGACGGTTTTGCAACCTGTCCCCTCAGTTTATAAACCGTGCTCATGAATTCTTAAACTGTTCCCTCGGTTTAACAAATCGTGCCCACGGATTAATAAACCATACCCACAAATTTCCAATCCGTGCGCTCAGATTTTGTAAACCGTACCTTCGGTTTTTGAATCCGTACCCACGAATTCGTAATCCGTGCGCACGCTTGCGCAATCCGTTCCCTCGGATTTATAAACTGGATTTGTGGCTCCGCCCCCACGGCAGATTCAATTCTGTTTATTAAACATTTTTTTTCATAGTATCCTATGAGGCCATGATCCACACTCACAAAATAGTCTTCTTTTTAGCGTTTATTTTACATTAATCGCCTGTGTTTTATAGCCTGGAATTAAAGCTAAAAAGAAGAATAGAAAATTTCCTGAATTTTCTAAAAAAAATAAAAAAATAAAAAAGGTAAAAAGCAATATTATAATAGGCCTAATTATTTAATAATAAAATTAACAGTGAAGCGTGCATCTAACTCTGGGGAAAAGCTAGTATAATAAAATCACCAAAATAATTCTTCATGTTAAGAAAGAGTAGTACACAAATACCGTACATTTCCAAAACTGTAAAAGGTTATTAAAAAATAAAGCATTCATTAATTATTTTATGACAAACATTTTTACTGTCTTAAGTGCACTCGTTTATTTAGCCTATAAATTAAAATAATAAAAATAACTATTATTTTTCTTATTATTATTATTACATATTATTATACAGGTTATGCATAAGAAACTTTTATCCAAAACGACTTACAAAAGAGGAACAAATTACTCAAGAGTCACAATTCCAGGTTTATTATACAATAATAATCAAGTGCTAAGATGTTCAAAAAATTAAACAAGATTTTGTTGCACATCTTTCTTATTAAATTTGCTGTAGGCCTATTCCACATAATAATATTCAATAAAACTGTATGTTAACACATAGGCTAACTTTGAGCTTGCTGCATGAATCCGTGAGTACAGTTTACAAATCCGAGGGAACGGATTTCGAAAGCATGCGCACGGATTATGCATTCGTGGGTACAGATTCAAAAACCGAAGGTACATTTAACAAAATCTGAGCGCACAGATTGGAAATTCGTGGGTACGGTTTGTTAAACCGAGGAAACAGTTTAAGAATTTGTGAGCACGGTTTATAAACTGAGGGGACGGATTGCAAAACCGTCGCCATGGATTGATTTTCGATTTTTTTCTCCTACAGGTGACGTGCAAGGCTCCGTACTTATCCGATAAAAAAATTGTGCAACGGAAAAAAAGAAAAAATTCGGAAATTTGTTGTTGTTTCCCTCTTAAACATGATTGGATTGTGCAGGCACCACTGATTGGGACACAGCCTATCAGCAATCACCTTCAGTTATCCGCCAAAGACTTCATGATATTTGATTGAATTGAAGTACAGTACACACACACACACACACACACACACACACACACACACACACACACAGAGTTGTCACACATAGATTGTGTGTGTGAGAATGGTGTTATTCAGCTGAAAGTATTTTCTCCTGCCTTTGCCTGTATGTCTGTGAGAGGAAGGGGCTTAATACTGTCACTCAGATTAGCTGAATTTTATTTTTCCTTCTTTGTACGCTGACCTAAACACAGCTGATTAGCTGATTTTCTTTAATCATTATTATTTACTCTTCTATGCTGCGTGTATAACACGGTCAGGTTCAGAGGTGTGTCAGAACATTGCTATATTGCCTTCTTTGCTGATTTAGGTTTATTGATTTGATTGGTGAAAAACAGAGAAACTCACATGTACACACAATTCTTAGCTGAATTTTCTTTTCTGATATTACACATTAATGTAAGCTGAGCATTTGCTTTGATGTTCTTGAGTATGCGGTGTGTTTAACACAGTCAGGTTCAAATGTGGGTGCAAAAATTCCATTAAAACTCTAGCAGAGGTTTGTCAGAGCGCTACCACTGTGTGCAAGTGAGAAATGTTAAATAAAGCAACATGGTAAAAAGATGAAAATGAGTTGATTTTACTTTCAATTCCTTTTATATTCTCCAAGGTATTAACATTAAAATGTTTCATAACTCCATGTAGGACGTTTCTGTACATAAATATAAGCACTGTGGCTGTAGTAATGCAATATTTAGAAAATGTACTCTTGTACTCTTGATACTCAAGTACTTTTAAAAACAAGTACTTTTACTTAAGTAGACATCTGACTGTAGTACTTTTACTTGTACTTGAGTAAAATTTAGCAAGGGGTATCTGTACTTTTACTCAAGTAATGAAGCTGTGTACTCTGTCCGCCTCTGATCTTGCGAGTCACTGGAGTCAAAGGATGAAGACAGGGACTGATCTATCTGCACAGGAGAAGCTTGTTACTCAGAAAAAAAATTAGAAAGATATAATACGTTAGTTCTGTGCTATGACATGCCAATAACAGTCACTCCTAATAAACAGGCAACATTTTAAAATGCGTTACTTGAACCAGCACTTACATGTACCGCTCTGATCAGGCCAACTAACTGTGCATGTCTAACAACAATAATGAAAAATAGTTGTTTGTGGTACCGTTATCACTGCATAAGGTTAAAATAATGAAAACAAAGACGCGGCTGTTTTTAAATGAGATGTTCCGCCTTCCCCATTGGCTTCTCGGCTGCTTCGTTGCGCAGCGTTGAGCCAAGTTAACACTAATTCCACAGCACCATCTACGTGGCTTCAATAAAGATGCAATGGCGGCGTTCAACTAATTCATCTAATTAATTTGACTAATTAATGCCGTTGGACACATTTAGTCTTTCGTGAGCTGAACAGTAGCAAATAAAGAGTTTATATACAGTAACCTTCCAACAGTTTACATAACATCATATAATTTCTATAAAAGTGTGTCAGCTTATTGTGACATTACATAATTAAACGTTTAAAAAACAAATTAAGCGGATATACCAAAGCTAAATACAGCTTAAGTAAGATTACTGACATCATTTAAACTTTATCATTACCACATTGAGATGAAAAAGCACATTTCACCAACATTCTGACTTATTTGATACCTATTCGATATTTCCGAGTTTAAACCAATCAAATTACACAACGTAAAAAAAAAAAAAATACAACTTGTGCATTAATAGTAGCACAATTATTAACACCAAATATTAAACTTATGTTTTGATAAATTAATTAAAAGAGCTTACCTTTTGGTGCAAGGCAAAAGAAAATGGCAATGAAAGAACTTTTGCTCTGGTTTTTAGGGGATGCTTGAGGGGCGGAGCTTAACGGAGTGAAGTTAACAATATAGAATTCAACTCTGATCATTTTCACCAACACTAGGGGACATTTTTCACTATTTGTTGATAATTTAACTCCTTGGAGAGTAAATGGAGAGTAACACTGCTTAATTATACTCAATTTTACTGTGTAGTTTTTCTTGATCTTAGTGCTGCGTTCCACACTATAGATCATGACATACTCATAGATCGATTACAGAACTATACAGGTATTCAAGGGCAGGCTTTAAGATGGTTTAGATCCTACCTGTTTGATCGCTTTGTTTATTTAAATGGGGAGTCATCTCAATTATCACCAGTAAAGTATGGAGTGCCACAAGGATCTATCCTAGGTCCTCTGCTATTTTCAATATACATGTTGCCTCTTGGTAATATTATTAGAAAATACAGGATTAGTTTCCACTATTATGCTGATGATACTCATTATATATTTCAACAAGACCAGATGAAACATCTAAATTATCTAAGCTAACAGAGTGTGTTAAAATGTAAAAGATTGGATGACCAATAGTTTTCTTCTATTAAATTCGGATAAATCAGAGATATTATTTATTGGACAAAAAAAAAAAAAAAAAAACAGTACACAGAATCTATTGGATCACAATTTGCAATTTGTAATTAGGGTGTTATATTAGACAGCAACTTGTATTTTGAAAATCATATTTCCCATGTTACAAAAACAGCATTCTTCCATCTTAGAAACATTGCCAAGCTATGAAACATGTTACCTGTTTCTGATGCAGAAAAGCTAGTTCATGCATTCATGACCTCTAGACTGGACTATTGTAATGCACTGCTAGGTGGTTGTCCCGCATCTTCATTAAGCAAACTATAGGAAGTCCAAAATGCAGCAGCTAGAGTCCTTAGCAATTAAAAAAAATATGATCATATTACCTCAATTTTACAGTCTCTGCACTGGCTACCTATTAAGTTCTGTATCAGTTACAAAATATTATTACTTACCTACAAGGCCCTTAAAGGATTATTTCACTTTCAAATTAAAATTTCCTGATAATTTACTCACCCCTATGTCATCCAATATGTTCATGTATTTCTTTCTTCAGTAAGGTTTTTGATAAAAACATTCCAGTATGTAGTAGACGTCACGGACTCCAAATGGTTGAAGGTCAAAATTACAGTTTCAGTGCAGTTTCAAAGGGCTATAAACCATACCAGATGATGAATAAGTGTTTTATCTAGCGAAACGATTGGTCATTAAAAAAAATAAAAATAAAAGTGTATATGCTTTATAAACACCTTTCTCTCACTTCTGCCGACTGTCAAAACCAGAAGCCGCTCCGGTGGATGATGTAGCACGTCGGCGTTCCATGATTAGTGATGAGTGACGAGCCATTTGAAGCTGCACTGAAACTGTAATTTTGACCTCCAACTGTTTGGAGACCACTGAAGTACATTATATGGAAAAAAAATCCTGGAATGTTTTCATCAAAAACCTTAATTTCTTTTCAACTGAAGAAATAAATACATAAACATCTTGGATGACATGGGGGTGAGTAAATTATCAGGAAATTTTAATTTGAGAAGTGAACTAATCCTTTAATGGGTTAGCTCCTGCATACCTGACTAGTCTTCTACCATGCTACAACCCATCATGCTCTCTAAGGTTGAGTGTTTACTTTTGTCATTTTGCATTATTGACACACTATTTTCCTAATTAATGCTGCATAGTTGCTTTGACACAATCTGTATTGTTAAAAGCGTTATATAAATAAAGGTGACTAAGGTCACACAACTCTGGACTTATGGTAGTACTTACAGTAGGATAGCAAAGTCCACTAAAGTAGGTAGAGCTTTTTCACATTTGACTCCCAAACTCTGGAATAGCCTAACATTTAGGGTTCAGACAAACTTTTTTGCCATGGTATTGACATTCTGTGGTAACTAGGATTTATACAAGCCTTAGTCTGGATCCAGAACTCCAGACCTCAGATGATGCCAACCATGAAACAACATACAGAACTACCAAATTTTGCTTTAAGTTTGATTGCAACATATAATAGTTACTGTTAATAGTGTTTGTTGTCTGTTTGATTATGTCTTTAATTGATTTTTCCATACATGTCTGGCATATATGTACATTAACTGACCACTGATAAGCTACTACTAAATATTGTAGAAACGTAATTGTCTGTAAAGCTGCTTTGCAACGATTTGTATTGTGAAAAGCGCTATACAAACAAACTTGAACGGAATTGAATATCTTAATAACAATGACAAATTAATAAGTGATGGTTCTACCATGCTTGTAACAAGGAGTAGAATTTACAGTTTTACCTATATGAAGTCGCTTTACTGCATAATTTCAACACCATCAACATCCATTCTGTCACAGTATTAAATCTAGAGTATGATTTTGACAATGAGTAGGTCCTGAGACCATTTCAATGAGACATGTTGTCTAACCCCAATAGAGTTCAGAATGTCTATGAATGCTGATCCTAATGTATCTTTTTCATTATCAACATGGACATTAAAATCACCAACAATTAAAACTTTATTTGCAGCCAGCACTAACTCGGATATAAAATCAGCAAATTCTTTAATAAAGTCTGTATGGTGCCATAGTGGCCTGTATACAGTAGCCAGTACAAACATCACAGGGGATTTATCATTAACACTTGTTTCTCTAGATAATGTTATATGAAGCACCATTACTTTAAACGAGTTATACCTGAAGCCCGCCCTCTGATAAATACTGAAAATAATGTTATAAATTGTAGCAACACCCCCCCTCCCCCTTTATCTTTTGGACACAGCTCATGTTTATAACAGTAATCTTAAGGGGAGACTCATTTAAAATAATGTAATCATCTGGTTTTAGCCAGGTTTCTGTCAAACAGAGCAGATCTAGGTTATGATCAGTGATCATATTATTTACAAAAAGTGCTTTCGTAGAAAGGGACCTGATATTCAATAAGCTAAAAGCTGTATCTTTGTTTATCCAAATTACATCTGTTTTTATTTTTTTTATTTATTTGTTGAACATCAATTAAATTGTTACTCTTAAATTTGTTTGGACGTTTTTTGTATTTTCTAGTTTGGGGAACAGACACAGTCTGCATCATTAGCTTAACAAATTCATACATATGCAAACGTGAGTGTGTTTGCATTAGTTACAGCAGTAAAAACTACCTGGGTTAATAAAACATCATCCGATCTCCTAAACAGCATTACATCAACCCAGAGCTCATTTGTCACTGTCTGTTTTAAACTAAACAAATGAAGAAGAGAGTTCAGCAGGAAAAATCCTGTCAGCATTCACTCATCCTCATGCAAACTGGACAAAGAAGCATCATGAAGCTATTGATAAATTATCTTTACAGAATCATAACATTTAAGAAAACAGTACTAAACTTATGCACTATATAATTTTGCTTGAAAGGCTCTTAAATTCCTTTCATGTTCACTTATATTCAAATATGTCTAGATTATCTCATTTAACACACTTGATTCAGATCATCAGCTCAAATGAGAGACTTCATGAACTGAACTGAGTGTATCAGAGAAGAGAGACAAAATGTGCAGAGCAGGGTCCCCATGAGCAGGATTAATAACTGCTGGTCTAGGACTATTTTCATGTCTCATATGTATTATCACATGCTTTTCCTCCAGATGTCCAGCAGGGCTCAGTGTCTCCAGACAGACCAACACTGGAACTGAGATACTTGCATTAAAAAAAAAAAAGTAAAAAAAAAAAAAAAACCACAATAATAAAATGTATATTATTGTATAATTAATTGTATAATTATTTGTCTAATTAATTGTATAATTATAACAATTATGAATCATGTTAATGGTTAATAAAAAATTAGGTTAATATTTTGACAATTATTATTATTATTATTATTATTATTATTATTATTATTATTAGTGAAACATTTATTTTTACCACCCCAATTTGGATGTTTTTTTTTTTTAAATCAAGAATCTCTTTGATTTCTTAATTCTCTTTAACCTTTATTTGACAAAAGTACAAAGAAAAGATTTCTGATGTTTTCACTGACCCACTTAGATGGATTTTGTAAATATAAACACATTTTGATTTTGATGGCTGCATCACACTAGCACATTCACTCTTTGTCTACAAAACCACTCTGTTGTAGCACATGCAGGATGAGAACTGTCATTGTCTTGATCTAACAATCAAGGACTTCCCATGATAGATGACATCTTGACAGAATTATATGTCTCTGTACAATCTCAATATATGCTCGTGGCATCACAGCATAGGACTGATGTATAGCTTTCTCCCAGAGTAACAGAGATTCAAGCTGAATTCTTGATGCAGCGGCAGACTGTGGTAAATGACAGTAAGTACTCCTGAGCACATGTGGCTATATTTAACAATGCAGCATGACAGTTTATTTTGCAGTGCCATCTGAGGGGTCAAAGGTCAAGCATATTCAAGGTCAGTTTTTTTTTTATATAGCACAATTAAAAACAGCTAGTGTATGCCAAACTGCAGTACATATACAAATGAAGTAATCAGAGATTAAGAAAATAAAAATAGGTTTCTTGTCTTGCCCTAAACAGACAGAGATTCATCTTGATTCCCTTAATCTTTTCACAATATTATGTAGGATAGTTGGTGAAAGACCTAAATTCTTTGCTACATTTTGCATTGAGAAATGTGATTTTTGCTTTATTTGACACGTTACTATTAAATTTGGCAGACTGAGGAGACTGAGATGCTCCTTTTATAAACAATCATGATCCCCTCACCTATTATCAATTCACCTGTTTATTGTAGACTGTTTCAAAACAGTTTAATTTGGATATTCTGTAATATTTTTACTTTTATTTTGCCCCTGTTCTAGCTTTTTTTGGAGTGTGTTGCAGCCATCTTCATCAAAATTTGTTTATATTTACAAAACATTTAAGCTCATCAGTGAAAACATTGTAAATCATTTCTTTGTACTTTTGTCAATTAAATACAAGTTAAAGCACATGAACGGATCACAGATTCTTGATTTCATTGGATCTTACAAAACATCCCATTTTTTTCTGTTTTGGGGTTTTCTTACTGCTAAATTCTGAAAAACAAAACAAAGGTGTTAATTATAGGACCCAAAAACTCTGCATGTAATACAACACTGTCTAGGACTTGATGGCTGCTCTGTCAATTCTCCGCTATTAGTTATCAATCTAGGTGTGCTATTTGATAGCAATCATTCCTTAGAAAGCCACGTTTCTAGCATTTGTAAAACTGCATTTTTTTTCATCTAAAAAATATATCTAAATTATGCAGAAATGTTAATCCATGCGTTTATGACCTCACGGTTAGATTATTGTAATGCGTTATTGGGTGGTTGTTCTGCACGCTTAATAAACAAACTCCAGCTAGTCCAAAATGCAGCAGCTAGAGTTCTTACAAGAACCAGGAAGTATGATCATATTAGCCTGGTTCTGTCAACACAGCACTGGCTCCCTATCAAACATCGTATTGATTTTAAAATCTTGCTTATGGTTTAGCACCTCAGTACATTGTAGTCCTCCATGTCCACTGCGTTCTCAAAACTCTGGCAATTTGATAATACTTAGAATATCAAAGTCAACTGTGGGCGGCAGATCTTTTTCCTATTTAGTGCCTAAACTCTGGAATAACCTACCTAACATTGTTCAGGAGGCAGACACACTCTTGCAGTTTAAATCTAGATTAAAGACCTATCTCTTTAACCTGGCTTACACATAACACACTAATACGCTTCTAATATCCAAATCCGTTAAAGGCTGCATTAATTAGGTAAACCAGAACCGGGAACACTTCCCATAACATCCAGTGTACTTGCTACATCGTTAGAAGAATGGCATCTATGCTAATATTAGTCTGTTTCACTTTTATTCTTAGGTCACCGTAGCCACCAGATCCAGTCTGTATCCAGATCAGATGGTCACTGCAGTCACCCGGATCCAGTACGTATTCAGCCCAGATGGTGGATCAGCACCTAGAATGGACCTCTACAGCCCTGAATGTCAGTGGAGACCAGGACAACTAGATGAGCCCCAGATACAGATCCCCTGTAAAGACCTCGTCTCAGACGACCACCGGGACAAGACCACAGGAACCAGCTGAGTCCTCTGCACAATCTGACTTTGCTGCAGCCTGGAATTGAACTGCTGGTTTCGTCTGGCCAGAGGAGAACTGGCCCCCCGACTGAGCCTGGTTTCTCCCAAGGTTTTTTCTCCATTCTGTCACTGATGGAGATTTGGTTTCTTGATGTGCTCTCTCAGACAAATAAGGACTTCTCACACTCTGCTGCTCTGTGTTTCACGGAAACCTGGCTGAATGACGCCATTACAGACAGTGCGCTCCATCTGCCGGACTTTTAGCTTTTTAGAGCAGATTATGACGCAGAATCAACTGGGAAATCGCGCGGCGGCGGCGGGACATGCTGTTACATCAATAAACGGTGGTGTACAGATGTAACAGTGTTAAAGAAGATGTGTTGTTCAGATCTCGAAACGCTCTTCATTAACTGCAAGCCGTTCTATTCACCACGGGAGTTTCACTTGTTCATTCTGGTGAGTGTTTACATCCCTCCGCAAGCGCACGTAAGCCTGGCTTTACAGAAACTCGCTGATCAGATCACAGAGACAAAACAACAACACCCAGACTCTGTTTTAATCATTCTTGGTGACTTTAATAAAGCCAATCTCTCCCCTTGAACTGCCAAAATACAGACAGCATGTTACATGTCCCACCAGAGAGAGTAATATATTGGATCACTGTTACACCACAATAAAGGATACATATCACTCTGTTCCACGGGCAGCTTTAGGACTCTCTGGTCACTGTTTGGTTCATCTTATACCGACCTACAAGCAGAAACTTAAAACTGCCAAACCTGTAGTAAAGACTGTGAAGAGATGGACCAACAAAACAGAGCAGGATTTACAAGCTTGTTTTGACCTCACTGATTAGAGTGTTTTTGAAGCTGCTACCACCGATCTGGACGAACTCACCGAGACTGTGACATCCTATATTAGTTTTTGTGAAGATATATGCATTCCTACCAGGACTTATTTAACCGTCTGGAGTCTAAGGGTATTTTTGGGGCCTGGAGAAGTTTTGTCATGCCCTGACATTTGTGCTTTTTTCAGTTTCTTATAAACAACTAAATGGCTAAAGTCTAATATCACTGTAATCAGCACAAACTGGGCTATAATAATATGTAAGCAGCATGTATGTACATGATTGTGTTTTTGAGAAAAAAAATATTATGCGTGGTTAGTGAAAAACTAAAAATGTTAAATCACTTAAATAAGGCAATAAAACACTTACAGAACGTTGGTTCCCGGGACTTTTGAGAACTGGAGCTTGTAGCCTAGAATTTTTCTTTCTAAATGATGTGAAAATCATCTTGTTTACTCACTCACAGAAAACAATATATTGATTTAAATTTTCTAAGACACTTTTTGTTGGTAAAAGTCATATGCGAGTAGGCATCAACTATCATGAATATCATTGTGATTCACACCTGAGAAGACAAAGGCCTGCATAATGAGCTGCATAATGAGCCATTCAGTCAGCTGTGTCACTGAGAGGGACGAGTTACAAGAAAGAATGTAAGGACAAAATAAATGTATATAATTTTATGTTTGTAGTTTATTTAGAATATATTTAATTATCCCACAACACAATTTAATATCCACTTGCGAGTGCAGTTAAACAGTTTATTAGGAACAATCAAAGCTGACTTTCAAACTGAATGTTTTGCATCATTACTCCAGTCACACAATCCTTCAGAAATCCTTTTAACATCTGATTTTCTACAAAAAAAATATTGTTATTATTATCATTATTATTATTATTATTATTATTAATGTTGAAAAGAGCTGAGAATATTTTTTCAGGTTTTTTTTTTTGGGAGGGGGATAAATTGAAAGAACAGCATTGTTTGTTACATTTGTTACAGTTACATTTATTTGTTACATTTATATTATTTACATCAAGCTTTTGAATGGTATAGTAGTGTATATTGTTACTGAAACTTCATAATATTTCACTTGATTATACATTTAGTCAGGAATTATAGTTTGGAAAAAGTCTCTGGAAAAAGTCTTACTAGTAAAATGTTTACATGTTATGTGAAAACTAGTACAAGTATATAAATAACTAAAAAGAGACTTACTCATGTTTATGATCTCTGCTGAATAAAGCACTTCATTCTTTTTTTCTGAGGGAATCCAAATCTCAAATCCTCAACCACATCACATCTTTTTGGGGTGAATTATGTCTTATTCCTCTCATCGCGAAGCAAACAGTAAAATAAAAAACTTGAAGAACAGTCCCGCTCCGTTGTCTTCTGTTGTGTGGGCGTATTCAAGCCGCACACTTCAGTGTAACATTAGAATCTGAATAGTGCGTTCAGCGCGGGGCGGGGGCGTGGTCGCATTAGAAGATAATGAAGGGAGACGTGAAAGACTGACATCGCGTTGTTTTCATATGGATTACTTTATCACAGAATATTTGTTTTCGGCAGCACTTGTTTAGTTTAAAAGTAGACATGTCAAGCTTTCTATAGACATATCTCTCATGTCTCTTTGTTGAGTATTCACTGAGTTACAGTTCATTTTAATGACGCGTTTGTAACTGAAGATCACCGCAGACAAAGGCTGCAGACAGCACTCCTTGTTTGTTATCTTTATTTTATAAATGTACAAAGTTTTGTTGTTATTATGTAGAAGATTCGATTGATATATTGCTCTTATCTGTACGATCAAAACTGAAAGTGTAATTTAAGTTCTTTTCGGGGTTATCAGGAGAAAATGCCTCAAACCGCGTATACGCGTTAATCGACTTCAGAGGGTTAACATTCAACAATGATAAGTCATGGTTTACAGCAAAACTCAGACATCTTCGTTAGGCCAAAGAGGATGCCTACAGAAATGGGGAAAGAGTCTTGTACAATCAGGCCAGGAACACACTGAACAAAGAGATTAGAGTGGCTAAAAGGACCTACTCCAAAAAGTTGGAAGACCAGTTTACTTCCAACGACTCAACTTCAGTGTGAAAAGGACTTAGAGCCATCACTAACTACAAGACACCATCCCCCTGCACTGAGGCAAATCAGAGACTTGCTAACGACCTGAATGAGTTTTATTGTAGATTTGAAACCCCTCACACCCATTCTGACCATCTCCCTACACAATCGTTAACACCTCCTGCAATCCACCCCCCCCGTCCTGTACTTCAAATCAGTGAGGATGATGTGCACCAGGTCTTCAGGAAGAACAAAAGAAGAAAAGCACCAGGCCCAGATGGCGTTACACCAGCCTGTCTGAAAACCTGTGCTGACCAGCTGGCCCCCATCTTTTCACAGATCTTCAACAGATCTCTGGAATTGTGTGAAGTGCCTTCCTGCCTCAAACGCTTCACCATCATCCCCATTCCAAAGAAACCCAAGGACTTAATGACTACAGACCTGTGGCTCTAACGTCTGTCGTCATGAAGTCGTTTTGAAAAACTGGTTCTGGCTTATCTGAAGGACATCACTGGAGCCCCTGCAGTTTGCTTACCGAGCAAACAGGTCCGTGGATGATGCAATAAACATGGGATTGCACTTTATCCTGCAACATCTGGACAAAACAGGGACTTATGTGAGGATCCTATTTGTGGACTTTAGTTCGGCTTTCAACACCATCATCCCAACAGCCCTCCAAACCAAACTGACCCAGCTCTCTGTTCCTAGCTTTATCTGTCAGTGGATCACCAGCTTTCTGACAGATATGCAACAGCTAGTGAGACTGGGAAAATTCATGTTAAACAGCCGCTCCACCAACACTGTTGCCCTTCAGGGATGTGTTCTCTCCCCACTGCTCTTCTCCCTCTACACCAACGACTGCACCTCTAAAGATCCCTCTGTGAAACTCCTGAAGTTTGCAGATGACACTACAGTCATCGGTCTCATCCAGGATGGTGACGAGTCTGCTTACAGACAAGAGGTTGAGCAGCTGGCTGTCTGGTGCAGTCTCAACAACCTGGAGCTGAACACTCTTAAAACAGTGGAGAAGATAGTGGACTTCAGGAGTAGCCCCCTGCACTCTCCCCACTCACCATTATAAACAGCGCTGTGGCTGCAGTGGAGTCATTCAGATTTCTGGGAACCACCATCTCTCAGGACCTGAAGTGGGACAATCACATTGACTCCATTGTTAAAAAGGCCCAACAAAGGTTGTACTTCCTTTGCCAGCTGAGGAAGTTCAACCTGCCACAGGAGCTGCTGAAACAGTTCTACTCAGCCGTCATTGAGTCTGTCCTGTGTACTTCAATAACTGTCTGGTTTGGTTCAGCTACAAAATCAGACATCAGAAGACTACAGAGAACGGTTTGGACTGCTGAAAGATTATTGGTGCTCCCCTGCCCACCCTTCAAGAACTGTATACATCCAGAGTGAGGAAAAGGGCTCAGAAAATCACTCTGGATCCCTCACATCCAAGTTACCCCATCTTTGAACTTTTGCCATCTGGCCGGCGTTTCAGAGCCGCAAATACCAGGACAGTCAGGCACAAGAACAGTTTCTTCCCCCAGGCAATCTACCTCATGAACAGTTAAATGTTCCCCACTCATCCAATAAAAATGTGCAATATCCTTATATGTATTTGTTACTCCTCCATCCTAGTACATCCCTGCATCTTGCTCAATTCTATTCCATTATCATCTATAGCACAACTGTCTATAACTGTCTAGCCATAGCTTCCTTAAACCTAACTTAAGTATGTTATAACTAACTGGATGACACATCATCAGTTATCTACATCCTCTTTCCTTAGTTTTAAACTTTCCTCTAATCAAAACACTATTATTTCACAAACATCTTTGCAACATTCACACAGTGCTAAACTGAAATTGTGACTGAAAATAAGAAGTAAAATAAAAAGATCAGAATTATTATTATTTTGTTTTACAATTTGCATTAAACGATGTACTTAGGATTTGGCTTAGAAATCCGTCCATATCTAGTACGATATGGTAACGTTTGAGCAGTTGGCTCAGCTGGAATGTTTTCTTCAGCATGCAGTGCACCTTTAGACACATTGTTGTTGTCTGGCTCAAATGGGAGTTGTGACAATAAGTCCTCCAGGTCAGCTTCTGCGCTGTGTGAGAGTGGTTCTTTTACAGGAAGTAGATGTCGGCGATTCCTCCTGTACTCTTTACCATTTGACTCCACAACATAAGATCTGGGCTCCGTGAGAATGCTCCTAACAACTCCAATCTTGTCGTGTCCCTTTGCTGTTTGCATCCGTACCACTTGGGATTTTTGCAGTGGAGAGAGTGGTTTGCTTCTTTTATCAAAGTACACTTTTTGCATTTGTCTCTTTTTGGAGATTTGAGCTTTAACTTTCACAGTGTCCTTTGATCTTGGTTTAAGCATCTGCTTGCTGATGGGCATGTTGGTACGTGTTACCCTGGACATCAATCTCTGTGCCGGTGAACCCAGTATCTCATCTCGAGGAATGTTGCGGATGTTTAACAAATTCAGATACAAGTCTGTCCCATCCCTCTTGGTGGTTTCGAGCAGGCGCTTTGCACTACGAACAGCTCTTTCTGCAAGACCGTTCGCCTGGGGATACTCAGGGCTGCTAGTGACGTGACGAAAGTCCCATATGTTTGCAAAGTCTCTGAAGACCTGGCTCGTAAACTGGGTTCCATTGTCAGTGATTAGCTTTTGGGGAATACCGTGCACAGAAAAGTGCTTCTTCAGTTTGTTGATGATGTTTTGCGACGACAAGGTTCGAAGTGGGTTTATTTCAAACCAATTGGAGTAGGAATCTACCAGCACAAGGTACTGTTGGCTGTTCCAGTCAAATATGTCAGCGGCAACAATGGACCAAGGCAGTTCTGGGATCTCATGAAGGTGCAACGGTTCTTTTTGTTGATGAGGTTTTAAAGCGTTGCAAATGCTGCAAGACTGCACGAAGTTGTCAATGTCCTGTGCCATATTCAGCCAGAAGACAGCATCACGCGCTCTGCGCTTGGTCGCTTCAGCTCCGGAATGGCCTTTGTGCAGGATCTGTAAATATTCTCTCTGTAGGCTTTGAGGAATTGCAACTCTTGTTCCCTTCATGATGATTCCATCCTTGATCGTGAGCTCATCTCGGAAAGGAAAGAAGGGTTTTAGTGCAACTGGCACACTTTGAATTTTCTTTGGCCAGCCATGCTTGATGGTGTTATACAGACTTTGCAAAGAGCTATCTTTTTCCGTGTGCTCTTTGAGCTCTTGCAATCGGTTGACCGAAATTAGTTGGACAGTCATCACCTCGAATTCATCCTCATCTTTGAGATCCTCCGTTGTTACTGTCCTGGGAGCACGTGACAGTGTGTCTGCCAGGTAGAGCTGCTTTCCTCTCTTGTAAGTGAGAGTCAGGTTGAACTTGTGGAGCTTCAGTATCATTCGCTGAAGTCGTGCTGGAGCAGTGTGAAGGGGTTTGTTCAGAATTGAGACAAGGGGTTGATGGTCTGTTTCCACCAAGACCGGTTTTCCATAGATGTAGTCATAAAAATTCTGACAGGCGAAGACCACTGCCAGTAGCTCCTTTTCAATTTGAGCATACCTCCTTTCGGTTTCTGTTAGAGTGCGTGAGGCATAACTGATAGGTTCACTATTCTGAAGGCATGCTGCACCCAATCCATACTGAGAAGCATCGCATGTGATGGTAACGGGCTTGCTTACATCAAAGTACTTCAGCACTGGTGGGCATGTGATGCATTTTTTTAGCATTTCAAATGCTTCCTGTTGTTGATGTGACCAGCACCAAACTATATCCCTGTGCAACAGCTGTCGAAGTGGTGCTGACAGTTCACTGAAATTTGGGATGAATTTACCCAAATAGTTGGCCATGCCCAAGAAGCGCTGCAAGGAAGCTTTGTCATCTGGTGGTGGCATCTCTGTAATGGCCTTTATCTTGGCTGGATCTGGTTTTAATCCATGTTCTGTGAAGAGATGGCCCACATAACTGACTTCTTTTAGCCTGAACTTGCATTTTTGTGGGTTTAATTTGAGTTTGACTTCTCGTGCTCTGCTTAAAACCTTTCTCAAGTTCTCATCATGTTCCTTCTCGCCTTTTCCTCCAACGATGATGTCATCTACAATTATGGCACATGGGAAACCTGCAAAGATCTGCTCCATTGCCCGTTGGAACACCTCTGATGCTGAATTTATGCCAAAAGGCATGCGCAAAAAACGATATCTGCCGAAAGGCGTTGCAAAAATGGTGCGTATGGAAGATTCGTGGTCTAGCTTGATTTGTGATTTGCCAAAATGAACTCTTTGCGTCGAGCACTGAGAAGATATTCGCATTGGACATCTGTGCTGCTACCTCTTCTACCGTCCGCATTGGATGATGAGGGCGCATAAGGGCTTCGTTTAAATCCCTGGGATCAATGCATAAACGAATCTTGTCAGTGTCTTTCTTATGTGTGGCGACCATTGAGGACACCCACTCAGTGGGCTCTGAGATGGGTGTTATGACTCCCAGTTTTGTCATGTTTTTCAATTCAGCCTCTACTTTGTCACGCATTGCCACGGGTAGTCGACGAGGGGGCCGGACAACTGGAGTGACGTCCGGGTTGATCTTCATCGAGTACGTTACGGGTAGGCTGCCCAGCTCGTCGTCAAACAGTTCAGCATATTCTGTGAATATTTCTTGTGGTAAGCTCACATTTTTATTGAAATCAATTGCGTACACTTCTTCTTTGAGGGATATCAAGTTCATTTTTAGACAATCTGGCAGGCCCAGCAATGATTTTACATTTTTATCAACCACATGAAATTCCAACAGGTGTGATTTCCGTTTGCTGGTCAGACACTGCAGCATCACGGTTCCCTTTGTTTCAATCACTGTGCCTCCATAAGCCACTAATGTTGCTTTTGACGTTTCATTTATTTTTTCTTCTTTATTCACAGCTCTGTACGTCTCAATTGAGATGACATTGCACTTTGCGCCCGTATCAATTTTAAGCTCGAGTGGCTTGCCATTCACTGTTAGGCTGCAGTGAATTTCTTGCTTGTTCATCGCGCTGTAGTGATTAACTGCATTAATTTTACTGGCTCCAAGACACAGCCCATCGATATGAAATGATTCCTCGCTGCTGTCTGTGTTTGCGTCAGTGATCTGATAGACGGATTTGAAATTTTCTTTTGATGCAGATCTGCACTGGGCTTTGAAATGATTAAACTTTTTACATCGATGACATTGTTGTCCGATAGCTTTGCATTGATCACGCTTTGCTGGATGATTTCCACCACAATTTTTACAATTTACAATGTTCTTTGTCCCGCTCGTGTTTTTCTGTTGCGACTGTTGCCGGTACACCACGGCTTTTTTTTCTCTAGTATATACTGCATCAACGCTCGTTGGCCCACTGCGCGGCGCAGCCAGCACCTTCGTGTGTTGCTCGGTTAACTCGCTGATTTGGCAGATTTTTATCGCTTTCACGAGAGACAAATCACTTTCTCTGAGCAATACTCTTCTCACGTTATCACTGCCTATGCCACACACCAGTCTATCTCTGATTAATTCGTCTGTGAGAGCACCAAAGTTACATGTTTTTGCTTTATTTCTCAGCGTACTCACATAGGCCTCGATGGTTTCGCCTGGATTTTGGTTTCTGGTGTTGAATGAATGTCTCTCCATTGTCACGTTTGTCTCTGGGTTGCAAATTTCTCGGAATTTTCGCTTCAAACATTCTGGATCCTCCCTTGTCTCCGCTGGCGTAACTATATCTGCCCCATTATCAGCCAGTATCGCTGGAGCATATGAGAATGAACGCTCTCTTTCAATCGCCTCTGGTCCTGCAAGATTGAGGAGTATGTAGGCTTTAGTTTTATCTGGCTTTTCGCTGTGAGCTGCGGCGATGAATATGTCGAATTCCAGTTCGAATTTTCGCCAGTTTTCTGCTATGTTGCCGTCGAAAATCAGCGGGTCTGGTCGGCGAAATCCGTCAGCCATTATGTCCTCTGTGATTGCTTGATTTTAACTTCTGACACCATGTACTTTGTTATAGAGATGGAGACGTTTATATCTTTCAGAATGACTCGTACTTTTTATTAGCCAACATGGAGAACCCGCAAACACCACGAAGCAAGTACATCACCTGCCAGAACACCCCGCCCTCTTTCCCAGGGGGCACCTCAACACAGGGAAATACCATATATGAACATAGCTTCCTTAAACCTAACTTAAGTATGTTATAACTAACTGGATGACACATCATCAGTTATCTACAACTTTTATATTAATTTGACAAATAAACACATAGATATGCAAAATAATTTACATAGTAAATTCCCTATGTTGAGGAAATTCTAATTCAATAACAACTCGCAGAGACTGAGAATGAAAAAACAAACAGAGTTTTGTCTTTGTATTGCTTTAATTCTCTGCAGAGAAAGACCTGGTTTACACACAGCTTGAGTCTGTGTGCAAAGAGATAACACACAAGCTGTGTCCCAAACTTAAGTGCATGGACTCCGAAGTGCGCATTTAAAGTGCGAATGCGTCACAGTGGCACAACGAAGGGTGTCCCAAACTGAAGTGTGTGGACTCTGAAGTGCGATTGCGTCACAGCGTCACGACGTTAGCTATCCCAAAGTCAGAATGCGCACTCCGAAGACCGCATTTGTAGAGCGAATGGGTCCCCGCGGCGCGACGAAGGCTGACGAATTTCGACAGTGACTTCAAATGCGCCCTTCATTTCCCATGAAAATGAAGTGTACATCTTATGGACACTTCGCACCCTTCCATATCCCAGAATCACTTGCATGCATATGACGAAGGTGTTTATATTCAGAGGCAGGTGAGAGTTCTGTGGAGGAATTCACATTGAACTGTAAGTATTGTGTTTTCATTTACTCAAATACCTAGCGAAAGTGTTTAAAGGCAGGTTTTTTTTTTTTAACATAAAGCCCACAAACAATTAGAGGCAATGGTCTTTCCCTTTGTTGTGTTTTTGAAGTGCTGTCATGCAAGAGATGTCTACAAATGTTTTAACCAAACTTTAGCACTTCAGTATTTTGTATGAATGTCCTGCTGTGTCATATTTTCTAATGTTCAGATTGCAAACCTGTCTTTTTTCATAAGTGTTTCCATTTTCTTTTGTTTTAATACTATTCTGGAGAAAGTGAGCATGTGTTTTTGTTGTTACCAGGCATGGCTTATTTGTGAAGTGTCCTGAGACAGGCGAGGGAGCGAGTGGACAGGGAGGACATCAAACTCAAACAAATACATTCTTCACTAGCCAAGAGAAAACAGTGGGGAAAAAATTAGTACATTACAGTTTTTGCAATATAGTTTTTAAATGTCATATTGTCAATGAAACAACCTAATTTCTGTAGTTTATTTTTGTGATGCAAGTTAAAAATGAAATGCATAAATTGTATACATTATTCATTTTTTTGTGTGTAATGTATTCGTAAATAAGCCTGAGTACTTTCTGTACATTTTGTATTTTTGTTTTGCATATTCACGTGTAAATAAAATAAAAGTGCTCATGTACATTGTTATTTTTTTTTAATGTAGCTTATAATTTTTTTCACAAAACATTCTTTTATATGTTTATTTGTTTGTCCTGTAAATACTTTTTTACACATTAAAACAAATTGTTCTATACATAATAGAAAGTACTTTTTACAACCATTTACAACATAGCTTAGGTTTAACATCAGAAAAACAGCATCAGTTTGAGCCCAGCCCTGCCTCCGTGTGTTCTGGGGTCTTCAGGAGGTGAATCTCTTGGTGAATGGCCAGCACCTCCTCAGAGACTCGGAGGACAGTGCAGTGACAGTGGAACGAGGCACATGTCAAACACTCTGGAGACCATCTGTATGATGGACCACTGGCAGACAGAAGAGAAACACCAGGATCTGGATCGTGGCACACCATCACTGTTGCCATTCACTTCCCAGAAGATCCAGCAGCACAGTCAGGGTCTACCTGCTCAGAACAAAACCATTAAACACCTGTCCAGCGCTGCCACATTCAGCTTTATCCTGCACAGGGGTCTGCTCTGATTTAGGGAAAGAAGGAAAAGAGAAATTGTTTAGAGCTATGACAACGTAATTAGTACAAGAAATATTGACATACCCTAGTAAACTACTTTTAGTAACTACCAATAACATATTGGGGAAAAACACTACTCATATTTAAAACCTTTTAAACCCAAAAATATAAATTACAAACATGGAGCAACTGAAGGGTAAATGATTACACAATTTTCATTTTTGGCTGAACTATCCTTTAAGTAAAAGTATTATCTTGCATACTCTAATATACTTTAGGTATTGAGAGTAAAAGTAAAGGTATGTGCAGTTTTGTCTTGAAAAAAATAATTTGTCAGGATAGTTTTACATTTATAATACTGCTGCACTTCTGTGTATGTTGCAGTTTACTTCTAAATATGTTCAAGGTTATTACATTTAAAGTTGCTGGACATTAAGCTGTACTATGCTCTATTTTTTAAATACAGTTTTATTTTTATCGTTAACTGCCTAAAAAAATACGGGTTGCAAACCTGTCTACATATGTTCAAGACAATAAACTACATAAAATTGCACCTTTGTAAGATATCAGTCAGCATTTGAACTGCTATGTGTGTATTTTGTAGTTTTTCATGTGTATCATTACATTATTCAAGTAAGCTCAAGCCAGTACCTGCATTTAAAGTTGTAATCCGACAAAGATCGCAGCAAACCAGTGTAGTTTACCTGGCCTCGGTCTTGGCTAAGCCTGAGGTTCATCACCGTCTCCTCCATTATGAGTAAATAATGAAAACAAAAATGAGCAATTCTGGCTCCACCTATCCTGTCAGGACTGTCTTCTCGTCAGAGCTCTTCTCGCACCATTGCTATGCGACAGAGCGCTAATCGGAAACACCTGGTGACGGAATTAGGAAATCTTGTGAAGGCGGAGCATCTCACGCACTTCGGAGGACCCTTCGTGCACTTCGGAGGTCTGGTCTTCGAAGTCCGTGGCCTTCGAAATGTGCACACTCAACTTTGGGACACAGCTACAGTCACAGCTACCCCAATCATCACCAGCACCTTATCCTAATCACTCCCGATCCCAATCGACGGAGTACTGATCACCTGCACCTGCACCTGCACCCAACAATCACTCACCTGGATAGAGTCATCATCATGCCAGTACTCCGACGTCTGGTCTACCGTTCACTACTCCAAATTAGTGCCTGACCCATCTCCTCTAAACTTGCTCTTTCTCTGCCCTCAGAACCCCATTGACGGCCTCCAATGATTCTCCCTTGCTGTCACACTCTCCAGAGCTCTGGGCTTCATCCATTCAATGACTTACCATATCGTTGTCATACTGCATCCTGTAAATAAATCTGCTTAACTAACCCTCCGTCTGTATCCTGGTTTGTGACACATGGGCCATAACCGGCCTGATTCTCAGCCAGTTAATCACCCTTAATTGGCCCTGAACTGGGCCAAAACAGGTTTTATTATTGGTACCAATCCTTACATAGCCCAGATCCAATACAGAATCTTAATATTTGATATCATTGCATTATGTTCAATTCAAGTTTATTTTCATAGCGCTTTTTACGATACAAATCATTACAAAGCAACTTTACAGAAAATTAAGTTTCTACAATATTTAGTTGTAGCTTATCAGTGGTGACTGTCAGTTCATGTGCATATGGCAGAAATGTTCAGAAAAATCAATTAAAGACGTAAACAAACAGACGATTAACACTATTAACAGCAATTATGCAATCAAACTTATAGCAAAATGTGGTAGTTCTGTATGTTGTCTCTGGGTTAGCATCATCTGAGGTCCTCTGAGGGGTTGGCATCATCTCTTCTCAGTTGTTCTGGATCCAGACTGGAGCTTGTGTAAATCCTAGTTACCAAACTAGGATTTACACAGAAGCAAAGCAGAGAAACAAATAGAGACATAATTAGCGTAGCTGCTGTTCCAGCCAAGTAAAATTAATTAGTTTAACCCAAGCTAAAGAATAATAATGCACATTTGATCAAATATAACTGCAGTCCAAAATTATGAGATGCCTTTTTTGAATGCTTGGCCAAAGAGGTGTGTTTTTAATCTAGATTTAAATAGAGGAAGTGTGTCTGAACCCCAAACATTATCAGGAAGGCTATTCCAGAGTTTGGGAGCCAAAGGCGAAAAAGCTCTACCTCCTTTAGTGGACTTTGCTATCCTAGGTACTATCAAAAGTCCAGTGTTTTGTGACCTTAGGGAGCGTGATGGGTTGTAGCGTGGTAGAAGACTAGTTAGGTATGCAGGAGCTAAGCCATTAAGGGCCTTATAAGTAAGTAATAATATTTTGTAGCTGATACGGAGCTTAATAGGTAGCCAGTGCAGAAACTGTAATATTGGGGTAATATGATCATATTTTCTTGACCTGGTAAGGACTCTAGCCGCTGCATTTTGGACTACCTGTAACTTGTTTATTGAGGATGCAGGACAACCACCTAGCAGTGCATTACAATAGTCCAGTCTAGAGGTCATGAATGCATGAACTAGCTTTTCTGCATCAGGAACAGGTAACATGTTTCGTAGCTTGGCAATGTTTCTAAGATGGAAGAATGCTGTTTTTGTAACATGGGAAATATTATTTTCAAAAGACAAGTTACTGTCTAATATAACACCCAGATTTTTGACAGTAGAGGAAGTAACAGTACATCCGTCTAATTGCAAATTGTAATCTACGAGATTCTGTGTAATCTTTTCTGATCCAATAAGTAATATCTCTGTCTTATCAGAATTTAATAGGAGAATATTATTGGTCATCCAATCTTTTACATTTTTAATACACTCTGTTAGCTTAGATAATTTTGAAGTTTCACCTGGTCTTGTTGAGATATATAGTTGAGTATCATCAGCATAACAGTGGAAACTAATCCCGTATTTTCTAATGATATTACCAAGGGGCAACATGTATATTGAAAATAGCAGAGGACCTAGGACAGATCCTTGTGGCACTCCATATTTTACATTTGATAGATGAGATGACTCCCCATTTAGATAAACAAAGTGGTAGCGATCGGACAGGTAGGATCTAAACCATCTTAAAGCCTGCCCTTGGATACCTGTATAGTTTTGTAATCTATCTATGAGTATGTCGTGATCTATGGTGTCGAACGCAGCACTAAGATCAAGTAAAACTAGCAATGAGATGCAGCCTTGATCTGAAGCAAGAAGCAAGTCATTTGTAATTTTAACAAGTGCAGTTTCTGTGCTATGATGGGGCCTGAAACCCGACTGAAATTCTTCATAGAGATCATTTTTTTGCAGGTAGGAGCACAATTGAGCAGACACAACTTTTTCTAAAATTTTAGACATAAATGGATTATTTGAAATGGGTCTGAAATTTGCCAGTTCACTAGGATCTAGTTGTGGTTTCTTAATAAGAGGCTTAATAACCGCCAGCTTGAATGGTATTGGGACGTGACCTAAAGATAACGACAAGTTAATAATATTGAGAAGCGGTTTTTCTGCTACAGGTAACAACTCTTTCAGTAATTTAGTGGGTACAGGATCTAATAAACATGGTGGTGGTTTAGATGCTTGAGGAACGGTCGATGACCCCGGCATCGACCGTTCCTCAAGGCCCAGAGGCTGTTCCCGAGCAGCCCACTGCCGTCCCGAAGACCGTTCCTGAGCAGGCCACGGCCGTCCCGGAGGCCGTTCCCGAGCAGGCCGCTGCCGTCCTGGAGGCCGTTCCCGAGCAGCCCGCTGCCGTCCCGGAGGAGGTTCCTGAGCAGCCCGCTGCCGTCCCGGAGGCGGCGCCCGAGGCAGAGGCCGATACGGTGCCCGAGGCGGTTCTTGAAGCCAAGGCGGTTCCTGAGGCCATTCCCGAGGCGGTGCCCGATGCCGAGGCGGTGCCCGATGATGAGGCGGTTCCTGAGGCCATACCCGAGGCGGTTCTTGAGGCCGAGGCGGTTTCCGATGCCGAGGCGGTGCCCGATGCTGTTCCGGAGGCTGTGGCGGTGCCCGATGCTGTTCCGGAGGCCGAGGCGGTGCCCGATGCTGTTCCGGAGGCCGAGGCGGTGCCCGAGGCCTCGGCTGTTCCCGATGCGGGGCCCGAGGCCATTCCCGATGCGGTGGCCGTTCCCGATGCGGGGCCCAAGGCCGAGGCGGTGACCGAGGCGGGGTCCGAGGCCATTCCCGAGGCGGTGTTCGATGCGGTGCCCGAGATGGTTCCCGAGGCCGAGGCGGTTCCCGATGCCGATGCGGGGCCCGAGGCCATTCCCGATGCGGTGGCCGTTCCCGATGCGGTGTCCAAGGCCGAGGCGGGGTCCGAGGCCATTCCCGATGCGGTGCCCGAGAGGCACTTCATGTCTCCACAGGCCGTCCAGAGCACCTTCACGTCTCCACAGGCCGTCCAGAGCACATTCACGTCTCCACAGGGGCCCCGGAATGGCAGGTTCCGTCCTGGCCGCTCAAATGGCGGGTTCCTCCCTGGCCGTCTGCACAACCTGAACTGACGGATCCTCCGTGGCCACCTGAACTGCCTGGTCCCTTGTGGGCCCCTGAACTTTCGGGTCCACCCTGGGCCCCTGAACTGACTGATCCACCTTGGCTACCGATGGAGCCATCGCTTCCTGTCCCTGTTCCCCTACATGGGCCTGGCCCTCCATCCCTCCCCCTGTTCTACCTCCACCAGTCCACCTCCCTCCTGGTCTTCTGGTTGTGTTGTTGTTGTTGTTGTTGTTGTTGTTGTTGTTGTTGTTTTGGGTTTTTTTTTTCCACTTCCTGTCCCTGACGTCTTGGAGTGTCTGGTAGCCACTCCGTAGAGGGGGGGGTTATGTCACAGTGTCTGGGTTGTGTTCCCTGGGTAACCACTAGATGTCCTCCTTCCCCACGGTGTCGGTCACTTCCTGAACTACATTCCCCATGATCCCTGTCTCCTCATTGCACTCAGCTGTCACTGGTTAGTAATCATTGCACGCAATCAATTCCCCATTAGCGTTTGTCATGTCCCTGTGTATTTATACCGGTCTGTCTAAGTATGTGTCACGGAGTCCTTGTTTATTCTCGTCCATCTCTAGTCGTGTCTAGCCTGGTGGTCTTGTTTGTTTATCTTTTGGATATGTTTGGTTTTGACCCCTGCCTGGACTGTTTATTCTTTGGATTGCCCCTAAATAAAGACGTACTCGCATTTGGATCTCTCACTGTGTTTCCTTGTATCCCGGACGTGACAGCGGTAACCAACAGGTCTGAGAGGAAATCTCCAAATTCTTTTAGGGATTCTGTATATGGCCCGGGTGGTCTATACACAGTAGCCAGAGAAAGAGATACAATAGATTTCTTTTGCATATCTGACAGTGTAACATTAAGCATAAGTATTTCAAATGATTTAAACCTGTATCCTGTTTTCTGGGTAACATTGAGAATATCACTATATATTGTTGCAACACCTCCCCCACGACCAGTCTGACGGGGCTCATGTTTATAACAGTAGTTTGGTGGAGTAGACTCATTTAGACCAATATAATAATTTGGTTTTAGCCAGGTTTCAGTCAAGCAGAGTACATCAAAACTATTATCTGTGATCATTTCATTTACAATAACTGCTTTGGGTGTGAGTGATCTAATGTTTATGAGCCCAAACTTTAAAAATTGTTTTTGTTCATTTATTTTACATTTTTCTGGTTTAATCACGATAAGATTTTTTCTAGATCCTACATTAAATTTATATTTTGACCTCACTATTCGGGGAACAGACACAGTCTTAATAGATTGGACAGCGCAAGTACTTCTAACATTTAAGCGGGTAGAACAAAAGCCATCACAGCAGTTATTTGAGAATTGGCTTACTAGTCAAATGGAGTGTAGAGTCCTGGAGATGTTGTCTGTGACGACCTGGGTATTCATTGGGTTTTTTCCAGTAGAAGACTGATGACTCCGCCCCCCCGTAACCCGGTTGCATCAGTGACACCTGTGCCCAATTTCCCTTGCCTCTTTAAGAGAAGCAAGCTCGATGGCAGGGGGCGCAGGCGGCCAACTTGATTGTTTTTCGTTATGGTTTGATAATGTTTCTTTTTGCATACATCACGAGATTACAGCACAGCACATTACATTTTCACACATACCCTTAGGACGCAATTACTGACTTTTGGATACTACCATACTTTGTTTTGTATAGCCTATTTGTCTTATTTAAATAAAACGTTTCTTTACGAATTGGCTCTCTTATGTCCCAGTTTTTGTTGCGTCCCCTTTTGAGTCACGGGGCGTAACAAATGGGGGCTCGTCCATTTTTAGGCTAATTCTATGCCTTATTTGAATATGTTTGATTATTTGGATTGTTTTGTTGTTTCCTATTCCTTTAAAGGGGATTTGAAAATATTTGGTCGTGACGTCTGGGGGATCCCAATTTGAATAATTACGTAACGATAGGTGCTTTGGGACATCTGAAAGCATTTTGTGCAGTTGTTTGGTCGTCGTTTGAATCCTCCGATTGGTAAGTTTCCTTTGTGCAATAGTGTTTGTTTTGACTTGGAATTTATCCCTGTTAGGTTTAGCGGTGTGTTTCCTTTGAAACATATCGGGTTTTGTTATTTTTGTAGTGTTGTGGTGAACGCGGGTAGTAGCGGTTGTCTCGGGAGCATTTCCATGGTGTTGAGAATTGTCGCTGGTTTAACTAGTTGCAGTTCCACCCACTGGGCTTGTGTGCTTAATTTCCCCCCGCCAGTATCCACATGAAGATTAGGTTTTAGTTAAGTAGGTAGATTTTTAAGAGTTAGATAGTGGGTTAATTTCCAAGTATTTGATTGCACATTTGAATACTTTCAGTCTGTGGTTTATTTGCTTATGGCTGATATTGACCGATTTGTTGAATCGCCGTCGCACGTGTTGTTAAATAAGTGTACAAAAGAACAACTTTTGAAAATCGCTGAATATTATGAAGTAAAACTTAGCGATAAGAGAATAAAAGAAAGTAGCATTAAAACTGAGTTGAAAAATAAACTGGTTGATAAGAAAGTTCTGATAGCTGAAATGAGTGAAAGTGACCAGCACGAAAAAAGTTTGACTACACAGTCTGCTTTAACTTTTGACCAGCAAAAAGAGTTATTATTGTTACAAATGGAACATGAGAAAATAAAGCAGAAGTCGGAGCGTGATAAAATGGAATTAGATAAAGCAAAGATGGACTTGCAGTTCTTAAAACTGAAGCTCATTGAAGAAGGTAAAGTTGGTGACGTTGGGTCAACTGTTGGTGAGAGTGAGAAGTTTCCACTGAATCAAAGCTTAAAACTTGTTCCTAAATTTAATGAGGTTGATCCGGATGTTTTTTTTACTATGCTTGAACGTGTTGCTGTGTTACAAGGTTGGTCTAAAACCGATTGTGTTCTGTTACTACAGAGTGTATTGGTTGGTAAGGCGCAGTTAGCTTTTGCTGCTTTGAGTACAGATGACTGTAGAGATTATGAAACCGTTAAATTCGCGGTTTTGAAAGCATATGAGTGTGTACCAGAAACATATCGACAACGTTTTAGGTCTTGTAAAAAGGAGCAGGGACAGACTCATTTGGAGTTTGTGCAAGATTTAAGACGACATGTTACTCGTTGGTGTGCGTCGCTTAAGGCCAAAACATTTGAGGAACTGCTTGAATTGATTATAGTTGAACAGTTTAAACTTTCCGTTTCTGATCCAATTGCGATGTATATCAGTGAGCACAAAATTGAGTCTCCTGAGGCGGCAGCATTGTTGGCTGATGACTTTGTGCTCACTCATAAAAACACTGCTGCTGATTGGAGAACACGTGAAGTTGCCGCGAATCGCTTTACATATGCTGGTTCTCAGGGTGGTTACTTTTCTTCAGGGAAGTTTGATCCGTCAAAAATCTGTAATTACTGTCGGGGAAAAGGCCATTGGAAAGGGGACTGCCCTATACTTAAAGAGAAAAATAAACAGATTGATGTAAATAAGTTTAAGCCTGCTGCAGTTGCAAATTCTGTTCATTCAAGTGGTGTTGAGTCTGAGAATAAACTGTTTAATGATGATTTGTCCACTTATGCTCCTTTTATTACAGAAGGTCGAGTGTCATTGTCAGAAGGAGTTGAAGTTCCTGTCAGAATTTTACGTGACACA
This sequence comes from allo-octoploid hybrid of Carassius auratus x Cyprinus carpio, assembly GCA_024542945.1. Classification (NCBI taxonomy): domain Eukaryota; kingdom Metazoa; phylum Chordata; class Actinopteri; order Cypriniformes; species allo-octoploid hybrid of Carassius auratus x Cyprinus carpio. The sequence goes on along the minus strand of CM045014.1, from coordinate 40,234,511 downwards.
GGAGCTATGGATTCTTTCATTTTAGAGTCCATTTTGCCGTTTTCGGTGCAATCTGAAACTGGTAATAGTGTGTTAGTTCGAGGTATGGGCTTAAATACATTAACAGTTCCTCTTCATAAGGTTAAGCTTCACTCTGATTTAGTGACTGGGGAAGTAGTAGTGGGTTTGCGTCCTGCTTTACCAATTGAGGGTGTACACCTTATCTTGGGAAACAAATTAGCAGGAGACAGGGTGTGGCCAAATGCGTCTCCGTCTCCTATGGTTTCATCTAGTGGAGAGTTGAGTGAGCACGAAATGGTGGTAGACCCTGTGGGTGTTGTAACTCGCGCTATGGCTAAAAGTATGGAGTATTTGAAGCCTCAAGAAAGAAGTGAGTTAAAGGCACAGCACGTTTTTTTGCCTGTACCTGATTTGTCTACTCTGCCTTTTCCTCTGTCTGCAGATGAGCTGAGTAAAGAACAACAGTTAGATTCCACTTTGGATGAGCTGTTTACCGCTGCACTTCAGGATGGCGACGTACCAGATAAGGCTAGAAGCTATTTTGTACAAGATGGGTTGTTGCTGAGGAAATGGAGTCCGCATGGTGAGAATTTTGTGGGAGATCCTATTGTTCAGGTAGTGGTTCCCACAAAATTTCGGCATGGCGTGTTGGAGGTTGCACACGAAAAGTCGGGTCATTCTGGGGTGCGTAAGACCTATGATCGTGTTTTGCAGTATTTTTTTTGGCCACGTTTAAAGAGCAATATTTCAACCTACATACGGTCATGTCACGTTTGTCAGGTAACCAGTAAGCCAAATCAAAAACTGAAACCGGCTCCATTACATCCGATTTCTGCTGATTGTAATCCCTTTGAACATCTTATTGTTGATTGCGTGGGCCCTATGCCACCTTCAAAATCGGGAAGCAAATATTTGCTTACGGTCATGTGTTTGGCTACACGTTTTCCTTCGGCCTATCCATTGCGAACAATTACATCGCGATCAATTGTAAGAGCTTTGTCACAATTCATGTCATTTTTTGGCATTCCTAAAATCATTCAAAGTGATCAGGGTACTAACCTTACCTCTCATCTCTTCCAACAGGTTTTAAAACAGCTTAAAATCAAACATAATCTTGCTAGTGTGCATCATCCGCAAAGCCAGGGAGCATTGGAGAGATTTCATCAAACGCTGAAGTCTCTTCTTCGTGCTTATTGTGTGCAGTTGGACAGAGATTGGGAGGAGGGTTTGCCCTGGTTACTACTGGCTGCACGTGAGGTTGTGCACGAAAGCACTGGGTTTAGTCCCAACGATTTAGTTTTCGGTCATAAAGTTCGTGGGCTTTTGGCAGTGTTACAAAGTTCCGTCAAAATTTCTGACTCGCCGAAAAATCTGTTGTCGTACGTTTATGGGTTTAGACAGAGGTTAATTGAGGCTAGAGCATTGGCCAGAGTTCAACTAAAAAAACAACAGGCAGGCATGAAACGGTTGTATGATCGCCAGGTGGAACGTCGTGTTTTTGAGCCAGGAGACCAAGTTCTTGTGTCACGTCTTTTGCCATCTTCTCCTTTTGAAGCAAAATTTGAAGGCCCGTATGTGGTGAAGCGTAAACTGAGTGATGAAAATTATGAGATTTTCACTCCGTCTCGGAGAAAGTTAACTCAATTATATCATGTGAATTTACTGAAACCATATTATGAGAAGTCTAGTGCGGAAGTAAACCCTGTTCGTTCTGCTCTCCTTGCTGTTTCAGGTGCTGGAGCTGGGTTTTGCTCTGGGCAAATGGAGAATGAGGGTAAAGAACCAGATGATGGTATTTTACGTGGACGTTTAAATAATTCTGAGTCTCTGGAAAGGTTAAACGATGTTCTGGTCCACTTGTCTCCTTCGCAGGTAGCGGAGTTGAGTGCACTTTTGCGGAGTTTCCCTGGGTTGTTTGGAGATACGCCGTCGCGAACAGATTGGGTTGAGCATGATATTGATGTGGGTAATGCTTCCCCTGTCAGACAGCGTTATTATCGTGTGTCACCAGAAAAAAGAGATTTGATGGAAACCGAGATTAAGTATATGCAAGAAAATGATATTGCAGTTTCTTCGTGTTCCGACTGGGCGTCTCCATGTCTATTAGTAGGAAAACCTGATGGGTCTGTAAGGTTTTGTACAGACTTTCGAAAGGTAAACGCTGTGACAAAGCCTGATTGTTTTCCACTCCCTCGGGTGGATGATTGTGTTGACCAGGTAGGCTCAGCTAGGTATGTAACTAAACTTGACCTGCTAAGAGGTTACTGGCAGGTGCCTTTGACTCGGCGAGCTCAAGAAATCTCTTCCTTCATTACTCCATCAGGTCTTTACTCCTACAAAGTAATGAGTTTTGGGCTTAGAAATGCTCCTGCCACCTTTCAACGCCTGATGAACCGTGTGGTATCAGGCCTTGAGGGGTGTGCTGTGTATTTAGATGATCTGGTTGTCTTCAGTGACAGTTGGGACTTGCACTTACAACGTCTGCATGCAGTTTTGATGCGCCTTTCGGAAGCTAGCTTGACTGTGAATTTAGCCAAGTGTGATTTTGCTCGGGCCACTGTGACATACTTGGGTAAAGTGGTCGGAAGTGGGGAAGTTCGACCATTAAATGCAAAAGTTCAAGCTATTCAAGAATACTCTGCGCCTACTACCAAAAGAGAGCTTATGCGTTTTTTGGGTTTAGTGGGTTATTATCGTTCCTTTTGCTGTAACTTTTCGTCAGTTGTTGCACCACTTACCGATCTTTTGAAAACCAAAACAAAGTTCATATGGTCGTCAAATTGTGCGCTAGCTTTTGAAAATGTTAAGTCTCTATTGTGTTCATCTTTTGTCCTTGCGGCTCCTTGCTTTGAAAGGTCTTTCTCTTTGCAGGTTGACGCAAGTCAGGTTGGAGCTGGAGCTGTTCTCCAACAGTCTGATGAACACGGGGTTGTTCGGCCTGTCAGTTTCTTTTCGCGCAAGTTCAACTCATACCAGCTAAATTATTCCGTGGTGGAAAAGGAGGCTCTAGCTTTGGTTTGGGCGTTACAGCATTTTGACATCTATGTTGGCTCAAGTCAACCTGTTGTCATTTATACAGACCACAACCCATTGACGTTTTTAAATTCTCTTCACTGTCCTAACCAAAGGCTGATACGTTGGTCTTTGTTTCTTCAGGCTTATTGCCTTGATATTAAGCACATTAGAGGGTCTGAAAACGTTGTGGCAGACGCACTGTCACGTTCCCCTATGAATGATGCTTAAGTTGGTGTTAAAAAACACTATTTTGGCTCTGGTTGCTGTCCTTGGTACTTAATTTTTTTTCTGTATGGGGCTTATGTTTTTGTTTTAATTGTTTGTGTTTGTTTGCAGGGATTCTTAACAGATCCCTGTTCTAAGGGGAGGAGTGTGACGACCTGGGTATTCATTGGGTTTTTTCCAGTAGAAGACTGATGACTCCGCCCCCCCGTAACCCGGTTGCATCAGTGACACCTGTGCCCAATTTCCCTTGCCTCTTTAAGAGAAGCAAGCTCGATGGCAGGGGGCGCAGGCGGCCAACTTGATTGTTTTTCGTTATGGTTTGATAATGTTTCTTTTTGCATACATCACGAGATTACAGCACAGCACATTACATTTTCACACATACCCTTAGGACGCAATTACTGACTTTTGGATACTACCATACTTTGTTTTGTATAGCCTATTTGTCTTATTTAAATAAAACGTTTCTTTACGAATTGGCTCTCTTATGTCCCAGTTTTTGTTGCGTCCCCTTTTGAGTCACGGGGCGTAACATTGTCCGACAGGAGTTCCGCTCCGACTCTGCTGGGGTGCAGGCTATCAGCGCGAAAAAGCCTAGGTCGCTCCCAGAAAAGATTCCAATTATTAACAAAGAGCAGTTTCTGTTCTTTACACCATGACAATAACCATTCATTTAGAGCAAAAAGTCTACTGAACCTTCCGTGTCCTCGTTGATACGTGGGCAGTGGTCCTGACACAATGATCGTCGCCGCGGGCGTCGTGCTGCGAACCGTCTCGATCAGGCTCCTGAAGTCCCTCTTCAGCGTCTCCGTCTGCCGCTGCATGGTGTCGTTAACCCCGGCGTGAAGCACGACCGCTCTGGGGCTCTCGTCGGCCTTCAGGATCGCGGGTATCTGCACAGAAACATCGAGAACACGAGCACCAGGGAAACAGTGAGTGTGCACTTTACCTTCGGCTAACGTAGCACGGACGTGTCGTACGATGGAGTCTCCGACGATCACAGCGTCGCGTTCCATCTCGCAGAGGGGAGAGAAGCGGTTCCGTGTGGAGATCTCGAAGACCTGAGGGGGAGAAGTCGTCGCCCGGGGCCTTTCTCGCATCCTCCGCTGCGGATGCACCCAGGGTCCATGGTGTCCCGGCGCCGGCGTGAAGGACATCTGGGCAGATCGCGTCCTGGGTGCACTGGGCCTGTGCAGAGAAACACACGGGGTGGAGGTGGTGGGACTGTTAGTAGCACACTGCATACTTACCCTGGACTTGTGAGCATCAGCCCGGGAGGTTTCCAGCACGGCTCTCCGCTCTCTCAGCTTTGCCTGCCTCTGCTCCAGGACCCGAATCTGCTTCTCCACGGCCTTCAGCTCGAGCTGCACCGAATGCAGCTCGAACGTGTCATCACCTGCATTCAAAGGTAGACAAACATCCGCCATTAAAGCAAGTAACAGTGAGTAAAGCAATTGTAATGTGTGTGAATAGAGTATTAGCGATGCACGCGGGTTTAGCGAAACCCACGCTGGTGATGCTAATGGGCTATAAGCTACTAGCGGACTCGGGAAATCAAAATAAAACTAGTGATAACAAGGCGCTCTGATTGTTTTTGTTGTAGAATACGATAGAGGATATATTCACACATTATAGAAACGAAAATTATGGTGTATAAAATAGAGTTCAACAATAAAATATAGACGATAGAGAAATAACGTGACGGAGCTCAAACTAGAGGCATACGACAGCAATGAACATGAACCTGAACATGAACATATGTATCACTATAATCGCCATTATTCATTTTGTGAAATGCTTTGGTAATCTATACACAAACTATGCCAATAAAGTACATTAACTGAATAGAAAATCAGCCTTAAAATCCACAAATCATGTAACTGTGCAATAAAAACGTATTGCATTGAATCTTTTTTTTATTTTTATAAAGAACAAATCAACAAATAAAGAGTGAGTGTATAAAGTTTACAGTCTATAAGAGAAACGTAACAGACAGACACTGTAAACTGTAATCATAGGAATTTATTGCAGAAATGTCAAAGAGCATACCACAGTAGTTCAAATTATGATATATTGCAGTGGCAGTCCTCTCTGGCAGAATATAATAGTAGTAAGAGGAGCAGGGCATAATTTAAGTTGTTAAACGCTGAAAATACTATCCCAATCCACTCCGTTAAGACGTGTTTCTTATTCAAAACACACTAATAAAATCATGTGCCCCATGGTAAACCAAATAAATATTACATGATAAAAGTTAAATGATCTCTCTCTCTCTCTCTCTCTCTCTCTCTGTGCGCATGTGCCGGGTGAGTGGGCGGAGCGATTGTGAGCGAGCGTTTGGCTGCTGTGTGAGGTACGAGTGGTCTATACTTCTTTATCTTTTTCTTTTTTTCTTGTTTGGTTTTTGGTTAGTTGTTTATTTGTTTCTATTTTTTAGAATTAATTTGTGAAGGAGGGAAGTGAGTGTTGTGTCGGACGGGGTGTCGGCTCCCACGTGTTGGGAGCATGGCCACCCCAGGCAGCGGCGGGAGTTTCAATTCTCTGACAAGGCGTCATGGTGTAAAAATAGATTCAGTCGCTGGTGTGGAGGAATGCAGTTTAGTGGTGGGTGAAGAGGTCGGACACGAGAATATTGTATCAGCGTCCCGTATGAACAGCGCTGTTGTTGTATTTGTGAAAACAGTGGATTTAGCAAATCAGTTAGTAGAAAGAGGCATAGTGATTAACAGTATTTTTACACCAGTGCTTCCCTTGTCTACACCTTCTAAAAAGGTGACGTTATCAAATGTGCCACCATTTATCCCAAATGAAGTGTTGATCGGATTACTTGCTCGTTATGGTAAAACAGTTTCACCTATAAAGATGATCCCGATTGGCACCAAGTCTCCTCTCTTGAAACATGTAGTGTCTTTCAGGCCGTATGTTTATTTGATCCTGCAAGATAACATTGATGAACTGGATTTGTCCTTAAGTTTTCGACATGAGGAATTTAATTACGTAATTTTTGCCACCACAAACAACATGAAGTGTTTTAATTGCGGCATTATAGGTCATATGGTCCGTGCGTGTCCAGGTAGACAGGATAAGTCAAATGAGAAACCTTTAAAGGACGGGAACATTGTAAATGAAAATGTAAATCGGAATGTCGCTGTGATAGTCGCAGATGGTGAGGTGCCTGGACCGAGTTCAGTGCAGACAGTGGCGACAGCGGCTGTCACAGTAACGGTGGACGAGGAGCGGGCAGATAGTTCTGAGGAAGATGAAGGGATGATGGTTACTGTGGGTGAAGATAATGAGGTGGAGAATACAGACTGTGTTGTGGACACGGTAGACAAACCTCCTGTTAATTTTGAAAGTGTGATGGAGACTGAGTTAGACGATTGTGCTTTTAAAACACCATTGAAGCGAAGGCTAGAACAGCGTCCTTCAAATCAGCAAGCAAAAAAAGGTTTGGTTTGCGATTTAGGTCAAACGGACACAGGAAGTGAAAGTGATTTCTCGGAATGTGGTGTTCCGCTAAGTGGTTTTTCCAATAAGAGTTATAGTTCAGATGACATTAAATCTTTTTTGAAAGCAACCAAGAATGTGAGAAAAGTTCGTATTGAAGAGCATTTTCCTGATGTGCTGCAGTTCATTGATAAAGCAAAAATATATAGGAGTAAAGGGTGTTTTAGCAATCAAGAAATATATCGTCTGAATAAAATACTTGCCAAGCTTAATGCCCAACCAGAGTCCAATAGTTGCAATGAAAAATGAAAAGCACATTATTGGGGGTTTGTGTTTGTTGAGTCTAATTTGCTTTTTCCTTTCCTCATTTATGGGAGAAATATGTATTGCTTCTCTGAATATGAATGGGGCAAGAGAAGGGAAAAAGCGGTTTCATCTTTTTGGAACAATTAGACAGAAAAAAGTGCATGTTTTATTTGCTCAAGAGACTCATAGTGATGAGATAAATGCGAGCGATTGGGCAAGGGAGTTTGATGGATTGGCTATTTTAAGTCACTTGAGTTCCACCAGTGGAGGTGTTGCTATTTTATTTTCAAATAGTTTTATTCCTTGTTCATATCAAGTAGAAGAGGTTTTAAAGGGTAGACTGCTAAAAGTCAGAGCCCAGTTTGAGAATAGTTTTTTTGTATTTATTTCTGTGTATGTTCCTACCAGAGCAATCGAAAGAATGTGTTTTTTAGATACGTTGAGTCATGTATTAGCAAATTGTAACACAGAGGATGTTTTAATTTTGGGGGGCGGGGATTTTAATTGTACGGAAAACTTAACAGACAGAAATCATGTCGAGCCTCATATGCCATCACGAAAGAGACTCATTGAATTAATGAAGTCTAATGAGATTGTTGATGTGTGGAAAAATTTACATTTTACGCAAAAGCAGTATACTTGGACCCATGTTCGAGATAATCTGGTATCTCTAGCGAGGTTGGATAGGTTCTATGGATACAAGCACCAACTTAATCTTTTTAGGGGATGTTCTATTATCCCAGTTGGTTTTTCTGACCATAGTCTAGTAAAATGTGATGTGACAGTGGGCTCTATTAAGCCAAAAAGTGCTTATTGGCACTTGAATAAAAATCTGTTGTGATCTTTTTTTTAAAGGTATTTTTAAAGATTTCTGGATTGATTTTAGATCAAAGAAATCTTCTTTTCAATCTGTACAACAGTGGTGGGATTTTGCAAAAACACAAGTTAGACAGTTATGCCAACATTATACTTTTAATGCCACACGAGAAAGAAAAGGTGCAATTTAAATGTTAGAAAAGGAACTAAAAGAATTACAAGAACTTGCTGATGTCACCGGAGAGCTGACTGCTATCAAGAGTTTTAAAGAGAAAAAGAAAGTTTTGAATGACTTGTTAGATGTAACTGCACAAGGAGCTCTCGTCAGGTCAAGATTTCAGAATATTGAGTTGATGGGATGCACCTTCTAAATTCTTCTTTAATTTAGAAAAGAAAAATGGGCAAAAAAGGCTTATACACACTTTACGTTCTGAGACTGGAGATGTGTTGTCAGATCCTATTGAAATCAGAAACAGGGCAGTTAGTTTTTATGGAAAATTATATGAGAGTGAATTAACACTTGATGAAATGCAGGATGAGAGTTTTTTTGAAAATCTGCCTCAAGTATCTGAAGTAAATGTTGAACTTAGTAAAGCTGTCACTTTAGAGGAATTAGAAAAGGCACTTCAGAGTATGGAAGGTGGTAAAGTACCTGGAATAGATGGGCTACCAGTTGAATTTTATAAGACATTTTGGACAGAGGTGAACCCAGATTTATTGCACGTAATAAATGAAAGTTTGGTCAATGGACAACTACCTTTAAGTTGTAGAAGAAGTATTCTCACATTATTGCCAAAGAAAGGTGATTTAAATGAGATAAAAAATTGGAGACCTGTAAGCTTGCTGTGTACAGATTATAAATTACTTTCCAAAGTTCTGGCGAGTAGATTAAGTGAAGTTATAAGTCAAATTATTCATCCCGATCAGACGTACTGTGTTCCAGGGAGACAAATTTTTCATAATATTTTCTTTATTAGGGATATTTTAGACATAGGTAAAAACCTAAAACTGGACTTTGGCCTCGTGTCTATCGACCAAGAAAAAGCGTTTGACAGAGTGGAACACTTGTACTTATGGAATGTTTTAACAGCTTTTGGTTTTAGCAATGATTTTATTTCTTTGATAAAAGTGTTGTACAATGATGTTGAAAGTATTTTAAAAATTAATGGAAATTTGTGTGCCCCTTTTAAAGTGTTGAGAGGTATCAGACAAGGCTGTGCTTTGTCTGGAATGCTGTATACTTTGGCTATAGAGCCCCTCTTAAATAAATTAAGAGCACGAGTCTCTGGAGTACATGTCCCATGTTGTAAAAATGCTTTTAAGTTATCGGCATATGCTGATGACGTTGTTATTTTAATTAATGGACAGAGAGATGTAAATGTGCTGTTGGAGATCCTGAAAAATTTTCAAAACATTTCTGCCACAAAAGTAAATTGGTCCAAGAGTAAAGCAATATTGGTTGGAAGCTGGGTCAATAGGGAACCAAAACTTCCAGAAGGTTTATCCTGGACCAAGGAAGGCTTACAATATTTGGGAGTGTTTTTAGGGGATGAGATGTTTATGAAAAATAATTTTGAAGGGATTGTGGAGAAGTTTAAAGGTCGCCTTAATAAATGGAAATTTTTGCTCCCCAAAATGTCATATAAAGGTCGAGTATTGATCATAAACAATTTAATTGCATCTGCTCTATGGCATCGATTTAATTGTGTGGATCCTCCACGAGATTTACTGCCAAGATTACAATCTATTTTAGTTGATTTTTTTTGGGACAGGATGCATTGGGTGCCAAAAGCTGTTCTATATTTACCCAAAGAAGAAGGAGGAGATGGTTTAATGCACATACAGAGCAGAATAGCAACCTTTAGGCTTCAGTTTGCTCAAAGGTTGTTGACTGGACCAGTGGACTCAAACTGGAAATATGCTGCTTGTGTTATTTTGCGAGATTTCAGAGGTCTAAACTTTGAGAGATCCTTGTTCTGGTTGAATCCGCAAAAGATGGACTTGTCTAAGCTGCCATTTTTTTATCAGAACCTATTTAAAGTTTGGTCTTTGTTCAAGGTGCAGAGACCCAGCTCTATGACCTCTCTGCATTGGTTGCTACAAGAACCGCTGGTTTATGGATCGCGCTTGGACATATCAAATGAAAAAATACTTCCTGCAATTTGTGATCTTCTTCTTAATGCTGGAGTTTTAACGCTTGGACAATTATTTAAACTGGCTGGACTGGACTTTGAGAATGTTGATGCGGTCGTCAGACATTTGGGGTTAAAATCGAAACGCATAACAGCCAAATTACTTGAAAAATGGAAGTCAGCACTTACGTCAGAAGAAGTTAAACTGCTGGAAGATTTTACTGAAGGGTCAATTACTCCAGATTGTAATGACCCTTTTCCTGATTTGTATCTGTTGACTGATTTTGAAGAATGTGAAGGTGTTTTCTTACAAGCCAATTTGTTGATGTTAATGGGTCCTAATCTAGTGTGTGGAAAAATTTTGTACAAAAATTGTGTCAAAACTCTGAATAAGAAGTTTTTGCATAAAACAGTTGATACACCTTGGCGTTCTGCCCTCCATCTAGGGGAGGATGTCAAGCCAGAATGGTGAGCATTATACAAGTCACCTGTGTCAAAAAAAGTGGGTGACTTACAATGGAGGATCCTTCATGGAGCGATTGCTGTGAATGCATTTGTTTCAGTCATAAACCATGATATTAGCGATGAATGCCTTTTTTGTTTTCAGAAGGAGAACATTTTTCATGCTTTTGTGTATTGTATCAGGCTTGTACCATTGTTTCAGGTTTTAAAGAATTTATTTGGTTGTTTTGATGAGATTTTTTCTTTGGAAATGTTTATCTGTGGATTTAAATACATCCGGAGACGTCGATTTTGTTGCCAATTAATGAACTTTTTATTGGGTCAAGCGAAGAAGGCGATATATGACACTAGAAAAATAAGAATTGAACGCAACTCAAGTGTTAATTTGCAAATTGTGTTTCTTAACCTAGTAAAATCCAGAATTTTAATTGACTTTCGATATTATAAGGCTATGGGAGATCTTATGTCTTTTGAATTGATTTGGTGTTATAAGGGGGTTCTGTGTGAAATAATTAATGAGAGTTTATAGTTTGCATATGTATTGAAATGAGTTTTTTTATGGATATTTATTTGTATATTTGATATATGGAATGTGTATGGTTTTTTGTACTCCTGTAGGTAGGAACTGAATGTATTAGTTTAGGTTAGTTGTAATAAAGGTCTGTTAAAATTCAATTCTCTCTCTCTCTCTCTCTCTCTCTCTCTCTCTCTCTCACTTCCAGCATGAGTGGTGCAAGTGTGAATTGGAGATTGTGAGTGAATCCTCTTTTTTCTTGCTCTCTTTCTTGCTTGGGCTACTGTTATTAAGTTTTGTGGCTTATTTCTTTGGTTGGGCCACGTGCTGCCGTTTCTTTTTGCGGCCAGCATGACGGCCCCACGGTCGCAGGTTTTGAGTAAACTCACACGGCGCCATGGGGTTAAAGTGGCATCTGTGTTGAGCGTGGAAGACTCTTGTGTAACTGTAGGAGCAGTCGTGGGACATGAGAATATCATGTCAGCCTCTAAAATGAACAGTGCTACAGTTTTTTTTCTTAACACTGTTGAAAAAGCAAATGAGTTAGTTGAGAATGGAATTGTTGTTGACAATCTTTTTACTCCAGTCCTCCCACTTTCCATGCCGTCCAAAAATGTGCTGCTGTCCAATGTTCTGCCTTTCATAAGTGATGAAACATAAGTGAGAATTATGTCTTGATATGGAAAATTGGTGTCACCTATTAAGATTGTGCAGAAGAGGACTGGCTTCTTTGATTTAGATAGTTTGTGGATCGTTAGGTAGAGCTCACAGCGGGTGATCGGTCAGAATCACGCAAGATTTCTTCATTGGCAGTATTTATTGAATTTACAACTGCATGATTGAATATGTACAGTGATGGGTGTGGTTCTGAAACAAATAAAGAAATAAAACAACATAATTAGTTGAATGCAAATGAATGATTATCATGCAACAAATCTCTATTTGTATTAACTGTATCGTATTCTAACAATACAGCAGAAATAAAATACAATGATATTTTAACATGGCCGAAACTGGCATTAAAAGAATGAAAATGGCTGTGCTGTGTCTAAGCAGCTACAACTCTAACAATGAGAAAGGATAAACCATTCGCAATACAATGGCTCCCTCTGCTGGTCGCATAAATAACTACACCAGGCCGCTCCGAGAGGTGTCACGTGACGACCAGTGTACATGCGGGAGGTGCGTGCCCTATAAGTGATTAACTGGATTGAAGGCGAATATCACCGCGATAGCTTACAAACTATGCACAGAGGGTGCTTAAATGGTATTCTGCAATGTGTAACCAAAGAATAATGCCAGAGTGGCAACCTATACATCGATAGAAAGAAGCATCACGATATGAGGCCTAACCGGGCAGAAAAAGTCTGAACTTACATTTAGCAACACTAAACAGACAAAACACTACCAATATAGCCTTAGCAATGACAGTAAAAGAACAACAAAATACCGATTCTTACTTGTAAAGACGCACACGGAATAAAGCAGTTGTATCAAGGCGGGTTGTAAGCCCGTGCAGTTAGCGTACACTACTGGCAAAAGTCTCAGACAGAATGCTAACAGCGTGCAGCTATCCTGAGTCAACTTGTGATTGGCTAAGTGTCCAGGTGAAGTGAGGCGTCTTCCAGTAGGAGAGAGAGAGTCACAGTAAAGTGTCTGATGCTTAGCGGCCACAAGGGGGCCTTTTTTACAGCCGCCCCCAGATTACTGAAGGGAATCTGCAGACAGCTGGCTAAGGCGCCAACGCCTACTGCTTAGGAGCTTGGAGTCAGGATACACCACCTGCGGTAGAGAGGCATCTGGCCGCCCCCTATGAGCAGTGAGTTGGGAGTTATTGGATCAGGGTCGGTGATGTCTGCAGATGTGTAGCCTAATGCTTTGGAGTTGAGAATCCCTTCAATCTCAACTAATAGGGTTAGCATTACCTCATCTGTCACAAGCTGGGCTCCAAGGGATATTTGCAGGGCTTGTTTTACTGAGCGTATCTCGTGCTACCAGCAGCCGCCGAAGTGGGGGGCGTTAGGTGGATTAAACTTCCAGTCGATTTGCTGAGAGGCAAGTTGAGCTTTGATGTCTGGAGAAAGGTCGGCGAATGCTTCCCGGAGCTCTTGATCACCACCTCTGAAGTTAGTCCCCTGGTCTGAAATCAGCTCGAATGGCTTTCCTCTGCGGGCGATGTACCGTCTCAGGGCCATGAGGAATGAGTCTGCATTCAAACTGGAGAGCATGTCGATATGCACGGCTCGGGTGGTCATGCATTTAAAGATTATTCTTACTGATTATTGCTACCGAGTATGGCCCAAAGCAATCTACTCCTGTTGAGTAAAATGCTGGCTTGAAAAGTCAGACTCTGGATGGAGGCAGGTCTGCCATTTTAGGGATTTGTGGCTTTCCGCGCCATTTCTGACACTCTTGGCACTTGCGCTGAAAGCGGCGGTTAGCCTCTAGCCCTCTTGGTAGCCAATACTTGCGGCGCATCTCTGAGAAGACCCTCTCTGGGCCTGGATGGTGCAGATGGTAATCATACTCTTGGATGAGCAGCTGCGTGACTGGGTGTTTGGCATCCAGCACCACCGGGTGAACAGTATCTGTTTCCAGCTGGTTACTATGGCACAGACGTCCACCAACATGGATGAGCTTGTCACTGTGGTCGAACTCTGGTGCAAGTTTGAGAAGTCTGCTGCTCTTGGCAACTGGTTTCCCTGACTGCAGCTGGGCATAGTCAATGGAAAAGCGGCTGTCTGGTGTCAATGAGGTTTGCCACGCGTTATGTCGTCTATAGATGGAGCGCATAGTGACAACTTCTTCAGTGGCTACAGACTCTCGACACTTAAAGGGCAGGGTGTCCTCTCGACAGTCCCACTGCAGGCCCAGGGCTGATTCTTCTTGACATGGGTGACCTTGGGCAATCCACTTTTCAGCACTAGCCGATCTTGCCTCAGCAGGGAGGTGACGGATGGTGTCTGGATGTGTACTGGCCCACTGGCGTAGCTCAAAGCCTCCCTCGGCAAGGAGAGTCTGCAGCTTGTCAATGATTGGCTTGGCATCTTCAACTGTAGGCACGCTTTGTAGACAGTTATCCATATAGAAATGTCTTAACACAGAGTCTCTCACTGCATCAGCTGGCTGAGTATGGTCAGTGATGTGCTTCTGTAGGGCATATGTAGCACAGCAGGGGCTACAGGTAGTGCCGAAGGGAAGCACCTTCCACTGGTAGACTGTAGGTTGTTCATCACGCTTGAGCTCCCTCCAGAGGAAGCGGAGGAGAGGCTCATCCTCTGGAAGGAGCCTGACCTGATGAAACATCCCCGGTATGTCACTGCTGAAGGCCACACAATGTTCTCTGAATCGCATGAGAACTGAAAGGAGTGGTGGACCAAGGGAGCAGGAGTTTGTTCAAGTCAGTGGCGCTGTACTGGAAAGAGCAATTAAAAACCACTCTGTGCTTGCCATTGTGTTCGACAAGATGGTGAGGGATGTACCAGCTACTTGAGGTGTTCTCTGTGCCAGGGGGTAGTTTCACCACATAACCAGCCTGTTCAAGTCTCTGGATCTCTGCATTGTAGGCTTGGGCCGTCTTCGCCAGCCGCCTTTCCGTATTCCGGAGCTGAGGAAGTACTGCCTCTTTTGGTGCGCAGAGCTGGGGAAAGTTCTTCACGCGGAGAAGAGGAGTGGCATAGCGGTGGACACCATTAACATGTACTCGCACCGTCTGTTTATCCAAGCATTCAAGGGCCTCCTTGTCCTGTCGTGACCTTGTACTGGCCTTTTCGCTGAGCCATGGGAGGACGTCCAGCTGCCACAGCCTTTCGACATGCTGCTAGATGTCAGCTGGAGGAGCCCCGAAGGTGGTGAAAAGACAGCGTTGTTCGATAAGGTACTGCTTTAGATTGTTGGTAGGACCTTGCAGTGTCCATCCGAGACGGGTGCGGACAGCAACCGGTGCACCAGGGGGACTAAAGATGACTGGCTCAACTGGAGTCACCAAGTGAGGGTGGTCTGAGCCAATGAGCAATAGCGGGACAATGTCCTTGAATGAAGGGATAGAAAGCTTCTTCAAATGTCTGTATTTGCTCTGCAGTACTTTGAAGGGATACGTGTGCTGGCCTAGCCCGAGCTTAGGTGCGGTAAAGGCTCCTTGGATATTGTATACCATGGCCGGAGAACAGGCTGGAGAGATGCTAAATGAGACAGCCGCCCCGTGAAGCGTCTGCAGCTCCTGTCTAACTGTACGCAGGGGCAAATCCTCGGGCTGGCCTTCAAGTCCCAGTTGTTGGACAGCCGGTTGGAGGAGCAGGGTGTGTTCGGAGCCATCGTCTAGCACAGCGTATGTCTCTAGAGTTTTGTCACCATGGCAGAGGATAACTTTACTGACCTTGAGAAGCACACGATGGCCCTGCGGTGGCTTGCCAATGTATAGCACTTGGTCTGCACTTGGTACGGAAAAAGGATTGCTCTCACTGGACTTCACCTGGTCAGGCGTTCTCTCAGCTTTGTCAGTCTTGGCTAAACTTCTCTCGCTGACATCGTGCAGAGCAAGCAGGTGTCTGCTGTTGCATGTTTTACAGCACATCTTCAAATCACATTCAGCTGATCTGTGTTCTCTGCTGCATCGCCAACATTGGTTGTTGTCCTGAATCCAGTTACGTTTCTTGGTTGCGCTGAGCAGTTTAAAATTTGTGCAATTATTCAGAGTGTGCTTGTAGTTCTCACAGAATGGGCAGAACTTCTTTGCATCTAGACTGGTTGGAGGAGTGGATCTGGCTGGCTCCCTAACCGGTTTGGGTTCAGCCCCCAGCATGAGGACTGAAGCCTTAGGTGACGACTTGACAGTACTCTTGGAGTCTTTGGGCTTAGATCCGGTGTCCTTTCTCAAGCGATATTGTGCTATATCCTCCTGGATCTGGAGCTCGTATTCCAACCAATCGGCTAGGTCCAGAAGAGTGGGGATAGGAATACGGAGTGGGTGGATGTAGCGCCTGAAACTGGACCTCAGGTCGTGAGGTAGCTTGCCCAGTAGACGGGTGACATGAGAACCACAGTCCAGCTCAACTTGCCCCTTTAAACCAAGCTGCTCCCACATGCTCACCAGGGATCTGACGTTCAGGGTGAACAACCTGAATGACTTGATGTCTCCACTCTGAATGTTGGGGCCGTCCATCAGTTCGGCAATAAGCTGAAGGGCGAGTTGGTGTGGCTGCCCGTACTGCTGGTTTAAAGCTGCCATAGTGTCAGTGAAGGGATAGTCAGCATTGCTGTAAGAATCTGCCACTAGCAATGCTTCCTCCAGCTTCAGATGATCCACCAATATCTGGAACTTGAAATGTTCAGTGGCATCTCTAGGAAGGAGATTGTCTAGGGCAATACGGAGTCTTGCAAAGTCTCTTGGGTTAGGACAGTTGAAGTTCGGGATTGTAGGAGTGGGCCCTCTGTATGTTCTTTCCTATCCACCAGTGGGAGTCACTGAGCGTCAGCGTCTGGGCTCGTGCCAAGGTGAAGGGGGACCCTGTCTCTCACGCTGGTCTGGAGAGTAGCTGCAGCGGCGTGCAGGAGAGTAGTCACCTCAGCATGATGGTTCTCTGTATTCTCTGGAGGAATAACTAGGGTCTCTGTAGCTGGCATAGCGCTCAGGTGAGCGGCGGTGGCTGCACTGCTCATAATTATAATGAGAACTGTAGCGCCCTTCTCTGGACTCATAGCTTCGTCACGAGGCCTGGTGCTTGGTGCGTACTGGCTCGGGAGAGCGCTTAGGTGAGGGAGAGTCATACCTGGGTGATTCCCTGTAGTCCCTTGTCTCTCTACTGTAGTCATGACGCCTGTCAGAGGACCATTGTGGTGGTGTCTTCCTTTCCCGGAAGTAGACTGATCTGTACTGGGTTGAAGCACCTCCATAATCCAGCCCTACTCTGTAAAGTCTATCTCTGGCAGCTACAGTATGTGGCTCTGAACGGGAATTGCTGGGCTCCGCTCTGGCTCTGAGCTGCTCGTTCTGTATTTTTAATTCCTCCACTGATGCTAGGAGATCTTCCCTTTCACGCTCTAGTATGCGGCACTCCCTTCTCCACTCTTCTGCAGAAGATTCCCATCTATCAGTGACTGACCATCGTGCTGGGCTGTGGTGCAGCTGACCTTCTGGGGGTGCAGAGCGTGAATCAGGTCTGCTGTGGTCCTCTTCGTCTAGCTGCTCTCTGGACTGTGATTCAGAAGGCTTCTTGGTTTGGGATCTGGTCGGGAGATCAGACAAGTCATAATCTTGCAAGTAGTTAGGGAGGGACCGCTGCCTCCTGGATCGTGCACTAGACTCTATGTCCGAGGTGGTAGACATCTTGCTCCGCTGCAGGCTCTGGTTCCGGCTCGAAGGACCACTTTGTGCAGAAGAGGACTGGTTTCTTTGATTTAGATAGTTTGTGGATCGTTAGGTAGAGCTCACAGCGGGTGATCGGTCAGAATCACGCAAGATTTCTTCATTGGCAGTATTTATTGAATTTACAACTGCATGATTGAATATGTACAGTGATGGGTGTGGTTCTGAAACAAATAAAGAAATAAAACAACATAATTAGTTGAATGCAAATGAATGATTATCATGCAACAAATCTCTATTTGTATTAACTGTATCCTATTCTAACAATACAGCAGAAATAAAATACAATGATATTTTAACATGGCCGAAACTGGCATTAAAAGAATGAAAACGGCTGTGCTGTGTCTGAGCAGCTACAGCTCTAACAATGAAAAAGGATAAACCATTCGCAATACAATGGCTCCCTCTGCTGGTCGCATAAATAACTACACCAGGCCGCTCCGAGAGGTGTCACGTGACGACCAGTGTACATGCGGGAGGTGGGTGCCCTATAAGTGATTAATTGGATTGAAGGCGAATATCACCGCGATAGCTTACAAACTATGCGCAGAGGGTGCTTAAATGGTATTCTACAATGTGTAACCAAAGAATAATGCCAGAGTGGCAACCTATACATCAATAGAAAGAAGCATCACGATACGAGGCCTAACCGGGCAGAAAAAGCCTGAACTTACATTTAGCAACACTAAACAGACAAAACACTACCAATATAGCCTTAGCAATGACAGTAAAAGAACAACAAAATACCGATTCTTACTTGTAAAGACGCATACAGAATAAAGCAGTTGTATCAAGGCGGGTTGTAAGCCTGTGCAGTTAGCGTACATTACTGGAAAAAGTCTCAGACGGAATGCTACCAGCGTGCAGCGATCCTGAGTCAACTTGTGATTGGCTAAGAGTCCAGGTGAAGCGAGGCGTCTTCCAGTAGGAGAGAGAGAGTCACAGTAAAGTGTCTGATGCTTAGCGGCCACAAGGGGGCCTTTTTTACAAAGATGATACCAATTGGTTGTGGTTCGCCTCATTTAAAACATGTGGTGTCTTTTAGACATTTCGTTTACATTATTTTAAAAGATGATGAGGAGCTCAACCTATCACTGCATCTGAAAGGTGATGATTTTGACTGTTATCTATGCTACAATGGACAAGTGTTTTAGTGTTTTAATTCAATTCAAGTTTCAATTCAAGTTTATTTGTATAGCACTTTTTACGATACAAATCATTGCAAAGCAACTTTACAGAAAATTAAGTTTCTACAATATTTAGTAGTAGCTTATCAGTGATGACTGTCTGTTTATGTGCATACGGCAGAAATGTTCAGAAAAATCAATAAAAGACTTAAACAAACAGACGATTAACCCTATTAACAGCAATTATGCAATCAAACTTATAGCAAAATGTGTTAATTGTGGGGAGGGGGGTCACTTGGTTTGCGTTTGCCCTTGTAAAACTAAAGAGAACAACTTGGCGAATTATGTTAATGCTGGCGAGCCTGTTGAAGCTGGACCGTCGAACACTGCCCCGCCTGTGGCAGAGACAGGTGCAGTGTAGGAGAGCACTACTGTGAATTCGTCTGAGAGTGAGAGAGCAGGGAATGCAATTCAGGTAACAGATCCCAAAAATGCGGATGAAGTAAATACACCGGCGACAGCGAATGCTGAAACCTTGAATGTTCAGTGTCATGGCACTGAATGGAGACAGGACAAAGTGAATTCAACGTTCCATCTAAAAGGAAAAAATCTGGTGATTTTCAAGGCGTTAACGCTAAGAAAGCAGATGTAGAGGATGTTTAAGGTGAGGACGGAATTGGAAAGTGGCAGTGAGTCTTCCGATTCTAGCGTCAGTTTATCACAGATTGACTTTTCTAGCCGAAGTTATGAAGTGGATGACATTAAACTCGCATGTACGGAGCCCTACACGTCACCTGTAGGAGAGAAAAAAACTCAATCTGTGGCGACGGTTTTGCAATCTGTCCCCTCAATTTATAAACCGTGCTCACGAATTCTTAAACTGTTCCCTTGGTTTAACAAATCGTGCTCCAACGGATTAATAAACCGTACCCATGAATTTCCAATCCGTGCGCTCAGATTTTGTAAACCGTACCTTCGGTTTTTGAATCCGTACCCACAAATTCATGATCCGTGTGCACGCTTTCGCAATCCGTTCCCTCGGATTTGTAAACTCACGGATTTGTTGCTCCGCCCTCACCGGCAGATTCAGTTCTGTTTATTAAACATTATTTTTCATAGTATCCTGTGAGACTATGATCCCCACTCACAAAATAGTCTTCTTTTTAGCGTTTATTTTACATTAATCACCAATAGGATAAGACACCGCTAAAATAAATGCTAAAAAGAAGAATAGAAAATACCCTGAATTTTCTAAAAAAATAAAAATAAAAAAAGGTAAAAAGCAATGTTATAATAGGCCTAATTATTTGATAATAAAATTAACAGTGAACCATGCATCTAACTCTGGTGAAAAGCTAGTATAATAAAATCACCAAAATCAGTCTTCATGTTATAAGATTAGTACACAAACACATTTCCAAAACTGTAAAAGGTTATTTAAAAATAAAGCATTCGTTAATCATTTTATGACAAACATTTTTACTGTCTTAAGTGCACTCTATTTATTTACCCTATAAATTAAAATAATAATAATAAAAGTAACTATTATTATTATAATTATTATTATTACATATTATTATACAGGTTATGCATAAGAAACTTTTATCCAAAACGACTTACAAAAGAGGAACAAATTACTCAAGAGTCACAATTCCAGGTTTATTATACAATAATAATCAAGTGCTAAGATTATCACACATTAAACAAGATTTTGATGCAAATCTTTCTTATTAAATTTGCTGTAGGCCTATTCCACATAATAATATTCAATAAAACTGTATGTTAACACATAGGCTACCTTTGAGCTTGATGCATGAATCCGTGAGTACAGTTTACAAATCCGAGGGAACGGATTGCGAAAGCGTGCGCACGGATCATGAATTCGTGGGTACGGATTCAAAAACCGAAGGTACGGTTTACAAAATCTGAGCACACGGATTGGAAATTCGTGGGTACGGTTTATTAATCCGTGGGCATGATTTGTTAAACCGAGGGAACAGTTTAAGAATTTGTGAGCACGGTTTATAAACTGAGGGGACGGACTGCAAAACCGTCACCACGGATCGTATTTTTTTCTCCTACAGGTGACGTCCCGGGCTCCATATCTTTCTCAGAGCCATGAAAAATAAGAGAGGGGTGCGTGTTGATGAGTATTTTCCTGACATTAAGAAGTTTGTTGGTAAAACTAGGTCTTTTATGTCGGAGGGGTTGTTTACCAACAAAGAGGTATATCGATTAAAGAAGATAGTGAGAAAATTCACTTCTGACAATGCTAATGAAGAGTCTGAGAAAGCCTAATAGCTTGGCTATTAATGTGGTTGGTGTGTGCGGAGTGCTTTTATGGTTCTTGTTTTCCTCTTCTTTTCTAAAAATGAGTGAAGTGAATATTGCAACGTTGAATGTAAATGGTGCAAGAAAAATGAAAAAAAAAAAAAAAGCAGAAATATTTGAGGTAGTCAAGCAGAGAATTGATGTTGTTATGTTGCAGGAAACACACAGTGACTTAAAGAATGCTGCTGATTGGGCAGGGGAGTGGGAGGGGGTCTCAGTTTTGAGCCACAATACCTCACTTAGTGGAGGGGTGGCCATTCATTTTGCTAAAACTTTCAGTCCACATTCTCATCAGGTTGAGGAAATAGTTAAGGGTAGACTTTTAAAAGTAAGAGCCACTTCTGAACATTTTGTTTTTGTTTTTATTTGTGTGTATATTCCAACTTCAGCAGTAGAAAGAATGATTTATCTGAATATATTGTGCTCTGTTTTGCAAAAATGCTGTCGGGAGGAACATTTCTTCTTGGGTGGTGATTTTAATTGTACGGTGTCAAATTTGGACAGGAATCACACTGAACACCATTTACCCTCTCGTAATTTGCTAATCCAACTTAAGACACACGATTTGTGTGACATTTAGAGACAGTTTCATGAGAAACAAAGACAATATATTTGGACTCATATTCATGACAGTGTGATTTCTCTAGCAAGACTTGATTGATTTTATGTTTTTAAACATCATTGTAATATTGTAAGAAGATGTTTAATTATCCCACTGAGTTTCTCTGATCACAGTATGGTGGAGTGTTCTGTGTTTCTAAAGTCCATTAAACCAAGGAGTGCATACTGGCAGGTAAACACCAATTTGTTAGGTGACAAATATTTTAAGAATATGTTAAAATTGTTTTGGGATGAGTTCAGAACCACAAAGGGATCTTTTAAATCTTTACGGCAGTGGTGGGATTTTGGGAAAGCCCAAATAAAACAATTTTGTTTACAATACACTCAAAATGTCACTAAAGGGATAACTTTGAGTATGAACACCTTGGAGACTGACATTTTAAAACTTCAAGAATTGGCTGAGTAAACTGGTTCCCAAAATTATTTAGTTGTCCTTTAAATAAAAAGACACAGTTGGCTGATTTGCTAGGTGGTAAAACACAGGGGGCTCTGGTCAGGTCTTGGTTCCAGAGTGTGGACCAGATGGATGCTCCATCCAAGTTCTTCTTCAACTTGGAGAAGAGGAATGGTCAGAGCAGGGCCATCCATGCCTTGTGCTCTGAATCTGGAGGTTTATTAACTGACCCTGCTGACATTCGCAAGAGAGCAGTAATGTTTTATGATAACTTGTATATGAATGAACTCGGGGCCAAATACAGGGGTGATAGTGAGTTCAGGTATCAGAGGAAGCCAAATCTGAAATCTCAGGTGCTTTGAGCACGGGGGAGCTGTATAAGGCCCTCCAAGGAATGGAGTCTGGAAAAGCACCAGGAATTGACGGTCTGCCAGTTGACTTTTATAAGTCTTTCTGGTCAGATCTGAAAGAGGATCCGTTGGAGGTGTTGAATGAAAGCTTGGCTGAAGGTCAGTTGCCTGTGAGCTGCCATAGAGCAGTGCTAACCCTCCTGCCTAAGAAGGGCGACCTTACAGAGATTAAGTGTTGGTGGCCCGTATCACTACTCAAGATTCAAGATTCAAGATTCAAGATTTTTATTTGTCACAAACACAATTATATAGAGCATATATAACCAGCAGTGAAATGTGAGTCAGGTCCGCTCCATGGACAGTGCAATTATTAAAGAATACAACACAGATGAAAATATACGTAAATATAGCTCTGAAAGAATGAAATAAAAGTAAACAATAAAAATATAAGAATAAAATATAAAAAAAGATGTATACTGTAGAATGAAATATATAGTGGAAAATAATGTGCATGAAAGTAAACTGTAGTCTTAAATATTAAGATACACAGGGATGTACAAGAGGCAATGTGCATATGTGCATTATACTGTAGTCTTAAATATTAAGATACACAGGAATGTACAAGAGGCAAATGTGCAAACAGGTTGACACTTTCAGTATGTCAATGTGAGGTAGTGAATGATGAATATCTTACTGATAAAGTGAATATTAAGTGGAGACATGAAGATGTTAAGAGGCTGGTTTTGAGTTTAGGAGCCTGATGGCCTGGGGGAAGAAACTCCTCCTAAGTCTCTCGGTTTTTGCCATCAGGCTACGGAAGTGCTTACCAGATGGCAGCAAAGTGAAAAGATAATTACTGGGGTGAATGGAGTCCTTGATTATTTTAACAGCTCTGCTTTTGCAGCGTTTGAGGTAGATGTCCTGCAGAGAGGGGAGAGCAGACCCTGAGATGCGCTCAGCTAAGTGCACTACTCTCTGCAGGGCTTTGCAGTCATGACTGGAGCTGTTCCCATACCACACTGATATACACTGAGTCAATACACTTTCTATGGCCCCTGAATAGAAAGTTTTCAGGATTGCTGGTGAAACCCTGAATTTCCTCAGCTGTCGCAGATGGTACAGTCTTTTCCTGGCTTTATTAACCTGTATTTGACTGTGTTTGAATGTGTGTTTGTACTCTGTAGTGAATATAAACTGCTCTCTAAAACCCTGGCTAACATGCTAGCAGGAGTGATGGATTTTGTCATCCATCCTGACCAGACCTACTGTGTTTCCTGTAGATCAGTATTTGATAATATTTCATTGGTTTGTGATTTTTTGGAAGTCTCCGAGTTGTTAAATTTAGATTGTGGGTTAATCTCATTAGACCAAGAGAAAGCTTTTGATCGTGTGGAGCATTGCTATTTGTGGAGGGTTTTAGAGACTTTTTTGTTTTGTCAGAATTTTATATATTAAAGTTATTTATAGTGACATTGAGAGTATTCTTAAGGTGAACAGTGGTTTATGTGCTCCTTTTATTGTTTGTAGAGGTGTTAGGCAGGGGTGTTCGTTGTCTGGTATGCTTTGTTCTTTGGCAATAGAACCACTTTTACAGCAAATAAGAGACAAACTCCATGGTATATGCTTGCCAAACTGTGAAAATAATTTTGTCAGCATATGCCGATGATGTAATAGTCATGATTAGCAGGCAAAGTGATATTCAGGTCTTGTTAAGATTACTTAGAACTTTTAAAGGTCTATCGAATGTAAACTAGAGTAAAAGTGAAACTTTATTGTTAGATAAGTGGGCAGATGGGAAACCAGAACTTCCTGAAGGTTTAGGTTGGGGAAAATTTGGTTTTAAATACTTGGGACTGTTTTTGGGTGATGAGTCAGCAGTACAGAAAATTGGGAAGGGGTCATTGAAAAAGTTAAAGGTTGTCTAAATAAATGGAAATGTTTAGTGCCGAAGATGTCATACAGAGGTTGTATTTTAATTATTAATAATTTGGTTGCATCTTCATTTTGGCACAGGTTTGCCTGTGTTGACCCTCCCTCACAACTGTTAACTAAAATCCAGGCTATTTTGGTAGATTTATCCTGGTATAAGTTGCATTGGGTCCCACAGAATGTGTTATTCTTGCCAAAAGAAGAGGGTGGACATGGGTTAATACATCTTCAAAATAGGATAGCAACCTTTTGGTTGCAGTTTGTACAGAAACTACTAGTTGGTTCAGTTGATTTTAAGTGGTGTGCTGTTGCATATGTGATTTTACACATCCTTGAGAGTTTGGGACTGGATAAGATTATTTTTCTAATGGAGCCATTGAAACTGAATACTTCCAGCCTGCCAGTGTTTTACAGAAACATTTGGTTTGGAGTCTTTTCATTTTTAAAAAAGCAGAGGGCTCACCATCTCTTCATTGGCTACTGGAAGAGCCTCTAATTTGTGGAGCACGTCTGGATTTGTCTGCCAGTGGAATTTTCCCAGGACTAAGCAAGACACTCATTAATAGTAAAGTCACCAACTTGGGACAGAATTGCTCAATGTTTGGGATTTGGATCAACGCGTCTGGATGCACAGCTATTAGTGAAATTGTCTACAACTCTTAATGCAACAGAAATGACTCTGCTGACTGAGCATGGTGACGGCCTCTGCAACCCAAATCCTAAAGACTCTTTTCCTTGTTTGTTTTTTTTCTTTGAATCTAGAAGGGGTTTCCGGAGTTTTGTATAAATGTTATGTAATTAATTTTAACAAAAAAATACTCCATGGCAGTTTTTTTTTTTTCTTTTTTAAGTTGAATATGGATAAAAATCCTGAGTGGAGAGCACTATATAAACCACCGCTGACCAAAAAAAAAAAAAAAAAGGTGATTTACAGTGGAGAATCCTTCATAGTGCTGTTGCTGACAATGCTTTTACTTCAATAATAAATCCTGAGATTGATGCTGGTTGTAATTTTTGCACTGAGAGAGAAACCATCTTTCATACATTTGTGAATAGTGCTAGATTGGTATGGAATTACATTTGCTTCAATAAAAATGAACGTAACTTTATAAAACTGAATGTAACTTTTTCAGAAACTATCAAAAATATGCCATTACAAAAGAAGAAAAACACAATGAAAATGAAAAAAATGAACTCAGTCGCACAAATTTAACAGGCTCTTCAAATATGCTTCATTCTTTGTTAATGTTTTTCAAAGATTCGTTTTCACTAATCGTGGATTCTGAATGCATTGCCACAGATTTCGCTTACGTTTCGCAGTTTTTCGTTTGGTGTTTTGACACAAACTTCTCGTGGGGGCGGGCTTAACAGTGATCTACTCTGATTGGATAGTGAGCTTTTGATGGACAGGTGCTCTCTGACCGGGAAGTACAGACGTCACTCGGTGGCGCGCATATTCTCTCAGGAGAGACACGGAGCGGCATCATCTTCCTCCTCCGCTTGTCCTTCAAGGCAGCTTGAAGTAAGCTTGTGTTACTGAAGTAACCAATAACATCGATACAAGTCTTATTCATGTTACAGTGTGCAGCAGTTCGTTGCGGGTTATTATTGTCATTCAGTAACACAAGCTTACTTCAAGCTGCCTTGAAGGACAAGAGCTCATCTTTACAGACTGAGACGATCGAAGGCCAAATATTATTTACATATTTAGTAATACAAATCACCGCGAGAGCTTTCCAATATGCGCGCCACTGAGTGACGTCTGTACTTTCTGGTCAGAGAGCATCTGTCCATCAAAAGCTCACTATCCAATCAGAGTAGATCACTGTTAAGCCCGCCCCCACGAGAAGTTTGTCAAAACACCAAACGAAAAACTGCGAAACGTAAGCAAAATCTGTGGCAATGCATTCAGAATCCATGATTAGCGAAAACGAATCTTTGAAAAACATAACAAAGAATGAAGCATATTTGAAGAGCCTGTTAAATTTTTGCGACTGAGTTCATTTTTTTTCATTTTCATTATGTTTTTTCTTCTTTTGTAATGGCATATTTTTGATAGTTTCTGAAAAAGTTACGTTCAGTTCCATAAAGTTACGTTCATTTTTATTGAACCAAATGTTATCCATAGATTGGAACCTTTATTTTTGTTTTTAGGTAGTATTTTTTAAGAATTGTAATGAATATTTTTCTATGGTTTTATTTACTTTTGGTTTTAAATATGTAATGAAGAAAAGATTTATTTGTCAATTGCTGAATTTTGTTTTAGGCCAAGCAAAACTGGCTATCTATGTAAGTAGAAAGAAAAAGATAGAACAAAATTTGGAACAGGATGTGGTTACATTGTTTTCAAACATGGTACAAGCAAGAATACTGATAGATTTTAAATACTATAAGCATATGGATGATCTTGCTTCTTTTGAGGAAATTTGGTGTTACAATGAGGCTTTGTGTTCTGTTTTCGAAGGCGATTTGGTTTTTGCACATTTGTGAGTTGGGTTTGTTTTCTTTATAAATGAAAATTGTTATTTAATTGTGTGGTGAATTATATTTGTAATAAAAAAAAATCTCTTTCTCTCGCTCTCTCTCTCTCTTTATGTAAGGATTCTAAGGTTATTTGTACCAAGAATAGTTCTATACAATTTAATAAAATTAGAATATATATATATATATATATATATATATATATATATATATATATATATATATATATATATATATATAATAAAAACCTTTTTCTCTTCATTTATTCCTTATCTTTCTAACTTTTACTTATTTGAACAATGCCTGAAACTTGGTATTACATGCACTTCCTGTGTCTGTTTGCCTCTAAGAATAATCGCTTCATGTATGTATTGGATAAGAGCATCTGCAAAATTACTAAATGTAAATATTAAAATGCATTGAGGATTAAAGACATTCCGTGAAAATCCTTCCATTGAAGCAGTCACACTTAATTGTTCTTCTTTTTTCAGCTAGCCACCAGAACATCCATTTTTACTACTTTCTTACAAACTTTGGTAATAAAACAGCTGCCAAACACTACAAAATGTACTTGAAAACCACTTGAAATAAACAAAACACTCACAGACAGTCACATCATCAGCATTAATTTGGACGGACAGAAAATCTACACACATTTCCATTAATTTCTTTGTAACCATTGATTTGATTATTAATATTCATGTTGATAATGAAACAGATGCATTGGGATCATCTCGGTTACGTATGTAACCCTCGTTCCCTGAAGGAGGGAACGGAGACGTTACGTCAGTGACTGACGAATCGGGGATCTCGCTAGAGAGACGAATCGCATTCGAGTGTTAACAAAACAAGCCAATGAATGTTGGCGTGCGAGATTTGCATCGTGCACCCCGCAAAGCGGGTATATAAGGAGAACATGTGGAAATTACACATATGGACTGGCCATAGGGCAGTGCTACATATGAAAATCCCTGCAGTAGACTCAGCCCGCCTGGGGTGAGATCACTACGTAGCAGAGACAGCAGAGAAATCTCTGCCAGGGAAAGACACAGGGTTACTGTGAGGGAAGCTGTACCATGGAAGAATACACATGTGGGATCACCCGAAGGGGGAATCACTACACACGGGCACCTAGCCCAGCACAAGCGGTGACCTTGGGCATACACACGAGTGCTGGACCTTTCGTCTGGCGCTCCGCCACGCCTGACTGCCGAGGGTGCGGGAGGAACTTCGACATGGTTCGCCAAGAGGGAAACTGAACTGAGAAGCACTTAAGCGCATGTATCCGGTCCGTAGAGGGGAATGGCGCAGCAAGCGTGATTGACACCGAGCGGGTCCAACATTACAGGCCATCTGACACGAGTACACGAGAGGACACAGGCTCTACACAGAGATTATAGAATCTCGCAAACGTGTTAGGTGTCGCCCACCCAGCAGCTCTACAGATGTCTGCTATCGAGGCGCCCTGTGCCAAAGCCCAGGAGGAAGCCACAGCTCTTGTAGAGTGTGCTCTCACTCCAAGGGGGCACAGTAAGCAATGGGCCTGATATGTTAAGACTATAGCCTCCACTATCCAGTGGGCAAGTCTTTGTCTGGAGACAGCCTTTCCCTTCTGCTGTCCTCAGAAGCAAACAAAGAGCTGGTCTGAGGTGCTGAAGCTCTGCGTGCGGTCCACGTAAATGCGCAAAGCGCGAACGGGACAGAGCAAAGCAATGGCTGGGTCTGCCTCCTCCTGGGGCAGCGCTTGCAAGTTCACCACCTGATCCCTGAAAGGCATGGTGGGAACTTTGGGCACGTATCCAGGCCAGGGTCTCAGGACAATGTAGTGTATTTTCGTCTGCCATGGATCTGAGGAATCACACGGTCGCAGGGTTTTGTTTCCAGAAGATAGAGTTTATTTCAGAGAGAAACGAAGCCGAGATGTTCTCTGCGAGAAGATCTCCCGAATGTTAGGTGGCATCTCATTATATATAGTATACAGGGCGTTCCAAATATTTCACAATTTTCCCTATGCTTACAATTTGATTCTTCCCTAGAGAGATGGGGCCCCCTACTTGTTTTGGAATAGAGAAACAGATATTCACAGATGTTTATTCACAGATGTTTCTCATCTGGTCTGTACAATCATGCCACGTAGGCATATTTCTTCCTACACTTATATAGGATTATAATGGAATAATAACTTGCAATATAAATGGCTAGATTGACATTGATTATACTTGATTAATTAAAATCTTATTAATAAAAATCTTCTTCACCATCTACTGCATCGTGATGTGCGGCAATAGCGGCAACATACACTTTGAGGGTGGAGGGAGACAGCCTTCGCTCCAACCCATCTTGCAGAAAGGAAAGCACAATCGTGATCGGGCATCTACGGGGGTCTTCCCGGTGGGAAGAACACCAATCGACGAACAGGTTCCACTCCAGCGCGTAGGCGTGCCTCATAGAGGGCGCTCTAGCTGAAGTGATGGTGTTTACTACCGCTGGAGGTAAACCACCTAGAACCTCCGCGTCCTGTCCAGAGACCACACGTGGAGATTCCACAGGTCTGGGCGCGGGTGCCAGAGGGTGCCCCCTCTCTGAGAAAGGAGATCCTTCCTCAGAGGAATACGCCAAGGAGGGGCTGTCACGAGGAGCATCAGTTCTGGGAACCAAGTCCGACTGGGCCAGTATGGCGCTACTAAGAGGACCTGCTCCTCGTCCTCCCTGAACTTGTACTGCATCTGTGCAAGAAGGCTCACTGGGGGTAACGCATACTTGCGTAGACCCCGAGGCCAGCTGTGTGCCAGTGCATCCATGCCGAGGGTCCTGGCAGTGGGACGTGTCCGGAGAGGCAAACAGGTCTATCTGAGCATCCCCGAAGCGTCTCCAGATCAGCTGGACTGTCTCTGGGTGGAGTCGCCATTCTCCCGGAAGGGCGGGCTGACGTGAGAGCTCATCAGTTGCACGATTGAGCTCGCCTGGGACGTGAACGGCATGAAGTGACCTCAGATGCTTCTGACTCCAAAGAAAGAGATGGTGGGCGAGTTGTGACATGCGACGGGAGTGTAGACCACCCTGGTGGTTGATGTACACAATGGTCACAGTATTGTCCGTCCGGACCAGTATGTGCCTGTCGCGAAGCCTCGGTTTGAAGCGGCGGAGAGCAAGCCATACTGCCAGCAACTCTAGGCAATTGATATGCCACTGCAGACGAGGCCCTGTCCAGGTGCCTGAAGCTGCATGCACGTTGCACATGGCACCCCAGCCGATGGCAGAGGCATCTGTTGAAACAACAACATACTTGGACACTTGCACTAGGGGAACCCCTGTCCGTAGAAAATCAAGGTCCAACCACGGGCTGAAGGTTTGGAGGCAGGACGGGGTAACCAAGACCCACTGCGTGGCGCGTTGCCATGCCCATCTCTGGACTCAATCGTGAAGCCAACGCTGAAGCGGTCTCATATGAAGCAATCCGAGCGGTGTGACAGCGGCAGTGGATGGCATATGCCTCAGGAGCCTCTGAAACTGTTTCAATGGAACCGCTTTCCTGCCCCGAAATGACTCCAGGTAGTTCAGCATTCAGTTCAGCGCGCTCTGTCTAAAGACGCACAATCAGGTTGACCGAGTCCAACTCGACACCGAGAAAAGAAATCCTCTGCACAGGGGAGAGTTTGCTCTTTTCCCAGTTGACCCGAAGCCCCAACCAGCTGAGGTGGCTGAGTATGACGTCCCTGTGTTCGCACAACTGAGCTTGGGACTGGGCCAATATGAGCTAGTCGTCGAGGCAGTTGAGAATGCGAATGCCTGATATCCTCAAGGGAACGAGGGGTTTCTCCACAACCTTGGTGAAGACACGAGGCGACAGGGATAGCTTGAAGGGGAGGACCTTGTACTGGCTGGGGAGCCAGTGGCGGAACAAAACAAAATGGAAACAAAAGGTTCTCCGCCCGGCCCTCCGGGGGAAGGAGCGGTGCCCTCACCATCTCCTGAAGAGCAGGATCCTGAGACTCCGGGTTGCCCATCTCAGGGGCACCGCTTGCCCTGGTGCTTTACGGGCTGGGTCGGGGTAGAGACGGGCTGCGCCGCTTTCCTGGTGCCAGCTCCACACCGCGACCATGAAGGCTGCTGCTGAGGCCGGGCTGGAGCGGAGGTGGAGGCAGCAGGATGGCGCCCTCGGCGATGAGCAGGCGGAGGGGCTGTGGCCGGCAGTTTGGGAGATGGAGGGGCCTTCCATGGCAGCCTGACACTCTTGGCGGCCCAGGCAAGCATAGCAGTCAGCTCTGGATCTGACTCGGGCAATGCCGCTCTCCCAGAAGGAGGCAACGCAGTCGAATCTTCATCTCCAAAGCCTAGCTTATTTAGTCTTGTGCAAACTTCATATAGCTAAAACTGTAAATTCTACTCCTTGTTATAAGTATGGTAGAACCATTACTTATATCACAAAAGACTGCTTTATAAGTAATCTTCCTGATTTATCTCAATTCCTCAACATATCCAATAGCTCAGAACAAATTGATGATGTAACAGAAACTATGGACTCTCTCGTTTCTAGCATTTTAGATATGGATGCTCCTTTACATTTAAAGAAGATTAAGGAAAACAGTTCAATTAATTTGTGACAAGTTTTATAGTTGTGAAAAAGCACTTCTGTGCTCTATCATTATGTTCCCTTATGCTGTTTGAATAAAGAGCCTCACATTGCAGCAAAATCAGGATGTAAATCAGAATGTAAATAAGTCTCAGCGTCTTACATACAGTACTGACAAAAGATTTTGCATAACATAAACTATAAAGAGTTGAGTAGATAGTAAAAGACAAGTATGTTGAGAGAAGACACTTGATTTACTGATGAGAAGATCAAGCTTCAGTCACTCCAGAGCAGGTAAATTGGGGTTTGTTGGATTTTTATGGCTGTGTAAAAAAAAAAAAAAAAAAAAAAATCACCTACTTGAACTTTATTGGTTGTATGTTCATCTTAATATATATATATATATATATATATATATCAAATCTTATATAACTTACAAAAATGAAGTTGACATTGGTTAATTTAATGAGTTAAACTAATGAAAAAACCGATTGTCATCATTATTTACAGGCTGATTAAGGGGTTTATGTCAAAGGGTGGTTTTTGCATTCATTGATTCTTTCTGCAAGAACATGTTTTGCAGTCATGTCTGCTTGCTCATTTCCAATAAAGCCCCTTGACTATAGAGAAAACTATTTCCTTTGCAATATTAGAAACCTAACCAACATGTAGTATTCTTGTCATTTCTTTCTTTCAGTGAACAAACCTGTGAAGACAAGATGATACAGAACAAGATTCAACTCGTTGTTTTTCTCGGTGAGTGTTAGTGAAAGAAACTGATGTCAGATCAGAGGTTTAGAGCAGCTTAACACTGTTGATTTTCCTGCAGCAGGAATCCTGTCCAAGGCTTCATGTGACCTGTATCAAATCGTCCTGATTGAAGAGCCAAAAACCTGGACAGAAGCGCAATCCTACTGCAGAGAGAAACACACGGATCTGGTGACGGTTCAGAGCGATAAAGACAGAGCCAAACTGAAGGAGGCGGCAGATGCTGTGAACTTTACATCTGTGGCCTGGATCGGCTTCTACAGAGACACCTGGCGTTGGTCGTATCAAAACACATCGATCAGCTATGTGAAGTGGGATTCCTATCAGCCGGACATACCTGACACAAATGAGGCCTGTGGGTTTCTGGTTAAAAAAACCAGCGGATGGTGGGCTGACGTAAACTGTAATTACCAATGGTACTTCTTTTGCCAAACTGGTAAGAAAGTATACAGTACTCATAGATCTCTTTGATTTGAGAAAAAAAAAATACAATTTATAAAATTCATACTCACAGAGCTTATACACACTACAAAAAAATTATAAGGATGTACTTAGTATTTTGTCGTCACACTATGCTGCCAGAAGGAACACGGAGCCGAGGATAATCAAAGGAGTCTTTTTTAATCCAACACAGGGGTAAATCCAACATGGAGAACAGGAGGAAAACACACATACTTGACTGGTAGACCCGACAAAACTAAACTGAAAGGACATGGGTTTTTAAAAGCAGGATAATTGGGGAAGAACGAGACACCTGGGAGCAAATTAACACAAAGGAAGACAAAACTGGGTCACAGGGAGCAAAGCATACATAATCCTGACATTTGACTTGTTTTCCAGTACAATTATGTAAACATTCTTAAATCAAGATACATTTACTTGAGAAGCAAAATGACTTAAGATATCTTAATATGTAAGATATAAGATAAGTCTCTATGTTTTATTTTAAGAAAATGCCCACTTAAATTTGATGAAGATATTGATAAAGCTCTTATCTTAAATCATTTTGGATCTCTAATAATGTATCTTGATGCAAGGATGATTAGACATTTGTGCTGGAAAACAAGACAAAATACTGAGGAAGTTAAACAATTTTTGCAGTGTAACCTGATTTCAATGCATTCTTAAATCATGTTTTTCAGAAAAAAATCCTTATAGCAAGATGCTACCAATATCATAGGTGACAAATAAGCAGCCTCAAAAGATAACTGGATTAAAAACTGTTTTATTAAACACACTGCATGAAACTCTGCAGTAACAAATGTGTTCAGCATAAACATATAAACAACATAAACATCACTTCTCAGTGCTCCATACTGATCTGATACGATTAAAACTGTATTATTGAATTACTATTATTATATAAACAGTGCAATTATCCAATGCACAGTAACACACACACAGACACTACAGACTTAAATCACAGAACAATTTTTTTCTTTCTTATGTTATGTTCATCTGTATCAATCATCACAGTTTTGGATTCAGTCCATCATTTAAATAACACTGTCAATCCTGAAACTATGAAATGTGCAGATAGCAGCATGTTAAATGTATGTTGCATTCAAAAAGTGAGCAAAGAGCGCTGCCTTTATAAAATCACTTTTCCAAGCTATTTTTTGAAGATAAGTTTGTCTATATTTTCTGTGAGCAAACTTATACACTTATAATTAATTTTGTATGGCACTTCACATTTTCAAGAATGTTTCTCTGTCCGATCTACTCCTTACAGACACACAGGACACACTTCAGGACAAGTTTAAGTACATTAACATAAAAATGAGCTGGCATGATGCTCAAAATCACTGCAGAACACACTACGTAGACCTGGCCGCCATTACAGACGACACAGAGAATGATTTCCTCACAAACATGCTTTCTGACTTGGGCCTCGACTATGCTTGGATCGGCCTGTACAAGATCCCATGGAACCCATGGCTGTGGTCAGATAATAGCAGTGTATCATGGTCCTCTGTGAAATGGGGGTCTGGGCAGCCTGATGTGAACAGAATCAAGGATTGTGTGACAGCCAGTACTGAAGGACTGATGGCTGATGACTCCTGCTCGACTCTACTGCCTTTCTACTGCAGCGAAAACAGGAAAATAATACAACGTGTAAGATTCACAGTCAAATCAGACGGAGATCTGAACGAATCTGCAGTGATGGAGGCCATAGAGAAGAAGGTGAGATGATTCTGCATTCTATTTTAATATCATTAATATGCTATTATAGTTTAATATGCAGAATATACATTTTAGACTATTCTGTAGGGGTTTTTATTTTCATTTTCATTTTAGTTAATTTTGTTGTGCGTTTGTGTCACTTACATGTTTGCATGTTTCTAAACATCCTTAAATCAACATCCATTTATCTGCAAAGCAAAATGACTTAAAATGTGAAAATAATATTTTTTGTATAAAGCTAGAAAAAAAAAAAAAAAAAAAATCTGCCAATGGGCTCAGAAAAATCAGCTAGCTTTCCTTTGAATTGAACCTACCTTTCCACAGAAAGATATTTTTTCCAAGCATTTTGGTATATTTGCTCCTTATCTTCTGTCATTTATATGATTGATCTAAGAATGTTTCTGTTTTAATTGTACTGAAAAACAGAACAAAAATTAGATTAATTAAATTAAATAAAAAAGTTTTTTTTTTTTTTTTTTTTTTTGCAGTGTTTATTTTATTTTAATTAACAAATAATTTTATGAAAAAAATATAGTTTTAATTTACTAACATCTAAACGGCGGTAGATTGATCTGGTTCACTCATGACTGATGTAATCTGGTCTTTAGATGAAGGAGATACTCTCGGATGAGGACATGGAAATCACATCCAGCATAAAATGGGGTGTCCATCCTGACGGGAAGATCTTCCAGCAGCAGAAAACACAAGAAAACACAGAAAACAAGAGGTGTTAAATCCAATGAAACGCTAGACTCTGATACAGGCGATAACTTGTCCAAACATTAATGAATCTTTAAGGAAAAGGCATTCATAATAAATTATAGATGTTCAACACCATTACATGTAATTAATACAGTCAATGCATGGTAAATTATAAAATAATGATGGAATATAAATATATAACACATCATTTATTTCAGCTTGGTATTTGTTTACAAATAAATCTTTTAAGATATCAGGCACAAATTTAGCTTATATCTTTTAAGTACAGCAATTTTTCTTTAATCTATGTTTGATATGCTGTGCAATCGATTAGAAGACTGAACTGACTCAGGATAACATGCGAGCACAGCGTCGTGCAATTCAGTGCTGAGATCTGCTATTTTTATGAATGAAATCTCTTAAAAAAATAACTTTCTTCCTCAGTACTTTTCTTCTTGTTTTCCAGACAAGTAGCTAAATATTTTGGTAACTCTTTATGTAACTTATTTTTTAACGTGGAAGTAAGCCATTTTCTGTGAATGTACGAGACTTATAACTGCTGAAGGGAAATAATGAGAAGAATAACAAAGTGCAGTAAACAGTAAAAATGTTTGCACTACAAACCAGTGTGTTTGTAATTAAAACAATACATTAAAATAATATGGTAAGACACACCAGTTTCCAATATCAAGCAACAAAACTAACTGTTTTGTACAGCTAAAAATAGCTGGACGCGGAAGAGACCAGAAGCCTTGCACATAAAGTTTACGAATGTCCAGGAAAAATAAGGTGGATAAAGAACAATTCTCACTATTAACTAGAATGCATTTACTTACATATTGGCTGTTTATTAGTACTTATAAAGCACATATTAATGCCTTATTTTTCATGACCACATTCTAGATCAAGTAATACTACCCCATACCTAAACTTAGCAACTACCTTACTAACTATTAACCCTTTAAGCCTAAAGTGACCCCCCCCGCCCCCCACCCCCGGCCCACACGAAAATATTCATAATCTAATTACTAAGCAACCACTAAAAGGAATAGCACACAATATGTCTCATTTTAAAGCTTAGAAACTCAGCTTTTTACTGCCATTGTTAACAAGCGCTTGATCAACACCAAATACTATATGTGTCATATGAAAGCTTAGAGTATGAACTTTACATTGCATGTAGTCAGTTATTTGCTGATAATAAGAAAAGCATGTTTTCATAATTTATAATACATTACAGTACATAGTACAAAAATCATATGACAGAAACATCACTCAGCTCAGATAGTAATGTGCCATATATCATTTGAAAGATCTCAGAGTAGAATACAACAATTTGTCAGGTTTTGCTTACAACTTCATAAAAAATGTTCAGAAATAACAGCATTATTAACAGCAGATTATCCCCAAACTCACCATAATCCATTACTCAGATCTAAAGATATTTCATCAAATCTCAGAATGACATTATTAAAAAATAATTTTCTTAAAATGTAGAAAGTTTTCTATCAAACAATGCTTATCTTTTGACTCTCTTTGCTAAACAAGTTTATGCTAAAAAACAAATAAAATATTTGCCATTGGGAGTCAGAAAGCAAAAAAAAAAAAAAAAAAACTCATCAAATTCAATCTAAATACTAAACTAGAATAAATATTTTATTTCATTTTGGATGTCACTGATTTAAGAATATGCTGTACTTAAAAAAAAAACTAAAAAAAAAAAAAGTTAAATAACATTAGGATTGTTTTCTCAAGTTTTACTTTTCACTCAAATTGTTATGCTGAGAATATAATCTGTGATATACAATTTAGCGTTTATTTAGTCATTTATTTAGAAATTAATTTTAGAGAGCAACCATACATTTGGTTTGTGCTTTGCTTTCTTTAATATTAATTTACTTTTCATTCACATAGGATTTATCATTAATTAATTTAATTTTTCCATTTAATCATATAATCATTTTAATCATTTATTTACTCATATCATTGATTCATTCAAGGATTAGTCATTTATATAATTTTTTTCCATTGCTGTTTAGTCTTATGATTGTGTGCTTTCAGTGGATATTTGTCTTCATGAGTAAGAGATCAGAGAATGTCTCCATTTCAAGGATGATGTAGTGAAGCAGTAATTCTCCATTGCTGTGGTCTGTGCTATAATAACACTTGTTGTATTTGTGCTGGTCAGATGAAGTCTGAACACTGAAACATACACAACTAAGATTATTCAATAAAATGATCATTTTATCATCACTTTGTCTCCTGCTTCTGCTCTTCTCTGGCTTTTTCAGTCAACTTTTTTGGCTGACAGAAGACTGTTAAAACAACTTCTCATTTAGATCAAGTATTATTGAGAAAGTGAAGCCTTAACCAGACCACATCCGGCACGGGAGCCACTAATTTAGCTACACAATAGATGAGTTTAACTGGTCCATTTAGAGCATTTAGCCTCCATAAAGCTGCTCACTAAATCATATTTGACTTTAATGTGTTGTGTTTGTGTGGTTAAGGGGAGACACTGCAGGCAAAAACAGAGTTTTTTCATGCACCTGTCAATATTTAGATTTTGGGCTTTTTGGCTTTTCATAAAGTGTTTTTTCAGACTTATGGAAAGAAAACATCCAAAATACACTGTTTAGTGTTTCTTTTATAGCACTTTATCTATTTGTGTCAATAGATTTCAATTACAATACATATTTTTAAAGGCCGTTTTCTCAAAATGAGTTTTTTCTCCAACTCTGAGCCATAAATCTCCATTTCAGTGGCACTTACACACACCAAATTTTACATTTTTATTCCTGTCTATATTCTGAAGGTTTTTACAGAGGGATTTGTTCATATATAATTTTCTTGATTATATACAACATTTTATTCCCCCAAAAAAAGGTGAAAATATATTGTTTTCTAGCTGTTCAAAGTATTTTCTGAATTATGGAGTGACAAAAAGAGATACCCAGAATTCCTTCTGTAAAAACATTTGAACCTAATATGTAAAAAAAAATAAACAAGAATTTTGAAACTTACTTCATCCTGTATTCAGATTTTTGTACTAGAAATTTATGCAAATTAGCGCATATTTCATCAAATAATGCCTCATTTGCATATTTAAATATAACATTTTAGAAAACTTGTAATACAAAAAATGTTTGCAATTATCAATGTAATCAATCAACTTGGTAAGTAAGGTGATAACTATTAGTTAATTTTTTTACCCTATTCACCTGCAGTGTCTCGCCTTGGTGATTCATCTGCATGGTTTACAGCAGGCATCCTCAAATAGTGGTGCAGATTGACTGCCCTCCGTGTGCACACACATGACATTATTTCATGACATCAGTGCAGCCAAACAAAATGATCATGTGTTTTGTATTTTCTTTTAATTTTGCTTATTTTTATGTAGTTATTGCACCATTATGTTGACATAGGACTACATTATTTGTTAAATATCTAGTGAACATACCGATTTTTGTGCTTTTGAAATTCAAATAAAAACTATTATATAAAGAAACAAACAAAAGATAATTCTGCACTGTTCGCTCTGCAAAACTTTTTGTTACCAATCTTTTCCATCCAAGTTACACCACATGTTCAAGCCTTATTATTTTTTTATAGGTTGTGTAATCGATTATATGTCTGTAAATAACAGGATCCAT
Source organism: allo-octoploid hybrid of Carassius auratus x Cyprinus carpio (assembly GCA_024542945.1). Taxonomy (NCBI): domain Eukaryota; kingdom Metazoa; phylum Chordata; class Actinopteri; order Cypriniformes; species allo-octoploid hybrid of Carassius auratus x Cyprinus carpio. The sequence continues at coordinate 40,196,117 of CM045014.1, read as the reverse complement.
ATCCATATTAAATATATTAATTATGTTATAATATCCAGCTAAATTAATTTCAACATTGATAATAATCAGAAATGTATCTTGAGCAGCACATCAGCATATTAGAATGATTTCTGAAGATCATGTGACACTGAAGACTGAAGTAATGATGCTGAAAATACAGCTGCGCATCACAGAAATAAATTACAGTTTAAGAGACATTCACATAGAAAACAGCTATTTTGAAACATAATATTTCACATTATTTACATTTTTTACTGTATTTTTTAATCTAATAAATCAGCTTTGGTTAACTTCTCTCTTCCACACTTCAGCCAGAAATGTCTCCTGTACAGCGGAGCTAGTAGGGCAGTATAATTCAGCGAGCATGTACTGTTGTAAAATATATATTGCATTTGATATGCAAGTGGTAAGGATAAATGTGCAGACAAAAGAATGTACACTCATAGTACACTACTCACATTCTGGGTTTTATGTTCATCACTGAATCCTGGAACAAGGTTGGTGATTTAACTCCTTTTTACAAATTAGTTCCGGCTGACTGCACCTTTTTTTAATTCTCCCCACCTGAATAGGAAAGGGGGTGGAATAGTAACTATTTCAAAAGACTCTTTTCTTGAGCACTGTCGGTCTGTTTCAGTGGATGTGATTTCTAGTTTTGAAGTTCAGCTTCTTCATCTCAACTGGAATGGTCCTGTTTCATTGGGGGTGATTTACCGTCCCCCTCACTCTGCAATGGACTTCATACAGCAACTTACTGAATTTATCGGCAGTACTGCCATAAAGTACGACCGCTTTTTATTAGTGGGCAATTTTAACATCCATGTATGAGGTCAGTCAAACTCGTTATCGAAGGAGTTTCTCAATCTTATCGATTTTTTTAGTTTGGTTCAATGGATAAAGGACTCCACTCATGTTCAGTGCCATATTTTAGATCTTGTACTCTCTCATGGGTTTGCCGTTTATGATATTAAGATATCTGATTTCCTGCTCTCTGACCATAAGCTGATTTTATTTTCTATGTCTCTTCCTAATCTTTCTCATTTTACTAAGAAAGCTGTAATGCTGTCTCAGTCCTATTCCTCTAAGTTTGGGTCAAATTTTAATCAGTGTTTTATGGAGTCTTGTTCTCATCTATCTCTGAATCTACCTCTGCCTGACCTGGATGCTGACCAACATCTAAGTCTTTTAAATTCTGTCTGGCTGGATGTTTCAGATGTCACTGCTCCGCTCAAGCCTTATAAGCACAAATCTAAATCTGTTTCTGTGGCAAAATTCTGATATTACACTCTTACGACAAGCTTGTAGAAAGGCCAAGCGCAAATGGAAAAGGGACAAATTATATAGTTAATTTCAGTTGTTTAAAGACAGTTTATCAACCTTTCAGTCTGCTGCTAAGTCTGCTAAGCCTACTAAGCCTACTTATTTTTCTGATTTAAAAAAAACAAAAAACATTCTACTTATAAAGTTCTGTTTTCATTTATTAATTCTGTTTTTAAACATTCTGTTAACACAGTGCCTGTTGCCTCCGATGCTCTATGTGAAAGCCTCTTGAGACACTTCACTGATAAAATCTCTAATTTGAGACCCAAATGTCTCTCCATATTGAACCACCTCCTTTTTCTCTTCATTCTGTTTCTTGGGATGTTTTTGAACTCATTTCCTTACAATCACTCAAAGACATCATTGCTAATATTAAACCATCTTTTTGTCCTTATGACATTATATATCCTACATTTTTTAAATAAATTGCTGACACTGTCAGGCAAGGTTTGGTGTCTTTTTTCAGTGCCTTTTAACTGGCTCGGTTCCTGCTACTCTTAAGGTGGCTACTGTCACTCTGCTTCTCAAGAAACCTTCACTAGATCATTCTATTCTGAATAACTTCGTCCCATTTCTGTTTTACCAGTTATTTCAAAGATTTTAGAAAAAAATGTGTTTGACCAATTGCAGTTCTTTCTAAAGCTTAATTGTATTACTGAAAATTTTCAGTCTGGTTTTAAATCTGCTTATAGTACTGAAACACTGAGTGTTAAACAATATCCTTTAAGCTACCGACTCTGGTGACTCTGTGGTCCTGGTTCAATTAGATTTATCAGCAGCATTTGACACTGTGGACCACTCTATTTTGATATCTAAATTAGAGTCAAGACGTGGGCCTAAAAGGTATGGTCCTTAAGTGGTTTCATTCATTTTAATCTGACAGAATTATTTTTGTCAAACTAGGTAACTTCTCTTCCTCTGTTGCTCATCTCACCTGTGGCCTCCCTCAAGGCTCGATATTGGCACCCTCCCTTTTTACCCTGTACATGCTTCCAAATTTTTTTAACATTAAATGAAGATAAAACAGAATTGATTGTTTTCAGTCCTACTGATCATTCTCAGGCTACCAACCTAGATCTGGGTAGCTTATTGGCCTTTAGATCTTCTCATGTGCGAAATCTGGGTGTTCTTCTTCTGAACCAAAAATTGTAAACAAAACCACACGTGTGCTAAGGTCATCCATTCATTGGACAGAAATTCTCAAGCAATTGTTATTATTTTATTGATTTTCTGTTATTAGCTACAAACGCAATATGAAGACACTTAAGAACATCAGATGAGACAATGTCATCTATACGATGTTGTAACAAGGATTTTGCAAAGACAAAGAAGTGCTGCAAGACGGCTCCGGTGGAGAGAGGATGCTCTTATGTGCGCCTACCATGGCATACTGACCTAAGGCAGATTAGGTAAATAAAAATAAAAGAAAAACAGCGCACATAGGAAAGCGATGGCAGGCTTTGGCAAGTGGGGACATTCTAAAATGCTTAACGTACCTAAACACCGACCAGGGAAAACCAAATTTCCGTCAAACCTTACTTGTAATAAACACTAATTACATCAAAAGAATGAGCCCTTATTCCACAGATAAAGTGAATAATATCATGTTAAGTGTTTTCTCCCCGATAGAAGTCCATTATAAGGAAACAGCTTAACGTGGTTTAATGTAGCCTACCTTAACAACGACTGTGGAAAACCAAACATCTGTCAAATTTTACTTATAATAATCACTTGCTACTGTCATAAGAACGAGCTCTTATTCAGCGTATGAAGTGAATAATATCTTGTTAAGTTAATATAGCTTTCTCCCCCACAGGTGTCCATTATATGGAAACAGCTTAACGTGGATGCAAAATGGTGTTTATTATAAGTAAAATCTGACAGACATTTGGTTTTCCTCAGTCATTGTTAAGGTACGTTAAACCATGTTATGTTTCCTTATAATGTACTTCTATGGGGAAGAAAACACTCAACGTGATTTGTGGGAGACCGCTCAAATCCCCTCTCCTTCATCCTTTCGCTGAACTTGCTGAACACATCCACATTTTTATGTTGTCTCCCTCCACCCTCAAAGCTATATCACTGTGATTGCAACCCTGTAGAAGGGAAGTCGCTGGGGAAGCATGACCTGATCATCAGGTTCCTTAGGGGGGCCAGAAGGCTAAATCCTCCACGGCCCCCCTCTATACCCTCTTGGGACCTGACCCATTTGAGCCTTTGCAGACAGTCAAGCCGAAGCTTCTGTCAATGAAACTCTGCACCTGCTTGCACTGGCCTCCATCTAGAGGGTAGGGGACCTGCACACATTCCGGTTGACTATTCATGCCTAGAGTTTGGACCTGCTGACTCCCAGGTAATCCTGAGGCCCCGGCCCGGCTATGTGCCCAAGGTTCCCACTACTCCCTTCAGGGATCAGGTGGTGAGCCTGCAAGTGCTGCCCCCGGAGGAGGCAGACCCAGCCCTAGATTTGCTCTGTCCTGTCCGGGCCTTGAGATGCTACGTAGACCAACACAAAGCTTTAGGACCTCAGACCGGCTCTTTGTCTGTTATGGAGGCCGGCAGAAGAGGAAGACAGTTTCTAAGCAGAGGATGGCCCACTGGGTAGTGCCTGTTCAGGTTGCGAGCTCACTCTACTAGAAGTGCCTCCTGGGCACTGGCTCGTTGTGCCTCGCTGATAGATATTTGTAGAGTTGGAGACTGGGCGACCCCCAACAGGTCCACTAGATTCTGTAGTCTTTGTGTGGAGCCGGTATCCTCCTGTGTTCTCACCTCAAATGGGTAGAAGCACTGAGAGCCTCTGGCTTCGGGTCAGCTTGCTAAAACCGCTCCAGAGAGTCCATATCATAGACCCTGTCGAGCTCCTCTGTCCCCTCGGCAGCCAGACGTGGCAGAACGTCTGGCACCAGGCCCTCACTCGATGAATCCATGAGAACCGGTAGAGGGCTGGGTTCCATATGTAGAGACCCAAGTGGATCCCTGTGTGTAAAGTCCACGGTATAGCCTCAGAGCCCATGTTTCCCCGGCAGACTTCTGCCATTTCCATGAGGATTTCAATCACCACTAATTTTCAATATGCACCTAAACATACACAATAAATCCATTTTGATTACAAAGAAAGTGGCAAGATGAAAACCACTATTTTCTGTTTCAAACTTTCACCAAACATCTTTAGGTTGTAATAACATTACAAATTCAAATCCAGATTTTGTTTTCAAAGATTTATTATAAAATTGTATTATTTTTTTTTCCCCAAAATGCAATAAATCCATGAGGTTTTTTCCCCCTCCATTGAATCAATATAAACGTTTTTTTTTCCTTTTTTTTTCTCATATTGAACCTGTTGAAAATACACAAAGTGAGCTGATCCACATATGACAACCTCTGAACTTGGTCAATACTAATCTTATATACAGGCACTGGACTACATTCAATCAGGCATTGCTCCCAAAATGAATTCAACGGGTCATCTTGTTAATGCTATAAATTAATTACCACAATAAAAGAAAATTTCATCATGAACAACGTCACATTAAACCACAGAAATTCCAAAATGAATTTCCCTTACATTCAGCTTCCAAAAGTACATTCATCTTTCCCATGTTACATTCATTTAGTTGACTAGTGCTATACGCTGTATTAACAAAAGCATTAAAGTGATAGTTTACCCAAAAATGAAAATTTGATGTTTATCTGCTTACTGTAACGGTAACAAAGGGTGAGGAAGCAAGTGCAAGAGTGAAATACAAATGTTTATAGAAGGCAGAGATACAAATGAGTCCAGGTGGAACAACTGATGGTCGCAGCGATGACAGACGATTATCCAGGAAGTAGCGGTGAGGTGAGGCAGCAGGAGAGAGTGACACAGGCCTGAGATGAGCAGTCCGTGGTGGTGAGTTGGTGCATCCGGTGGTGAAGAGTGGACGGGGTTCCAGGGTCAGACAACAGCGACAAACCAGGCAACCGAACGGGAGACTTCATACAACGCTGAGACAAACACAAGACGAAAGACAGGGCAATAAGTAGGGATCGGGTAATGAGTAACAGCTGGTACAGATGAACAATCAACAGAGACGCCCACATGAAACAATCAGTGCTGACGAGCGACACACACAAACTCCACCCACATAGTGCAAACCCGAGACCACGGTTTACCAACCGTGACAGTACCCTCCCCTCTAGGAACACCTCCTGGCGTTCCCAGCCAACCCTACCTGTCGATTGTAATCATCAATCAGGGAGTGATCCAGTATGTCCCTAGCAGGTACCAAACTCCTCTCCTCCGGACCGTAACCTTCCCAGTCCACCAAGTACTGGAATCCTCCTCATCTCTGTCTCGAGTCCAGAATACGTTTAACCGAATATGTGGGTTCCCCATCAACGAGATGAGGCGGGGGCGGGGGGGAGGATTTGGTTGGGACCGGGGTGGGCGGGTTAATTCGTGAATAAAACACAGATTTAATTTTGGACACATGGAAGGCGGGATGAATCCTCCTGTACGCCGGAGGTAGTTTGAGGCGGACTTTCACCGGACTAATGATCTTGGTGACAGGAAACGGGCCAATAAATTTGGGAGCTAATTTATTAGAAACGGAACGGAGAGGAATGTTATTAGTAGAAAGCCACACTTTTTGACCCACGACGTATACGGGAGGCTTAGACTGGTGGCTATCGGCTTTGCTCCAAGTGAGGGTGCATACCAAGGCCAGAGTCTCACGGCTCTGGTCCACGTGCGGTGGCACCTCTGGACAAAAGCGTGAGCGGAGGGGACGTAACTTCAGATTCCAGACTAGGAAAAATAGGTGGCTGGTAACCTAAACTACATTCAAATGGAGAGAGGCCCGTGGATGACACTGGTAGCGAGTTATGAGCGTTCTCAACCATAGAGAGTTGCTGACTCCATGAAGAATGATTCTTGGAAACCAAACATCGCAACGTTCTCTCCAAATCCTGGTTGGCCCGCTCAGACTGACCATTGCTCTGCGGATGGTAACCAAAGACAGACTAACCGTCGCTCCCAACAATTTACAAAACTCCCTTCAAAATTTGGACACAAATTGGGATCCCCTGTCAGAAACCACGTCTACCGGGAGGCCATGTAACCGAAAGACGTGATCAATCACAGTGACCGCTGTCTCCTTGGCTGAAGGTAATTTGGGCAAGGGAATGAAATCTGCCACCTTCGAGAATCGGTCCACTATGGTCAAAACGACCGTCATGCCATTAGAGGGCTGTAACAAAATCTAGAGCGATGTGGGACCAGGGTCTCGAAGGGACAGACAGCGGTTGAAGAAACCCATCCGGAGGTCGGTTAGATGTCTTACCACTGGCGCAAACAGAGCAGGCCAACACAAAATTGTGAATGTCGCGAGCCATAAGTGGCCACCAGAATCGTTGCTTTACCAAACATCTAGTGCAGCTTATTCCTGGATGACAAGCGACATTGGAGCAGTGACCCCATCGAATCACGTCGGACCGTAACCCCTCCGGAACAAACAAACGGTTCGGTGGACACCCAGGCGGAGGCGTTACCCCTTCTAAGGCCGTCTTGACCTTCGATTCGACCTCCCATATGAGTGATGAGATGACTATGTTCTCAGGTAAAATACACTTGGGAGTCACCGGGTGTTCGGGTGGATCAAAAATACGTGACAAAGAATCGGGTTTGACGTTTTTGGAACTAACAGACAACAGCGAAGCATACAGCACAAAGAAACAGGAACGAGAAACCAAGCAACCGAACGGGAGACTTTATACAATGCTCTGACAAACACAAGATGAAAGACAGGGCAATAAGTAGGGATCGGGTAATGAGTAACAGCTGGTGCAGATGAACAATCAACGGAGACGCCCACATGAAACAATCAGTGCTGACGAGTGACACACACAAACTCCATCCACAACCCGAGACCACAGTTTACCAACCATGACACTTACCCCCAGGGCATCCAAGATGTAGGTGACTTTGTTTCTTTAGTAGAACACAAATTATGATTTTTAGCTACAGGAGTTGCAGTCTCTCAGTCGTACAATGCTTGGAAATGGTAACAGAATCTATTAGAGAGAAAAAAAAAACATGCACAGAAAACCCAAATTAAACCCTGCGGCTCGTGACGATACATTGATGTGTGAAGACACAAAAAAATCGGTCTGTGCAAGAAACTGAACAGTAATGTCCGAACTGTTAGAACTCTTGTGAACACACTTCACAGCAGCAGGCGTCTGAGACATCATCTTCTTCTTGTTTGCTTTATGGCGGATCACAGACTTATAAGTGCATTACCACCCCTATCTCTCAAGTGGGCCATTGACACTCCTAATTGAGATTGTAGATGGAGTGTTAATGGGCCATTTGAGAGATAGGTGGTGGTAATGCACTTAACCGCGGCGTTAACTGCAAATCAGTCGCGTGTTAAAATCATACGCGAAACTACCGCCAGGTGGCGCAAAGGGACGGATTGCAAACTGAATGTAATTGTAAAATGAAAGGAAGACGTTAAACAACAATAACATTATAATATACATTATAACATCCTTAAAAGCCATTAAAAAATAGGATAGTCTTAGGCTACAGTCTACTCATCAAAAAATTAAAGAAAGGCATTTACACAAAGGCTCTTATGCATGCTATTGTTTTTAAACAGTCATTATATATATATATATATATATATATATATATATATATATATATATATACGGATTAACATTTTTCATTTCGGTTCATTTTTGGTTAAAAATAATAATAATAATAATCTTCAGGTTCCATTTGCAGAGCGAAATGAGAACAGTCCAGCATTTACAAATAATTCTTATTAACTCTGTTATTATTCTTGGTTTTTCAAACTGCTAACACTTTGCATTTTTGAATTATGCCTTTACTGTGTGACCAATAATTCTGAATTGTGACTTTGATCGCGCTGGTGCCTCACGTGCACATATTCATTGGAAACAGCAGCCGTTCACCGAGCCATGTGGCGTGAGCAGTGGGCCACTTTGGCATAATTTTGCTAATTATGATTTTTTTCCCGTCGATACTGAAACACGTGTGAAATCCAAAGCCTATTTTACCTAATGAATAAGAGTTTAGCTTCAAATGGGCAGCATGTTTGGATTTGTCCCGAATGAGAGAGATAAGCCCAACCTTACATTATGTATCACTTTAAATTATTTAAATTATTATTTTTGTTGTTGTTTATAAGCCTATATTATTATATAGCCTGCTGCAATTATATTTATCCATTAGAATTATATATTTGTAATTCTTGTTCTGTTCTGATAAATTTTTTACATTTAAAGGATTTGTTGTAAAGTGAAGGGAACTAAAAATGTCCAGTTGGTACATTAGCCTATAGCATTATTAGGCCTGCCGTTATTATTTATGAATGTAATAAAATGCAACTCTCGCAAATGTAATTTATTTTTTAGCGTGTTTTCGTGTATGTTTTTATCCAGCTTTATTTTTCCATTGCATCTAAAAATGACTTTGTGCATCACATTCACTTCATGAACAAACAAATATAACTTCAGATCTGCCTCCTGCGATGCTCAGCTGTGGACGATTTCAAAATGTTTGATATAAAGGTTGCTGTCACATTTTATACAGGAATTGTTCATTTAAAAAAAAAAAAAAAAAAAAAAAAAAAATTATATATATATATATATATATATATATATATTGTTAGTTTTATGCTAACATACAATCAAGTCTTCGGATACTATACAAGATACAAGTTAATTTAGACTATTTAACATGCACTGTGACATTTTACCGTTTCAACTTATAAACTCCTTGAGATTTTAAAGTCAGTTTAATAGTATTGAAATTCAAGTTGAATCTAGTATAAAAAAGGTTTTAACTGCTTAAATTATTTCTATGAATTAATAAGTTAGCATGATTTTTTCATCATAGCATTTTTTACGAGGTGTATTCGTTTTCTGAAACCAAGCACCCACTTTTTTCTTTTTTAAATCTATGAATCGCTCGCATATCTCCTACAACCTACAAATAAGGGCTTATAGAGGTTCTTTCTTTAATTATTTATTTATAATGTTTATTCTTGAAGAAAATAAGTATTTATTCTTTAATAAAATAAGGGACGATCCAAATATTTGTAATGCACAATAATATAGGCCTATATCTGCCTGCAGTTAAAAAGTTATATTTGTTTTGATTCATCCATTTATGTAGGCTACAATTAGCCTATTCTAAAAATAAAAATAAAAATAAACAATGTCATAAAAAATGCCATCGGTCTGAATAAATTTTACCATTATAGAATTGGGGTAGAAATTTAGGAGGTGAAAATACAGTGAAATTACAAATGGCATGGGATTTCAAAGCATGACAACTGAAGGTCTATGAAAGATTTGATGCATTTTAAACAATTGCATTGTATTTAAACAATGGCACTTAAAGTTTTTAACTAAAATATTACTATTTCAACCATATAGCCTGTGAATAAATAAATAAAATGCATACTTTTAAGTGAAAGAACACTGAGAGTGTAGGTTGCGTCTGTTGTTTGGATTTGTACTTCAATATAATGAGCTCCAAGTTTAAGAATAGCCTACACTAGTTTTTTTTTTTTTTTTTTTTACTCTCTATTTAACAGCATTAACTTACAATGAAATACGTCTTCCTTCAGGCAGACTGAATGTTTTCCTGTCTTGCTAAATGTTCGGTCAGTTTGCGCGAGTCCCACGCGCTGTGAAGCGGGAGCATCTTACGGAGGATTCCGCCTGGTCTTAAAGCCTTCCGCAAACGCCTACGTTCACAAATAACAATGATTTTGGCAAAAATAATGATTAATTATCAATTGATAATTTGTTATTATTTTGGTCTAGTGAAAATAATAACATGGGCTGCGGGAAAATAATGAATAAAAAGAGTAGGGCTGCTGTGAGTGCAGGCATGTTTCAACACAGTAACATGAGAACACAGCGTTCCTCACAGCCAACAAACAGACCGAGTTCAGTTCAGCTGGAGGGGGCTGGGGGTAGTTCTGTATAGCTTGTGGGGGTCGAGATAAAGGTGTGAATCTCTTGCTCTTTCATATGGACAGTCTTATGAGGGTTTCAAACTTGCAGAACAGGTTTTAGGACAACTTTAAAGAAAGGTTTGATCCACCTCAAATGTTGACTACTGTATAGAGCAATAAAGGTTATTAGTTATTATAACTTAATTTTTAGAGGAAGTTGCCTTAACTTAAAAAAAAAAAAAAAATAAATAAAATAAATAAACTGTTGCATTAGGGCTGGGCGATAGGCCTATGGCCTAAAAAAAATCCCCGATTTTTTTCACAAAAAAATCCAATTTACAATTTAAACCGATTTGTTTTTTTGTTTTTTTGCCTCCCTACTTAAAATCAATATTCAAATGACAAAGAAATTATTCAAAACAAGTTTTAATATAACAATATATTATTTTTTTTAATACTAGCCCATCATGCATCTAACCATCCACTCGGCGTTAAGAGCTGTTCAGATCAAAACTGCCAGCTCCGCAGTGAGTCAGTGTCATGGACGGAGGACAGACCAAGTGTAGGGTAAAATCAATTTTCTAGTCTATAATTTTCATCTCGTTATGCCGCTGGTTTAGGTTATGTATTTATTTTTATTTCTTATATCAATTATTTGTAAATATAGCAGACACTGTCTAACCGTGTCTACACCGGACGGCCTTGTTCATATAGGGCGAAACATCTCTCTCACTCGGCAGTACAGTAGGCCTATGTGAGTGGAGTGGAGCAGCAACAATTTCCCTCCGTGCTAATAATAATAATCACTCCGCTCCGCTCCCGCTCACTGATACCAGAAACACTGCTCGGTCTTCACTCCGTGGCTAAAGTTGAAATGTTATGTTCATAATAGCTTATAAAAATAAAATAAAAATAAATAAATTAATTAATTAAATTACAGGAGAGTTTCAAAGGGGATTAGGCTATTGTGTGCAAACTTTTTGTCCTACCAAACGCCAAATTAATAAAATTGTCAGCATTAAAAGGTATAATTGCTGCTTTCTGCTGTGCAAATTTTGTTTGTGATGAAAATAACAGTTTACATTTTCGTCAGTTATTTTATCTACAGATCGATGCATTTGTTACAGATTTCTGCTCATTCAAAATCAGATACAGATGAAGTAGCCTACTGTAAGATTACATTTGTTTGAATGCATTATTGTGACAGCGATTACGTGTGAATGTGCTGTATCTGTTTAAATCATGCTTTAACCCGAAAATAATCAGTAAAAGGAAGACAAACTCCTTGAGAACTAGCCTGTAACATCCCGCTCGACTATTGCCGTCATTATAATCTTCTGATCGGAGAGATTATGTGTATCAAGCTATAGCTAAATATGTTTATCGTGAATTCTTGCTAAATATGCAGTTATAGTACAGGCTGTTGGCATGAATTGTATTCGTGATGGAGCGGTGCTGGAGCGAGTGAAAACCACGACGCTCCAACTTTTAAAAAAATCCTCTCCTCTTCAGTCAGAATCACTCCGCTCCGCTCATACTCTGCTCGGCAGCATGTCTCAACGCGCAGGGAGGGTTGAGCCCAATCATTCTCAAAACATTAAATAATTTATTTTATTTCAATTTTTGAAAAAATTTAAAAAATCAGTGTAAAGGCATATCTCCATTACAGACCGTTCTGAAAGAAGAATTTATGCAAACGCGTATAAAATGCTTTAAAAACTTTAACAGAGATGTCTAGAGGGTATTTAATAGGTCTGCTTCCCACGTAAGATTTTTCTAGTTACTAGTCGTTCATTTGTCATTATTCAACTAATCGCAAATTTATAATAAATTTACAACTATAATCCAGCCTTAATATATTCCACGCTCAAGAGCATGCATTAAGTTTGTCACAAAGCACAGGCAGAAGTAGCCTAATAATTATGAAAAAGGAGACATTTTAATTATTTATTAATAAACAAATGTTTTCTTGTCGGCTGCAAGATGAAATTCACAGTGCTGACTCTCTCCACATGGACTCGCCTTTAAAGAGAAATACAACCTTCACAGATTACATAATGCTTTCGTTCTGAATTAATTCATTTAAAAGACATTTCAAGCTTTCTGTAGATATATTTCTCATGTATGTGAGACACCCAGATTTTCAGTTATTTCATTATTAGGAAAAAAATCACGTGATCGAGAGGGCGCCTCCCTGTCATGCATGCGCATTAATAATTTTTGCACAAACACTTGAATATGAATAATAATTCACATTTTGCATATGCATTACAAAGTAAATAATTTTTTTACATGCAATTATCCAAAATAAAACCAAACAAGACTTGTAATGAAGATAAAATATGTAGACAAATAAGAATAAATGCTGCACGTGCACTCAGCATCATGCAGAGCAAATCTTGCACTGAAAGCAAGTAAAGAAGACTCCATTTAAAATCACTGAAGTTGTCAATTAATGAAGCTCTTTTTTTTACATCGTGTGCACTTTCTTGATAAGTGAGGACATTTTATTAATCCATCCATTCTTTAGAGTTTCAATGATTTAGTTAAATCGTGCAGGTTTAATTTATTCGTTTCTTGTTTTAATTAGGCCTAAATAATGGGAGCGAAATTATACAGTGCCTCACGTTTTACTAAAATAAAGAAAATAATTAAACACGCAAGCCTAGCTCACAATAGGCTACCACTCTTAATGCTCCGATGCAAAGTGAACCACATTTTCTTTTTAATAATATAACACATAATTCATATTATATAAATAATACTGCACACTATTTAAATGTGTCTAATCTAAAATATGGTGTAGAGAAAATATAAGCACAGGCTCATAGGCTTGACATTTATCCTGCTTGAATTTGTTCTATGCACATATCTTCATAAGGACTAAACTTTCATCTGTGAATATTAAATATTTTTTCTTTCATTTTCCCAGACTGCAGTCAAATATAACACTTCGGTGAGGCAAAACTGACGTCTATTTGCGAAAATGTGCTTTGATGCGCTTGTTTGAAAACTTGTGATTAAAGCGCCACTCAGCGGTCAAAAGCTGCAAATGCACTTTGCAGACGCCACGGCGGCGGTACGAGCGGCGGTAGAAGTAACGTTTTGGATGGCCACCTACTGTAGATGCATTTACACCAAATGTTTAATGCAGAACATGAATACATTTAACTGAAAGGAATGAAAATAAATAATATTTTGATGTTTCAAAAACAAAATATTGAATACTGATATCTGAAATGATTTTGAAAAAGAGAGAGGAAATATATACTTTAAGTATAAAATGCAAATCACCAATAGGTGGTGGCAAGTAACTGCATGAGTAAGTCATTGAGTCATTTATTCAATGATTCGTTCAAATTCAGTAATGAATCACCGCTGTGTGTTGCTCGGAGGTGCAAAACGGTGCTGCTGTGGCTTTGTTTAGAACTCATTTTGTTGGTAAAATACAGCAAAAACAGGGACTATTGTGTCCAAAATGTAAGTCACTTAATATTAACTTCTGGTTTATTGAGCTGTTTTATAAAATCAACATCACATTTGCAATCATGCTGATATTTGAAAAAAAAAAAAAAAAAAAATGAATTTGATATTCTCTATCAGATGATATAACTATAAAAGACAGTCATACGGGGGAATTATTTTATCTTGAATTCTGGGGAATTCTAAATGTATTTTAATAGACTAAATCAAGGAGTGAAAGTGTGAACTAATTTAACCAACATCATGTAGTGCACATGGGTGTGTTTTTTTTTTTTTTTTTGCAATATACTTAATAATTTAGGATTGAATATTGTTAGTACAAAAATTACAATATTATTTTAGACAATATATATATATATATATATATATATATATATATATATATATATATATATATATATATATATATCGCACACCAAAATATGATCATATTACCCCAATTTTACAATTTCTACACTGGCTATCTGTGAAGTTCCATATCAGTTACAAAATATTGCTACTTATTTGTAAGGCCCTAAATGGTTTAGCTCCTTTGTACTTAATCAGTCTTCTATCACGCTACAATCCATCACGCTCCTTAAATTTGGGATTTTTGGTAGTACCTAGGATATCAAAGTCCACTAAAGGAGGTAGCACATTTTCATATTTGTCTCCTAAACTCTGGAAAAGCCTTCCTGATAGTGTTCAGGGTTCAGACACTTTAAATCTAGACACATCTCTTTAGCCAAACATTCACATAATGTATCTCATAACCTTATACTCCAGTTATATCTGATCAAATGTGCACAAGTAATCATTGCTTGAAAAGTTTTGAACAGCAGCTGTGCTAATTATTCTCTAGCTGCATTTCTGTTTCTGCCATGGGATGGGCATCCCGAGGTAACTAGAGCTTCAGTCTGGATCCAACTCTTATGAAGATCTGAGATGACCGAACATCTGAGAAGAGACGATGGCAACCCCTCAGAGAACCTCAGATGATGCCAACCCTGAACCAATATACATAGCTACCAAATTTTCCTTACTTTACTATAGTTTTGTCACAACATACAATCATTTCTGTTAACAGTGTTCACTGCTTCTGTTTGGATACATATCATTAACTAACTGCATGATTTGTACATTACATTTCTGCCATATGCTGTACATCACCTTGCCATAGTCACCACCACTGATAAACTACTCCTAAATGTATAAACTTTATTTTTATTTATTTATTTATTTATTTATTTGAAGCTGCTTTCAAACAATGTGTTTTGTGAAAAGTGCTATAAAAAATGAACTTACTTATAAAACTATAATACTCTATTTCTATATCTTATACTTTTCTAAATGCACTTAAATATAAAAAAAACTACTGACAAATCATAGTTAATTGTTGAATACTCACTGCCTTGTTGTTGTTTTTTTTTTAACCTACAATTTATTTTACTTATCTAAGTTGCTTACCAGAATATTCACTGGTCTTTGTATCTTGTATATAATAAGATATAATTTAATTTATAATTTAATCTAGAAAAATTTGCAATCAAACAACTACAAACAGCAGCAAACTGTCTATTAATAGTAGCCTGAATTATTACCTCAATTGTTTCTCCTTGGTTAAAGGGACAATGGACCACTGACACCCCTGATTGAGATTGTAGACAGAGTGTTAATGGTCCATTTGAGAGATAGGTGACGGTAATGCCACAAGAACACGATGATGCAGGCAGCTGTGAAGCACGTTCACAAGAGTTCTAACAGTTCACTACTATATAAATACTGTTCAGTTTCTTGCACAGACCGATCGTTTTGTGTCTTTACACATCAATGTATCGTCACGAGCCGCAGGGTTTCATTTGGATTTTTCTGTGCATGTTTTTTTTTTCTCTCATAGATTCTGTGACCATTGTCAAGCACTGTACTGCTCAGAGACTGCAATGCCTGAAGCTAAAAATCGTAATTTGTGTTCTACTGAAGAAACAAAGTCACCTACATCTTAGATGCCCTAGGGATAAGCAGATAAACAGAAATTTTTCATTTTTGGGTGAACTATCGCTTTAAATGAGTGAATGAACAATAACTCAGAAAGTAAATCATGGTGCTGCCATCTGGTGCTCAACAACATGAAGAACACATGACAATGAATTTGTCATTCACGCTAAACACTTTGTCTTTCCTTTTTTTTTCTTTGTTTTGCAGTGCATTCTGTTAAAACTAATGCATAACTGCATGATAAAGTGGAACACAAGCACAAAATTAAAAAGAAAAAATAAATAAATAAAACAGGAGAAATTTGATGACAGCTTCAGTTATATAATATACACCCATTAAAAATGATAAAATAAAACAAAAGTTTGACACCACTAGTAAAATCATTTTGACATTTGGCATTCTTTTTTAATTTAATAAATGATTACATATTAAATATCAGCACTGGAGCCTCATGAACTAAACCTGATGATCCAAACAGCAGAGATGGTCAGAAGAACCTCTGACCATCTCTACAAAGAGTCACACAATCAATGGCACTCATTTACAGACAGTAGATAAACATAGATAAACGTAACAATCTCTGACAAAATAATACTTTTACTAATGCAGCAACCTTAGAAATGTGTATTTGCTGCCACTAAGCGGCACTATAATCATAAACTTTGTAATGTTAGAACGTCAACATGTTGGAGCTGTTCCTGTCTCCTGTTTACTGTTCGCAGTGCTGCTGAGTGGTTTGTGTTTGTAGCTTTGTTTTTCTGCTGGAATCTATCTTACTAATACTCTATCTTACTGTTGATTAAACTGCCAAAGTAGTAAATTTCATTCTCACCATATTTCAGATTTTATCTACCAAACTCATTTGACATCTTTCGCCTTTAATAGCTAACCAAAGCTACTGTTGTCAACCAAAGTGTCACAACAATGGAACTGAAATCCCACCAGGAACCTACAGGGGTAAGTGCCATATTTCCTTCAAGAAATATCCACTTACCCCCTCCTATTGTAGGTCTTTGCCTGATCTCCAGCGCACTTTTCTCTTTTCCTGGTTCATAGGGAGAATCCCCCATTTCACGGACAAGCCCCAGCTGTTAGAATAAAGAAGATCAAATATTTCGAGAAGATCTGTTCTGGTTGAGCGATCTAGCACAGAAAAGTAGGTATACCCAGATACCAAGGAAGACAGACACAAAGAGTGCAGTTCAATCATGGTACACAGGTTTATTGTCTGGAGGTACAATATATATATGGGTAATATAGGAAGTGAAACTCAGCATTAGTAGAGGAAAAAGGGAGATAGACGCTATCTAAGCAAAACAACATGCTTATGACCATGATGCAATGGTCACATCGTTTAGGAGGTACAGAGAAGAGCACAGGATATTCTAGAATCTTACACTGTCTCTATAGTGTGATATCTAAGTGACGGAGTCTCTATGTCAGGATGTCAAACTCATTTTCACTGAGGGCCACTTCAACATTATTGCTCTCATCAAAGGGCCAGTTAAAACTGTAAGACTGTACAAATGTTACTACTCCGTAACATTGTTAAATACCTGTTTATTTATTTTATTGTTTCTTATTTAAGTTACAAATATTGCATATGCATTTGCATGGATGCAAAAATATATGTAATTGCTCTGTTATTTTAACATAAATCCTTTTAATTTATCAGCTTAAGAAATCCAAATTACTCCATAAATCAAAGTAAATAAAGACAGGTATCATCAAACAATGGTCATTACATTAACTTTATTAAAAAGTTTTTTTGTTGCATTTATGGTATAACAAATAATTGTGAGCTGCTGAGAACCTGTGACAAATATGGCATTTAAAAAAAATAAATATAAATGAATCCGGTCTCATGAAAGTGCATATAGCAGGATTTTCTGTACCTATTTGATATGCGATTAATGCGCAGAAATTGACTTTGGCGTGCATATGATACGCATGTGTTTGGTGTGCATATGATACACAATCAATGCTTGTAGTAGAAAAAAAGAAGTGGTGGTACTCAACCCCACTCCCCCACCCATAAATAAATAAATACAAACTAAAGTACTAAAAAAGTACTTTTTAATTTTCATAATTCACAATAAATGTATATAGTGCCAAAATAAATAAATAAATTCATTTATTCAATAAATTCAATAAATTAATTCTATTGTTTGCAATTCAATTCACATTTATTTGTGTAGCACATTTCATGCTACACTTTTGCAAAGCAGCTTCACACAAATTGAACATTTGTACATTAAATTACATGCTAACGGATAGCTAACGTGCAGCGCTTAACGTGGAGTGGTTGGAAATGCAGTACTGATCACTAGGGGTGGGCGCTATACCGGTATGCAAGTGACTACTGGTATTCAGTGTTTGGGGGTAACACATTACATGTAACGCAATCAGATTACTTTTTTTTTCAAGTAACTAGTAAAGTAACACATTACTTTTTAATTTACAAGAAAATATATATTACTTTTTCAAAAAAAGTAATGCCAGTTATTTTGTTTTCCCGTTTATTGACTGACAAGTCTCCTGTCCCCATATTGGGAGAAATCGGAAGTACAGAAGCGTTGTGTGCGCTGTGTGAACATGATGTTACTGTAGTTCTAGACACGATCAAGCCCTGCTCATATTTAAAAAGTAACGCGAAAGTAACACAAGAGTAATGTAGCGCATTACTTTCCATAAAAAAGTAACTAAGTAATGTAATTAGTTATTTTTTAGGGAATAACGCAATATTGTAATGCATTATTTTTAAAAGTATCTTTCCCCAACACTGCTGGTATTATGTTGTTCAATGATATGGATTGTACTATAGCGTGGATACCGTTATATAGTCATGTATTCAAACTTTGCATTTATATACAGTGGTGTGAAAAAGTGTTAGCCCTCTTCCTGATTTCTTATTTTTTTGCATGTTTTTCACACTTTAATGTTTCAGATCATCAAACAAACGTAAATATTATTCAAAGATAACACAAGTAAACACAACATGCCATTTTTAAATGAAGGTTTTTATTATTAAGGGAAAACAAAATCCAAAACTACATGGTCCTGTAGGGCCAAAAATTATCAAAGACTTCTGTTTTCCTGTCCCAAACTATCTTGAGTAACAAAAGGGCCATTTGGCATTCCTGAAGGCACAGAATTGCTGATATCGATCAAGGCCTGTAGGCCAACATGTTTATACATCGGGGGTCTGCTAATTGTCACACCTTTTGCACAGTGGGTGAAGCTGTAGTCTGCTGATTGGTCAGTTTGAATGTCTCACATTTGGGTTTCAGTCACATGGTCAAGGAAGGGATAAAAGAAGACTGTAAATGTTGCTCTGGCTCTTTCTCTCTGCTGGCTTTTCTTTGCTGACTCTTTCCTTTGCTGGAGCTCTCTTCTCAGGGCTCTGCCCTCTGCCCTCTCTCCATCTTCCCCTCTCTCTTTCTCTCTCAGGTAATATTTTACATACATGTTAGGTACAATTAACTATATGTTTTACTATCCTTCATCTATTTTGTAACCAATTCAAGTGTAACCATAACAAAATATTGTTATTAAATAATTTCAATTATTAATTATGTGCTAACTAATCTTGATTCAATATTAACTTTGAAGTGCTACCTATTGCAGTACAATATAGTCACTTAATAGCAACGCTCTCCCACATATTAAGCTATTGTAACTGCGCTTATTTCCGTCGTTGGTATAAGTGGCAGTGGGTGGTAACAGACTAGAAATGTACAGTTTTATACCATCGTGCTGATAACGTTTCTTTAGTCCTTCGGCAATCCTACAGCCTGAACCATTGTAGGGAAACCACCCTTACAGATGGTGCCGAAACCCGGGATCCCTTGCAGTGAGTTTTCTGAGATTTACTTTGGTTGATCATCAGAATGAGGATTTTTTCATAGTTGATCTTATGAATGGATTAAAGCTGGCCTGCTGATTGCGGACTTGGTAAGTATATTTTCATTCTCCATTTTGCATGATATAGTAATTAGAAGGTTGAAAGTAGCTTCAGTAGTCCCATTACTGTACAATCCAACAACATTCAGATTATCTCCTCAGGGATGGAAGGGAAAACTTATAAAGAAAGTGAAGCATTGTTTGCTTTATGGAGCAAAAAACTTGAGCCTACCTTGTACAAACTCAAGAAAGAATATATAGATACTAGATCTTCAGATGATAAAATGTTCAATTGGTGGGACATAATTGGTAAACATCAAAAGAAATCAAAACATGGCGAAATAATTGAGGCTTTAAACTTCATAAGCTGTACTCGGCTACGTGATTTGATGTCACATCTATCTTCAAGTATAGATGCTAATTGTAAAGAACTGCATTCTAAAAATGCAGAAATACAAAAGTCAGAGGCAAAGATTCATGATCTTCAATCACAGCTAGATAAATTACTTGCTGAACAGTTAGCTCTGAGTAAAAATTTAAAAATCATATGGGCACCATTGCAGATCTTAAGGCTAAGCTAAATGCACAAGAGTTCATGTCTCCCAAAACACTTGACAGCAATGGGGCTAAAAAGCATGTTCACTTCTTGGAAGAGGTGACTTGCTGTGATGATTCTAGAACTTTCAGTTCAGAGGAAGCATGTGCCACTGCTCAAAAAAATGTGCCGATTTCAGTTCTTAAGGTGTTGCAGCACTGTAATAGCACTGAGTCGTGGACCAGAACGCATGGTGTAAAGAAAGCACTTTCTAAAGGTAGGTATCAATGCTCATTTGCAGGTAAAACTCTTAGTGAGTTGTTCATGCAAGGCCTCCAGCTACTGACGTCACTTGCTAGTGGGTTAGCAGCCTAATAGCAATGAGTTTAATATGGAAACATTCAAATTTCAATAATCCTGTTTGTATTTTCAAATGTGTAATTGTGCTAAACACATGGTGCACATAGATGACATTATAGTTGTTTGTGTAACTACATGTGCACAAAGACTATTTGAGTTTATTCTTTTAAAATACATGATTGCTTTACGGTAAGTGTGTGAAACACTTAGGTTTAAGGTTGTAAATGCTACATGCATTCTACACCATGTATCTTGTTTGAAATTGGAATAACTGTAATACTGGAGTTTTATGGAAATTTCAAGTTGAATGTGTGTCTGTGTTGAGTTTGTTTGTCTCCTGAGTGGTACACTCTGCTATTTTACATAAAGCTACAGTCAAGCCATGTACAGGAGCATATAATTGCCATGTGGCCACAGTGTGATTCACAATTGTCTTAACAATGAAAATGCTTTCCTCACAACAGGATCCAATACCTCTGAACTTTGCATTTCATCATGCCCCCTTAATAAAAAACATTGGTATTGAAACATTTTGAGCCAGATCACACCGCATACTCACATTCTCAGTCTGGCTCCCAGTTACTACAGGACTAAATTTGCATCACAATTGTAAAACTTCCTTGTCTTTGTTTGGAGCATGATTACACTTACACATAGCCACAGCTAAATACAGACACACAGATAACACCATTTGATTTTCACACACAGGATCAAATCTGTCTGATACTGCCTCAAAAATGTATGCAAAAAATGTTTTTAAGTCTATACATCCAGAGTGTATTGTAATTGTAGATTTCATCCCATTATCATTTGTTTTGTTTTCTTACAGTCCTGTGTGAAGAAGTGTTTGCCCCCCTGTTAAAACTGTGGTTTATCACACCTGAGTTCAATTTCTCTAGCCACACCCAGGCCTGATTACTGCCACACCTGTTCATAATCAAGAAATCTCTTAAATAGGACCTGCCTGACAAAGTGAAGTAGACCAAAAGATTCTCAAAAGCTAGACATCATGCCGAGATCCAAAGAAATTCAGAAACAAATGAGAAATAAAGTAATTGAGATCTATCAGTCTGGAAAAGGTTATAAAGCCATTTCTAAATCTTTGGGACTCCAGCGAATCACAGTGAGAGTCATTATTCACAAATGGCAAAACAGACAGTGGAGAACCTTCCCAGGAGTGGCCGGCTGACCAAAATTACCCCAAGAGCACAGCGATGACTCATCCAAGAGGTCACAAAAGACCCCACAACAACATCCAAAGAACTGCAGGCCTTACTTGCCTAAGTTAAGGTCAGTGTTCATGACTCCACCATAAGAAAGAGACTTGGCAAAAATGGTCTGCATGGCAGAGTTCCAAGATGAAAACCACTGCTGAGCAAAAAGAACATAAAGGTTTGTCTCAGTTTTGCCAGAAAACATCTTGATGATCTCCAAGACTTTTGGGAAAATACTCTGTGGACTGACGAGACAAAAGTAGAACTTTGGAAGGTGTGTGTCCCATTACGTCTGGTGTAAAAGTAACACCGTATTTCAGAAAAAGAACATCATACCAACAGTAAAATATGGTGGTGGTAGTGTGATGGTCTGGGGCTGTTTTGCTGCTTCAGGACCAGGAAGACTTGCTGTAATAAATGGAACCATGAATTCTGCTGATTACCAAAAAATCCTGAAGGAGAATGTCTGGCCATCTGTTCATGACCTCAAGCTGAAGCAAACTTGGGTTCTGCAGCAGGACAATGATCCAAAACACACCAGCAAGTCCACCTCTGAATGGCTGAAGAAAAACAAACACACGGCCACATAGTTTTGGATTTTGTTTTCCCTTAATAATAAAAACCTTTGTTTAAAAACTGCATGTTGTTTTCATTTGTGATATCTTTGACTAATATAGGGGCAGCTGTGGCCTAATGGTTAGAGATTTGGACTTGTAACCAGAAGGTTGCAGGTTCGAGTCTCGGTGCTGGCAGGAGTTGTAGGTGGGAGGGAGTGAATGAACAGCGCTCTCTTCCTCCCTCAATACCCATGGCTGAAGTGCCCTTGAGCAAGGCACTGAACCCCCAGTTGCTCCCTGGGCGCTGGATATATAGCTGCCCACTGCTCCGGGTGTGTGTTCACTTCTCACTGCTGTGTGTGTGCACTTGGATGGGTTAAATGCAGAGCACCAATTTCGAGTATGGGTTACCATACTTGACAAATGTCACGACTTTCATATTTAAATTTGTTTGATGATCTGAAACATTAAAGTGTGACAAACATGCAAAAAAATAAGAAATCAGGAAGGGGGCCAACAATTTTCACACCACTGTAGTTTTGTTCAATTTGGTACGCTTTGCAAATTTTTAAAACAAATGAGGATAAAGAGTTGAGGCTGAATGTTTTTGTCCTCTGTGTGCAACGCCGTACTACACTGACATTAGTTATCAGACACATCGTACAAAAGCATCGTAACAGATCAAATTAATAGAGCACAAAACGTTGACTCCAGTGGTTCCCAAACTGAGGGACAGTGTACAGTCAGCAGATTATTTTGCAAATTAAACCTCTGCAGGGTGATAAAGACTACACTGTATAATTTTCCCACTTGTTATGTGGCCACTTGCCTAATAAGTAAATAATTGTGCGCAAAATATTAATTTGATATTTTAATTACGTCAACATGACTCGCAGTACCCGCTTGAGTGCTCCGTTATCAGTTGTAGCAGTTGTGGTTGTATCAATAACAGACCACTAGATGCGCGATTGATGAATCAGAGTCGTATTGCAGGGAGTCATGTAGAAATATAAATGAAAGATGCATGGTTCTGCTCTAAGCATTTACACAGATGCGAGCAGTGCAATTTGACAAAAGCAAATAGAACCCAGTGATGTTCTGCTGTGGATGCGGTGCGACAAATCCAGTGTTGACAATTTAGCAATTTTGTTTCTAGATTTAGCAATTTTTCAGATTACCCTAGCAACTTTTTCTTCCAAAAGCACCCAGCAACAAATTAAGCGTTTTTTTTTTTTTTTTTTTGGCAGCTTTTAGCAACTTTTGATAAGTGACTTAAACGATAAAAAGACTATTAGTCATATAGTAGACTATTTTTTACAGACAGTGTAGCATACTAACAAACTACTTATATGCTGCTTAAAACTATAATTATTCAGAAAGTTTTACTAGTTTACTAGCTAATAATAATAATACAAAAAAAAAACTTAAATTGTAATTGTTCAAAAGTTCAGTATTGTATTTAAAAATACAGTTATATATTATATGAATAGTAATACATTAATATAATATATTAATACAGTTAAGTATATTTTAATATTATTATTTTATGCATTTATATTATTTTACGAACAAATTTAAATTAACATATAAAATATATTTTTTGCTGAGATTTGATGCAGTGACACAATGACAACAGTTACGAGGTTTCGCTGAGAGCTTGAGGATCCAATGGTGTTACGAGCTTTAGTGACAAGCACTTTGTAATACTTATCATTGGTTAAATATTTGTAAAACCCTCTGATTTAAAATAATAATAACAAATTATAATAGAGATATGAAGTTTGGATAATTTTTCATGGCACACCTGACTGGGCTAGGGTATGGTAACTGCCATACCCTGCCATATGGCAACGCCGCCCTTGCATGGAATCAATATGCAATTTTGCCTTCTCCTCAGAACCCGTAAATTTGTGACTATTCTGCAAACGCATATAAAATATGCTCATTTTACTGGTGCAGATTACAGGGCAGTTCTGCTAAGAACATTGGAAGGGGAAACCACACTTGACTCAACAAAGAAGCCCAGGAATAGTTTGTTATTACTGTGGGCAGGAGGGTCATGTACGCAGTGATTGTAGGGCATGGAAAGTTCAGCTGCAGAGGAAGCCTTGGGTGAAGCCACAACAACAGAGAAGAAAACCAACAGGAGCCATGTTTCCTACTACATGACACAATAAGCAAGAATAGGGAGTCCTATAGAGTAATGTCAGTTCCGATTTATCTATGATGACCCTCTAATTCTCAAACCATAGCGAAGACTTGCCTTATGGTACACCAGGGGTTTTCAGCCTTTTAGGACATGTGTGTTAGTAGAAAATGCACCTCTGGGCAGGTCCACAACAGGCGTTTACTTCAAAATAAGAATTAGCTTTATTCGCCAGGTGTGCGCAAACACAAGGAATTTGTTGCATTTTTTTTTTTTTTAAGGTGCTCCTGGTACATACATACATACATGCATATATACACATCTGACATGAGAACAGAAAAAAACAGAAAAATAAAAAATTCATTAAAAATAAAATTAAATTAGTAAGACTAAGCAATGAATAATGTGTATGAATCTGGAACAGTGGATTGATTTATGTACAGGTTTGTGCATTTTTACTCTATATAGAACTGTATAAATAAAGAGATATGCATATGTATTTACATAATACTTGAGAAAGGCAATAATAAAAGATGTAGAATGATTTATGGAAAAGAATTACAGAACACAGGTAATGATTCATATGGTAGCTGTTTAAGCTGGAGATGGCATGGGGGAAAAAAACTGTTTTTATGCCTAGATGTTCTAGTGCACAGAGATCTGTAGCGTCTGCCTGAGGGGAGAAGTGCAAACAGGTTGTGTCCGGGTTGAGAGGAGTCTTTGATGTTGTTACCTGCCCGTTTCTTCACTCTGGAGTTGTACAAGTCCTGAAGACTGGGCAGGTGCACACCAATGATCCTTTCTGCTGTCCTAACAATCTGTTGCAGTCTTAAAATTAAATCTGATTTGCTGGCTGACCCAAACCAGACAGTTATAGAAGAGCACAGAACTGACTCAATAATAGCTGAGTAAAACTGTGTCATCTGTGCCTGTGGCAGATTGAACTTTTTCAGCTGACGAAGGAAGTACAACCTCTGCTGGGCCTTTTTCACAATGGAGTCAATGTGAATGTCCCACTTCAGGTCCTGAGAGATGGTTGTGCCTAGGAACCTGAATGACTCCACTGCAGTTACAGTGCTGTTCATGATGGTCAGTGGGGGGAGAGCAGGGGAGTTTCTCCTGAAGTCCATGATCATCTCCACACTTTTGAGTGTGTTCAGCTCCAGGTTGTTGTGACTGCACCAGACAGCCAGCTGCTCAACCTCTTGTCTGTAAGCAGATTCGTCACCGTCCTGAATGAGGCCGATGACTGTGGTGTCATCTGCAAACTTCAGGAGCTTGACCGAGGGGTCTTTAGAGGTGCAGTCATTTGTGTACAGTGAGAAGAGCAACGGGGAGAGAACGCAGCCCTGAGGATCTCCAGTGCTGATGATGCGGGTGTTGGATGTGAGTTTTCCCAGCCTCACTAGCTTCTGCCTGTCTGTCAGGAAGCTGGTGATCCACTGACAGATGGAGGTGGGTACAGAGAGATGTGTGAGTTTATTCTGAAAGGTGTCTGGGATGATGGTGTTGAAAGCGGAGCTGGAGTCCACAAACAAGATCCTTGCATAAGTCCCTGGTTTGTCCAGATGTTGGAGGATGTAGTGCAATCCCATATTGACTGATATTATTAAATATTAAGATACACAGGAATGTACAAGAGGCAAATGTGCAAACAGCTTGACACTTTCAGTATGTCAATGTGAGGTAGTGAATGATGAATATCTTACTGATAAAGTGAATATTAAGTGGAGACATGAAGATGTTAAGAGGCTGGGTTTGAGACAACATCATCAGACTACGGAAGCACTTACCAGATGGCAGCAAAGTGAAAAGATGGTTACTGGGGTGGATTGAGTCCTTGATGATTTTAACAGCTCTGCTTTTGCAGCGTTTGAGGTAGATGTCCTGCAGAGGGGGGAGAGCAGACCCTGAGATGTGCTCAGTTAAGCGCACAACTCTCTGCAGAGCTTTGCAGTCTTGACTGGAGCTGTTCCCATACCACACTGAGATACACTGAGTCAATACACTTTCTATGGCCCCTGAATAGAAAGTTTTCAGGATTGCTGGTGAAACCCTGAATTTCCTCAGCTGTCTCAGATGGTACAGTCTTTGCCTGGCTTTATTAACCTGTGTTTGAATGTGGGTAGTCCAAGTCAGGTCCTCTGAGATGTTTACACCGAGGTACTTGAAGCTGCTCACCCTCTCCACAGGGGTCCCGCTGTCTCTTCCTTAAGTCAACAATCAGCTCTTTAGTTTTGCTCACATTCAGAGAGAGACAATTGTCCTGGCACCATGATGTTAATTTCTCTACCTTATCCAAGTATGTGGTCTCATTATTGTTGTGAATGAGGCTCAGAACCACAGTATCATCAGCAAATTTGATAACAGATGTTGTCCTGAGTCCCTGCTCTACTCTCTCTACACACATGACTGATAAATAGCAGCCTTACATAGTTCCTGTTATTGCTGTCAATGTGTGTGAGAGAAGAGTGCAGGATGTGAGAGATGGCATCATCAGTGGATCTGTTGGGGCGATAGGCAAACTGATGAGGGTCCAAAGTATCCGGGATGGAGGAGCAGATGACGTTTTTAACCAGTCCCTCGAAGACCTTCATGACTATTGATGTGAGGGCAACTGGACGATAGTCATTCAGACAAGAGGGTTTATTGTTCTTAGGCACAGGGATGATGACAGATTTTTTGAAGGAGGTGGGAACCGACGATGTAGCAAGAGACTCATTAAAAATGGATGTAAACAAACCAGTGAGATGATCAGCGCAGTACTGCAGAATACGGCCAGAAATCCCATCAAGTCCGGCTTCTTTCCTGACGTTCACTCGTTTTAGAGCCCTCCGAACCTCGTCCTCTTACACGGTGATCACATGATTATCGCTGCTCTGACTGCTGCTTCCTGACGCGTTGAACGGCAGACTCGCGTTGCTTAGATTGCTTTCAAAGCGGCCGTAGAAAGTGTTTAGCTTGTCAGCCAGTGACGGATCTGCTCTCACCTCTGCAGAGGATTTATTTCCAAAGGCACAGATGGTCCTTAGTCCTTGCCACATGCGTCGGGAGTCATTTAGCTGGAAATGTGACTCTATGCGTTCCCTGTATCTGTGTTTGGCGGCTCTTACTGCGCATCAGAGAGCATAGCACGATGCTTTGTACTCACTCATGCTTCCCAACAAAATACCGGCGTTGTAAGCAGCAGTGCATTTGTTTACTGCTGCATGGATTGTTCTGTTCACCCAAGGTTTCTGATTTGAGAAGGTCCTTATAGTTATTGTATCCGTAGCTTGTTCGGCTAGCATGTTTACAAAGCTTAATGCTACATCCGTGAATTCGCTGAAGTCAGATGAACTTGCCCGAAACATGTCCCAGTCTACGTCATCAAGAGCTGCCTGCAGCATGGCTTCACAGTGGGCGGACCATCGCGTCACCACCCTCTGCACCGGGGGAACTTGAACGAGCCTTTGTTTATATTCCGGTGTGAGGAAAATGGCGGCATGGTCCGATTTGTCAAAAGCTGGTAGTGAGCGAGCTTTGTAGGCATGCTTAAACTGAGTGTAGCAATGATCCAGTGTATTCAGTCCTCTGGTTGGACAGGATACATGTTGATAAAAATTAGGCATAACTTGCCTGAGGTTGGCTTTGTTAAAGTCCCCAGCGATGATAATAGCAGCGTCAGGATGCTTACTGATGTTGCCGCTGAGCGCATCGTGAAGCTCAGACAAAGCCAAGTCCGTTTCAGCTTGTGGTGGGATGTAAACAGCAGTAACAATGATCGATGAAAACTCCCGGGGGAGATAAAATGGGCGGCAAATAATGGATAAATGTTCCAGATGAGGCGAGGAGGAGCATGACAGAGTGGGGATATTCCTGGGGTCACACCATTTCTTGTTAATCATGAAACACACTCCACCACCTTTGGATTTACCGGCCTCGGCTGTTCTGTCCATCCGTGAAAAAAGAGAAGTTTTCAGACGGCGTTATAGCAGCATCCAGGACCGAAGGTGTGAGCCATGTTTCAGACAAACAAAGGATGTTACAGTCCCTAATGTCCCGTTGGAAACTTATCCTGGCTCTGAGATCGTCCATCTTATTCTCCAGAGACTGGACATTGGCGAGCAGAATGCTTTGTAGAGGAGGACTGTGAGCTCTTTTTCTCATTCTGTTGCGGATCCCAGCACGTTTCCCGTGGTGTTTCTTGATCCGTCGCCTTGGGTGGTTATTCAGGTGGCCATTGTTCATCTCTGCGTTCTGGAGAATCTCAGATGGCCACGATGGGTTGAGGGATAAAGTGTACTGAAACAGGTTAGTGAAGCGGTGTCCAATGTCCAAAAGTGTTCCTTTGTCGTAAGTGATCAGTGCAGAGGTTATGTGTGTAAAAAGAGAAAGCAAAAATAGGTAAAAAAATAAATAAAAACACAATCTAAGCGGAGTGACCTGGACGGTGACCGGACTCGGCAGCGCCATCTTGAACTCTGTGGTAGTGCTGTGGTAGTGACAAAACACTGTTCATCGCTGGTGGAGTTTATGTTTGTGAAGTGTCGACAGCTCTATCTGCCGCGGGAGTTCACGGCCATTGTTATTGTCGCAGTTTACATCCCCCCATGTGTTAACGCGAAGGACGCGCTTTGCGAGCTGTACAGCAAACAACAAACAAATAACCTCAAAAGCTTTTTCATAATAACCGGTGACTTCAACCACGCAAACTTAAAGACAGTTTTGCCAAAGTTCTACCAACATGTGAACTTTGCAACAAGGGGAAAAAACACACTGGACTATATTTACACAACAGAAAAGAATGCGTACAAGGCCGTGATGGGGAAGTCATGGCCTAATGGTTAGAGAGTTTGACTCCTAACCCTAAACTTGTGGGTTAGGGTCTCACGCCGGCAATAACATGACTGAGGAGAGCAAGGCACTGAACCCCCAACTGCTCCCCGGGCGCCGCAGCATAAATGGCTGCCCACTGCTCTGGGTGTGTTTACGATGTGTGTGTGTTCACTGCTGTGTGTGTGCACTTTGGATGGGTTAAATCTAAGTATGAGTCACCATACTTGGCTGTATGTCACGCCACTTTCACTTTCTTTACATCAAAAAGTGCATTGATGATGTTACAGTCACCAAGACCATCACCACACGTGCAAACCAGAAACCGTGGATGACAGCAGAGGTTTGTGGGCTGCTAAAGACCAGAGATGAAGCATTCAGATCAGGAGATAAAGCAGCCCTCAAAACAGCAAGAGCCAATCTTTCTGTGGCATCAAAAATGCAAAATGGTCATATGCTCAAAAAATCAACAATCACATCACAGACAGCAGAGACACACAGAGCCTGTGGCAAGCCATTCAGACTATCACAGACTACAAGCCCCCACCACAGGCCTGTGATGACGACACATCCCTCCCGGATGCACTCAACCACTTTTATTCACAGTTTGAAATGCAGAATGACACACCTGCACAAAAACTGCCCATACCTCCCAACGACCAGGTGCTCTGTCTGTCTCCAGCCAATATAAGGAAGACCCTATCTAGGATTAAGGCTGCGGGTCCTGACGACATACCTGGGCGTGTACTGAAAGACTGTGCTGCACAGCTGACAGATGTCCTAACAGATATCTTCAACACCTTGCTGAGCCAGGCAGTCGTCCCCACATGTCGCAAATCCACAACCATCATACTGGTACCAAAAAAATCACCTGTGTCCTGTCTAAATGACTACCATCCCATACTGCTGACTCCCCAACACACTCAATCTGCTCCAGTTTGCATACCGTCCAAACCGCTCTACAGACTATGCAATTTCCTTCACCCTCCACCTGGCTCTTACCCGCCTAGAAAATAAAGACTCCTATGTCAGAATGCTGTTCATTAACTTCAGCTCAGCATTCAACACAAAAATCCCACAACAGCTCATTAATAAACTAAACCTGCTGGGCCTTAACAATTCCCTCTGTAATTTGATCCTGGACTTTCTAACTTGAAGACCTCAGTCTGTGTCAGCCACAACACCTCGGGCACTACCACACTGAGCACAGGTGCCCCACAAGGCTGTGTGCTCAGCCCGCTGCTATTCACGCTGTTGACCCACGACTGCACTGCCAAGTTCAGCTCCAACCACATCATCTTATTTGCGGATGACACAATGGTGGTAGGTCTCATCAGCAACAGCAATGAAATGCACTAGTGGCAC
Organism: allo-octoploid hybrid of Carassius auratus x Cyprinus carpio; assembly: GCA_024542945.1. Classification (NCBI taxonomy): domain Eukaryota; kingdom Metazoa; phylum Chordata; class Actinopteri; order Cypriniformes; species allo-octoploid hybrid of Carassius auratus x Cyprinus carpio. The sequence goes on along the minus strand of CM045014.1, from coordinate 40,165,470 downwards.
AGCTGGCTGAATGGTGTGGCACTAACAACCTGTCCCTCAATGTGGAGAAAACAAAGGAGGTTGTGATGGAGTCTGCAGCACTAAATTCCTGGGAGTGCACATCACAGAGGATCTCACCTGGACCACCAACACCATGTCACTCTCAAAGAAGGCACAACAGCGCTTACACTTTCTCCACTGGCTGAAAAGAGCAAGTCTCCCTCCACCCATCCTCACCACATTCTACAGAGGAACCATAGAGAGCGTGCTGACCAGCTGCATCACTGTCTGGTATGGGAACTGTAGTGCAGCAGCCAACGGACAGTGAACACAGCTGCAAAGATCATCGGTGCCCCTCTCCCCTCCATCTTGGACATTTTCCTTACACAATGCTCCAGCAAAACCAACAGTATCATGAAGGACCCCACCCATCCCTCCCACAGTCTCTTCCAGCTCCTACCATCAGGAAGACGGTACCGGAGCATCAGAGCCTGCTCTGCCAGACTGCTCAACAGCCTTTTCCCCCAGGATGTGCGAGCCCTGAACTCAAATTACCCCGCCCTCCTCTGAAACCACCACACAAACCCTCTACCTCCTGAAACATGGACCATCTCCCCTCCTACACGCCCCAAACACCCCCCAACCTGACCACATCACAGAAAAACTGTCTGAATTTTTTTTTTTTGCAAATCTACTCTATATGCACTAAACACTTTTTGCACTCACTGCTGTGTGTACATAATCCCACATAAGACTCAAATATGTGTTTACATGCTTGTGCACTACAAATCATCTTGCACTGTTCCCCAGACTGCTGCTTGACTTACGATGTTTCTCTTTGCACATGTACATTATTATGTGAAGCATTCGTATAGTCTATATTTCTATTTTATTTTTCAGTATATGTATAGGAAAACATTTATATATAGTATATTCATATTCAAAATCTGTCAGTAGGTTAGTTGTGTATAGGTACAGTGTTTATGTGTAGCATCTGTATAGTTTGTATTTTGTTTCTTTAGTTTATGTATAGGTAGACATTTATATATAGTATTTAAAGTCAAAATCTGTCAGTAGGTTAGTTGTGTATAGGTATAGTATTATGTGAAGCATTTGTATAGTCTGTATTTTTTAGCTTATGTATAGGTAAACTTTTATATATAGTATATTTATAGTCAAAATCTGACAGTAGGTTAGTTGTATATAGGTTTTACTGTTTTACTTCATAGTAGTATGTCTTTATTTATGCAGCATGTGGTCCTGCGAGGCACGACATTTTGTTCCACTGTATGTCCACACATCCGGAATGACAATAAAGCTCAACTTGAACTTGAACTTGATGATAGCTGGACAGCACAGGCTTTGAGGCAGGCTGGAGAGACACCATCTGGGCCTTTGGCTTTCCTTATCTTCTGCTTCCTGAAGACTTTGCATACATCCTCTTCACAATTCTGTGAAGGCTTTGCTTATTACACACAGAGACGCGCAGCAGCAGCACACAAACATTCTTTAAATATGAAACAATAAAAGATTAAAATGTAAAAAATTATAATTGTGTAGGCTACATGAATATAAAAATGCCTAGATGTCATAATGGATAGTCATCACATGCATCAGAATTAGGCTACCTATTTGCATGTGCACGAGCAGCTCCGTTTCATCTCGGAGATGCCTTCTGTCTTTGCACTTGCCAATTCCAACATGTAAATAGGAAATCCGCCATGGCATGAGCCAACTGCCTCTTAAAGGGAATGGGAGATGACACTCTGATTGGTTTATTGCACGTTACACCCAAAACTAGGGTGACCAAACGTGCCATTTTCCCAGGGCACATCCTGGCCAGGATTTCTATATTGCCTGAAATATCTAGGTTTTGTCTTTGTTTGCGCTGCGCAGTCCAATTGTTGTATGACAATGTGGGTTTTTGTTAAATGTGAGCCAAAATCATCACAATTAAAAGAACCAAAGACTTAAACTACTTCAGTCTGTGTGCACTGAATTTATTTAATACATGAATTTCACAACTTGCGTTGAATTACTGAAATAAATGAACTTTTCCATGACATTCTAATTTACTGAGATGCACCCATATATATATATATATATATATATATATATATATATATATATATATATATATATATATATATATATATATATATATATATATATATATATATTTATTTGCTTTACTATTGAGCTTTAATTTTGGCAGAAAAAGCTGTGAGACCTAAAACCGTCTCTTTTCTTTACAATAGTATTATAAACACTTCTTGTTACAAAGTTGGGAAGATAGCTGTCATGTATTTTCAAATGCATGTTAATTTTGGACACTGGCTGAGATGCTAAAGGTTTCCCAAATAGCCACGAGGGGGCGCCGCTAGCTCATGCAGTGCTGTTAGAAGCAATCCATGCATTAAATAAACGTTTTTTAAAAGAAAGATTAGCAATATTCAAATTATATTACTTATACAGAAACCACAGTATTGGTATGGAACAGTGGTGTAATGTAACAAAGTAATAATACTTTGTTACAGTACTTAAGTATTTTTGGGAGTATCTGTACTTGTTTATTTCTGCCAACTTTTACTTTTACTCCACTATATTTCCTAATTAAATTGTATACTTTTACTCCAATACATTTCCCCGAAGCATATTTGTTACTTACTACAAAATAGTCAGAAGTCAGAAGAACACGGACATCAGGAAAGCAGGTTTGACGAATCAGTGGTCTGACGTTTGCAAGTTACACTCATGCTCATGTGCAAACAAGTGCACACACAACTGCAGATGATTAATTTCCCACTAAAGTCGAGTCTGGGGTGTGCGATACAGCATCGTCTGCGATAATATGGTAAGTTTTGTTTTGATGTGCGATCTGACATTATAAAGTATATCACCAAATCACATAGAGTGCACGCACGTGATATATTAATCTATTAAAACTCTAAATTCCAGGCATTCTAAATTGTAGACGGCAAAAATACTTTTGTATGCTTGTTTTTATTTGTATAATTTAATATAGTTAACTTAATGTATATCATACAAAGAGTACCATTTTTTTCTGCAGGTATCAGCATGAACACATCAAAATCATTTTATACATGTTCAGTAAAGCAATAAGTGACTTACACTTTACACATTTTAATAATATTGCTTGTTTTTGCTCAAGTTTGCCAACAAAAATGGTTCCAAACAAGGATCACAGCACTGCCTCTGAGCAATGGACGGTGTTTACTTATTGAATGAATCAGCTTTTTGAACAAATCAGTTGAATATGATTCAGTGATTCACACATTAACACAGTCAAATGCTTTGTTTCTGAATGAAACAGGCATTTGAATGAGTCTGTTAAATCTCAATGACTCACTCATTAACAGTCACTTGCTGCCACCTACTGGCGGTCTTAATTTCACATGTCTACTATTATTTCACATTTTTCTTATGCATCTGTAAGATTTGTAATGTACCCCTCTGAGATACATTAAACTGTGTAAATACATCTAAATGCTAATTTCAGATGCAGATTCCAGAAATTATTTCTTATGTTGGAATGAAAGACACTAAGTACCAGATGAAGTGCTTCTTATTCTTACCCAAAAATACAGAATGGAAGAAAAGTGCTACAACTGCACACAACCTTGCTACTCTACTATTTTTATTTTTTATTTTTTTATAGGGCCTATATTTATTTGCTTCTTTTCCATTTTGTATTTACTTGTACTTTTACTTTCAATACTTAAGTATGTTTAAGATTTTAAAAAATACTTTTCGTACTTCAGTACAATAAATATCACATACTTTAAGACTTTCACTCAAGTAATATTCTAAACGGTGACTTCAACAAGTCAGTTTCTGGTAAGATATCTGTACTCTGACTTGAGTATGGCTTTCAGGTACTTTATACACCACTGGTATGGAAGTGTAGTGATACAAGTGAAAGGACACAGAGTAGAAAGAAATGAGATACACATGCTATGCCTGATCAATACAACAGGTATAAGACAATCAGTCCATGGACAACTCCAGGGGAAAACTTAGGCTGGTCCTTGGCAGGTTTCTTCACCGGAGTAGGGACTACCACTGCCTTGAACAAAATTAGTGGTTTAGCATGGCAGGTTTTGTCAATAGAAAATGACAGTGCTCTTGTGCTAGGGTTAATTACAGAGGAATTGAAGAAAATGAGGGAAGCAGTTATTCAAAATAGACTGGTGCTGGACATTTTGACCTTGGGGAAAAGGGGGGTTTCTAAAATGTTGGGAGTATCTTCATGTTTTTACATTCCAGATAATTCAGACAACATCACAATCATAATAACCCACATGAAAGAGTCCATCCCAGATCCAGAGAGAAACGACTCTTTGTTTAACTGGCACAAAAGTCTTTGGGGTGGATGGGTAACCTGGATATTCAACACTGCCATTCCTGTTGTTGTGTTGATGCTGATTTGTTGTATATCTCCCGAAGGAAAAAAAAAAAAAAAAACGCTATGAAGTCTCGAGACATGTTTTTTAAAAGTTGAACTTACATTAATTTTACATGGCTTTCTAAACATGAGGCTCTTTTGTGCAAGATGCGAGTGCAATGGTAATAGATGTCCCTATTGAACAATATGCAGTCTGTGTGAACAGCTTGGTTTCAGTTTTGACATAAAGATCTTGTCCGCATTGATATTCTCTTTTTCCACAATATTTTGAATGAACAACCAGCAGCGCCACATCTAGTGGGTATAACTGAATAGGTTAACAAAAACATTAAGAAGCAACAACACTTACACGTCATCACATTTTGTGCACCACTGATAAGCCAGCCTGACACACACCAAAAATTTAAATGCTTTTTTTTTTTGCATTCGAATGTGGATTTTTGTTTTAAATTTGATGAATATTTGAAATCTGAATTTTTTTATTTTTATTTTTTTATTTATTTATTTTTTGACAGTCCTATCAGCCCTAGCAATAGGCCTTCTCCATTTGTCTGGGATCCTGAGGTTTCAGTGGTTTGTTCGGCAGTCTCTCAACCAGGCATCGTTGATAAACTCCATCCAAGAGACATCTGTAGTCACACTCAGTCAGGACATGGCTTCCCACAATGCATTTCTCAAAGCAGTCCTTGCTCGGTGATGAGGGTGTTGACAGATGCTCAAACCCCAGTTCCTCAAACGGGTCGCTCTCGGTGGACGGCAGAGTCGTTCCTTGATATTCTGGAATCTTGTCTGGGACTTGAAGATGCTGATCTGTCCTTTCTTTCTTGAGTGTTAATTCAAGATGTTCTACATTAGTGACGGGGCTTATAGAGAGTTTTGGCCAAGAAGAACGTGATGCAGAGCTACTGCAGAGTGACAACGAAAAAGTCCTTCCACCTTTGGTGCAACCAACCTTTGCATCCTTGCTATCATGAGAGGGATCTGCAACGTCCTCCTCAGTTTCTATGCCACTTTGATACTGTCTTGAAACACGTTCCCATGAAGAGCCACTGCTGAAGGAACTTGAAGACGTTCTTGAGTTCTGGTTCTTCTGATTGTTCTCCACTGGGTTTTTGATGTTTCTGATGGGTTGTCCTCAACATCTTCAGTTGTGGCGAGCTCTTACATCAGTTAGCATTGACTAGGGTTTCCATTGTTGTTTCTAAAGGTATTAGGAACAGATGCATTAACAATACTTTGATTGCTCGGAATGACAATGTTTGATTAAGTCATCAACCAGCTCATAGGATGAAAGGCTGCTTTGTTCATCAACAGTGAGGCAACTTTGATCGACCAGAATTGAAGATGATCCACTACCAGATGAATTCTCCTTGGAGGAAAACGGACATGAATGATCTGCTTTCTTCATCTCCATTGTGAGAATTTCCATGTCCATCTTGAGCCCTTTGAGTGATTCGAGCACGAACCACGACGAATGCCTTTCTTGACAAATATACTTGTGGTGCCTTCAGGCCCAAACTCCATTAAATGGTAGCTGTCCGGAATAAAAGATTATGGATTGGAATTATGAAACATTTCCAGCTTAAACAGCAACTTAATCAGCTGTATCTTCGCCATGATCTCGATGCTCAAAGTGGAATCTGCTCTAGTGCAGTAGTCAACAAATAAAGTCAGGCTTCCCGACAAGAGCTCATCACTGAGATGATTGTTTCAGATGGGCAGAGCTTAATAAGCCAATCTCAAAGGCCTCTTTAGCTAAAGTGAGGTATGTCCGCTGATCCTCCACATTTCATGTGTTTTCAATCCATGACATTTTTTTTGAGAAGCTATAGGATAGTAAACAAATGCCCTGAGCGACCTGCAAAAGAGCATCAGGAGGTAAAATGATAAATACATCTAGTGTTAATAACTGGAATACCCGGCCAATAAACTGACACTGGCTATGTTTACATGCACAACTTTTTTTTCCGTTGGACTGAATTCATTCTGATTGATGAATCTGAATGTAGTGTTTACATGAACGCTAAATAAAGTGATGGGGTTGATGTGCATGTTTGCTATTTGAGAGATAAAATTAGTTTGTAAATTTTTTCAATTATGGCATGAAAGTCGAAATTATGAAATATTAAATCAAAACTATTTAAAAAGTAAAAGTCATGATTATGAGATTAAAAAATCAGAATTGTGAGACAGGAAGTCATAAAATCTGACATTTATGATTTTATCTCATTTCAATCTTTTTTATTAGAATTATGATTTAGTGTCAAAATTTTGACTTTTTATATTATAATTTCACCTTCTTGTCAATTTTGAATTATCCTATGACATACTAAGTTGTAAGATTATGAAATAAACTGTGATATAGCTCCATAGCTTCACTAAAGCTTACAGATAATAATAAGGATACAAAATTTGAATTTTGTGAACCAACAACATTACAACAGCATCAAAACGCTGGATGCCAACACTTCAACTCCAGACATAGTTCTGGGCAAAAGGACTGAGAGACGGTGAGAGTGTGGAGTGTACAGTGAGTTCAGACCTTTTTATCAGGTTGTGGAAGAGCGTCAAAGCCTATCAGAGTTCAGCAGCCTCAAGCCACAGACCTAATAAACACAAACACACCGCATTATACATTTACAGACACACGTTAAACACTCCCATTATAGTGTGGACAGTGCTTTAAAAGCATTTGTTTTTTTACCATTCAGTGTGTGATATTACATTCAAACAATCCTTACCCATAATTCTACATGACTGTCTCCGTGCAAATATCTAATTTCATAGATTTTTCAGTATGTGTGTAAATGCATTTGACATGCATCATTAGCTTAACAAATTCATGAATATGCAAACCTGGATGTGTTTGTGTGTGTTTGCATTAGTTCCAGCAGTAAAAACTACATGGGTTAATAAAACATCATTCAATCTTCTAAACAGCATTACATCAACCCAGAGCTCATTTGTCACTGTCTGTTTTAAACTAAACAAATGAAGAGGAGAGTTCAGCAGGAAAAATCCTGTCAGCATTCACTCATCCTCATGCAAACTGGACAAAGAAGCATCATGAAGCTATTGATAAATTATCTTTACAGAATCATAACATTAAAGAATAACAGTAGTAATCAATGTGACTTATGCACTATATCATTTTGCTTGTAAAGCTCTTACATTCTTTTCATGTTCACTTATATTCAGATGTGACTAGATTATCTCATTTAACACACCTGATTCAGATCATCAGCTCAAAAATGACTCCATGAACTAAACTGAGTGTGTCAGAGAAGAGAGACGTACAGGGGAAGTTGTGGCCTAGTGGTTAGAGAGTTTGACTCCTAACCCTAAGGTTGTGGGTTAGAGTATCGGGCCGGCAATACCACGACTGAGGTGCCCTTGAGCAAGGCACCGAACCCCCAACTGCTCCCCGGGCGCCACAGCATAAATGGCTGCTCACTGCTCCGGGTGTCTGTTCACGATGTGTGTGTGTATTTACTGCTGTGTGTGCACTTTGGATGGGTTAAATGCAGAGCACGAATTCTGAGTATGGGTCACCATACTTGACTGTATGTCATGTCACTTTCTTTACTTTCTTTTCTTTAAAATATGCAGAGCAGGGTCCACATGAGCAGGATTAATAACTGCTGGTCTAGGAGTATTTTCATGTCAAATTATGTATTTTCACCTGCTTTTCCTCCAGATGTCCAGCAGGGCTTAGTGTCTCCAGACAGACCAACACTGGAGCTGAGAGACTAGCATAAATAATAATAAAATGTATATAATTGTATAATTATTTGTATAATTAATTGTATAATTATAACAATTATAAATTATGTTGATGGTTAATAATAAATTAGGTTAATATTTTGAAAATTATTTATTATTATTATTATGTCACACATTTATTTTTACCACCCCAATATGGATGTTTTTTTTTTTTTTTTTTTTTTTTATCAAGAATCCGTGACTTGCTAATTCACTTTAACCTTTATTTGACAAAAGTACAAAGAAAAGATTTCCAATGTTTTCACTGACCCACTTAAATGGATTTTGTAAATATAATAAACTTTGATTTTGATGGCTGCAACACACTAGCACATTCACTCTTTGTCTACAAAACCACGCTGTAGTAGCACATGCAGGATGAGAACTGGCATCGTCTTGATCTAACAATCAAGGACTTCCCATGATAGATGACATCTGGACAGAATTATATGTCTCTGTACAATCCCAATATATGTTGGTGGCATCACAGCATAGAACTGATGTATAGCTTTCTCCCAGAGTAACAGAGATTCAAGTTGTGTTTCTTGATGCAGAGGCAGACTGTGGTAAATGACAGTAAGTACTCCTGAGCACATGTGGCTATATTTAACAATGCAGCATGACGGTATCTCATGCAATGCCATCTGAGGGGTCAAAGGTCAAGCATATTCACCTGAGGTTACCTGTCTTGCCCTACACAGACAGAGATTTATCTTGAGTCACTTAAACTTTTCACAATATTATGTAGGATAGTTGGTGAAAGACCTAAATTCTTTGCTGTATTTTGCATTGAGAAATGTGATTTTTGATTTGTTTGACACATTCCTATTAAATTTGGCAAAGACTAAGATGCTCCTTTTATAAACAATCATGATCCCCTCATCTATTACCAATTCACCTGTTTTTTGTTGACTGTTTAAAAACAGTTTATTCAGGTTATTCTGTAATCGTTTTACTTTTATTTTTCCTCTGTCCTAGCTTTTTTGGAGTGTGTTGCAGCAATCTTCATCAAAATGTGTATATATTTAATAACCCGATTCCAAAAAAGTTGGGACACTGTACAAATTGTGAATAAAAACAGAATGCAATGATGTGGAAGTTTCCAATTTCAATATTTTATTCAGAATACAACATTGATGACACAACAAATGTTTAAACTGAGAAAATGTATCATTTTAAGTGAAAAATATTTTGATTTTAAATTTCATGGCCTCAACACATCTCAAAAAGTTGGGACAAGGCCATGTTTACCACTGTGTGGCATCCCCTCTTCTTTTTATAACAGTCTGCAAACGTCTGGGGACTGAGGAGACAAGTTGCTCAAGTTTAGGAATCGGAATGTTGTCCCATTCTTGTCTAATACAGGCTTCTAGTTGCTCAAAGCCCCTTTCACACTGCGATTCCGGAAAATACACGGGTAATGTGTTCCGGCAATTGTTCCCGAGTCGCTAGATTTTGCACTTTCACACTGCCAGTGATTACCCGGAATATGTGTTTGCTTTCACACAGAAGGCGACCCGGCAATGTTCCGGCAATTTTCCGGGTCCGACGTGCAGTGTGAAAGGGGCTCAACTGTCTTAGGTCTTCTTTGTCGCATCTTCCTCTTTATGATGCGCCAAATGTTTTCTATGGGTGAAAGATCTGGACTGCAGGCTGCCCATTTCAGTACCCGGATCCTTCTTCTACACAGTCATGATGTTGTAATTGATGCAGTATGTGGTCTGGCATTGTCATGCTGGAAAATGCAAGGTCTTCCCTGAAAGAGACGACGTCTGGATGGGAGCATATGCTGTTCTAGAACTTGGATATACCTTTCAGCATTGATGATGCCTTTCCAGATGTTTCTGAGCCCATGTTGTGATTTCCATTACAGTAGCATTCCTGTATGTGATGCAGTGCCATCTAAGAGCCTGAAGATCACGGGTATCCAGTATGGTTTTCCGGCCTTGACCCTTACGCACAGAGATTGTTCCAGATTCTCTGAATCTTTGGATGATATTATGCACTGTAGATGATGATAACTTCAAACTCTTTGCAGTTTTTCTCTGAGAAACTCCTTTCTGATATTGCTCCACTATATTTCGCTGCAGCATTGGGGGAATAGGTGATCCTCTGCCCATCTTGACTTCTGAGAGACACTGCCACTCCGAGAGGCTCTTTTTATACCCAATCATGTTGCCAATTGACCTAATAAGTTGCAAATTGGTCCTCCAGCTGTTCCTTATATGTACATTTAACTTTTCCGGCCTCTTATTGCTATCTGCCCCAACTTTTTTGGAGTTTGTAGCTCTCATGAAATCCAAAATGAGCCAATATTTGTCTCACTTTCAACATTTGATATGTTATCTATTTTCTATTGTGAATAAAACATAAGTTTATGAGATTTGTAAATTATTCCATTTCTTTTTTACTCACAATTTGTACAGTGTCCCAACTTTTTTGGAATCTTTAAGCTCATCAGTGAAAACATTGCAAATATTTTCTTTGTACTTTTGTCAATTAACTAAAAGTTAAAGCAAATTGCCTATTCACTAGATATTACAAAGAGATTGTACCTAAGGAAGATTTTAAGAAGGTTTTTTTTTTTTTTTTTTATATACTCAATGAATTAATACAATGTATATATAATCTTCAATTAATTTATTTGTACCCGATCAACATGTCTTACATTTATTATTACTTAATGAAGAGACTGAAAACGAAAAAATAATTTGTGTCACAGAACAATAAAATAATAAGAAAGTACATTTTCATGTCAAGTCTGATGCTACAGAGGACAAGCCGTCTGGAGAACAGATGGATGGAAATTAATGAGCACAGTTTCATGTAGAAAAAAACATCAGTCGTAGTGGAGTAGTTTTTTTGTTGTTGTTGTTTGTGTGTTTTTTGACATTATACAGAAGTAGACTTTTAAACTATTATTTTCACAGACAACAGATATTAAAATCAGAATAGGTCATAAATCAAGGTCATAAATCTTGGTGACCAGCTGACCTTCAAAGAACACATTGCAAAGACTGCTTGATCTTGCAGGTTTGCATTGCACAACATCAGAACGATCAGGCCCTTTCTAACAAATCAACTTTGTGTCCAGGCCCTTGTCATTTCTAGGCTGGACTACTGCAATGCTCTTCTGACTGGAGTTCCATCAAGCACAATCAAACCTCTACAAATGATTCAGAATGCAGCGGCACGACTGGTCTTCAACGAGCCCAAAAGAGCCCATGTTACACCTCTCTTTATCTCCTTGCACTGGCTGACTGTTGCGGCTCGCATCAAGTTCAAGACATTGATGCTTGCATATAGAACAGCCACAGGCTCAGCACCCGCCTACTTCCACTCACTACTATGAATCTACATCCCCTCCAGAAGTCTGAGATCCTCTAGTGAGCGACGCCTCATGGTACCATCACAGAGAGGCTCAAAATTACTTTCCAGAACCTTCTCGTTCACTGTTCCTGGCTGGTGGAATGATCTTCCCACTCCTATCTGGAATGCGGAATCCCTGACAGTTTTCAAGCGACAGCTGAAAACATATCTCTTTTGACGCTACTTGACTTTGTCCTAAATTAAAAAAAAAAAAAGTCTTTCTCTTCATTTATTCCTTCTCTTTCTAGCTTGTACTTATTTGAACAATGCCTGAAACTTGGTATTTCGAGCACTTCCTGTGTCTGTTTGCCTTTTTGAGAAGTATCGCTTTATCTATTCCCCAGTTGTAAGCCGCTTTAGATAAAAGCATCTGCAAAATTACTAAATGTGAATGTAAATATTAAAATGCATTGAGGAGAAAAGACATTCTGTAAAAATCCTTCCATTAAAGCAGTCACACTTAATTTTTCTTCTTTTGTCAGTTAGCCACCAGAACATTTATTTTTACTACTTTCTTGCAAACTTTGGTAATAAAACAGCTGCCAAATATTACAAAATGTACTTGAAAATCACGTGTAATAAACAAAACACTCACAAACAGTCACATCATCAGCGTTAATTTGAACAGACAGAAAATCTACACACATTTCAATTTATTTCTTTGGAACCATTGATTTGATTATTAATATTCATGTTGATAATTTAACAGATGCATTCATAGACATTTTGAACTCTATTGGGGTTAGACAACACGTGTCAGGACCTACTCACTGTCGAAATCATACTCTAGAGATTTAATACTGTCACATGGAATTGATATTATATAATAGTGCTCCTGTAGCTCAAGTGGTAGCGCATTGTGTAGCAAGGTTGGGGGTTCGATTCCCCGGGAATTCATGATAGGTAAAAATTGATAGCCTGAATGCACTGTAAGTCGCTTTGGATAAAAGCGTCTGCTAAATGCATAAATTTAATTTTAAATTTAATATTGATGATGTTGAAACTACACAGCCAAGTGATGATATCTCAGATCATTATCCAGTCTTGTGCAAACTTCACATAGCTAAAACTGTAAATTCTACTCCTTGTTATAAGTATGGAACAACTATCACTTCTACCACAAAAGACTGCTTTGTAAGTAATCTTCCTGATTTATCTCAATTCCTCAACATATCCAATAGCTCAGAACAACTTGATGATGTAACAGAAACTATGGACTCTCTCTTTTCTAGCATTTAGATACGGCTGCTACTTTAAGCTTAAAGAAGATTAAGGAAAACAGTTCAATAAATTTGTGACAAGTTTTATAGTTGTGAAAAAAACACTTCTGTGCTCTATCATTATGTTCTCTGATGCTGTTTGAATAAAGAGCCTCATATTGCAGCAAAATCAGAATGTAAATCAGTCTCAGTGTCTTACGTACAGTACTGACAAAAGATTTTGCATAACATAATGAATAAAGAGTTGAGTAGATAGTAAAAGACAAGTCTGTTGAGAGAAGACACTTGATTACTTCAGTCGCTCCAGAGCAGGTAAATTGGGGTTTGTTGCTTTTCTATGGCTGAAAAAAATAAAAATAAATAAATAATAATAATAATAATAAATAATAATAATAATAAAATCACCTACCTCAAATTTAAAGCTTATTATACCTAAATAAGTATACTTAAAATGGATGTACAAGTTCACCTTTATTTATATAAAATTAAAAGTCAAATCTCATATAACTTACAAAAATAAAGTTGAAATTTGTTCATTTGATGAGTTAAACTAATGAAAAAACACATCATTATTTACAGTCTGAGGGGTTTTAAGGGCTTTATGTCAAAGGGTGGTTTTTGCATTCATTGATTCTTTCTGCAAGAACATGTTTTGCAGCCATGTCTGCTTGCTCATCTCCATTAAATCCCCTTGATTATAAAGAAAATTATTTCCTTTGCAATATTAGAAACCTAACCAGCATGTCATATTCTTGTCATTTCTTTCTTTCAGTGAACAAACCTGTGAAGACAAGATGATACAGAACAAGATTCAACTCATTTTTTTTCTCGGTGAGTGTTAGTGAAAGAAACTGATGTCAGATCAGAGGTTTAGAGCAGCTTAACACTGTTGATTTTCCTGCAGCAGGAATCCTGTCCAAGGCTTCATGTGACCTGGATCGAATCGTCCTGATCAAAGAGCCAAAGACATGGATAAAAGCAAAATCCTACTGCAGAGAGAAATACATGGATCTGGCGACGGTTCAGAGCGATGAAGACAGAGCCAAACTAAAGGAGGCAGCAAACGCTGTGAACTTTCAGTCTGTGGCCTGGATCGGTTTCTACAGAGACACCTGGCGTTGGTCGTATCAAAACATGTCAGTCAGCTATGAGATGTGGGATTCTTCAGATCCGAACATGCTTGACACAGAAGAGGCCTGTGTGGTTCTGGTTGAACAAACCAGCAGATGGAGGGACAGAGACTGTACTAACAAATACGGCTTCATTTGCCAAACTGGTAAGAAATTATACAATACTCATAGATCTCTTTGATTTGAGTTACAAAAAAAAAATTAAAAATACTCACAGATCTTATACACACTAAAAAAACAAAACAAAAAAAAACTTAGTATTTCTGTCTTGTTTTCCAGTACAACTATCTAAACATTCATAAATCAAGATACATTTACTTGAAAAACAAAATGACTTAAGATATCTTAAGATATGACAAGTCTCTGTTTTGTATTTTAAGCAAATATCCACTTAAATTTGATGAAGATATTGATAAAGCTCTTATCTTAAATCATTTTTGGATCTCCAATAATGTATCTTGATGCAAGGATGATTAGACATTTGTGCCGGAAAACAAGACAAAATAATGAGGAAGTTTTACAGGAATGTAACCTGACCTCAATGCATTCTTAAATCATGTTTTCCAGAAAAAAATCCTTATAGCAGGATGCGATCAATATCATAGATGACAAATAATCAGCCTCAGAAGATAACTGGATTAAAAACAGTTTTATTAAAGACACTGCATGAAACTCTGCAGTAACAAATGTGTTGTGTGTCTTCAGCATAAACATATAAACAACATAAACATAACTTCTCAGTGCTCCATACTGATCTGATGCGATTAAAACTGTATTATTGAATTACTATTATTATATAAACAGTGCAATTATCCAATACACAGTAACACATACACACAGATCTACTGCTTTGTATTTACAATCCACACTTAAATCACAGAACTATTTATTTATTTTTATTTTATGTTCATCAGTGTCAATCATCACAGTTTTGGATTCAATCCATCATTTAAATAACGCTGTAGATCCTGAAAATATGAAATGTGTGGATAGCAGCATGTTAAATGTATGTTGCATTCAAAAACTGAGCAAAGAGCGCTGCCTTTATAAAATCACCTTTTCAAGACATTTTTTGAGGATGAGTTTGTCCATATTTTCTGTGAGCAAACTTATAAACTTATAGTTAATTTTGTATGGCACTTCACATTTTCAAGAATGTTTCTCTGTCCTATCTGCTCCTTACAGACACACAGGACACACTTCAGAACAAGTTTAAGTACATTGCCATGAAAATGAGCTGGCATGATGCTCAAATTCACTGCAGAACACACTACGCAGACCTGGCCGCCATTACAGATGACACAGAGAATGATTTCCTCACAAACATACTTTCTAACATGAGCCTCATCGATGCTTGGATCGGCCTGCATAAGAACCCATGGATCCCATGGATCCCATGGCTGTGGTCAGATAATAGCAGTGTATCGTGGTCTTCTATGAAATGGGGGTCTGGGCAGCCTGATCTGAACGGAATCAAGGATTGTGTGACAGCCAGTACTGAAGGACTGATGGCTAATGACTCCTGCTCGACTCCACTGCCTTTCTACTGCCGCGAACACAGGAGAATACAGCGTGTGAGATTCACAGTCAAATCAGACGGAGATCTGGATGAATCTGCAGTGATGGAGGCCATAGAGAAGAAGGTGAGATGATCCTGCATGTTATTTTCATATCATTAATATGTTATTATAGTTAAATATGCAGAATAGTAATTTTAGGCTATTCTGAATTGTTTTTTATTTTTTATTTTATTTTTTTTTAGTTTCTATTTTCATTTTAGTTAATTTTGTTGTGTGTTTGTGTCACTTGCATGTTTCTATACATCCTTAAATCAAGATACATTTACCTCAGAAGCAAAATGACTTAAATTATTATTTTTGTTTGTTTTTTTGTATAAAACTAGAAAACAACAACACAAACAAACAAAAAACATTTTGGTATATTTGCTTCTTATCTTCTGTCATTTGAATGTTTGTTGATCTAAGAATCAGAACAAAAATTAGATTGATTTAAAAAGTTAGATTTTTATTTTATTACAGTGTTTATTTTATTTTAATTAACAACAAAAAAAAAAAGTTTATTTGTTTTTTTTTTTAATAGTTTTTTAACAAAAAATTTTTATAGTTTTACTTTATTGACACTCGTTCACTCATGACTGATGTAATCTGGTCTTCAGATGAAGGAGATCCTCTCGGATCAGGACATGGAAATCACATCCAGCATAAAATGGAGCGTCCAACCTGACGGGAAGATCTTCCAGCAGCAGAAAACACAAGAAAACACACAAGAGACGGCATGTGAGGAGTTAGATCCAATGAAACGCTAGACTCTGATACAAGCGTTAACTTGTCCAAACATTAATGAATCTTTAAGGAAAAGGCATTCATAATAAATGATAGATGTTCAACACCATCACATGTAAATAATACAGTGAATGCATGGTAAATTATAAATTAATGATGGAATATAAATATGTAACACTTGAATTAGTTCAGTTTGGTATTTGTTAACATATAAATCTTTCAAGATATCAGGCAAAAATTTAGCTTACGTCTATTAAGTACAGCAATTTTTCTTTAATCTATGTTTGATATGCTGTGCAATCGATTAGAAGACTGAACTGACTCAGGATAACACACGAGCACAGCGTCATGCAATTAAACACTGAGGTTTGCAATTTCTATTAATGAAAACCCATCACTTCAAAAAATAACTTTCTTCCTCAGTACTTTTCCTCTTGTTTTCCACGACAAGTAGCTAAATATTTTGGTAACACTTTATGTACCTTATTTTTTAACACAGAAGTAAGCCATTTTCTGTCAATATGCGAGACTTCCAGTTCATTAACCGCTGAAGGGAAATAATGAGAAGAATAACATAGTTTTGTACAGCTAAAAATAGCTGGATGCGGAAGAGACCAGAAAAAATAAGGTGGATAATGAACAATTCTCACTATTAACTAGAATGCATTTACTTGCATATTTTATAGCTGTTTATTAGTACTTATAAAGCACATATTAATGCCTTATTTTTCATGACCACATTCTAGATCAATTAATCATACCCCATACTTAAACTTAGCAACTACCTTACTAACTATTAACCCTTTAAGCCTAAAGTGTACCCCCCCCCAACAAAAATATTCATAATCTAATTACTAAGCAACCACTAAAAGGAATAACACACAATATGTCTCATTTTAAAGCTTAGAAACTCAGCTTTTTACTGCAATTCTTAACAAGTGCTTGATCAACACCAAATACTGTAGGTGTCAAATAAAAGCTTAGAGTATGAACTTTACGTTGCATGTAGTCAGTTATTTGCTGATAAATAAGAAAAGCACGTTTTCATAATTTATAATACATTATAGTACATAGTACAAAAATCATATGACAAAAACATCACTCAGCTCAGATAGTAATGTGCCATATATCATTTGAAAGATCTCAGAGTAGAATACAACAATTTGTCAGGTTTTGCTTATAACTTCATAAAACATGTTCAGAAATCACAGCTTTATTGACAGCAGATTCTCCCCAAACTCCCCATAATCCATCACTTAGATCTAAAGATATTTCATCAAATCTCAGCATTACATTATTAAAAAATAATTTTCTTAAAATGTAGAAAGTTTTCTATCAAACAATGCTTATCTTTTGACTCTCTTTGCTAAACAAGTTTATGCTTAAAACAAATAAAATATCTGCCATCGGGAGTCAGAAAGCAAAATAACTCATTCAATTTTAGTACAAAACTAGAATAAATATCTTATTTCATTCTGGATGTCACTGATTTAAGAATGTTTTACTAAAAAAAAAAAAAAAAACACTGAGGAAGAACATTGTTGCAGTCTACTGTAAATAACATTAAGATCATTTTCTCAAGTTTTACTTTTCACTCAAATTATTATGCTGATAATATAATCTGTGATATACAATTTTGCATTTATTTAGTCATTTATTTCGAAATTTTATTTAGAAATTAATTTTAGAGAGCAACCATACATTTGGTTTGTGCTTTGCTTTCTTTAATATTCATTTACTCTTCATTCACATAGGATTTATCATTAATTAATTTTATTTTTCCATTTAATCATATAATCATTTATTTACTCATATCATTGATTCATTCAAGGATTAGTCATTTATATTATTTTTTTCCATTGCTGTTTAGTCTTATGATTGTGTGCTTTCAGTGGATATTTGTCTTCATGAGTAAGAGATCAGAGAATGTCTCCATTTCAAGGATGATGTAGTGAAGCAGTAATTCTCCATTGCTGTGGTCTGTGCTATAATAACACTTGTTGTATTTGTGCTGGTCAGACGAAGTCTGAACACTGAAACATACACAACTAAGATTATTCAATAAACTCTGCTCATTTTATCATCACTTTGTCCCCTGCTTCTGCTCTTCTCTGGCTTTCTCAGTCAGCCTTTTGGCTGACAGAAGACTGTTAAAACTGTTTTGACATCTGAATTACAGTTTTTCATCTGAAACTTCTCTCACAGTAACAACTTCTCATTTAGATCAAGTATTATTGAAAAAGTGAAGACTAAACCGGACCACATCCGGCACAAGAGCCACTAGTTTAGCTACACAATAGATGAGTTTAACTGGTTCATTTAGAGCATTTAGCCTCCATAAAGCTGCTCACTAAATCATATTTGACTTTAATGTGTTGTGTTTGTGTGGTTAATGGTGATTCATCTGCATGGTTTACAGCAGGCATCCTCAAATAGCGGTGCAGATCGACTGCCCTCCGTGTGCACACACATGACATTATTTAATGACATCAGTGCAGCCAAACAAATGTATCATGTGTTTGTGATTTGATTTGATTTTCATTTAATTTAGCTTATTTTTAGGTAGTTATTGCACCATTATGTGGACATAGGCCAACATTATTTGTTAAATATCTAGCGAACATACCGATTTTTGTGCTTTTGAAATTGAAATAAAAATGATTATATAAACAAACAAAAGATAGTTCTGTTCTTGCTCTACAAACCTTTTTGTTACCAATCTTTTCCATCCAAGTTACACCACGTTCAAGCCTTATTATTTATTTATACGTTGTGTAATCTATTATATGTCTGTAAATAATAGGATCCATACCCATATTAAATATATTATATATTAACTAATAATAACCAGCTAAATTAATTTCAACATTGATAATAATCAGAAATGTTTCTTGAGCAGCAAATCATCATATTAGAATGATTTCTGAAGATCATGTGACACTGAAGACTGAAGTCATGATGCTGAAAATACAGCTGCGCATCACAGAAATAAATGACAGTTTAACAGATATTCACACAGAAAACAGTTATTTTGAAACATAATATTTTTCAATTCAATTCAATTCAAGTTTATTTGTATAGCGCTTTTTACGATACATATCATTACAAAGCAACTTTACAGAAAATTAAGTTTCTACAATATTTAGTAATAGCTTATCAGTGGTGGCTGTCATTTCATGTGCATATAGCAGAAATGTTCAGAAAAATCAATAAAAAGACGTAAACAAACAGACGATTAACACTATTAACAGCAATTATGCAATCAAACTTATAGCAAAATGTGGTAGTTCTGTATGTTGTCTCTGGGTTAGCATCATCTGAGGTCCTCTGAGGGGCTGGCATCATCTCTTCTCAGGTGTTCTGGATCCAGACTGGAGCTTGTGTAAATCCTAGTTACCACGGGATGTAAATCCTGTGGCAAAGCAGAGAAACAAATAGAGACATAATTAGCGTAGCTGCTGTTCCAGCCAAGTAAAATTAATTAGTTTAACCCAAGCTAAAGAATAATAATGCACATTTGATCAGATATAACTGCAGTCCAAAATTATGAGATGCATTATTTGAATGCTTGGCCAAAGAGGTGTGTTTTTAATCTAGATTTAAACAGAGAGAGTGTGTCTGAGCCCCGAACATTATCAGGAAGGCTATTCCAGAGTTTGGGAGCCAAATGTGAAAAAGCTCTACCTCCTTTAGTGGACTTTGCTATCCTAGGTACTATCAAAAGTCCAGCGTTTTGTGACCTTAGGGAGCGTGATGGGTTGTAGCGTGGTAGAAGACTAGTTAGGTACGCAGGAGCTAAGCCATTAAGGGCCTTATAAGTAAGTAATAATATTTTGTAACTGATACGGAACTTAATAGGTAGCCAGTGCAGAGACTGTAGTATTGGGGTAATATGATCATATTTTCTTGACCTGGTAAGGACTCTAGCCGCTGCATTTTGGACTACCTGTAGCTTGTTTATTGAGGATGCAGGACAACCACCTAGCAGTGCATTACAATAGTCCAGTCTAGAGGTCATGAATGCATGAACTAGCTTTTCTGCATCAGGAACAGGTAACATGTTTCGTAGCTTGGCAATGTTTCTAAGATGGAAGAATGCTGTTTTTGTAACATGGGAAATATGATTTTCAAAAGACAAGTTACTGTCTAATATAACACCCAGATTTTTTACAGTAGAGGAAGTAACAGTACATCCGTCTAGTTGCAAATTGTAATCTACGAGATTCTGTGTAATGTTTTCTGGTCCAATAAGTAATATCTCTGTCTTATCTGAATTTAATAGGAGAAAATTATTGGTCATCCAATCTTTTACATTTTTAACACACTCTGTTAGCTTAGATAATTTAGAAGTTTCACCTGGTCTTGTTGAGATATATAGTTGAGTATCATCAGCATAACAGTGGAAACTAATCCCGTATTTTCTAATGATATTACCAAGGGGCAACATGTATATTGAAAATAGCAGAGGACCTAGGACAGATCCTTGTGGCACTCCATATTTTACTGGTGATAAATGAGATGACTCCCCATTTAGATAAACAAAGTGGTAGCGATCGGACAGGTAGGATCTAAACCATCTTAAAGCCTGCCCTTGGATACCTGTATAGTTTTGTAATCTATCTATGAGTATGTCGTGATCTATGGTGTCAAACGCAGCACTAAGATCAAGTAAAACTAGCAATGAGATGCAGCCTTGGTCTGATGCAAGAAGCAAGTCATTTGTAATTTTAACAAGTGCAGTTTCTGTGCTATGATGGGGCCTGAAACCCGACTGAAATTCTTCATAGAGATCATTTTTTTGCAGGTAGGAGCACAATTGAGCAGACAGAACTTTATCTAAAATTTTAGACATAAATGGAAGATTTGAAATGGGTCTGTAATTTGCCAGTTCACTAGGATCTAGTTGTGGTTTCTTAATAAGAGGCTTAATAACCGCCAGCTTGAATGGTTTTGGGACGTGACCTAAAGATAACGACGAGTTAATAATATTGAGAAGCGGTTTTTCTGCTACAGGTAACAACTCTTTCAGTAATTTAGTGGGTACAGGATCTAATAAACATGTTGTTGGTTTAGATGCAGTGATAAGTTTATTTAGCTCTTCCTGTCCTATAGTTGTAAAGCACTGCAGTTTATCTTTGGGTGCGATAGATAAACCTAAAGTATTAGACGCTGTAGAATCTACATTTGTTATTGTATTTCTGATGTTATCTATTTTATCAGTGAAGAAATTCATAAAGTCATTACTATTTAACTGTGAGGGAATATTTAGATCGGGTGGCGTCTGGTTATTTGTTAATCTAGCCACTGTGCTAAATAAAAACCTTGGATTGTTTTGGTTGTTTTCTATGAGTTTGTGGATATGCTCGGCCCTGGCAGTTTTTAGAGCCTGTCTATAGCTGGACATACTGTTTTTCCACGCAATTCTAAAAACTTCCAAGTTAGTTTTTCTCCATTTGCGCTCAAGACTACGAGTTTCTTTCTTAAGAGAGTGGGTATTACTGTTGTACCATGGCACAGTACGTTTTTCTCTAACCTTTTTCAATTTGATGGGGGCAACAGCTTCTAATGTATTAGAGAAGATAGTGCCCATATTGCCAGTCATTTTGTCTAGTTCATGTGTATTTATGGGTACACAGAGCAGTTGAGATAAATCAGGCAGGTTATTTGCGAATCTGTCTTTGGTGGCTGGAACAATAGTTCTGCCCGGACGATAACGCGAAGCTATATAGTTATTATTATTAATACGCAGAATGCACGATACAAGGAAATGGTCAGTAACATCATCACTTTGAGGTACGATATCTATGTCAGTAATATCGATTCCATGTGATATAATTAAGTCTAGCGTATGATTAAAACGATGAGTGGGCCCGGTGACATTTTGCTTTACTCCAAAACAGTTTAATAAGTTAGTAAACGCAAGTCCTAATGCATCATTTGTATTATCAATATGAATGTTAAAATCTCCGAAAATTAGCGCTTTATCAGCGGTAACCAACAGGTCTGAGAGGAAATCTCCAAATTCTTTTAGGAATTCTGTATATGGCCCTGGTGGTCTATACACAGTAGCCAGAGAAAGAGATACGATAGATTTCTTTTGAATATCTGACAGTGTAACATTAAGCATAAGTATTTCAAATGATTTAAACCTGTATCCTGTTTTCTGGGTAACACTAAGAATATCACTATATATTGTTGCAACACCTCCCCCACGACCAGTCTGACGGGGCTCATGTTTATAACAGTACATTTACATTTACATTTAATCATTTAGCAGACGCTTTTATCCAAAGCGACTTACAAATGAGAACAGTAGAAACAATCAGATCAACGAGAGAACAACAACGGTATACAAGTGCTATGACAAGTGTCAGTTAGTCTAGTACAGAACACGTAGCCAGGGTTTTTTTTTTTTTTTTTTTTTTTTTGAATATGATAGACAAGAAAAAGAAGAAGAAGAAAAGGTAAGTACTAGTATTAGTTGGTTAAGTGCAGGCAAAAAAGATGAGTCTTTAGATGTTTTTTAAAAATGAGTAAAGACTCAGCTGTTCGAATTGAGATCGGGAGGTCATTCCACCAGCTGGGCGCAGTCCAGGAAAAAGTCCGTGAGAGTGATTTTGAACCTCTTTGGGATGGCACCACAAGACGTCGTTCACTTGCAGAGCGCAAACTTCTGGAGGGCGCATAAGACTGAACTAGTGAGTTTAGGTATGTTGGCGCCGTGCCAGTGGTCGTCTTGTAGGCAAGCATCAGTACCTTGAATTTGATGCGAGCGGCTACTGGTAGCCAGTGTAACCTGATGAGGAGAGGAGTCACATGAGCTGTTTTTGGCTCATTGAAGACAACCCTCGCTGCTGCATTCTGGATCAGTTGTAGAGGCTTGATAGTACATGCAGGAAGGCCCGCCAGAAGAGCATTACAATAGTCCAGTCTGGAGAGAACAAGAGCTTGGACAAGAAGTTGGGTGGCTTGCTCTGACAGGAAGGGTCTAATCTTCCTAATGTTGTATAAGGCAAATCTGCAGGACCGGGTCGTTGTAGCAATATGGTCTGTGAAGCTTAACTGATGATCCATCACAACTCCTAGGTTTCTGGCTGTCCTGGAAGGAGTTATGGTTGACGAACCCAGCTGTATAGAGAAGTTGTGATGAAACGATGGGTTAGCTGGAACCACCAGCAGTTCAGTCTTAGTAAGGTTGAGCTGAAGGTGATGGTCATTCATCCAGCTAGAAATGTCACTCAGACAGGCTGAAATGCGAGCAACTACCGTCGGGTCATCTGGTTGGAATGAGAAGTAGAGTTGAGTGTCATCAGCATAGCAGTGATAGGAAAAGCCATGCTTCTGAATGACAGATCCTAATGACGTCATGTAGATGGAGAAGAGAAGCGGTCCAAGTACTGAGCCTTGAGGAACCCCAGTAGCAAGTTGTTGTGACTTAGAAACTTCACCCCTCCAAGACACCATGAAGGATCTATCAGAAAGGTAGGAGTTAAGCCACTGGAGAGCGGTTCCAGAGATGCCCATCTTTCTGAGGGTGGACAGGAGAATCTGGTGATTAACAGTGTCAAAAGCAGCAGACAAGTCCAGCAAAATGAGAACTGAGGATTTTGAAGCTGCTCTTGCCAGTCGCAGGGCTTCAGTAACCGAGAGCAGGGCAGTCTCAGTTGAGTGGCCACTTTTGAAGCCAGATTGGTTGCTGTCCAGGAGGTTGTTCTGTACAAGAAACATAGAGAGCTGGTTGAACACAGCTCGTTCGAGTGTCTTTGCAATGAATGGAAGAAGGGATACCGGTCTGTAGTTTTCTAGAAGTGCTGGATTTAGAGATGGTTTCTTCAGCAGTGGGCTTACCCGGGCCTGCTTAAATGCTGAGGGAAATGTTCCAGAGTGAAGAGAGGAGTTGATAATGTGAGTAAGTGAAGGTATGACTGAAGAAGAAATCGCTTGAAGGAGGTGAGTGGGGATCGGATCCAGTGGGCAAGTAGTAGGATGACTGGACAGGATTAAATTTATATTTTGACCTCACTATTCGGGGAACAGACACAGTCTTAATAGATTGGACAGCGCAAGTACTTCTATTTAAGTGGGTAGAACAAAAGCCATCATAGCAGTTATTTGAGAATTGGCTTACTAGTCAAATGGAGCGTAGAGTCCTGGAGATGTTGTCCGAGAGGAGTTCTGCTCCGACTCTGCTGGGGTGCAGCCCATCAGCGCGAAAAAGCCTAGGTCGCTCCCAGAAAAGATTCCAATTATTAACAAAGAGCAGTTTCTGTTCTTTACACCATGACAATAACCATTCATTTAGAGCAAAAAGTCTACTGAACCTTTCGTGTCCTCGTCGATACGTGGGCAGCGGTCCTGACACGATGATCGTCGCCGCGGGCGTCGTGCTGCGAACCGTCTCGATCAGGCTCCTGAAGTCCCTCTTCAGCGTCTCCGTCTGCCGCTGCATGGTGTCGTTAACCCCGGCGTGAAGCACGACCGCTCTGGGGCTCTCGTCGGCCTTCAGGATCGCGGGTATCTGCGCAGAAACATCGAGAAAACGAGCACCAGGGAGACAGTGAGTGTGCACTTTACCTTCGGCTAACGTAGCACGGACGTGTCGGACGATGGAGTCTCCGACGATCACAGCGTCGCGTTCCGTCTCGCGGAGGGGAGAGAAGCGGTTCCGTGTGGAGATCTCGAAGACCGGAGGGGGAGAAGTCGTCGCCCGGGGCCTGGCTCGCGTCCTCCGCTGCGGATGCACCCAGGGTCCGTGGTGTCCCGGCGCCGGCGTGAAGGACATCTGGGCAGATCGCGTCCTGGGTGCACCGGGCCTGTGCAGAGAAACACACGGGGTGGAGGTGGTGGGACTGTTAGCAGCGCGCTGTATACTTACCCTGGACTTGTGAGCGTCAGCCCGGGAGGTTTCCAGCGCGGCTCTCCGCTCTCTCAGCTGGGCCTGCCTCTGCTCCAGGACCCGAATCTGCTTCTCCACGGCCTCCAGCTCGAGCTGCACCGAATGCAGCTCGAACGTGTCGTCACCTGCACTCAAAGGTAGACAAACATCCGCCATTAAAGCAAGTAACAGTGAGTAAAGCAATTGTAATGTGTGTGAATAGAGTATTAGCGATGCACGCGGGTTTAGCGACAACCACGCTGGTGATGCTAATGGGCTATAAGCTACTAGCGGACTCGGGAAATCAAAATAAAACTAGTGATAACAAGGCGCTCTGATTGTTTTTGTTGTAGAATACGATAGAGGATATATTCACACGTTATAGAAACGAAAATGATGGTGTATAAAATAGATTTCAACAATAAAAAATAGAAGATAGAGAATAACGTGACGGAGCTCAAACTAGAGGCATACGACAGCCTCATAATCACATTATAGACACACTATAGACACACATTATAGACACACATCACCTGAAGAATCATTCCTCTACTGGATTTTAATTATGAATCTGTCTTTCAGCATGAAATTAATGCTGAATATAATATTTCACATTATTTAAAATTTTTGCTGTATTTTTTAATCTAATAAATCAGCTTTGGTGATTCAGCCAGAAATCAGCCAGAAATGTCTCCTGTACAGCGGAGCTAGTGGGGGGGTATAATTCAGCGAGTGTATACTGTTATAAAATAGATATTGCATTTGATGGTCAGGATAAATGTGAAGACAACAGAATGTACACTTATGACCACGTGACCAGCAATGTAGGGCATGCTGACTAGGGCTGGGTATCAATTCAGATGTCCCAATTTGATTCGATTTTGATTCACAAGCTCTTGATTTGATTCGAATCTTGGTTTGATTCTCGATTTAAAACAAAACAAAACAAAACAAAACAAAACCAAAAAAAAAATTTTTTTTATTACATTCAGTGAATATCATTTTAATACAAATGCTATTGATATTTCTAAAAAATTTACAGTAACATCAGTTTACAAATGGTGAATTTATAAAAAGAAATTAAGAGGCACAGGCCTGTATTTTAAACCTTTTTTTTGTTGTTGTTGTATAGGGTCCTTTTTGAAACAATAATGACAATAATGTTCTTCTTAATTTTTCTGGTAATCAGATGAAGACATAAAACAATTTAATTTATCCTAATCAAATGAAAAACCCTTTTATTTTTGCACAACAGAGGTAGACTGTTAAAATTTAAAAGAAAACAAATGTGCTTATTCCTTTAAAAATAAAGTTTTATTTATATTTATTATTATTAGTAGTAGTAATAGTAGTAGCATAGTTGTTACATTAAGTCTTAAGACTTAGTAATATTTTTGACAGTTTCTTCACATGAAACTAAGCTTTTATTTTGACGGGTTGCCGTGAGGAACTTGCAGCTGCTGTGTATGTGATAGGACGGTAGTTTTGTCAAATTAAACTGTAAAATGCTAATGAAGTGACTCTCAGAGCAGCCAGGGATGAAATTTGTGTATTCATATCATCACAATAAGACTACAGAGGCTGAAAACACCACAAGCGTCGTCCGCGCTTGTGTAAACAAAACAGTTTTAATTCATTCATTCATTCATTGCGGAAATTATGGTGTCTTTATGCGTGATGTCAAATGCTTCCACAGATTTGTAGTATTATTATAGAATTTTACCCGAGCATTGCAAATCGCACATATAGCTTTGATCTTGGTTCTTGTCAACAGTGTCTCCGCCATCATAAAGCACTGAATGAGTGACAGACTTTCTGTTGTAACATTGCGCAAGGTGAATAAGAGGTTGTCATCTAGTGGAGAAGACTAATGGAAAGATTCACATTAATCAGATCTTCTTTTAAATGTTTGCTGAAATAAATACTGGAAAAGATCGATTCGTGGCTTTTGAAAATTGATGTCAAATCGACGCCAAAAAAAAAACCGATTAATCGAAAAATCTTTCTTATTTTTCCCCAGCCCTAATGCTGACATCCACCAGATCCCTGGATCCCCCCAAGAACATTGTTGGTCAGCCATTCTGTAACATATACCCATAATGATACAATAATTATAAAAATAACTAATATTAAATGAAAAGGAAAGGGCATCAGGAACATTAATTTGGCTGCAGTGATTTCATTAAATGACGTCATGGGAGTGCACAAGTAGGGCAGTTGAAATTTGGCTTGGTTCTAACCAGATCACAAGACATAATAACAATGGCAACACCATGCTACAGTTTCTTCAGTTCGTCACAACAACAGAGATGTAGACAAGTGCTTAGAGTTCTTTATGGTAATGATTTTTCAGTGTTTTATTATATTCACCCTTTCCACTCTGTGTTTGTTCCATCGACATTTAATAATATTAATCAGCATGTCAGGAACATTTCATAATAAACAATGTTATAATAATGAAAGGTATTTGTCGATGACAAGGAACGACTAATTTATGTTCATAATGAGTACTTTGTTTTCAGTAAATATCTATTTTAAGCAAAATATAAAAATGGTTCAGACTTCAAGAGGAAAACCCTGAGGCTTCTGCCATATCTAAATGTAAAAATAATAAAAGCTTGATAAAACATCTGATCTTATCTTCTAATATTCATATTCAATTGGGCTCTAATGATGCACACAAATTTTCAGATTCCACTGCTTTGTCTCTCAAGGCCCATTAGAATTTGTTTAAAAAAAAAGTTAAAAATTCTAAATTTATAACTATTCCAAATGGAAAGGTATTGTCCGGACCTCCACTTACTGGAGCTTTTGGAACTTTACTTGAATATCACTGGTTTACATCAACCAATGAGTTTAGCTGGCTTGTCATGCTCATCCATCATGTCTTTTGCTTTTGCCTAATGTGCTTTAAATCAAGGAGTTCCATCAATGTCATCAGGTAATGAGAGGCTTTGCATGAAAGTTGGGTTATTACAGATGGATTTATGAGATATAAACTCAAGACCAAATGACTACTGGCAGATACTTTATTTCAGTCAACTGTACTGAACTCAGTTACATCGCAATACTACTTCTCTCTACACATTTTAACTACAACTACAAATCATGTACACTGAAATATTTAATTTTCTAATTTCAGAAATTGCTATTTTTTTTTCTTTTATAAATACTTACAAATAAACAGCAAGTAATACTGAATTAAAACATGATATTAAGCAGAAAGACTGAAACAGTATTTTCTCGTAAAACCTACTCCAATAATCTTTATTTACATCTGAAAAATATTTAACAGTATACACAAAATAAAATTCAATGTAGAAACTTTTTACTCAAATTGTTACATTATTTGTCTTGTGTTGGACTTATGTAATTTCCTGTTTCCCAAGCTAGATGAAATGACTAGCAATATGGGCACGGTTTTCTCAAGAACATTAAAAACTTTTGCTTCATCAATTTAAGAAAGGTCAAATTAAAGAGAAACATACTGAGTCATGGTACAACAGTAATACCCATTCTCTCAAGATAGAAAGCCATAATCCCAGAATCACAAAAAAAAAAAGAGAAACTCACTTGCAGGTTTTTAGAATTGCGTGGAAAAACAGTATGTCCTGCTATAAATGCTGCCATGGCCAAGCATATCTGCAAACTCATAGAAAATAACCAAAACAACCCAATTTTTTATTTTTAGCACAGTGGCTAGTGTTACGTTCCCAGTTAGTCTAGGGTTAGAGGAACAGGTAATAGAATAAAAAGGTGATGTGTGGAGGCAGCAAGGTTCATTTCCCAACCCCAGAGACTTAACGAAGGCCAACAATCAACTTAATATAAAAAACAAGTTTTTATTTTACAGGTATGGGAGGAAGTCAAAATTTCAAGAGGGGGCAATGCCAACATAAACAAAAACCCTGTAACTATTTGAGAGAAACTAACCAAGCTAACAAAGAAAAGAAATATAATAAAATAAACTAACTCCCTAACTAGCATAAACAGGAGAAAAAAAAGAAAAAAAAAAAACCAAACACCACACACACGATAAAGAAAATGGTACCCACCTCTCTACTAACACATTCCAAATAAATTAACAACATAAGCTTAATAGGTAACAAACAATAACATAAGTACAGACAAACAGATAATAACTTCCAAAACAAACCAAATTCCTTGTCATAGGCTCCAGTTACCACAAGAGTGTTAACAATAACACTGTAAAGGAATTAATCAACAAAGTATCAATCAAAACAACTAAAGCTTTCTTTGGTTGAGAATAAAGTCCTCACGACACAGCCTCCACAGACACACCTTGCGCTAATCCTCACAGCTTCCCCTCCTCTGCAATCCCATCAGATCACCAATCATTGCAATCAGATGCCAGCCATTACCTCCTGCTTATGAGAAGTAAAGGTGTAGAGAGAGAAACAGGGAGAAAACAAAATAAATACGTCCTTGGACGGAACACTAGATTAATAAATAATCAGACATCACCAAACTCAATGTTTACATTTACATTTACATTTAATCATTTAGCAGACGCTTTTATCCAAAGCGACTTACAAATGAGAACAGTAGAAACAATCAGATCAACGAGAAAACAACAACGGTATACAAGTGCTATGACAAGTCTCAGTTAGTCTAGTACAGAACATGTAGCCAGGGTTTTTTTTTTTTTTTTTTTTTTTTTTTTTTTTTTTTTGCATATGATAGAAGAGAAAAAGAAAAAAAGGTAAGTACTAATATTAGTTAGTTAAGTGCAGGCGAAAAAGATGAGTCTTTAGATGTTTTTTGAAAATGAGTAAAGACTCAGCTGTTCGAATTGAGATCGGAAGGTCATTCCACCAGCTGGGAGCAGTCCAGGAAAAAGTCCGTGAGAGTGATTTTGAACCTCTTTGGGATGGCAACACAAGGCGTCGTTCACTTGCAGAGCGCAAACTTCTGGAAGGTGCATAAGATTGAACTAGTGAGTTTAGGTAAGTTGGCGCCGTGCCAGTGGTCGTTTTGTAGGCAAGCATCAGTACCTTGAATTTGATGCGAGCGGCTACTGGTAGCCAGTGTAACCTGATGAGGAGAGGAGTAACATGGGCTGTTTTCGGCTCATTGAAGACAACCCTCGCTGCTGCATTCTGGATCAGTTGCAGAGGCTTGATAGTACATGCAGGAAGGCCCGCCAGGAGAGCATTGCAATAGTCCAGTCTGGAGAGAACAAGAGCTTGGACAAGAAGTTGGGTGGATTGCTCTGACAGGAAGGGTCTAATCTTCCTAATGTTGAATAAGGCAAATCTACAGGACCGGGTCGTTGTAGTAATATGGTCTGTGAAGCTTAACTGATGATCCATCACAACTCCTAGGTTTCTGGCTGTCCTGGAAGGAGTTATGGTTGACGAACCCAGCTGTATAGAGAAGTTGTGATGAAACGATGGGTTAGCTGGAATCACCAGCAGTTCAGTCTTAGTAAGGTTGAGCTGAAGGTGATGGTCATTCATCCAGCTAGAAATGTCACTCAGACAGGCTGAAATGCGAGCAACTACCGTCGGGTCATCTGGTTGGAATGAGAAGTAGAGTTGAGTGTCATCAGCATAGCAGTGATAGGAAAAGCCATGCTTCTGAATGACAGATCCTAATGACGTCATGTAGATGGAGAAGAGAAGCGGTCCAAGTACTGAGCCTTGAGGAACCCCAGTAGCAAGTTGTTGTGACTTAGAAACTTCACCCCTCCAAGACACCATGAAGGATCTATCAGACAGGTAGGAGTTAAGCCACTGGAGTGCAGTTCCAGAGATGCCCATCTTTCTGAGGGTGGATAGGAGAATCTGGTGATTAACAGTGTCAAAAGCAGCAGACAGGTCCAGCAAAATGAGCACTGAGGATTTTGAAGCTGCTCTTGCCAGTCGCAGGGCTTCAGTAACCGAGAGCAGGGCAGTCTCAGTTGAGTGGCCACTTTTGAAGCCAGATTGGTTGCGGTCCAGGAGGTTGTTCTGTACAAGAAACATAGAGAGCTGGTTGAACACAGCTCGTTCGAGTGTCTTTGCAATGAATGGAAGAAGGGATACCGGTCTGTAGTTTTCTAGAAGTGCTGGATTTAGAGATGGTTTCTTCAGCAGTGGGCTTACCCGAGCCTGCTTAAATGCTGAGGGAAATGTTCCAGAGTGAAGAGAGGAGTTGATAATGTGAGTAAGTGAAGGTATGACTGAAGAAGAAATCGCTTGAAGGAGGTGAGTGGGGATCGGATCCAGTGGGCAAGTAGTAGGATGACTGGAGAGGATAAGCTTGGAAACGTCCGTCTCTGAGAGTGGAGAGAAGGAGGAGAACGAGTGAGCATTAGTCGTTGTGAAGTTATCCTCAGTCTGCAGTGTGGAGAATTGGTCACTGATGTTTCTTGTCTTATTTGTGAAGAAAACTGCAAAGTCATCAGCTGTAAGAGTCGATTGAGGAGGAGGTGGAGGCGGATTAAGAAGAGAAGAGAAGGTTTTGAAGAGTGTCCGAGCGTCACAACAGTTGTTAATCTTGTCGTGGTAGTATGATGTTTTAGCAGTGAAGACGTTTGCAGAGAAGGAAGAGAGGAGAGACTGATACACACTGAGACTGATGGGCAATGTTGCCCAGTTTAGCAGTAATGCTTTTGTGAATTTCTTCACTGATAAAAATAGACAAGAAGCACTAAATAAACTTATCACTGCATGTAAACCAACATGTTTATTAGATCCTGTATCCACTAAATTACTGAAAGAGTTGTTACCTTTAGCAGAAAAACCACTTCTCCTTATTATTGTTATTTCTAGGTTACATCCCAAAACCTTTCAAGCGAGTGGTTATAAAGCCTCTAATAAAGAAACCACAACTAGGTCCTAGTGAACTTACACGTTTTAGTGCAAATTACAGACCCATTTCAAATCTGCTGTTTTGCATACAAATTTAGAAAAAGTTGTGTCTGCTCAATTGTGGTCCTTCCTGCAAAAAAAGAAAAAAGATATCTAGGCCCCATCATAGCACAAAAACTGCACTTGTTAAAATTACAATGACTTGCTTCTAGCTTCAGACCAAGGCTGCATCTCAATACATGTTTTAATTGATCTTAGTGCTGTGGTCGACAGTATAGATCATGACATACTCATAGATGAAAGAAATACTTGGAAGGTGCATCCATCTGATCAATGTTTAAAAAATGAGCACGAACTAAAGCACCTTGTGCCTTAAACTCTAATAGCTCTTTAAGTTCAGCTTTTTTCCTAAAACAAGTTTCCAAAATATTACTATCACCCGAGGATTGATACAACTTTTGTAAATCTATTAATTGTTTTTCACGAAATTCTACAGAATGATTAAATTCTTTTGTAACATTTCGAGTATATTGTTGTGTGAATTGCTTTATCTGTACCTTTCCATAATCCCACCATTGCTGTAAGGATTTAAAAGATGTTTTCGTTTCTTTAAAGGATTTCCAAAAAAATGTAAACGATTCAATAAATAATTTATCATTTAAAAGATTCGTATTAAAATGCCAATAAGCACTTTTGGATTTCACTGAATTTAAAATAAACTTAGTTCTTGAAATACACCTCTGGTGCAACTCTGACACATCATCAGTGATGTATCCTGGGTTTTATTGGGTGTTTCGGGTCTCAAAACATCATACACCCTCATCAGAATTGAGGTCTGTTGATCAGACCCTGGCTTGTGTCTGAGTAGCTTGTATGATCCACGGATCGCCCCGCTTGATCCACAGCCACCTTGATGCCTTTTCGGCGGCATCCGTGATGTTCTTGATGGCTTTCCTGATGTGCAGTCCCTTTACTCCAAGCATCTTGAGGGCTCTGATGAGTGACTGCCCGACGAATCCTCTGCACCCAACCTCGATGGGATTGCATCGGGTCCTCCACCCCCTGCTTCGGCATTCGTCTGCCAGCTCCTCGTACTTGGCCCTCTTCCTCTCAAATGCCTCCTCCATACGGTCTTCCCTGGGAACAGTCAACTCCAGCAGGACCACTTGCCTTGTTATTTCTGACACCAGGACAATGTCTGGCCTGAGCGTGGTCACTGTGATGTTTTCTGGGAATTTGAGCTGTCTCCCTAGGTCGACCTTCAGCTGCCAGTCCTTTGCTGTTGAGAGCAGCCCCCCTGATTGCTTCAGGCGTTGATGTGGCTTCTCCCCAGCTTTAACAAAGGCGATGTTCTGTCTTGCCATACTATGATCAGTAAAAGACAAAGGCGTGATAAAACATTTGTTAAATAAATTTAAATGATGTTTAAAATCTATCTAATCTTGCCAGTGATATATAATTATCACGCATGTGGGCCCATGTGTATTGTTTTTCATTACCATTTATCGTTCTCCAAATGTCACATAAATCATATTTCTCAATCAGATGAATTAACCTCTTACGTGAAGCCATATGAGGTTCAACATGATTCCTGTCCATATCCAACTCAGTACAATTAAAATCACCACCCAAAAAAAGAAAATCTTCAGAACCACAATCTTTTAATGTTGCACAAAGAGTATCCAAAAAAAAGTAATCTTTCTATAGGTGCCGTTGGAATATAAACACAAATAAAAACAAACACAAACTTTTCATAAGAAGCTCTAACTTTTAACAGTCTGCCTTTCACAACTTCAACTACATCATATGAATTTGGTTTAAACTTTTTATTAAATAAAACAGCCACCCCACCACTTATATCTGAGTAATGACTTAGAATGGATAATCCACTAAATTCCTTCATCCAGTCAACCTACTATGAGTTTCCTGTAAAAAAGTTACGTCTATATTTTTTTTTTTATTGCTCTTCTTTTTTCAAATTCCTTACCCCATTAACATTCATAGATGCAATATGAATTTCATTCATAATGAAAGCAAAGAAAGAGAAAGAAACCAAAACGCCATACCAACAGGAAAAATTATTCCTTTTCTTCCACTTATATAACATCATTATTATGAGCGATATTTATGTTCCTCACTATTTTCTTCAATCTATACGCTTCTTTATTTGTAAATGAATCACTAGCCATCCAACTTTCTGCCCGATCCACAAATCCACAAGTTTCAAATCAGGAAAATATTCTTGCACTTTTACACCTCTTTTATTTTTTGTTTACCTGAGAAACAATTTAATGTCTTCAAGATCATAACTACGTGAATTAAGTTCACCTTGAGAAAGACTCTCACTGCATTCAGACGAATCACTGTCACTTTCCGTATCTTGAGTATCCTCATCTCGTAGTTCAGTTGTCTTACTGATTTTTACATCTAGCACTTTACTTTTCATCTTTCTTTTTTGTGGTGTCTTAAAGGAAAACTGCTCTTGTTCTGGTGTCAATTGTGCTTCTTCAGCCATTACACTGATTTGAAAACCTTCACCATTTGCACCTTTTTTGCTTTCTGAAGGATAAACCACCCTATCAGAAACACTTACAACACTACTTGTAGGTAAATTGTTAGGAATTGGATCTGCTTGTTCAGTCTGAGCTGACGCTATTCCAGCCTCAATTTCTACCGAAGGATCTGCCACCTTCTCCACCACTAACGAACCTTCCACATTAAATTCATTTCCATCATTTTCCTTGCCCTGTACAACTACTTCATTAATTTTTTCTCCCTCAACATTTTTGGTTGGGCAATTCCGAATGAAATGCCCTTTGCAGCCGCATCCGAAGCATTTGACTTTACCAGTCGTGACGAAAATCGAATAACTAAAATCCTCAATTCGAAAATTCAGGGGAGAGTTGAGCTCATAACCAAGCCTCCCTTCTGGTATCAACCAATCATCACAGAGATGTAAATCACGTGATATTAGTTTGAATATCTCGCGCTGCACTGATAATGATCCATGATGAGTAGCGATATTGAATATTTGATCACTAACAGATTTACCAAGCTGTCATTCAAACAGTACACAAATAAAAAAGGGAGAACACGCCTAGGCTACAGCAGTCTGCTTAATTAAATAGCACAACAAACAGTTCTCTTTTAACACAGACTTTGAAGAAGGGATTGATGTTTGCTTCAAGTGACAGACCAGGTAAGTGATGTTATATTATCTTGTTGTATGTGTGTCGTTTTCTTCACGTTTTCTGACTAAAAGCAACCAAAAAGCCATTTTAAAGTGGTTAAGCAAATAATAATAATAATAATCGACAGGGATCCCAGACCAATACAATTAGTGTGCCTCCTCTATTTTAAAACCCACAAGTCGCCACTGGTACTGAGTAAAGTGTCCTGGTGGATGTATAATGTGTGGATTCCTGTTACAATCCTGTTAGGAGTAAATGCTTTGTTGTTTCATCCATAGGTTGACTGCTCCGAAGTGAATCAACAAAGTTGCTAAAAACTGCCAGAAGATTGGACTCTCCCTGGAAGGGGAGTCGCGGGGTTTCCAAGGTAATGGGTGTCTCCAGGGAACCGCAAGTGAAGCGAAGCACACTTATTGGGTGTGGGAGAGGTTTTATCTGGTTTCCCTGTAACACCCATTTTGGTTAGATTGACCAGTACCAAGGCGTATAGTTTCAGTGGGAAAGTGTTTCTTTGTCCCAGTGACACCTCATTTGCATGTGTTATGACTGTCCTGGGCTGCATTTCCCAAAAGCTTTATAAGCCTAAGAAGTTCATAAAAACGATCATATGACTGATCTTAATATTACGGTCTGTTTCCCAAAAGCATTGTAACTTAAGTAGCACTTGAAAATCATCATAGATCTACGAGTGCTCTGGAGTAACCATAAAACCCTAAGTGCATCATAAGAAGACAGATTTATGCGGTCACCTGCAGGAAAATCGGCAGATTACACCTTTAACTTTATTCAAGTGCAATGTGATTGTATTTTATTGTACACAATACTCTTTTTTTTGTTGTTATTTTTTAAATGAATATATAAATAAACTAATTTAAAAGGGCAGAGAAAAAAATCAAAATACACATCTAAATTAAATGCCTGAAAAAAAAAAAATGAATAAAAGAAATAATGTAGGAAATATGCTTCGAAGACTGAAGGGGGTGAGGGTTGGGGTTCTGTCAATGACTTGCTGATGTGCACGATAACCAGCAATGTATTGGACCCGGAAATAACGTGTCTATATCATATACCATAGTACTATAATATATGTATATATTTATATAAAGTATATTATTATGTAAAATATAATATAATATAATAATATTGTATTATAATAGTGTTGTATTATAGTTATTATTTCTGAGTTGTCTAGAGTGCAGCTTTAGGTTTACATTTCAATAAATAAGCATGTAGTACTACGATTACGAGCCATTCTATCAGGTGACATTTCAGCACTTGACAAATGGACAGCAACTCCTAAGTAGCACTTAAAGCACAGCTACGTGCGATTGTGTTAAGTGCATTTCTGTGAAACGCTCATGAAACAATAACGAACGATCATAAAATGACTCATAGAAAACGCTCTTAAAGGGTTACTCCACCGCAAAATGAAAATTTTGTCATTAATCACTTACCCCCAGGTTGTTCCGAACCCTCAAAAGCTTCATTCGTCTTCGGAACACAATTTAAGATATTTTGGATGAAAACAGGGAGGCTTGAGACTGTCCCATAGACTGCCAAATAAATAACAGTGTCAAGGTCCAGGAAAGTATGAAAAGCATCGTCAGAATAGTCCATCTGCCACCAGTGATTCAACTGTGACTTTATGAAGCGACGAAAATACTTTTTATTCACAAAAAAAACCCAAAAAGAACCACTTTATTCAACAATTCAACCACTTTTATTCAAAGCCGCCTCCGTACTGCTCAGAATTGTCAAAATGGCGCTACCCTGATTTGGAGAGACACAGAGGAGAAGAATTGTTGAATAAAGTCGTTATTTTTGTTTTCTTCATGTACAAAAAGTATTCTCACTTCTGTGAGATACTGTACCTGTGCTACTTATGACTGCTTTTGTGCTCCAGGGTCACATATGAACTTTAAAATTTCTATAAATAAATCATCTGACATTTTATAGCAACACATTTTATATTAGGGTAAATTCAAGTAAATGAAGCCAGTGTTTGACACCGAAACGAATTTGAAAAGCTGAATTCACTCCACATGATATTGCTGTGTTTATATATTATCTGATTTGCTTGAGTCCGCCAACGAGACTGATCTTGTTACACTCGTCTCCGTGCTGACGCTTGAGGAAGCTGTTGATTGAAGTTTGCTGGAAGTTACTGGATCTGGGCTTCAGGAGCGAGTGGTATGTCAAGCCCTTCCCGCTGGCCCGTTATCCATCCTGAGGAGAAAAAAATATTTGGGAGAAAATCAAAAATGGGAAAGTTGATGGAAAAATTTTCAAAACATTTTTAGTTTTCAGCAAGAAGCTACAAAACAATGTTTTGTTCTTCTCTATATGCTGAAGACTTTTGTAGAAGGGTTTGTTGATATGTCATTTGACTGGTTTTATTTTTGCATTTTATCTATTTGCCTCTGTAGATTTCAGTTACAATACATATTTTTAAAGGCCACAAAAAAAAAAAAAAAAAAAAAACGTTTTTATCTCCTCTTCAGCAGCACTTACAGACACCAAACTTGGCAGTTTTTGTCTTCTCTATATTCTGTAGGATTTTACTGAGGCTTTGTTTAAATATCATCCATATGAGTTTTTTATAACATTTTACTCCTAGAAACATGGTAAATATGTGTTTGTTTTCTGTCTGTTGACAGTATTTTCTGATTTATGGAGTAATGAAAAGAGAAATCCAAAATCCCTCTGGAAAAAACCTTTAATAAGACAAAAAAAAAAAAAAAAAAAAAAAAGTTTTATGAGCCTGGCTTCATCCAATGTTCAGATATATATATAATTTGAAGCCCTTAAGCTTTCAGGTATTCCTTTGATACATAGCTGAAGATTGAAAGAGTGCAAACATACATAGCATAACATTTCTACATATAATAGTGCAATCGTGCATATGATCTTCTAAGGACAAAAAAGAAGCAAAACCTGTTTTTACCCCTCATTCAGTATGACTATAGAATCATAACAATATTAATAATATTTAGTATCATTCTAAACAATATTTTTATCTTATTATTTAAATTTAAAAATTGTAACAAATAAATATTACTATTGCAGTAATTTTGCACTGTTAAATATTTCATAATTATAACAATTTATTGTTGTTCTGTAAAATGTATATATGTAATTTATTTGCTTTACTACAGAGTTTTTATTTTGGTGGAAAAAGTTGTGAGACCTAAAACCTTCTCTTTTCTTTAGAATAGATTTATAAACACTTCTTATTACAAAGTTGGGAAGATAGCTGTCATATATTTTCCAAATGCATGTTAATTTTGGACACTGGCTGAGATGCTAAGGGTTTCCCAAATAGCCACGAGGGGGCGCCGCTAGCTCATGCAGTGCTGTTAGAAGCAATCCATGCATTAAATAAACGTATTTTAAAAGAAAGATTATCAATATTCAAATTATATTACTTATACAGGAACCACAGTATTAGTACTTTTCGTACTTAAGTACAATAAATATCACATACTTTAACACTTTTACTCAAGTAATATTCTAAACAGTGACTTCAACTTCTACCAAAGTCATTTTCTGGTAAGATATCTGTACTTTTATTTGAGTATGACTTTCAGGTACTTTTTACACCACTGGTATGGAAGTGTAGTGATACAAGTGAAAGGACACAGAGTAGAAAGAAACGAGATACACATGCTATGCCTGATCAATACAACAGGTATAAGACAGTCAGTCCATGGACAACTCCAGGGGAAAACATAGGGACTACCACTGCCTTGAACAAAATCAATGGTTTAGCATGGCAGGTTTTGTCACTAGAAAATGTTGGGAGTATCTGGTTGTTTTTGCATTCCAGATAATCCAGACAACATCACAATCATAATAACCCACATGAAAGAGTCCATCCCAGATCCAGAGAGAAACGACTCTTTGTTTAACTGGCTCAACAGTCTTTGGGGTGGATGGGTAACCTGGATATTCAACACTGCCATTCCTGTTGTTGTGTTGATGCTGATTTGTTGTATATCTCCAGAAAAAAAAAAAACATGTTTTTAAAAGTTTAACTTACATTAATCTTACATGGCTTTCTAAACATGAGGCTCTTTTGTGCGAGACGCGAGTGCAACGGTGATAGATGTCTCTATTGAACAATATGCAGTCTGTGTGAACAGCTTGGTTTCAGTTTTGACATAAACAAGATCTTGTCCGCATTGATATTCTCTTTTTCCACAATATTGTGAAAGAACAACCAGCAGCGCCACATCTAGTGGGTGTAACTGGACAGGCTAACAAAAACATTAAAAAGCAACAATACTTATCACATTTTGTGCACCACTGATAAGGCAGCCTTACTCACACCAGAAATTTAAATGCAAATTTTTTGCATTCGAATGTGGATTTTTAGAACCTTAAAGAAAATTTCCCGTTAGCTGAGTACTTAAAGTTGAAAATTCTAAAATCACTTTGTGCTTTGAAAAAACAACAAAATCAAAATGTTGCCAAGTGAAATACAATTAAATTTTCAAGCACATAGTCTCATGTTTGTTTTGCTTTTTGTGTATTCAAGAATTGAAAGGCATAAACTCGTCCAGTATGCAGCATGCTAAGAGTATTTCATTACATTACTATGACATTTTACTAAAGTTTCACAACCTTCATTTTGTCAAATGCTTTGTTTTTGTGCATGTGCTAACTTCCTTTTAAATCAACAGCACTTGCATTTTACTAACTGATGCAAACATCTGCGTGCCTCAGACACTCCTGCAGCGACAGCGACACCTGCTGACTGCTCATGCTTTCACATGCAGAAATCAGAACTACAGCATTAATATAGTCAATTCCATACAGCAGCCCTCTCGTGTTTCCAATCATACAATTAAATAAACACAATAATAATAAAATATAATTTAATGTTTAATATATTACACGTTTTACTTTTAAACTTCCAAACAGCTGTATCTCAACGATCATCCGACACTAACAGCGAGAGAACTCTGAGAACCGCAAAGCATCTGACTGGTCGTTTAAATACAGCTGCCTTGTTAAAACTTAACATATACTAAAATATGTGTTGTGATCTTTGTTTGTTTGTTTAGGTGAAGAATTTACAATAACACTTTCGCTTTCTCCTCTATGTCACGTGTCTGCCCGTCTCAGCCAATCACAGCATCGCACGACAAAACAACGCCGATCGAAAATAAAAGGTTAAAGATAAATATTTATAATGTAACGAGTCAATCACCATTTCACGTTACAAAGAGTCAGAAAACACCTAGGCTGAGATAAATATATAATATATAATATATAAAAAATAATATCCGCCACGATCAACAGGTGGCTCCGTGGCGCAATGGATAGCGCATTGGACTTCTAGGCCAATCTAGCGATGTGATTCAAAGGTTGTGGGTTCGAGTCCCACCGGAGT
Organism: allo-octoploid hybrid of Carassius auratus x Cyprinus carpio; assembly: GCA_024542945.1. Taxonomy (NCBI): domain Eukaryota; kingdom Metazoa; phylum Chordata; class Actinopteri; order Cypriniformes; species allo-octoploid hybrid of Carassius auratus x Cyprinus carpio. The sequence goes on along the minus strand of CM045014.1, from coordinate 40,125,005 downwards.
CGAGGTTTTATTTTTTATTTTTTTATTTATTTTTTTTCTTCTCCCCCATTGACTTCCAAAATACAATCCAGTTGGTTCTCAGGACATTTAACTTACAATGTAAAAAAGAAGATACAATAGTAACCACATAAAAACATTCAGTAATAATTTTGCTTTTGTATTCAGCTTTCTGACAAAAACATTAATAAATGCTTATGAACTGCTTTATGATTACCTTGCACAGAAATCAAACAAAACTAAAAATTAAGAGATAAAAGTAAATACTTCTAACTAATCTGTACTAAATACTTATGCCACTGAGTAGAGTCCTGTGGCTCAGTGATAGAGCATTGTTACCAACGCAAAAGGTTGTGGGTTCGATTCCCAGGCATCACATTTTAGGTAAAAAAATGTTAGCCTGAATGTGCATTGTAAGTTGCTTTGGATAAAAGCGTCTGATAAATGTAAATGTAATCCATTTGTAATAGGCCTATAAATATAATAAAGCTTGGTTGATATTTGTTATAAAACACATTGCAGATGACTCTTCATCCTGAACAATTGTCAATCAAAATGCAAGTCTCCGTGCAAACAGCTCATTTAGGTTTTTTTTAGTATTTGTGTAAATGCACTTGACATGCATCATTAACTTAAATTCATGAATATGCAAAACATGAGTGTGTTTGCATGAGTTACTGCAGTAAAAACTACATGGGTTAATAAAACATCATCCCATCTCCTAAACAGCATTACATCAACCCAGAGCTCATTTGTCACTGTCTGTTTTAAAGTAAACAAATGAAGAGGAGAGTTCAGCAGGAAAAATCCTGTCAGCAATCACTCATCCTCATGCAAACTGGACAAAGAAGCATCATGAAACTATTGATAAATTATCTTTACAGAATCATAACATTAAAGAAAACAGTATGACTCAAGCACTATATCCCAGATCATCTGAGCCCAACAGGACAGACAGACATCTTATTGTCAGGGGTGGGTGCGAGATTTCATACTTAGGGAAGCGGGGGTTATACATAAAACCAGTTATAGCAGGGACAGCTGTGTATATAATAATATCCTTACAAACAGAATAGCCCTAAATAATGAATAGTTGTCTAAATCATCTTAGATGGTCTGTAGGCAGGAAACTTTTCTTGCATTCTCCTTTAACTGTCTAAATGCAAAATTTAGTTTCCTGTTTAATTTTAATCTCAGTTTAAATAAACAAAAATAAAATGTAAAATTTAGAATCAAAATATGCATTAATGCAGTTACATTTTCAGGATTAATGAGTAGAGCAAAGCATTCCAGAATCATGCCTTTGATCTCAGGAAATGCATGAGCATGACTAAAATAATGTATATGTTAAATGCAATGAAAGTTGCTTTTGATGAAAGTAAAGGCAAAGAGCAGGAATCTTATCCTTGTCAATGCTGCTTGTTAACTCTGGAAGATAGGCTATTTACCAAGTTTTGATGACTGATGATCCGAAAAATACAAAAATTTTAACAAAAGTTAAAAGTTAAGTATTAAAAAGAATAGCTGAACATAAGTAAAATACATTGTTTAACTTGTTACTGCCTTGAGTTATTATTATGGAATAAATGTGAAATGCTTAAAAACTTGATGATATTCATACTTGGCTTTAATAAATAGAATAATGATTACACTGCTAATGTAAAAATATAAAATAGAATTAAATTGTGTGTGTTTGTGTGTCTGTTTCTTTTTCTTTTTACTGGGACTTGAAATTACATTTGATTTAAAAAAAAATAAAAAAAATAAAACTTTGCCACCTCATTTCATAACACCGATGCACACCACCGATATCTACACAAGAGATGTTTATGTCTCCCTTCCTCTTCTTTATTTAGGCCTTGTGTCACACAGTTACATAAAAACATAATAATGATAACCACATCATATACAGGTGCATCTCAATAAATTAGAATGTCATGGAAAAGGTCATTTATTTCAGTAATTCAACTCAAATTGTGAAAATTGTGTATTAAATAAATTCAATGCACACAGACTGAAGTAGTTTAAGTCTCCGGTTCTTTTGATTGTGATGATTTTGGCTCACATTTAACAAAAACCCACCAAATCTCAACAAATTAGAATACTTTATAAGACCAATTAAAAAAAAAAAAAAAAAAAAAAACTTTTTTAATGAATTGTTGGCCTTCTGGAAAGAATGTTCATTTACTGTACATGTACTCAATACTTGGTAGGGGCTCCTTTTGCTTTAATTACTGCCTCAATTCGGCGTGGCATGGAGGTGATCAGTTTGTGGCACTGCTGAGGTGGTATGAAGCCCAGGTTTCTTTGACAGTGTCCTTCAGCTCATCTGCATTTTTTGGTCTCTTGTTTCAGCAGAAGGAAGCATGAAGTGCTCCAAAATTTCTTGGTAAACGGGTGCAGTGACTTTGGTTTTCAAAAAACACAATGGACCAACACCAGCAGATGACATTGCACCCCAAATCATCACAGACTGTGGAAACTTAACACTGGACTTCAAGCAACTTGGGCTATGAGCTTCTCCACCCTTCCTCCTGACTCTAGGACCTTGGTTTCCAAATGAAATACAAAACTTGCTCTCATCTGAAAAGAGGACTTTGGACCACAGGGCAACAGTCCAGTTCTTCTTCTCCTTAGCCCAGGTAAGACGCCTCTGACGTTGTCTGTGGTTCAGGAGTGGCTTAACAAGAGGAATACGACAGCTGACACACGTCTGTGTGTGGTGGCTCTTGATGCCTTGACCCCAGCCTCAGTCCATTCCTTGTGAAGTTCACTCAAATTCTTGAATTGATTTTGCTTGACAATCCTCATAAGGCTGCGGTTCTCTCGGTTGGTTGTGCATCTTTTTCTTCCACACTTTTTCCTTCCACTCAACTTTATGTTAACATGCTTGGATACAGCACTCTGTGAACAGCCAGCTTCTTTGGCAATGAATGTTTGTGGCGTACCCTCCTTGTGAAGGGTGTCAATGATTGTCTTCTGGACAACTGTCAGATCAGCAGTCTTCCCCATGATTGTGTAGTCTAGTGAACCAAACTAAGAGACCATTTTGAAGACTCAGGAAACCTTTGCAGGTGTTTTGAGTTGATTAGCTGATTGGCATGTCACCATATTCTAATTTGTTGGGTTTTTGTTAAATGTGAGCCAAAATCATCACAATTAAAAGAATCAAAGACTTAAACTACTTCAGTCTGTGTGCATTGAATTTATTTAATACACGAGTTTTACAATTTGAGTTGAATTACTGAAATTAATAAACTTTTCCACGACCACGATTCTAATTTATTGAGATGCACCTGTACTTCTGTTTGGAAGGATGAAAATAATGTTGCATTTTTTGTCAGTTATTTTACCAGTTATTAAATCAGATAAAGATGCACAGTAAGATTGCATTTATTTGAATGCATTTGTAAGGTGCCCCTAAGATGGTGATAATAATGATTCCTGAAGGGTCATGTGACACTGAAGACTGGAGTAATGATGCTGAAAATTCAGCTTTGCATTACAGGAATAAATTAGATTTTAATGTATATTAAAATAGAAAAACGTTGTTTTACATCATAATAATATTTCACAATATTATGTTTTTTTCCTGTATTTTTGATCAAATAAATGCAGCCTTGATGATCAGAAGAAACTCCTGTATATTCATATGTGCTTCATTTTCACTGGAGGAAACCTGTGGTGTGATGAGGGGTGAATTTGGGGTACAGTAGATGGGGAGCCGATTGCTCCCACATGATATTTTGTTAATTGTATTTATGACACAGATGCAGATATTATAACAATCTATCGATAAACACACCTTGTCCTCTGTTTCAAATCCAAAAACCGTTTAAGTAAAACATATTTTCCTTATTCAGAATAAGGAAAATATGTTTTACTTAAACGGTTTTTGGATTTGCCCTTTCTTTAAGTTTGTGGTTCATTATTAGCCTATTAATTAAAACACATCAGCCATAAAATAGTACAATGGCAAATTCGCATAGGCCTATATTAAACATCTAACTTTTATTAACAAAATGAATAAAACGGATATAGCCTACTTGCGTTGTAACCCAAATAAATAAGGTCTTTTTCCTCTTTTAAAACAAATGCTATAGTTTGTGGTTCATTTTTATTATTATTATTATTATTATTATTATTATTAATTATTATTATTATTATATTTTATTTTATTTATGAAAACAATAAAGGCAAATTCGCCTATATTAAACGAAGAAATGAAACTTTTATAAACAAAAGGTGCTCTTCTGATTCATAGTGTCTCGTATAACTCCATTTATTTCTCAGTCCCCTGCTCATAATACGTTCCCGCGGCTATATGGTTATTTTCAGGAGTAGAAGTGAATGTTCTGGTGGATAACTGACACACGAAGAAGAATTAATTATGACCGTTTTAAGGATTTTCACTGAACGTCTTTCATCTTTAATACAGTAGCTATATTACAAATTTACAAAAGTCCAGTCTCTATATTTTCTTTGAAGCTCCGGACAATTTTTTTGTAGAACGAAAAAATAATAATAATCCTAAAAGCAGCCAAAATAGTATCAAAGATGAGGATATTTTTTGGGACCCGAGAGCCAAAGCAATGGAATCTGAGAATGTTTCTATACAAAAAAAAAATACAATATTTCATTAGATGAGCCCAACTGATATGAATAATAGATCAGATGTTCTATTAGGACTCGCGCTTAAGTCCGCGATTTAATTTTGGCAAATCAGTTTGGCCGAATGCAACTTACTGATCATGAACCCAACATTAGCAAGGCAGGAAAACATTTAATCAACCTGAAGGAAGACGTCTTTCATTATTGTAAGGTAATTCTGTTAAATATAAGGGGAGAAATACATAAAAAAAAAAATAGAAATAACTTCTAGCGCATTCTTAAACTTGGAAGTAGAAATCCAAGCACCAGAAGGAGCCCACACTTAAGTTTTCTTTAATTGAAAAATATGTACATTTTCATTAATTCATAGGCGATATAGTTGCAATAACAGCCGATTTTACTTCAGATTTAAGTGTACTTCAGATTTAAGTATTGTTTAATATATATATATATATATATATATATATATATATATATATATATATATATATATATATATATATATAATTGACGGAAGTTTCATAGACGTTCAGTTGTTATGCTTTCAAATTTCTTCCCATTTGTATGTAGCCTATGCGATTTCGGTATTTTCACCTCCTGAATTACTACACAGTTCTAAAATGAATTTTTCTAAAAGAAAAAAAAAAAATGTTTGTGTGTGTGTGTGTGTATGTGTGTGACATTAAAATTATTTTTTAGAATAATTGTAGACAAACAGGTTAAACGAAACAAATGTGATTATTTCTGAGAACTTTTTAACTGCAGGCAGACATTATGGTACAGTAGGCCTCCAAATATTTTGTTGGAGATATACGAGCAAAAAAAAAATAATAGATTAAAAAATGGATAATAGAAAGCGAAAAGGCGGAGCTGAAGGCCAGTTAAAAAAAAAATTAAAATAAATAACAAGCCGGAGAAAAATATAATGAATTACAAGTCTGTAGAGAACAGTGCACTATTGCAGTCTTATATACTGAAGTTTTTATTAATTATTGTAATAGCTATAGTCAGTTGTGAACTAAAGTGGGCCGGTCTAAAGCATGACATTCAGGGCTGAAAATGACTCCCACTCAACCCCATAGCAGTGGCATGACAGTACCGGCCCACCGGGAATTCTCCCGTGCTCCCGATTAGCCAGTCCGGGTCTGATTCTCCCTAACTATGTGCTTATTTGCCAAAGCATGATTTATAACCAGAAACACTTCATGCATAATAAAATACTGTTGTTGTTGTTGTTGTTGTTGTTGTTTTAATACACCTAATATGCCTATGTTATAATTATTAATCTTCTAGCCATCTTCAAGAATCGGCTAAAAACACGTCTTCCATCTTTATTTGACCCTCTAGCACTCTCTATTCTAATTCTATTCTTTAAAAAAGTCCCTTAGACTTGCAAAAGACAAAAAAAAAAAAAATAAAAATAACATTATAGCTTCTCAATTCTTTTTGTATTCTGTATATATTTTTCTTTTTATTTATTACACAATTAACAAAAGCAAAAAAGGTCTCTAACACTAGCTTGCTCTATTTTTCTATTTCTGTTTTCTTTAGTTATTATATCATTTTAAAAGCCCTCGCTACATGTACTGTGTTAAGCTAACGGAGACTCGTTATAGCACTTGTATATCATTGCTCTTTTGTTGATTCTGATTGCTTCTATTGTCATTATTTGTAAGTCTCTTTAGATAAAAGCATCTGCTAAATGACTAAATGTACATGTAATACTACTTCTAGCCTACTACTACTACTACTACTACTACTACTACTACTACTAATAATAATAATAATAATAATATTAGAAAATATATTAACTTTATTTTTAACTACATATGTCCTAATTTATTTATTTATTGTTTGATGTTATTGATTGATGCATTATACACTGTATTTTATTTTATTTTATTTTATTTTTTAAGCCTCTCATTTTCAGTGTTGGTCTGTTGGGAGAAAGCTGAACATCTGGAAGAGCAGCAGCTGAAAATACAGATGAGACACGAAACGATTCCTATACACTTTAGAATCTAAGTGAAGATGAATTTATGTTTGTTTATACTGGGTATTAATTGGGTGAATGTACATTTTGAACAGTTTATTGTAGTTAATAGCCACTAAGCTGCTGCCTGCACTGACTTTACACACTTACTGACAGTATGGTCAATGCTGTTCTGTAATAATTCAATAAAATAGCGTAGAAAGTTATTGCATCTATTTCTATGACTAATTAACACGCATCACGCTATAATGACAAATGCATTCAAATAAATGCAATTTTACTGTGTAGCTTCATCTGATTTAATAACTGGTAAAATAACTGACTGTTTTTATGTAACTGTGTGACACAAGGACTAAATAAAGAAGAGGAAGGGAGACATAGACATCTCTTGTGTAGATATCCGTGGTGTGCAGCAGTGTTATGAAGGTGGCACAGTTTTTTTTTTTTTTTTTTTTTTTTTTTTTTTTTATCAAATGTAATTTCAAGTCCCAGTAAAAAGAAAAAGACACAGACACACAAACACACACAGTTTAATTATATTATATATTTTTACATTAGCAATTTAATCAGTATTCTATTTATTGAAGCCAAGTATGAATATCATCAAGTTTTTAAGCATTTGACATTTATTCCAAAATAATAACTCAAGGCAGTAACAAGTTAAACGATATATTTTACATTTTGTTCAGCTATTCTTTTTAATACTTAACTTTTAAGCTTGGTAAATAGCCTATTTTATATGTATGTTAGATATGCTAGATAAATAAAATGTTTGCCTGAATGCACTGTAAGTCGCTTTGGATAAAAGCGTCTACTAAATGCATAAATGTAAATGTAATGTAAATATATATTCCACAGATAACAAGGAGCATTGTCAAGGATAAGATTCCTGCTCTTTGCCTTTACTTTCATCAAAAGCAACTTTCATTGCATTTAACACATACATTATTTTAGTCATGCTCATGCATTTCCTGAGATTGAAGGCATGACTCTGGCATGCTTTGCTCTATTCATTAATCCTGAAAATGTAACTGCATTAATGCATATTTTGATTCTAAATTTTACATTTTATTTTTGTTTATTTAAACTGAGATTAAAATTAAACAGGAAACTAAATTATGCATTTAGACAGTTAAAGGAGAATGCAAGAAATGTTTCCTGCCTACATACCATCTAAGATGATTTAGGCAACTATACATTATTTAAGGCTATTATGTCTGTAAGGATATTATTATATACACAGCTGTCCCTCATAAATACTATAACTGGTTTTATGCATAGGCGGAGTTTCACTTTTATGCTTGGGGGGGCACCCACTGGCAGACGAGCCACGAACACTTTTTTTTTTATTTGTTCTATATTTCATATATTTATATAATATATTCGACAGTAAAATACAAAATAAATAAATAAATAAATAAATAAAACATTTCTTCCCGAGGGTACGCACAGAGTTTTTTTTTTATTTATTTTTTTATGGAGGACCAAATGATCAGTGAGAGCAGAACGAATGTGCCACACGTTTCAAACTCAACTAAATGGTAAAATACATATATCAAGAGCATGCTCACAGATGAAAACAGAGAACAAAACAGCATTGGATGCAGTGGATTAGAGCCCTGCAGGGTCCTCAAATATAGGCCCTAGCCAGTCTTTTTTCCCCATTTCCCCAAAACAGCTTATACTACTCTTTCAGCTATTAAAGTAGTTCAGTTTTGTATGTAATGGAAAAGTGAATATATTTCGTTTAGTTTTTTTATAAATTTAATTTAGATAAACGTTTGGAGCATTTTTTTTTTTTTGTTCCTTAAATGTAATGGCCAGCGGCAGACAGTGAATGGATCATAGCCTATATGTTTAATCAATTTAGCCTTCTCAAATCATCACATCTTATATATAAATCTATATTTATAACAGTTCAAGCATATTACAATGTTAGTTTAAATGTTTAACCTAGATAAATGTGCGCTGTTAGACGCTTATCCAGTCGTTTGTGTGGAGAGTGGAAGCCGCAGGACATGGAGGCGCCAGCGCGATCAATAGTATTTTTTTCTAGCAGTGGAAACAACTTAAAATACGCAGTCATTTTTGCTCATAAAGGTAAGAGTAATACATCATTTTAAACTATAAAGGGTCTAGTTTTATTTGTGTGCACTCACAATATCAACAAAACGTTGTGCTTTTATAAAATAAAGAAAACAAACGCTTTCTGCCGGTCTTGAACAGGAGTACTTCACAATGATTTTTTTTTCTTAGGTTCAATGATGAACCTAAACTCAGTGAATTGTCTCACAGAAATGATAAAAAAAAATATATAGAAAGTTTTAAATTACTTCTTTAAAATGAAATAATTCAAATTGAAAATAGAAACTCTTTCATTGTGTAATCCGTGCATTTCTCTCTAAAGGCACATCCAATGAGATGGTGAGTCATTTTTTCATAACCATAATTGATGGATGTCTAAAATCTATAAATAAGGAAAAGCCTAAAACAGGCCCGATTATAATTAGCATTTTATTTTATAATTCTGTACAATAAAAAAAAAAAAATAAATAAAAATAAAAAAAAACATACATATGGCATATGTAAAACTTTGTCCTGTAATTGTATAGAAATTATAACAATTTTTTTTTTTCTTCTGATTTTTATGTTGCTCTGTTCTGAATACCTTAAAATTTAAAGGACTTGCTGCAACACAATTTTGTCTGATATGTGAATTATTTATTATCCTATTTAAAAAAAAAAAAATATATTATCCATTCAGCAAATGCTTTAAAAACAGCTTTAAAAACACTTTATTGCATTCCAGATGCTTTTAAAGTACTTTTCACTATAAATTTTATGGGCAGCTTAAATTTTAAATATTGTCATGAATTATTTGTATTCCCATTTGTAAAATAGCCAACAAATTAATTGTTGCGGGCTAACCCGATCTCATGATGAAATATAGCACGGTTTTCGGCTTCTATTTGGCGTAATATGTATATGCAGAAATTTAATTTGTCATGCAAAAGACTGATAAATTCATAATTAATGGCATGGCTGGTTCAGTCGACAGAAATGCGGGACACACGGGCCTATAATAACTGCTGAAATGTTTGCGGGGCAAATCTCAGGTCAGTCTGAGCGCTCATGGTATGCACAGTCATCTTTAAGTTTCTAAAGAGTAATCGACGAAGCGATCGCACATTTCACAAGATCCACTTCAGCTGTCACTAGCCAAGGTTGAATAAGCCTTGAATACGCGCCACACTCAAGGCCATCGCTTCAAATCGCCTGTCCAATTCAGCCAGAAATTACTCAGTCCACCAAATTTTTATTAGCGAGTTTATAAAGAAAACAACGAATATTTGTTAACTTGCTAAAGCTGGAAAATAACGAAAAGAGAGTCCTCTCATGTCCTCTCAAGTTAAGAACCATCCGCGACTCGGGAGGATATGGGACTTAAATAATTCATTTAACCCAAAACGTACTTATTCTAACCACTAAAATAATAAAATAATACAAATAAAATGAGAAAATGTTAATTATTTTATTTTTATATTTTATTCATAGCTCAGACAAAATCATTATTGGCTCTCGTCTGGGGGGGCAGTGCCCCCCCAGCCCCCCCTAAACTCCGCCTATGGTTTTATGTATAACCCCCTTCTCCCAAAGTATGAAATCCCGCACCCACCCCTGACAATAAGACCATTGAAATGTCTGTCTGTCCTGTTGGGTTCAGATGATCTGGAACATAGTGAGTCATACTGTTCTCTTTAATGTTATGATTCTGTAAAGATAATTTATCAATAGCTTCATGATGCTTCTTTGTCAAGTTTTCATGAGGATGAGTGATTGCTGACAGGATTTTTTCCTGCTGAACTCTCCTCTTCATTTGTTTAGTTTAAAACAGACAGTGACAAATGAGATCTGGGTTGATGTAATGCTGTTTAGGAGATGGAATGATGTTTTATTAACCCATGTAGTTTTTACTGCAGTCATAACTAAGGCAAATACACACAAACACACTCATGTTTGCATATGTATGTATTTGTTAAGCTAATGATGCATGTCAATACTGAACAATCAAAGAAAGGAATTATTTGCATGGAGACTTGCTTTTCATTGACAGTTGCTCAGGATGATGGGATCTATAATGTATTTTCTAACAAATATCAACCAAGCTTTATTATATTATAAATAGACTAGCGTAGTTATGTTGTTGTTGTTATTATTATTATTATTATTATTATTATTATTATTATTATTATTATTATTTCCTTTTAACTCTTAATGTTTAATCTTGGGTGGAATGATGCAATCCTCCAATACAGTTTTAACACAACAATATTTGCAATAGCAGGGAGAATTCAGTGTGTTCAGTTTGTAAATATTTGTGCAATTTTCTAGCAATTTCTGAGAGAAATTACACAACCAGATTTTTGTGCAGTATATCTAACCAGTTCTACAGTATGCATACAATCTATGTTTTTCTTTCTTTCTTTTTTTTTACAAATTTTATGAAGATCAGCACAAAAAACTAACAAGCCTGTATTTTTCCTCTCACATTAATCTCAGATTAAACTGATATTTTAGGGAATTGCAAATCTGCAATGGAAGCAGCAACTGAAACATCTTCCAAAGCAAAGAGAAGATGATAGGAGTTATAATATCTCTATCATCAGATCACAGATCATCTCGTTCTTACCCATTGTTTAGGAGGAAATCTGTCTGACATTTAACATTAAATTGCTTCTAATGAATTAATTTCTTTTGTTTGTTTGTTTGCATTTGGTAGATGCTCGTATCCAAAGCACTGGTTTTCACTGAATTTCATTATTTCAGACATTCTCAGGGAACGTAATAATAAATTAAATACAGTAGATAAAATGTATACAATTCAAAATAGTGATAATAAAAGGGGTGACAATTTGGAAAAATTAAACTGACACTAGTAGCTACAGTTGTGCTCAAAATTATTCATACCCTTGGTAAATATGATCAAAGGCCATTTGATCTTTCATTCAAAATTTTAGGAAATAAATATGTTTCTCTAGTACACAATGGTCACAATTATTGGTACCCCTAGAAATTCTTATGATTAAAATATCTCTGAAATATATTCCCATTCTTTTTTGCATTTTTTATCACGCCAGGGTGACTAGAGCATGAAATTGTCCAGCCTTGGCTTCCTGTTCCACAATATTATAAATATGAGGAACACAAAGGCCAAATTCCATTCATCATTGATCACAAGAATTAAAATCGAAGAATATATTTCTGATGTGCACCAAAAAAATTGTTGAACTTCACAAATTTAGAAAGTGGCTGAAAGAAAAGAGCTAAAGCATTAAAAATCCTCATTTCCACCATCAGGGCAATAATTAAGAGGTTCCAGTTAACTAAAGATGTAGGACATGTGTCTATATCGTCCTAATGCACGCTGAGGAGGAGAGTTTGAGTGGCCCAAGACTCTCTAAGGATCACAGCTGGAGAATTGCCAAGATTAATTGAGTCTTGGGGTCAGAAATCCTACACTCAAAAAAAAAAAATGATTTTAGTTGTTTGCTCAGTTTACTGAAATAGAATAAGCTAAAACAACATAAATCTTTAGTTTTTATTCAGTTGTCATTTGCACTCAATTTAATTATGTTAAATAGAAATATATATTTGCAAAATGTTAACTTAAACCATTGACGTTAAGTTGGGCCTATGTGAATCATTTACGTTGCGTTGATTGAAACTGGGCAGTGGATTTCTAGTTCCCAGCATGCTTTGCATAGGGATAGACCAGGAGAATAAATGTTGAAATTAAGTGCTGTTTAATGTGTTTTTTGTAAAGAGAAAGACATATTACAGTTTGTTGTTTAGTTATTTTTGACATTCAAAGAGTTTGTTTATGTTGATTTTTGAGGTTACCATTATGGTAAAGTATAGACTATAGGCTACATGAGCTGTAACTGTGCTAATGTCATGAGAACATTTTTACTTGATCATTGCTTGCATGCTACAAAAATTGTACTTAGCATGTGAACAAGTGTTATGTTGGCTGTTATATTCTCATAAGAATAAATAAAAGAAATCAGTTTGAGGGCCAGCACGTGATTTATACTGTCTATATTGTCAGCATTCCTACCTTTCACAATCAAACGATCATAAAACATTTGCATGCGTATACGACAGCTATTGACAACCTAAGTACAACTTGTCAACAAGTACAACCATTAACAAGAGTGAATTATGGTCAGGGAACATTCACAGAATATGTCAAATAAAATTGGTATAAAATTGGTATGATCTCATTAAATTATCATGAATTTTACTCATCAGTACATTTAACTTAATTTAAGTTCAAATAAATCAGTTTAAATGCATGAAAATATGCGTCATAATTTTATTAAATTTGACCAACAAGCTATTTTTTGATCTCAAACCCTACATGTTGTTCAGGAGGGTTTAAAAAAATAGTCCTTACTCTTCCAGAAACAAACTTTAGCATATTCAGTTATCAGACATGACTGAAACAGGATTCTATGGTCAGATGAAACTAAAAAAAGGAGCTTTTTATCAGCAAATGCTCAAGATGGGTTTGGTGAACACAGGAGTAAAAAGTACCCCATGTGTACGATGAAATATACTGCTGGATCTTTAATGTTGTGGGTCTATTTTTTTTCTGCTGGAGATCCTGAACATCTTATTTAGACACATGGCATGCATTCAATTAAATACCAACATATAAAAAATTAAAAACTGACTGTCCATGCTAGAAATCTTATAATGGGCAGTGGTTGGATCTTCCAATAGGACAATGATCCCCAAACAAATGCCCTTTAAAATCACTGAAGCTGTGTACACTATAGAATTAATATCTTACAGATTCGTACACACATTTGCACTGTTGTTTTTGACGAGAGAATTCGCCAGAAAGGTATTTAGTTCCAAAAGCTCCAGTCTCTATATTTTTTTTCGAGCTCCGGACAAATTTCCATAAGCAGCAGTACAACTTTGTAAAAAAAAATAAAACTAAATAAAATAATCCTAACAGCAGTCAAAATAGCATCAAATATGAGGATATTTTTGGGACCTAAGAGCCAAAGCAATGGAGTCTGATATTTTTTTCTACAATCAATCAATCAATAAATAAATAATCAAATAAACAAATAAACAAATAAATAAATAAATAAATAATTTTCAATTCAATTCACGTTTATTTGTATAGCGCTTTTTACGATACAAATCATTGTAAAGCAACTTTACAGAAAATTAAGTTTCTACAATATTTAGTAGTAGCTTTTAAGTGATGACTGTCAGTTTATGTGCATACGGCAGAAATGTTCAGAAAAATCAACAAAAGACGTAAACAAACAGATGATTAACACTATTTACAGCAATTATGCAATCAAACTTATAGCAAAATGTGGTAGTTCTGTATGTTGTCTCTTGGTTAGCATCATCTGAGGTCCTCTGAGGGGTTGGCATCATCTCTTCTCAGGTGTTCTGGATCCAGACTGGAGCTTGTGTAAATCCTAGTTACCACGGGATGTAAATCCCAGCAGAAACAGAGAAACAAATAGAGACATAATTAGCATAGCTGCTGTTCCAGCCAAGCAAAATTAATTAGTTTAACCCAAGCTAAAGAATAATAATGCATATTTGATCAGATATATGAGATGCATTATATGAATGCTTGGCCAAAGAGGTGTGTTTTTAATCTAGATTTAAACAGAGAGATTGTGTCTGAACCCTGAACATTATCAGGAAGGCTATTCCAGAGTTTGGGAGCCAAATGCGAAAAAGCTCTACCTCCTTTAGTGGACTTTGCTATCCTAGGAACTATCAAAAGTCCAGCGTTTTGTGACCTTAGGGAGTGTGATGGATTGTAGCGTGGTAAAAGACTAGTTAGGTACGCAGGAGCTAAGCCATTAAGGGCCTTATAAGTAATAATAATATTTTGTAACTGATGCGGAACTTAATAGGTAGCCAGTGCAGAGACTGTAAAACTGGGGTAATATGATCATATTTTCTTGACCTGGTAAGGACTCTAGCCGCTGCATTTTGGACTACCTGTAGCTTGTTTATTGAGGATGCAGGACAACCACCTAGCAGTGCATTACAATAGTCCAGTCTAGAGGTCATGAATGCATGAACTAGCTTTTCTGCATCAGAAACAGATAGCATGTTTCGTAGCTTGGCAATGTTTCTAAGATGGAAGAATACTGTTTTTGTAACATGGGAAATATGATTTTCAAAAGACCAAGTTACTGTCTAATATAACACTCAGATTTTTGACAGTAGAGGAAGTAACAGTACATCCGTCTAGTTGCAAATTGTAATCTACGAGATTCTGTGTAATGTTTTTTGGTCCAATAAGTAATATCTCTGTCTTATCTGAATTTAATAGGAGAAAATTATTGGTCATCCAATCTTTTACATTTTTAACACACTTTGTTAGCTTGGATAATTTAGAAGTTTCATCTGGTCTTGTTGAGATATATAGTGGAGTATCATCAGCATAACAGTGGAAACTAATCCCGTATTTTCTAATAATATTACCAAGTGGCAACATGTATATTGAAAACAGCAGAGAACCTAGGACAGATCCTTGTGGCACTCCATACTTTACTGGTGATACATGAGATGACTCCCCATTTAGATAAACAAAGTGGTAGCGATCAGACAGGTAGGATCTAAACCATCTTAAAGCCTGGTTCGTAATTGTAGTAGCCTACTACACGCTCGTTTATTTAAATGTAAACCTAATGCTGCGTTCTAGACAACTCGGAAATAATAACTATAATACAATATTATTATATTATATTATACTTCACATAATAATATACTTTATATAAATATATACATATATTATCCACCTTTTTCCTGACGTAAATTTGGGCGCCCTCATTTGTAAATTCTTTGGGTCTAGCTATTGATGTGTCAATTGATGTGTCATATCATATTATTTTAATCTGTTATCTTAATTAAAAACACACTGGTTTGTACTGCAAACAGTTTTACCGTTTACTGCACATTGTTATTCATCTCGTTATTACCTATAGCGGCTAATGAAACGGAGGTCTCACCCATAGGCTTATTTCTGCTTTGAGGAAAAAGGTGGATAATACTACAGCATATAATATAGAGACGTTATTTCCGGGTACAATACATTGCTGGTTTTCGTGCACGTCAGCAAGGGATTGACAGACACCCCCCCAAGCAGATTTCCTACATAACTTATTTTATTCGTTATTATTATTATTATTATTATTTTATTATTATTATTCAGTCATTTAATTTAGATGTGTATTTCTATTTGTTTCTGCCCTTTTTAATTAGTTCGTTTATATATTCATTAAAAAAAAACGAGTAATAAAGTGTACAATAAAGTACAAACAAATCCTTATATTATAATCACATTGCACTTGAATAAAGTTAAAAGTGCAATCTGCCGATTTTCCTGCAGGTGACCGCATAAATCTGTCTCTTGTCGATGCACTTAGGGCTTTACGGTTACTCCAGACCACACGTAGATCTATGATGATTTTCAAGTGCTTCTTAAGTTACGATGCTTTTGGGAAACAGACCGTAATATTAAGATCATTACGATCGTTTTTACAAACTTCTTAGGCTTACGAAGCTTTTGGGAAACGCAGCCCTGGCAGTTTTTAAAGCCTGTCTATAGCTGGACATACTGTTTTTCCACGCAATTCTAAAAACTTCCAAGTTAGTTTTTCTCCATTTGCACTCAAGACTATGAGTTTCTTTCTTGAGAGAGTGGGTATTACTGTTGTACCATGGCACAGTAAGTTTTTCTCTAACCTTCAATTTGATTGGGTCAACAGCTTCTAATATATTAGAGAAGATAGTCCCCATGTTGCCAGTCATTTCGTCTAGTTCATGTGTATTTATGGGTACACAGAGCAGTTGAGATAAATCAGGCAGGTTATTTGTGAATCTGTCTTTGGTGGCTGGAAAAATAGACATTTTGCTTTACTCCAAAACAGTTTAATAAGTCAGTAAACGCAAGTCCTAATGCATCATTTGTATTATCAAAGTGAATGTTAAAATAAAATAAAATATTTCATCAGATGAGCCCAACTGGTATGAATATTAGATCAGATGTTTTATCAGGCTATTATTAATTTTACATTTAGACATGACAAGTGCTTAATTTCACTCGCATTTCGGTACAGAACTGTCACTTGACTAATCGGGTCATTGTTGCATTGTTACAATTATTATTCTTTTTTTTAATAATTCACACATATTTTTAGAATTTTAAGCCATTTCCCAGCAAACATTGGTCCGACGGCAACGTAGCAAACGGACCAAATTTTTTTGCTGCATACCCCTCTAACACTGGATAGTTGCGCCCCTGCTCAGACTCCATTGCTTTGACTCTAGGATCCCAAAAAATATCTTAATCTTTGATGCTATTTTGACCGCTTTAAGTATTTATTTATTTTCTTGTTTCGTTTTAAAAGTTCTACTGCTGCTAATGGAAATTTGTCCCGAGCTTGAAAGAAAATATAGAGACTGGAGCTTTTTGAGCTTTGTAATATGGCTGCTGTATTAAAGATGAAAGACATTCAGTGAAAATGCTTCTATTAAAACAGTCACAATTAATTCTTCTTTGTGTGTCAGTTATCCACCAGAACAATTACTTCAACTCCTGAAAATAACCATATAGCTGCGGGTACGTATATTTTACGGTGCCAATAAGGTGACATGACTTACAAGACTGTAGGATGGATAAAACTGTTTTATTGTAGGCCTATTTTATATTATGCACTTTATGTAAAATTTATTCATTATAAACTTCATTTGAATTAATTTGAATGAACAGTCTGGTAGCCAAGGCCTATGGTTAATATAATAACTTAATAATGTAATAATTTCTATAATAAATAATATAATAATTTCTTAATTCAATACAGCATCTGGAGGCGACGACATAAGGATGTTCTTACCTTGACAAAATGATCTCGTGGCCACGACATAATATCACGTTCCCACGAGTTGTTATGTCGTAGCCAAAAAACTAAGTGAGCCGAACATTTCACCTTACAGGCACGTAGTATTTTGAGCAGGGGGCTGAGAAATAAATGGGGTTATACGAGACATGATCCAGTTTCTTCGTTTGATAAGCGAGTTTGTCTTTATTGTTAATGAATAAATAAATAAAACAATGAACCACAAACATGTTTTAAAAGAGGGGAAATACCTTATTTATTTGGGTTACAACTCAAGCAGGCTATATCCGTTTTATTCATTTTGTTAATAAAAGTTAGATGTTTAATATAGGCCTATGCGAATTTGCCGTTGTACTATTTTATGGCTGATGTGTTTTAATTAATAGGCTAATAATGAACCACAAACTTAAAGAAAGGGCAAATCCAAAAACCAAAGACAATGCGGGTAAAACATTTTCCTCATTCATATTGTTAATAAAAGTTAAAAGTTTAATATAGGTGAATTTGTCATCGTGCTGTTTTATTGTATAGCCTTTTTAATTATGATTATTAATAATGAGCCACAAACTAAGCATTCGTTTGAAGTAAGGGGAAACTCCAAAAACCTTTTATTTATTTGTCACAACGCAGGTATGTCTTATTCGTTCTGTTAATAAAAGTTTCATGTTAAATATATGCTACTTTGTCACTGTAGTACTGCTGATGTTGTGTGTGGGATTTTTTTTTTTTTTTTTTTTATTTTTTTTTTTTTTTATTAAGAGTAATATTGAATCAACCTTAAGAATTAATTTTGTTTCAAGAATAGGAAAGACCTCCCGTTAAAGATCAACATGAGCTCTGCAGAGGCGAGACTGTGAGATTGCTGCTGATCTTTCTCGGATGTATCTCTGCAATGGCTGTAGAAATGGACGTTAATTCTTGATTTGGGTCCGGCACAGACATGTTACAGGTGATAATATGATCAAGAAGTCATGGCAACAAACGACTTCCTAAATCAGCTTAAGCTGAAACGATTTTCACAATAAATTTGATTCAACTTAATTCATGTTTTACTGTTGCTTATTGTCATTGTAGACTTTGACACTTTGAACTTTTCTATGAATTTTAATGAATATACAAATTAATAAAATTAGTTTTATTTATTTTTTGTTACAAAATTTTCAGTTATTTTTAATAAATAAATAACGCCTACTTCCTGCACAATTGAAATAATCCCATTCTATTTTCTAATTTTTACACAGATGGACTATATTCATCGAGGTCAGACTAAAGCTGTTGTGAGTAAAAACTGTTTAAGAAAAACATGGATTGTATGCACACTGTAGAAATGATTAGATATGCTAAAATATCTGGTTGTGAAACAATCTTCTTTCAGAAATTGCTATTAAATTATTTACACAAATATTTACATACTGAACACACTGAATTCTCCCTGCTATTGCAACTATTGTTGTGTTAAAACCTTTGTACTGTATAGGAGGATTGCATGAGTCCACCCAAGATTAAACATTAAGAGTTAAAAGCAAATAATAAAATAATAATAATAATAATAATAATAATAATAATAATAATAATGTAACTACACTAGCCTATTTATAATATAATAAATCTTGGTTGATATTTTCTAGAAAATACATTGCAGATCCCATCATCCTGAGCAACTGTCAATGAAAACGCAAGTCTGCATGCAAATAATTCCTTTCTTTGATTTTTCAGTATTGACATGCATCATTAGCTTAACAAATACATACATATGCAAACATGAGTGTGTTTGTGTGTATTTGCCTTAGTTATGACTGCAGTAAAAACTACATGGGTTAATAAAACATCATCCCATCTTCTAAACAGCATTACTTCATCCCAGAGCTCATTTGTCACTGTCTGTTTTAAACTAAACAAATGAAGAGGATTCACTCAACCTCATGCAAACTGGACAAAGAAACATCATGAAGCTATTGATAAATTATCTTTACAGAATCATAACATTATAGAATAACAGCTGTAATCCATATGATTTATACACAACTTATAATATTGCTTGAAAAGCAGTTAAATTGCTTTCATGTTCACATATATTCAAATGTGTCTAGGTTATCTCATTTAACACACCTGATTCAGATCATCAGCTCAAATGAGAGACTCCCTGAAGTGAACTGTATGTGTCAGAGAAGAGAGACATACAAAATGTACAGAGCAGGGTCCCCATGAACAGGATTAATAACCGCTGCAGGGCCACTGCTGGCCAAATGGGTGCCCTAAGCAGAATAGTACTGTTGTGCCCCCCCCCCACCCCCTCCAAAAAACAAAACAACAACAACAACAAAAAACACCTACTATAAGGGGTCAAAATAGAATTTAACAGAATATAAAAGTAAATGAATAAATTGTAATTATTTATAAATTACAATTGTAGACAGACAGTTATTGTATTAATACAGTTGTCTGATTGATTTTATAGTCTCAGGCATTCAGAAATCACACAAAATAAAATTAAGCTGTTTTATATGATAAAACCATAGTTAAATATGGTAAGAGTTGTGATGTCAACATGTTTTTTGTTGAAGAAATTAAAGAGGCTGTAGCATTTCTATTGCAAAAAGATGGCCAACAATTAAGTGGATATTTGAATTAAATGTTTGGTCAATATTAAACATGGATTTGATCGTCCTGTAAGTGTAACAACAGCAATTATCAGGCCTTTTTGCAGGCACTTGTAATAATGTCAATTGTTTATTTTGTATTCCATTATATATTTTAACGAGGGTGGATTTGGGTTTGAGGAGGGTTAAAGTAGCCCCCAAAGTAGCGCAATGACCATATCCCATATCAAAACTCAAATATGTCATTTCCATACCTAAAATAACTATATTACAGCCACCGTTTTGCAGATTGAACATAAACACAACTAAAAGGCTTCCTACCATTGATCATCCTTCACAAAAAATAACATCTACCACAGTTTTGTCATAGGTAGAATGCAAAATGTTTCAATACAAGCATTTCACTCAAATGTAATTTATGCAATATTTCAAACCTTTAACCCACGGGAGGAAATCAACCCGCCGCAACAGTTCAAAATCAGCCCAATTCCGTGGAAAAAAATAATAAAAATAAAATAAAAAAAGCAACCCTGCATCCCACGAGCTGCATCCAAAGTGATTTAAATACTCTGCATATTAATAGCGGCTCTGATGCGCGAAAATGATATGCAATATTAGAATGTTAGTAATGATCAGAAATTGAGAGCGGGATTAAGAAAACAGTCGCGCAGGGCTTTAATACAAAAATGCACACAATGAATGGCGATTACAGAAAGCAAAAGCCGAATCCTGGACATTTTGGACAATTTACAAATCCCGGCCGGACATGTCCGGGGAAAAGAGGACGTATGGTCACCCTATTTTAACAGTGTTATTCAAAGAAACCATATGATTATTATTAATTAACCAATCATTGTTGTCTCGCTTTTTATTTAATACATTTTAAGTCATGGAAACTATAATATTAAGTCAGATGCGTTGGTGGTGGTGGTGAAATTATTACCGACATTAGAACATGTTACTAACGTCAACAATCAAGAATGTTTCACAGGATTATGAAGGTAGTTACCTGAAAGTGATGCATGGGCTTCATCTCCGGCTTTTTATTTTTCTTTTCTCTGCGCCGGACTGCGCTGATGACTTTTCCCTGATATAGCCTAGTTGTCCATTAATTATGATGATAATTTGTATTCAGCTGCGATGAGATGAGAGCGATGCGCAGATAAGGGAATGGCGCTGCGTTCATCATAAAATGCACTTTTTATAATTACATATATATATGGTGCCCCCCTGGGAGCGACGGTACTAAACCGCTGGTCTAGGAGTATTTTCATGTCTCATATGTATTTTCACATGCTTTTCCTCCAGATGTCCAGCAGGGCTCAGTGTCTCCCGACACACCAACACTGGAAATGAGAGAATTGCATAAAAATAATAATAATAATAATAATAATAATAATAATAAAATGTATATAATTGTATAATTATTTGTATAATTATAACAATTATGAATCATGTTGATGGTTAATAATAAATTAGGTTAATATTTTGACAATTATTTATTATTATTATTATTATTATTATTAGTGAAATATTTATTTTTACCACCCCAATTTGGATGTTTTTTAAAATCAAGATTGTCTGTGTTTGTTAATTCTCTTTAACATTTATTTGACAAAAGTACAAAGAAAAGATTTCCAATGTTTTCACTGACCCACTTAAATGGATTTTGTAAATATAACAAATTTTGATTTTGGTGGCTGCAACACACTAGCACATTCACTCTTTGTCTACAAAACCATGCTTGTAGCACATGCAGGATGAGAACTGGCATCATCTTGATCTAACAATCATGGACTTCCCATGATAGATGACATCTGGACAGAATTATATGTCTCTGTACAATCTCAATATATGCTGGTGGCATCACAGCATAGAACTGATGTATAGCTTTCTCCCAGAGAAACAGAGATTCAAGCTGAATTCTTGATGCAGCGGCAGACTGTGGTAAATGACAGTGGTTTTCTGAAGTACTCCTGAGCACATGTGGCTATATTTCACACCACAGCATGACAGTTTTTTATGCAATGCCATCTGAGGGGTCAAAGGTCAAGCATATTCACCTGAGGTGTCATGTCTTGCACTACACAGACAGAGATTTATCTTGAGTCACTTAAACTTTTCACAATATTATGCAGGATAGTTGGTGAAAGACCTAAATTCTTTGCTATATTTTGCATTGAGAAATGTGATTTTTGATTTGTTTGACACTTTCCTACTAAATTTAGCAAAGACCGAGATTCTCCTTTTATAAACAATCATGATCCCCTCACCTATTACCAATTCACCTGTTTATTGTCGACTGTTTCAAAACAGTTTAATTTGGATATTCTGTAATCTTTTTACTTTTATTTTGCCTCTGTCCCAGCTTTTTTGGAGTGTGTTGCAGCACTCTTCATCAAAATGTGTTTATATTTACAAAACATTTAAGCTCATCAGTGAAAACATTGTAAATCTTTTCTTTGTACTTTTGCCAATAAAATAAAGGTTAAAGCGAATTAACAAATCACAGATTCTTGATTTCATTGGATCTTACAAATCCCATTTTTTTTCTGTTTTGGGGTTGTATATTTCCTTTACAAATAAACACATAGATATGTAAAATAATTTACATAGTAAAAATATTATGCTCTTCCCTATACACTAGATATTACAAGGATATTGTACCCAAGGAAGAGTTTATATATATATATATATATATATATATATATATATATATATATATATATACTCAGTGAATTAATACAATGCATATATAATCTTCAGTTAGTTTATTTGTACCCGATCAACAAGTCTGAACATTTATGTGATTTTACATAACATAACATTTACATACATATATACTGTACAATACTTTGATTTTAACACCGTTGAAGAGTTTTATTATTACTTAATGAAGAGACTGAAAACTAAAAAATAATTTGTGTCACAGAACAATAAAATATTCCGATATAAGAAAAATAAAAAAGGCTCAGCACCCGACTACTTCCACTCACTATTACGAATCTACATCCCCTCCAGAAGTTTGAGATCCTCTAGTGAGCGACGACTCGTGGTACCATCACAGAGAGGCTCAAAATCACTTTCCAGAACATTCTCCTTCACTGTTCCTGGCTGGTGGAATGATCTTCCCACCGCTATCTGGAATGCTGAATCCCTGACCATTTTCAAGTGACAGCTGAAAACTTATCTCTTTCAACACTACTTGACTTCATCCTAAATTAAAACAAAAACAAATACAAATTTTGTATTTCTCTTTATTTATTCCTTCCATTTCTAGCTTGTACTTATTTGAACAAATGCCTAAAACTTGGTATTACGAGCACTTACTGTGTCTGTTTTCCTCTTTAAGTTTCCCTTTAAGTTTTCAGGACTAATAAAGTTAATTGAATATTCAAAGCTTTAATAAAGTAATAAAAAAATAGCACAACAATAAATAATTTCAGTTGGATGTTTGTCTAATGTTTCTAACCTGCTACTTGTTACAGATGGTTGAAAGAACGTTAAAAGTAACATTCTCATAATGATTACAAAATGTTACCGTTGAACAATCATTTAATGTTTTCTATTATGTTCACACGAAAGAAAGTTCTTGAATGTTCTCAGAATAACATTTTTTGTAATTCAATGGAATGTTAGCAAAATGTTCAAGTGAAAGTTAATATTTTTGTTAGCTGGGTGGTTCCCCCCAAAATGTTGGACCCCATTGACTTTCACTCTATGAGCCAAAAAATACACGCAGTATTTATATTAAAGTCTTGACCTCTGATTCTCAGGGTCGTTTCCGGAGGATCTGAACATGCTTCTGCAGGAGGCCAAGGACAGAAAGTGGCCGTTCGTCAAGGAGAAATGGCAGTACAAACAATCCAGGTAAACTGCAGAAAGCGGAGATCATTCTCAGCAGTCTGATCAGTAAAAACGCTTTTTTTTGTCCGTCTCTGCTGTGAAAATTCAGCATGCTGTTTCTGATGATTCAGGCTTGTGGATATATCAGAAGAGCAGTGATCAGACACTAGTGCAAGCCGTCAGTCTGCAGATTCTGGGTGAGGTTTAGAGAAACTAAGGGTCTTGAGCATCAAAACTGGGCTGTTAAACCTGTTTCACTCAATCTAATTAGCCTAAATGTACAAACCTCCAGCTTCAGCTGCTGCTTCTGGTGTCAGATCTTGAGTGATTTTGATCAAGTAAAGGTCAGAATAACTGCAGTAATATCTCCAGATGAACTCTTACTGGACTGAAGCAGCTCAGCTTTACTTGATTCTCCATCAATCATGTTTTAGAGTCTCAAATCTGATCCTCAGGATCTTTTGAGGAGCGTTTGTTTCCAGAAGCTTTACTTTCACTGTTCCTCAGCGGAGGAATGATCTTCACAAGCCTCCAGAACATCTCACATCTTCTGAGGAGCCTTTATTTCTTCATCTCTCAATCATTGCTTTATATGTTTGGATCATTTCAGTCTCATCTTACTGAGACATATTACTGGAGATAAAGAGCAAAGACTGATATTTAGATCATTTTATATCAATATATGCTGCACAGTTATAAAGATCTCATTGGTTTACAATACATTATTCTCACTATATCAGACTATATAAACCATAAATCCTGATGGATTGAATATGAAATGAAACTTTTTTAAAAAGTCTATACTGCACAATATCTTTTTAATGATACTTTTGTTTAGTTTTTAGGTAAAAATATTTACTAGCAAGATAAATTACTATATATATATATATATATATATATATATATATATATATATATATATATATATATATATATATATATATATATATATATATATAATATTGCTTTTGTTTTTAAATATTTACCTAACATACTTAAAGGGATACTCCACCCCAAAATGAATTTTTTTGTCATTAATCACTTACCCCCATGTCGTTTCAAACCCATAAAAGCTCTGTCGTCTTCGGAACACAATTTAAGATATTTTGGATGAAAACCGTGAGGCCTGTGACTGTCCCATAGACTGCCAAGTAAATAACAATGTCACGGTCCAGGAAAGAATGAAAGTATGCGCTTTTAAGAACGAATTAACCGTGATCCTTATGGTAAGAACACATGACATAATTTTTGCTCTTATACATACAGGTGCATCTCAATAAATTAGAATGTCATGGAAAAGTTCATTTATTTCAGTAATTCAACTCAAATTGTGAAATTCTTGTATTAAATAAATTCAATGCACACAGACTGAAGTAGTTTAAGTCTTTGGTTCTTTTAATTGTGATGATTTTGGCTCACGTTTAACAAAAACCCACCAATTCACTCAACAAATTAGAACACTTCATGAGACCAATAAAAAAAAAAAAAATTAGTGAACTGTTGGCCTTCTGGAAAGTATGTTCATTTACTGTACATGTACTCAATACTTGGTAGGGGCTCCTTTTGCTTTAATTACTGCTTCAATTCGGCATGGCATGGAGGTGATCAGTTTGTGGCACTGCTGAGGTGGTATGGAAGCCCAGGTTTCTTTGACAATGGCCTTCAGCTCATCTGCATTGTTTGGTCTCTTGTTTCTCATTTTCCTCTTGACAATACCTCATAGATTCTCTCTGGGGTTCAGGTCTGGTGAGTTTTCTGGCCAGTCAAGCACACCAACACCGTGGTTCAGGAGTGGCTTAACAAGAGGAATATGACAACTGTAGCCAAATTCCTTGACACGTCTGTATGCCTTGACCCCAGCCTCAGTCCATTCCTTGTGAAGTTCACTCAAATTCTTGAATCGATTTTGCTTGACAATCCTCATAAGACTGCGGTTCTCTCGGTTGGTTGTGTATCTTTTTCTTCCACACTTTTTCCTTCCACTCAACGTTCTGTTAACATGCTTGGATACAGCACTCTGTGAACAGCCAGCTTCTTTGGCAATTAATGTTTGTGGCTTACCCTCCTTGTGAAGGGTGTCAGTGATTGTCTTCTGGACAGCTGTCAGATCAGCAGTCTTCCGCATGATTTTGTAGCCTAGTGAACCAAACTAAGAAACCATTTTGAAGGCTCAGGAAACCTTTGCATGTGTTTTGAGTTGATTAGCTGATTGGCATGTCACCATATTCTAATTTGTTGATTTGTTGTTAAATGTGAGCAAAAATCACCACAATTAAAAGAACTAAAGACTTAAACTACTTCAGTCTGTGTGCATTGAATTTATTTAATACACGAGTTTCACAATTTGAGATGAATTACTGAAATAAAGGAACATTTCCACAACATCCTATTTTATTGAGATGCACATGTATTATATATTGGCACTATTTAGTTCGGTTACAGGGAACTCTTTTATGCAACTTTATATGGTGCATGGAAACAAATGTTTTTCTACACTTTTCTGCAGAGAAAGTGAATGTAGATCCTGATGTTTCTGAAAGTGAGGATGAAGAAAGTGAGAGTGAGATGCCACAGCCAAAAAAGTGCCATCAGTCCTCTTCAACATCTACAGGTATGGTCAGCTGTGATTTGATGTGAATTCCTGCATTTACAAGTAACCTTTTATGTGTGTGTTTTGGTTGGGTTAAATAATAAAGAATAATAAAGATTAAGATTTTGGTATTTGTATTATAAAAATCTCTGTGGCTGTCCCTGATAAGCTCATCTGGCATAAAACAGGTTTGCAGCCCTTTGACTCAGAAAGGTATGAAATTCGTCATCAGAATACTCCATCTGCCATCAGACGTGCAATCTGGGTTATATGAAGCAACGGGAACACTTTTTTTGTAAGCAAAGAAAGCAAAAATAATGACTTTATTCAATATTTCATCTGTCAACGGTCTCCTTTGTGTCTCTCCATATCACTGAATGCTGTGTATGCTCTTCTGTATCATCCGCGCCACCAGGATGCGCTGTTTTTTACGTGTACTTAGCTTTGATTTGAAATAAAACAGTGCATCCTTGTGGCGCGGATGACACAGAAGAGCATACACAGCATACAGTGATATGGAGAGACACAGAGGAGATGTTGACAGGAATTATTGAATAAAGTTGTTATTTTTGTTTTCTTCGCTTACAAAAAGTGTTACAGTCGCTTCATATAACTCAGATTGCATGTCTGAGGGCAGATGGAGTATTCCGACGATGACTTTCATACCTTTCCTGGACCTTGACACTGTTATTTATTTGACAGTCTATGGGACAGTCTCAAGCCTCCAGGTTTTCATCCAAAATATCTTAAATTGTGTTCCAAAGATGAACGAAGCTTTTACAGGTTTGGAATGACATGGGGGTAAGTGATTAATGAAAAAAATTTTCATTTTGGGGTGGAGTATCCCTTTAATGTGTAAAAATTTTCCCATTTTTTTTTTTTATAGCTAATTTTTTTTTTGTTTTGACTATTATGCAACATAAACTCTAATTCATGTCTTATTTATGACAAAACATCTATTCTCTATAATCAGTTTCATTGTCTTGTATAGTTCTGCTTCTCAAGTAAATTTATCTTGTTTCATGGATGTTTAGATATTTTATTCTATATTCACGTGATAACTGCTGTTCGCCAACTATGTTGAATTTATATTGTCATGGAAAAAAAATGAATAAAAGATGGCATATGAAGAGGACAGTCATACAGAATTATGGGTAAGGATTGTTTGAATGTAATATCACATGCTGAATGGTAAACAATAAATGCTTTTAAAGCTCTGTCCACACTATAATGAGAGTGTTTAACATGTGTCTGTTACTGTAAATGTATAATGCAAATTTGTGTTTATTAGGATCTGTGGCTTGAGGTTGCTGAACTCTGATAGGCTTTGACGCACTTCCACAACCTGATAAAAAGTGTACACTCCACACTCTCAATGTCTCTCAGTCCTATTGCCCAGAACTGTGTCTGGAGTTGAAGTGCATCAATATCACTCTTGAATCTGAATGGGTTGTTGTTGTTTTCAGGGTATTGGAATGTCTCTTTGTGACAAAGCTGACCTAATTGTCACTGCTGGGCAACACTGGCACACGCACACACACACACTTACACTTAAGCAGAAATACTTACCTTTGTAATAACTCACGCTCATTTCCCTCCTGCTGTTCCGCCGTCGGCAGCGCGGGTACACACGCGGTCCCGATGGCACATACGCGTTGGACATTATTTCATCTTCCCCTCCACATCCGTCAATATTCATAACCCCGGACATCTTACACACTCACACTGCGCGTTGTTTGATGTTGTCTTGTCTCGTGAATTGGGCGTGTGATGGTCGGTGTTCCGGTTAGGTTGACCACCTGGCTATTGCTCTGTTGCAGGTCAGCAGACCTGATTTTGCGGGACACGAGGGAGAGAAATTACTATTATTATACTAGGTGAATAAATATTGATTTTTTTTTTTTTATTAGATATCTTTTTGCAGTGATGTTAACATGTTTTAAATTGCTAAAAGGGTTTATAAAAATGTTAATGACGGCGCTGACCGGCGCTGTGAACGTCACTAATAATATTTAATAGTAATATCAGTAAAAAATTATTTTAACAGCACGTGTCTATTCAATCAAAATAATTAAGTGAAAATAATAATCCAATCGCTACAAAGCACATTTCCAAATAAGCACATAAATTCCATTAGGAAAGACTAGAAAGATTAAATGCGTTCTTACCGGATTCAGTGCATCTTGAATTTATATTTTTTGTCTGATCTGGCAGCTTCGAGTAGGGCCTTCTCATTCATTATGTGTCTGTAGAACTCCTGGCAGGTGTAGCTGTAGTTCACTTTCACCAGGAGTTCACTTTTTATGAGGTCCACAGTTGCGCGGTTCCTTGTCACTGTCCACACAGCAGTCATGAGAGAAAACACCCTCTCCATGAACGCATTGGTGAAAGGAAGGCTCAAAGCCAAAGATACCAGAGCTGTTATGTTTGGGGCACGGACGTGCTTCAACAGAACTGTCCACTTAGATGCAACAGGATTTGTTGTTGTTGCGATTTCCTTTATGTGCGGCATAAGAACACAGAATTCATCATACAACTGGTTCATGTCCAGTTTAAAGCTCATTTTTAATGCTTCAGCTGCTCCACGGAGGTCTTGGAAGCTAAATTCCCTCTTGATAGCCAGGCATGAGATGTGCTTTAGGTAGTTGCCATCAGTGAAATCAAACCACTTGTGTAGGTAAGCAAGCGCTCTTTCATAGAACATAAGAAAGTCCTGCTCTATAACAGCAACCTGTGCGGTGGGAAACTGTTGCAGGAGAGTACTGGTCTCGAATCCAAAGAATCGATCATTTTTCCTTTGCTCTAGTTTCAATTTGAGATTGGTCATTAACTCGAAAAGTTCACACACAGTTGTCTCGTCTCCCTCAACTTTAAGCACTGCGTCGAAAAAAACTTTGAGGCTATTTTGCAAAAACAGCAAGTATGCCTGGAGTTCACAGGGCACGTCTTCTCCATCCTCACAATTTGCGAGCAATTTCCAAAGTGCTGATGGACAGCGCTCTTCTCCAAGAGATAAAAAATAGCTTTTGACAGCTTGCCAGGAGTCGTGCAGACGTTTGACAGCAGGCCACAAACTTAGCCACCGTGTCGGCACATTCTTGTAAAGAGCCGTGTACTCCTCGTCCACAAACTCAAACACTTCCTTTAATTCTTGCACACGTTTAGCTGAAGACGAAAAGTGGTTGCAAACTTTTGTGACTATGTTCTCAATGTCAATTCTCAGCTTATCGCCTGCATACCTCCCACAGTTGTGCAGAATATGGGCCACGCAGTTGGCCTTGATAACTGATGCATTCTTGTCCGTCAGTTTTTTATACACAGAGTTATGCACACCATAATTGACGCTGGCGTTACCAGCGGAGTATGCAGAGATCCGTTCTAACCCCAGGTTTCTCTCCTCGAGCCTCGAAACAACCTGGTTGAAAATTGCATCAGAGTTTTCATTGCAATCATCATAAAAGTCCAACAATTTGTTCTGCACTCCTAGGTCGGGTGTGTAATATCTTAATGCTAACGGGAATAACTTGGTTGTTCCATGGTTTGATGCATCAGACGCAATGGAAAAGTGTGGAAGAGAATCCGGTCTATCTGCAATCATTGGCGTATTTAACTGTTTCAAGCATGTTTCTAAGGATGCTGGTGCAAGCACACCTGTAACAATAGATGCACTCTTCGTTCTTCCACAAGCCAGCTTCTTTGCTATTTCTGAATCGGGGAAAATGACTGGGGCTAGTTTAGTAGTACAGTCGCCTGACCTATACGATAAACCATGCTGCACATTATGGTAGACACTTGTCACTTCAGCTGCTGTGATTTTATTTTCGTTCCCATCTTTCGGTGGAGAGAAAAAACTTGTCATGCTAGCGTTAGCATTTCTTTGTTGTGCATTTCTCTTGTGACTTTCCCCATCTCCGTGCCTCCTTACATCCCCCTCACCTCCATGCGTGATGGTAAAACATCGGTGGCATACACTGCAATCTCCTTTCTTAGGGTCACCTGTAACTGGTTTTAACCATGTATATTTTTTCTCCCATTCCTTATTATACGAACAAAGATGCTTTTTCTTCTCGGGAGCTCCGGATAGATCCATTTTTCTGTTGGGTTTTTTTTTTTTTTTTTTGTCTGTGTGGGGGTTTTTTTCTCAGTGTTTATTTTCCCGCTCTGGCTAGCCGCTAGAACCAATAATAACGGCTGAGCTGCGCATGTTCAGTGTTTTCTTATTAACATTTTTTTTTTTATTGTAGAATTGTAATTTAAAGGACGATGAAATAAAATGACGAAGACAAAATTAAAATGCGGGACACTGCTTATGACTTGTGGGACGCGGGACAAAGCTTCAAATTTTGGGACTGTCCCGTCACCCTAGTTCCGGTGTGAGACGCTGCCAAACAGAGCGATCGAGCGGCGATCAGTTATGACGTCACTGACTGCGCCGCGCTGCCGCAGTGCACCGGAAACCAGCCAAACCATTATTTTATATTAGTAGGGGGTACCTTGTTTTTGTGTGTATATAAATTAAATGGTTAAATGTATTATTTTTGTGTTTAATGTTTTATTTGTTGATTATGTGTTTGAGTTTCTGTTTAGTATTAATTATTTGTGTAAAAGAAGTAGAAATGCCTGAAGTAGTGGGTTTTTACCGTCTGTTATTACCCATTTGAGAAGTCCCATGTGAAGGGGGTGGAGTCTGGCCTATATAAAGGCAGGCCAGATTAAAACTCATCACTTGTAACCAAGTCGGAGCGAGAGTGCAACTGTGGTGCCTCAAGCGATCTTTCCAACTCCTGTATATTGTAGATACTTACCGGTATATTGACTTTTTTTTTTTTCATTTGGATTATTTCCTCTTTATTTTTCTGTTTGTTGTTTCTTTGGTACTTTGTGCACCTGTATATATATATTTTTTTTCACTATTGGACTGTATTTATTTTTTTGCCACTGTTAATAAATTTCACTTGCACATAAGTGCTATTGCGGGCTGAGCCATCATTAAACATCTTTTACGGACATTCACAACGTCTCCTAGCGAGTGGTGGTTCTCGCTTTATCACACTCTTGTGCTCCTGGCAAACATACTTACCTCCATGAATGACCA
Source organism: allo-octoploid hybrid of Carassius auratus x Cyprinus carpio (assembly GCA_024542945.1). NCBI lineage: Eukaryota > Metazoa > Chordata > Actinopteri > Cypriniformes > allo-octoploid hybrid of Carassius auratus x Cyprinus carpio. The sequence goes on along the minus strand of CM045014.1, from coordinate 40,093,321 downwards.
AGACTTTGCTGTGCTTCAGAAGAAGCCTCATATTGACCTGGTAATACAGTCTTAAATGTCCTAAATCAGCGAGTTGAGCTGTTATCAGATGATCTTTTTTTCCCTCGTTCAGAGTTTGACTGTTGTGTACAGTCAGTATTAATCACTGCATGTTCTGACCAATGTGTTGAGTTTTTAAGAATAAACAGAATCATGTCCCCTTTTGCTCATTCCATAAATAGTTCATTTGGTGTCCTGTAACTTTTTTTATCTAAAGCATTAGTCATGACAATAATCATGTGACCTAACTTTGGTAACAGGGTTGGAAAAATTGTAAAAAAAAAGTAAATGGTAAACACGTTACATAATATAACTGCTCAAGTAAGTTTGACTTTTGACTTAGTTCATCATAATTTTGATGTTTATCTCATACTCTCTAGCTATAAATTATAATATAAAAAGTCAAAATTTTGACACAAAATTATAATTTTAAGATAAAAGATTGAAACGGCATAAAATCATAAATGTCAGACTTTATGACTTTCTGTCTCACAATTCTGATTTTTAATCTCATAATTGTGACTTTTACTTTTTAAATAGTTTTGACTTAATATGACATAATTTTGACTTTTTTATTTCTCAAATAGCAAACATGCACGGCAACCCCATCACTTTATTTAGCATTCATGTAAACACTACATTCAGATTCATCAATCGATTTGCAGGTCACTCAGGGCATTTGTTTACTATCCTATAGCTTCTCAAAAAAATGCCCTGTGGAGGATCAGCGAACGTAGCTCGCTTTAGCTAAAGAGGACTTTAAGATCGGCTTGTTAACAAAGACGACAGGAGATGTCGTCACCAGCAAGCTGGAGCAAGCTTTTTGATCTGGTTGATGACTTCATCAAACATTGTCAATCCGAGCAATCGAAGTAGTGCTAATCCATCTGTTTCCAATATCTTTAAAAACAACAATGGAAACCTTAGTCAATGCTAATTGATGCAACAGCTTGCCACAACTGAAGATGTTGAGGACTACACATCAGAAACATCAAAAACCCAATGGAAAGACAATCAGAAGAACCAGAACTCAAGAACGTCTTCAAGTTCCTTCAGCAGTGGCTCTTCATGGGAACGTGTTTCAAGACAGTATCAAAGTGGCATAGAAACTGAGGAGGACGTTGCAGATCCCTCTCATGATAGCAAGGATGCAAAGGTTGGTTGCACCAAAGGTGGAAGCACTTCTTCGCTTTCCCTCTGCGATAGCTCAGCATCACATTTTTCTTAGCAAAAACTTTCCATAAGCCCTGTCGCTAACGTAGGACGTCTTGAATTAACACACAAGAAAGAAAGGACAGATCAGCATCTTCAAGTCCCAGACAAGATTCCAGAATATCAAGGAACGACTCTGCCGTCCACCGAGAGCGACCCGTTTAAGGAACAAGCGTTTGAGCATCTGTCAACACCCTCGTCACCATGCAAGCACTGCTTTGAGAAATGCTTTGTGGGAAGCCACGTCCTGACTGAGCGTGACTACAGATGTCTCTTGGCTGGAGTTTGTCAACAATGCCTGGTTGAGAGACTGCCAAACAAACCACTGAAACCTCAGGATCCCAGACAAATGGAGAAGGCCTATAGCTAGGGCTGATAGGGCTGTCAAAAAAAAAAAAAAAAAAAAAAATTCAAATATTCATCAAATTTAAAATACAAATCCACATTCGAATGCAAAGACATTGCATTTTAATTTTAAGTGTGCATCAGGATGCCTTATCAGTGGTGTACAAAATGTGTGTCGTTGCTTTTTAATGTTTTTGTTAGACTATTCAGTTATACCCACTAGATGTGGCGCTGCTGGTTGTTCATTCAAAATATTGTGGAAAAAGAGAATATCAATGCGGACAAGATCTTGTTTATGTCAAAACTGAAACCAAGCTGTTCACACAGACTGCATATTGTTCAATAGAGACATCTATTACCATTGCACTCGCGTCTTGCACAAAAGAGCCTCATGTTTACAAAGCCATGTAAAATTAATGTAAGTTAAACTTTTAAAAACATGTTGTTGTTTTTTTCTGGAGATATACAACAAATCAGCATCAACACAACAACAGGAATGGCAGTGTTGAATATCCAGGTTACCCATCCACCCCAAAGACTGTTGAGCCAGTTAAACCAAGAGTCGTTTCTCTCTGGATCTGGGATGGACTCTTTCATGTGGGTTATTATGATTGTGATGTCTGAATTATCTGGAATGTAAAATCAACCAGATATTCCCAACATTTTACAAACTTCCCCTTTTTCCCGAGTTCAAAATGTCCAGGACCAGTCTATTTTGAATATCTGCTTCCCTCATTTTCTTCAGTTTCTTTGTAATTAACCCTAGCACAAGAGCAGTGTCATTTTCTAGTGACAAAACCTGCCATGCTAAACCATTGATTTTGTTCAAGGTCGTGGTAGTCCCTATGTTTTCCCCTGGAGTTGTCCATGGACTGACTGTCTTATACCTGTTGTATTGATCAGGCATAGCATGTGTATCTCGTTTCTTTCTACTCTGTGTCCTTTCACTTGTATCACTACACTTCCATACCAGTGGTGTATAAAGTACCTGAAAGCCATACTCAAGTCAAAGTACAGATATCTTACCAGAAACTGACTTTGGTAGAAGTTGAAGTCTCCGTTTAGAATATAACTTGAGTAAAAGTCTTAAAGTATGTGATATTTATTGTACTTAAGTACGAAAAGTACTAATACTGTGGTTCCTGTATAAGTAATATAATTTGAATATTGATAATCTTTCTTTTAAAATACGTTTATTTAATGCATGGATTGCTTCTAACAGCACTGCATGAGCTAGCGGCGCCCCCTCGTGGCTATTTGGGAAACCCTTAGCATCTCAGCCAGTGTCCAAAATTAACATGCATTTGGAAAATATATGACAGCTATCTTCCCAACTTTGTAATAAGAAGTGTTTATAAATCTATTGTAAAGAAAAGAGAAGGTTTTAGGTCCCACAACTTTTTCCGCCAAAATAAAAACTCTGTAGTAAAGCAAATAAATTATATATATACATTTTACAGAACAACAAAAAATTGTTATAATTATGAAATATTTAACAGTGCAAAATTACTGCAATAGTAATATTTCTTTGTTACAATTTTATAATTTAAATATATTGTTTAGAATGATACTAGTTATTATTAATATTATTGTTATGATTCTATAGTCATATTGAATGAGGGGTAAAAACAGGTTTTGCTTATTTTTGTCCTAAGAGGATCATATGCATGATTGCACTATTATATGTAGAAATGTTATGCTATGTACATTTGCACTCTTTCAATCTTCAGCTATGTAGCAAAGGAATTCCTGAAAGCTAAAGGGCTTCAAATCATATATATATATAAATTGTTATTCTTTTGTGGATATGGCAAATAATGTCAAGGTTTATGATCCAACTTTAAATCAGAACTGTAGACTTTAACGCAGCTGTATCCACATGTCTGTGTCAGGTTCTGCAGAAGGATCGAATCGTAACCTGTTTGTCTGCAGAGCTGTACATGTCTAGGACATTTGTAAAACTCACAAACAACGCAAGAGACACTGACAAGAAGCTTGACACAACTAAATACGGCAATGCCTTTGGTCATTTCACCTACGAGTTCTCCAATCATCAGGAAGACGTGGTGGATCTGCAAGGTGAGATCTAAAATCTGAAAAATGATCAGTTCTTATTGAGAAGCGTCTCTCAATTCACTTGCATTGTTTGCAAAAAGATCCATAAGCAGATTTTGTTGAGCAAATCAAACAACGCCAACAAGATCATTTCCAAGTACAATCCTTAAACCTCTGAGAGCTGAAGGACAAAGAACTTGTCATCTTCAGAAATCTTTTTCGTTCAGCATTTGTTTTGATGTGGTACAAACATGATGAAATTTAAGGCAGTGTAACATCATCAGTTATTTTTTTTTATTTTTTTTTTGATAGCATTAAGAATTGTGTACATTAGTAGTATTATACGTTTTCTTAAATGTAAGGTCTAAATATGCAGTTTGACGCATTATCTAATAAAATTATATGCAAACATTGCCAGAGAATAAATCTGAACACTGGATAAAGCCAGGCTCATAAATCTTGTTTGATTTTTTTTATTTTTATTATTTTTTTTTTTCTATTAAAGGTTTTTCCAGAGGTGATTCTGGATTTCTCTTTTCATCACTCCATAAATCAGAAAATACTGTCAACAGACAGAAAACAAACACATATTTACCATGTTTCTAGGAGTAAAATGTTATAAAAACTCATATGGATGATATTTGAACAAACCCCTCAGTAAAATCCTACAGAATATAGAGAAGAAAAAAACTGCTAAGTTTGGTGTCTGTAAGTGCTGCTGAAGTGGAAATAAAAAACTTTTTTTAGTGGCCTTTAAAAATATGTATTGTAACTGAAATCTACAGAAGCAAATAGATAAAATGCAAAAATAAAACCAGTCAAATGATATATCAACAAACCCTTCTACAAAAGTCTTCAACATATAGAGAAGAACAAAACATTGTGTTGTAGCTTCTTGCTGAAAACTAAAAATGTTTTGAAAAATTTCCCATCAACTTTTTGATTTTCTCCCAAATATTTTTTTCTCCTCAGGATCGAAATGGGCCAACGGAAAGGGCTTGACGTACCTCACTCGCTCCTGAAGCCCAGATCCAGTAACTTCCAGCAAACTTCAATCAACAGCTTCCTCAAGCGTCAGCACGGAGACGAGTATAACAAGATCGGTCTCGCTGCCGGACTCAAGCAAATCAGATAATATATTAAGTATAGTAAACTTATAAATTAAGTTTAATTCAATTCAAGTTTATTTGTATAGCACTTTTTACGATACAAATCATTGCAAAGCAACTTTACAGAAAATTAAGTTTCTACAATATTTAGTAGCTTATCAGTGATGACTGTCAGTTTATGTGCATACGGCAGAAATGTTCAGAAAAATCAATAAAAGACGTAAACAAACAGACGATTAACACTATTAACAGCAATTATGCAATCAAACTTATCGCAAAATGTGGTAGTTCTGTATGTTGTCTCTGGGTTAGCATCATCTGAGGTCCTCTGAGGGGTTGGCATCATCTCTTCTCAGGTGTTCTGGATCCAGACTGGAGCTTGTGTAAATCCTAGTTACCATGGGATGTAAATCCCAGCAGAAACAGAGAAACAAATAGAGACATAATTAGCGTAGCTGCTGTTCCAGCCAAGTACAATTAATTAGTTTAACCCAAGCTAAAGAATAATAATGCACATTTGATCAGATATAACTGCAGTCCAAAATTATGAGATGCATTATTTGAATGCTTGGCCAAAGAGGTGTGTTTTTAATCTAGATTTAAACAGAGGAAGTGTGTCTGAACCCCAAACATTAACAGGAATTTGGGAGCCAAATGCGAAAAAGCTCTACCTCCTTTAGTGGACTTTGCTATCCTAGGTACTATCAAAAGTCCAGCGTTTTGTGACCTTAGGGAGCGTGATGGATTGTAGCGTGGTAGAAGACTAGTTAGGTACGCAGGAGCTAAACCATTAAGGGCCTTATAAGTAAGTAATAATATTTTGTAACTGATACGAAACTTAATAGGTAGCCAGTGCAGAGACTGTAGTATTGGGGTAATATGATCATATTTTCTTGACCTGGTAAGGACTCTAGCCGCTGCATTTTGGACTACCTGTAGCTTGTTTATTGAGGATGCAGGACAACCACCTAGAAGTGCATTACAATAGTCCAGTCTAGAGGTCATGAATGCATGAACTAGCTTTTTTGCATCAGGAACAGGTAACATGTTTCGTAGCTTGGCAATGTTTCTAAGATGGAAGAATGCTGTTTTTGTAACATGGGAAATATGATTTTCAAAAGACAAGTTATTGTCTAATATAACACCCAGATTTTTGACAGTAGAGGAAGTAACAATACATCCGTCTAATTGCAAATTGTAATCTACGAGATTCTGTGTAATGTTTTTTGGTCCAATAAGTAATATCTCTGTCTTATCTGAATTTAATAGGAGAAAATTATTGGTCATCCAATCTTTTACATTTTTAACACACTCTGTTAGCTTAGATAATTTAGAAGTTTCACCTGGTCTTGTTGAGATGTATAGTTGAGTATCATCAGCATAACAGTGGAAACTAATCCCATATTTTCTAATGATATTACCAAGGGGCAACATGTATATTGAAAATAGCAGAGGACCTAGGATAGATCCTTGTGGCACTCCATATTTTACTGGTGATAAATGAGATGACTCCCCATTTAAATGAGATGCAGCCTTGGTCTGACGCAAGAAGCAAGTCATTTGTAATTTTAACAAGTGCAGTTTCTGTGCTATGATGGGGCCTGAAACCCGACTGAAATTCTTCATACAGATCATTTTTTTTTGCAGGAAGGAGCACAATTGAGCAAACAAAACTTTTTCTAAAATTTTAGACACAAATGGAAGATTTGAAATGGGTCTGTAATTTGCCAGTTCACTAGGATCTAGTTGTGGTTTCTTAATAAGAGGCTTAATAACCACCAGCTTGAATGGTTTTGGGACGTTACCTAAAGATAACGACGAGTTAATAATATTGAGAAGCGGTTTTTCTGCTACAGGTAACAACTCTTTCAGTAATTTAGTGGGTACAGGATCTAATAAACATGTTGTTGGTTTAGATGCAGTGATAAGTTTATTTAGCTCTTCCTGTCCTATAGTTGCAAAGCACTGCAGTTTATCTTTGGGTGCGATGGATAAAACTAAGGTATTAGACGCTGTAGAATCTACATTTGTTATTGTATTTCTGATGTTATCTATTTTATCAGTGAAGAAATTCATAAAGTCATTACTATTTAACTGTGAGGGAATATTTAGTTCGGGTGGCGTCTGGTTATTTGTTAATCTAGCCACTGTGCTAAATAAAAATCTTGGATTGTTTTGGTTGTTTTCTATGAGTTTGTGGATATGCTCGGCCCTGGCAGTTTTTAGAGCCTGTATATAGCTGGAGATACTGTTTTTCCACGCAATTCTAAAAACTTCCAATTTAGTTTTTCTCCATTTGCCCCCAAGACTACGAGTTTCTTTCTTGAGAGAGTGGGTATTACTGTTGTACCATGGCACAGCACGTTTTTCTCTAACCTTTTTCAATTTGATGGGGGCAACAGCTTCTAATGTATTAGAGAAGATAGTCCCCATGTTGCCAGTTATTTTGTCTAGTTCATGTGTATTTATGGGAACACAGAGCAGTTGAGATAAATCAGGCAGGTTATTTGTGAATCTGTCTTTGGTGGCTGGAACAATAGTTCTGCCTGGACGATAACGCGCAGCCATATAGTTCATATATATTATCATCAATACGCAGAATGCACGATACAAGGAAATGGTCAGTAACATCATCACTTTGAGGTACGATATCTATGTCAGTAAGATCGATTCCATGCGATATAATTAAATCTAGCGTATGATTAAAACGATGAGTGGGCCCGGTGACATTTTGCTTTACTCCAAAACAGTATAATAAGTCAGTAAATGCAAGTCCTAATGCATCATTTGTATTATCAACATGAATGTTAAAATCTCCGAAAATTAGCGCTTTATCAGCGGTAACCAACAGGTCTGAGAGGAAATCTCCAAATTCTTTTAGGAATTCTGTATATGGCCCTGGTGGTCTATACACAGTAGCCAGAGAAAGAGATACGATAGATTTCTTCTGCTTAATGTTACACTGTCAGATATGCAAAAGTATTTCGAATGACTTAAATCTGTATCCTGTTTTCTGGGTAACATTGAGAATATCACTATATATTGTTGCAACACCTCCCCCATGACCAGTCTGACGGGGCTCATGTTTATAACAGTAGTTTGATGGAGTAGACTCATTTAGACCAATATAATCATTTGGTTTTAGCCAGGTTTCGGTCAAGCAGAGTACATCAAAACTATTATCTGTGATCATTTAATTTACAATAACTGCTTTGGGTGTGAGTGATCTAATGTTTATGAGCCCAAACTTTAGAAATTGTTTTTGTTCATTTATTTTACGTTTTTCTGGTTTAATCACAATAAGATTTTTTCTAGATCCTACATTAAATTTATATTTTGACCTCACTATTCGGGGAACAGACACAGTCTTAATAGATTGGACAGCGCACGTACTTCTAACATTTAAGCGGGTAGAACAAAAGCCATCATAGCAGTTATTTGAGAATTGGCTTACTAGTCATATGGAGCGTAGAGTCCTGCAGATGTTGTCCGAGAGGAGATCTGCTCCGACTCTGCTGGGGTGCAGGCCATCAGCGCGAAAAAGCCTAGGACGCTCCCAGAAAAGATTCCAATTATTAACAAAGAGCAGATTCTGTTCTTTACACCATGACAATAACCATTCATTTAGAGCACAAAGTCTACTGAACCTTTCGTGTCCTCGTCGATACGTGGGCAGTGGTCCTGACACGATGATCGTTGCCGCGGGCGTCGTGCTGCGAACCGTCTCGATCAAGATCCTGAAGTCCCTCTTCAGCGTCTCCATCTGCCGCTGCGTGGTGTCGTTAACCCTGCGTGAAGCACGACCGCTCTGGGGCTCTCGTCGTCCTTCAGGATCGCGGGTATCTGCCCAGAAACATCGAGAACACGAGCACCAGGGAGACAGTGAGTGTGCACCTAACCTTCGGCTAATGTAGCACGGACGTGTCGGACGATGGAGTCTCCGACGATCACAGCGTCGCGTTCCGTCTCGCGGAGGGGAGAGAAGCGCTTCCGTGTGGAGATCTCGAAGACCGGAGGGGGAGAAGTCGTCGCCCGGGGCCTTTCTCGCATCCTCCGCTGCGGATGCACCCAGGGTCCGTGGTGTCCCGGCGCCGGCGTGAAGGACATCTGGGCAGATCGCGTCCTGGGTGCACCGGGCCTGTGCAGAGAAACACACGGGGTGGAGGTGGTGGGACTGTTAGCAGCGCGCTGTATACTTACCCTGGACTTGTGAGCGTCAGCCCGGGAGGTTTCCAGTGCGGCTCTCCGCTCTCTCAGCTGGGACTGCCTCTGCTCCAGGACCCGAATCTGCTTCTCCACGGCCTCCACCGAATGCAGCTCGAAACGTGTCGTCACCTGCACTCAAAAGTAGACAAACATCCGCCATTAAATCAAGTAACAGTGAGTAAAGCAATTGTAATGTGTGTGAATAGAGTATTAGCAATGCATGCGGGTTTAGCGACAACCACACTGGTGATGCTAATGGGCTATAAGCTATATATATAAATAGAGCAATATCATGTGGAGTCAATTCAGCTTTTCATAGTCGTTTCGGTGTCAAACACTGGCTTCATTTACCTGAATTTACCCCAATATAAAATGTGTTGCTGTAAAAAGTTAGATGATTTATTTATAGAAATTTTAAAGTTCATATGTGACCCTGGAGCACAAAAGCACTCATAAGTAGCACAGGTACAGTATCTCACAGAAGTGAGTACACCCCTCAACATTTTTGTAAATATTTTATTATATATTTTCTTTATTTTATTATAAATATTTTATTAAATATCTGTTTCAAGCATGTGTGGCAACAACTGGGTGAGGAGTACAAAGACAAGTGTGTTTTGTCTACAGTCAAGCATGGTGGTGGGAGTGTCATGGTCTGGGGATGCATGAGTGCTGCCGGCACTGGGGAGCTACATTTTATTGAGGGAACCAATATATATGTATATACAGGGCTTGACATTTACTTTTTTGCTCACTAGCCAATGGTTAGTGGTTTTCCAAAGTTACTAGCCACACAGCATTTTTACTAGCCACATTTTTGTTGTTGTGAAATTACCTGAATGCAGAAGCAATGGATATAACTTATAAGACACATTCCCTGCTTTTAACTTCTGATGAATTAATGCAACAGGACACAGCTGAACACTTAGAAAGACCTGTGAGGCATCTGTTCCAATACTTATGCTCACATCAGATAGGGAGATGAAACTCTAAAAGTGCTGATCTTCTTAGCTGGTAAAACATCTTTGTGTTTAATCACCCAATAATAAAATGTGACATTCTGTAGTTTTGTCTCATATTCATCTTTTAATTGTATTTACAGATTTCTTGACTCCACAGCAAACAGAACAATTTTGTCTTTACTGTTCCAATACTTATGGAGGGCACTTTATGTGTAAGTGCTTCCAAAACCTCCTTCGGGAAGGATGGGGCTTCCGCAATGTTCCAGTTCCAAGTGGAAAGGGTACGTTTTCCCAGTGTTATCCAATCTCATTAAATGGGTAGTGCTATGACAAAAGTAACTGGTCTTCTTGTTGCGGGCTCCGGCAAAAAGGGGTGCAGGCAGCATGCACAGGACACTGGAAGGGGCAACACCATGGCACTTTGGTAGGGATCCCAATTCATCGGTGACCGACGTGACATCAAGAGTAACCGACTGAAACGGAGCGTCTAGGTTATGTATGTAACCCTCATTCCATAAAGGAGCGAATGGAGACGTCACGTCCCGTCACCATGGCTGCTGTACCACTGCTGAGTGGACAGGTCACCAGCTCAGCTCCTCAGCAAAAACTTGGTATGCATTGCACCTGCTGCCTTTTTGTGCTCTCGCTGTGATCGGCAGAATAATTCAATTTCACCATATAAAAATTGAGGTTGCTACAAATTTTACAGATGTTACTGATTTTGTTGTTTGCATCTGCATTCTAACTCAAGCTACTACTATCAATTGTGCAATTCTAAGAGACAAAAATAAATAAAAAATACTATTACTAATATTATCAGGCAACACAAACCTATTCCTTGATTTGAAACAATGTCACTTATTAGAAAATGCAGAAACTAAGAAAATAGTTGTTTTTTTTTTGTTGTTTTTTTTGTTAACAAAAAAATATATATTACTGTGCCTGTAATATTTATTTTGTTAACAGTCTGGTTTAAATAACTTTCACTTTGAAGCAACAATCTGGCTTTTAAACTAGAATTTAAATAAAGATTTGACCAGAGAAGTTAACCGAAATTTTCCGTCATTGACGGATTTTTTTTTTAACAGTGATAGAAAAATCTGAAGGCTACGGAAGAGGATTAGGGCCAAGCAATAATAAAAAAAATAAAACCATCTCGAGATTAAAGTCATTATATTGCGAGATTAAACTCGTTAAATTTCGAGAAAAAAAAGTCGAAATACAATCTTGAGAATAAACTCATTAAATTTAGAGAATAAAGTCGTTGTGTTTCGAGAAAAAAACTCGTTCAATTTCGAGAAAAAAAGTCGAAATACAATCTTGAGAATAAACTCATTTACTTTCGAGAATAAAGTCGTTGTTTCGAGAAAAAAAGTCTAAATGAAATGTAGAGAATAACGCATTCGATCAGTGTTCATTGCATAGCCCATATCTTTCAGTAGCTAACAAAGAAATACTATCAACTTTAGCTAATTATGACACAATAATAATTAGCACACGAACTTTAAAGAGAATTTGCAAGTGGCTAGGTCTTTTTAGAAGAAAAAATCAGTCCAATTTGCGCGATGTAGGCTACTCGCTTTTGTCCAACATGAAATGACAACCAGAGGAAAAATGCAAGGTTATCGCTGGCTTCACCCAAATGCACTCTGGCACTTGGACAGCTATGATAAATTAAAACCGTACATTGCCATTAATGGCGTGTAATGTAATGCGTTTATTCTCAAGTTTGTATTTCGACTTTTTTTCTCGAAATTTAACGAGTTTTTTTCTCGAAACACAACGACTTTATTCTCGATATTTAATGAGTTTATTCTCAAGATTGTATTTCGACTTCTTTTTTTCTCGAAATTTAACGAGTTTAATCTCGAAACACAATGACTTTATTCTCGATATTTCATGAGTTTATTCTCAAGATTGTATTTTGACTTTTTTTCTCGAAATTTAACGAGTTTAATCTCGCAATATAATGACTTTAATCTCGAGATGGTTTTATTTTTTTATTATTGCTTGGCCCTAATCCTCTTCCGTAGAAGGCTGTCCATCACTTTGAAAGATTAGACTGAGGGTGATCTATTGTAATTTAAAACTGTAATTCCCACCGCTGTCCAGTTGGTGGCGAGTGCGCTACTTCTGTTTTTCTCTGTTATCAGAAACGCTGAAGGTGCGTGAAAATCTGACTATGTGTGAATCCAGGTTCTGTATGCTGCTGTTTGCACATGTTAAAATAAACCCGTCAATTTATTATTATTATTATTATTAATAATATTATTATTGTATATTTAATGCGTCAGACACTCATTAATTCTATTTTTATTTGATGCTAATTTAATATTCTAATATTATCATTTAACAGTTAATGTTCGAATAAAGAGCGGTGGTTGTCATTAGAGGAAATTAACCGAAATGAAAATCCCTAATCACGATTAATCGTTTGACAGCACTAGTAATAATAGATTATGACAGAATTTTTACGACCCTGTCCGTCAAAATGACAAACAATGTTAAACTCTGGATTTGATAATTATTGACATCGACTGATATGAAAACAGACAATGGTGATAAGTGTTAATGGTGTGTTTTACCTGACCAGAGCTTCCTTCAGACGTCTGTTCTGCTCCTGCTTGAGGTGGTAACTGGAGGCCGCTAATAAACTGAAATCATGAAGCTATTTAACCATTGAAAAACTGTTATTGTAAAGTTTAACAAAAAAGGGCCCTATGTAATTAGTTGTATTTTTTTTTTATTATTATTTTTTTTTTTAGAATTCTGTGATTTTAAATTTTTTGTTTCTTTGTTTAATAATTAAAAAGCATGTCAAAAATTAAATTTTTAAGGCCCAATGAAATCTGTTTTAATTTTTCCAGACTCTGATTTAATAGCGAAGTTATATTTTAGTAATAAAAAAGGATGTCTAACTAATTGACAACACCAAATTATTAAAAGCCTAACAAAAATGACATTTTCAGGGTCAGTTTTATTTTTTGCCCAAAGCCATTTGATTTTTTCCAAATAGTTTTTTGTTTGTCCTTTCAGAATCTCATTTATCAGTTAAATTAAATTTTAGTAATTAAAAAAGTATGCCTAATGAATTGAAACACTAAAACTTTAAAAAATGTACAACTTAACAAAAGTCTAAAATTTTTTTAAAAAGAAATTAGGGCACAGTGCAATCAATTTATTTTTTTCTCTAACTTTATTTTTTTCTGGATCCTGTTGTAATGCTTAAAATAAATTTCAATAAAAAATGATGTCTAATTAATTAAAATCATGCAACCTATACAATTTAACAATGTATTAAAAGTTTAGCAAACATTTTAAGGCCCTATTAAAGACATTTTATTCTTTTCAAATTCAGTTTTTCCTGGATTCTATTTCTATTTTAGTTCCATCTTAATAACCAAAAAGCATGTCTAATGGATTGAATTCATAAAACTTTAACTTACAAAACTATTAACTATGATTTTTTTTCAGACACTGTCTGTTCTATTTATTTTTATTTATTTATTTTTTTGCCCAAAATTGGTTGAATTCGGTGCCATTCTACGTTATACTGTGAAAATGATCATTGGCTCTGTGTGACTGATCTGAGTGTGTTCTGTCTCCAGCACCTTCTTGGCCTCATTGAGCTGCTTCTGCATCTTGCTCTTCCACTCCTGCAGCTGCACGAGCTGGATCTTGTGCTTCTCCAATATCCTTCAGCTTGGCTTTATTCTCTGAGCGCTTCATCCGCAGCATCTCCAACTTCTCCTCCAGATCCTTGACTTGAGCTCGGAGACTCTCCTTCTCCTACAGACACACACACAGAGTTATTTACATCTACCATGACAGAGGCATCAGTTACTGAGACACAAGCATAAACTTTTAACTGCATTGCACATTTCTGAAATGTGGCAGAAGTACATAGATCATGCTATGGTTTTAAATGCAGTACTGCGGTACTACCGGAGCTCCCAGTGCAATCTGGGAAGACGCTGTGGACTCATTCTCTGCTAACACTGACTCTGAAAGTCCTGAGCCTCCGACAGAGGGATGACCCGCCAGCGGACAAACAGATGCAGTTATTCTCAAGCGGATGACATCTTGTTTCACCAGCTCAATCACGTGTCCTGCCTGACCTCTGACCCCAGCACACACACACACACACACACAGTGCTCACCAGACCCCTGACAACAGTGTGCTTCAGTGACAGTTCTGCGATGTCATTGACCCAGTTCACAGCAGCATTTACTGTAAATTCATCTCAAACATCTGTTGAACGACACAAAATAGGTCAATTGCATGACTTGTGACAGATATTTGGTGCTTTTGTTAAAGGAATATTACAGTCAGAAATGAAGATTTGCTGAAAATGTGCTCATCCGAGATAAGGATGAGTTTGTTTCTTCATCAGATTTGTAGAAATGTAGCACTGCATCAGTGTCTCAGCAATGGATGCTCTGCAGTGAATGGGTGCCATCAGAATGAGAGTGCAAACAGCTGATAAAAACATCACAATAATCCACAAGTAATCCACAGCACTCCAGTCCATCAGTTACCATCTGGAGAAGACAAAAGATGAAACACATCCAGCATTAAGACGTTTTTAACCAAAATACATTGAGTCCATAAACCATAATATCGCTTCCTCCAGTGAAAAAAATGCATCTCCTATTGTCTCTCACATCAAAATCAAGCCACATATTTGTTTTGGACTGTTTAAATAGTGATTGATCTGTGCAGATTTCTCTCCTGATTCAGACCAAAACACCTTTTCACTGGAGGAAGTATTATTATGGATTATGGACTCATTTTATTTTAACATCTTAATGCTGGATTTGTTTCAGCTTTTGTCTTCTCCAGATGTTAACTGATGGATTGGAGTGCTGTGTATTGGATATGTCCCAAAAACCTTCAAACTGGCTGTTAAGCCTCTCATTAAAATACATAAAAATACATCTCATAAATATCCACAGGACACTGGAAGGGGCAGTATCTGTGGCCCTTTGGTAGGGATCCCAATTCGTTGGTCATCCAACGTGACGTCCTGTGGCCACAGCTTCTGTACCACTACTGAGCGGCCGGGTCTCTGGCTCGGCTCCTCAGTGAAAACCTGGTTTGCGTTGCATGCTATAATCGCATGGCAATGTGCATTGGCTCGTTTAGTTCAAAGTAGATTTGTCTCTCTAAGAAAGATCCCAATTCTTCGGTCATCCGATGTGACATCTCCATTCCCTCCTTCAGGGAACGGACATACCGAGACATTCACACTTTCACTGCTTGATTTAGTCTATTAAAATACCTTTAGAATTCCCTAGAATTCAAGATAAAAAAATTCCCTGTATGACTGTCTTTTATACTTATATCATCTGATAGAGAATATCATACAAAAATACATTTTTTCCCTCCAAATATCCACATGATTGCAAATGTGATATTGATTTTATAAAACAGCTTAATAAACCAGAAGTTAATATTAAGTGATTTATATTTTAGACACAACAGTCCCTATTTTTGCTGTATTTCACCAACAAAATGAGTTCTAAACAAAGCCACAGCAGCACTGTTTAGTGCCTCCGAGCAACAGACAGCGGTGTTTCATTACTGAATAAATTAGCCATTTGAATGAAATGCTGAATGAATGACTCAGTCACTGACTCATGCAGTTACTTGCCACCACCTATTGGTGATTTAAATTTTATATTTAAAGTATATGTGAAGAGTTTGGTTCCAAAACACGATAAATCCAATTTTTCCGCCAAAATCAGTATTGTATCTGGTCGGTATTGAAAAGTCAATTTTTTAATTTTACGCAAAATGCGATATTCGCAGAGTTATTGGGTCATGTTTTCTTCCTTTTTTTTTCAAACCGCGACAATGCAGAATGCGATATATCCACTCAACCAATCACAGCGCACTATTCCATGCATTCTAGACAGTAATGCCGGTGCTTTGAATACACCCGGCATCCTAGTTTTCCTCGTCTACTTTGTGATCAACAAACTGTAAGGTCTGTTTTGGGTTTTGTTTCATGTTCATGTTTTCATGTCTTTTATTTTGTTATTGTTTGATTTGCTGTTTGTGTCATGCTTCCCTTGCCCTCATGTATCTCTGCCTTGTGTATGTGTCATGTTCTGATTGGTTTATTGTCTTGTCATTTATCAGTTCTGTTTACTCATTGGTTGTCTTAGTCATGTGCCTTGTTCCCCATTGGTTTGTTCATGCCATGTGTTCATCACTGTCTGTTATAAGTAGTCATGTTTTTGCCATTAGCTCTTGTCGTGTATGAATGTTGCAACCTGCTGTCGGTGAGTCTAGTCTGTTCATGCCACGTCAAGTCTGTTTCTGTCAAGTCTGTTTCATGCCTCGTCAAGTTAAGTCTGTTCAACTCAAATCAAGTCTTCATTTCTGGTTTGGATTGTGTTTGGATGTTTTGGATTGCACCTGTAAATAAACTGCACTTGGGTTCTCACTATGCTCGCCTTCAGTGGACTAATCATTACAGAATACACGACCTCTACCATGAACCCAGCAGTTTCACAGATCCTCTGTCTTCGTCAAGGCAACCGATCCATTGAGGACTATGTCCAGGATTTTTGTGGACTTTCTAACCGGGTGGACTTTAATGATTTGGCATTGAAGGACATTTTTTGAGTGGGTTTAAGTGAACCCATTTGTTCTCAGTTGCCTGGGGGAAGGATTCATTGGTCACTAGAGCAGTATATTGACTATGCATTGCAGTTGAGTGGGTCTGATTTCACTGTGGGTGTCATGGAGGAGGAACATGTCACTTCCCCAAAGCCTGCTCATCTCATGTCTGCTATGCCAAAGCCTACTCACATCATGTCTGCCAAGCCACAGCCTTCTCACTTCATGTCTGCTACGCCAAGGCCTGCTAACATCACGCTACTCCAGGACCAGCTCACATGTCAGTGAAGTCACAGTTTACTCCAACTCTACTCATGAAAACTAATCGAAACTAATGTTCAAAATGGCGTCATTAATGTTTGTTGTGTATATATACACCTTGTTTCCCACTTACTGACACAAATTAAGTACTGTGAAATTACAGAAGTCAAATAGATGCAAACGACATACTATAAATGACATGAACATTAGTTTACATGATAGCACAATAGCTAAACGCTATTACGGCAGTAAAGATGCTGTGTCATTAACATATTATGAACGTAACTATAACACTTCAAAGCTAAATAATCATAATGATTCTAGCATTAACACATACAGTATAAATTACTTACTTGTCAATGACGCACACAATAAGCACAAATTATAACGATCACAAAGAACAATCTTCACTCCGTCTCAAACACACATAATCTGATCCAGTATAGCGATAACAAGTAAAGTGGCTATAGACCACACCCCATCAGTTATTTTCAGTTCCATACTGCCATCTGTTGGTACATTCGTGTAACTTAGAGAACTTTGTACAGCCGCCCCACAAATATACTTGTTATATTTGTAATCAAGCAAAGTGCTCTGCTTAGGTTTATGAACTGTCATCAGTCAGTTCAGGTAGCACAACCAGTTTGGCTACAGGGCGAGTATATGTACAGTCTTAGATGTTTACCTCTGCAGTGCGTACATTACCATCATCACTTGGAATGATTCTCGTAACATGGCCAACTGGCCATAAGGCTCTGGGTAGTTGGGGGTCAACAACCATAACCACTTGTCCTGTTGCAAGATTTGGAGAAGAGCTATGCCATTTGTTGCGAAGTTGCAGACCGGGCAAGTATTTTCCAATGAACTGGCTCCAGAACTGATCAGCTATCACCTGGCTGTGTCGGTAGCGCTTACGTCCCAATAGATCACTTGGTCCATACACGGCTTGTGGAAGGGAGGCATCCTGCTGCCCCATGAGCAGCAAATTGGGTGTGATTGGATCAGGATCTGAGATGTCTGACAACACATATCCCAGAGGTTTTGAGTTCATAATGCCCTCAACTTCAGTTAATACAGTCCTTAGTGCCTCTTCAGGAAGGATCAGGTCTTTTAGGACTACTTGTAAGGAGGCCTTGATAGACTTGATTTCTCTCTCCCATACTCCTCCAAAGTGGGGAGCATGTGGTGGGTTAAATTTGAAGTCAATTTTCTGTTTGGCTAGTTGTTCTTGTAACTCGGGATTGAGAGAAGCGAAGGCTTCCTGTAATTCACTTTCTCCTCCACGGAAATTTGTGCCTTGATCACAGAGGAGTTCATAAGGCTTGCCTCGTCTTGCTACAAATCGTCTGAGCGCCAGCAAAAAGGAATCTGTGTCCATATTACAGAGAAGGTCTAAATGCATGCACCTTGTAGTTAGGCATTTGAACACAATGCCCCAACGTTTCTCGTGTCGTCTTCCAATCTTAATGTGGTAGGGACCAAAACAGTCAACTCCTGTGGATCAGAAAGGGGGTTTAAACAGACGTAAGCATGCAGAGGGCAGATCAGCCATTCTAGGCACAGCAGGCTTCTGATGCCATTTGACACACTCTGTACACCTCCGCTGATGTTTCTTGACAGCTTGTCTACCTCTTAGGATCCAGTAGGTCCTCCTCAGTTCAGAGAAAACTCGATCAGATCCAGCATGGAGAAGCCAATGGTCAAAGTCTTTGATTAGTAGCTTTGTCACTGGATGACTAGGATCAAGCACTATTGGGTGGATTTTATCCTCTTTTAGTACTTCTGCTTTGCGGAGTCGACCACCGACACGAATAGCACCCAGGGATTGGTCATAAACTGGAGAAAGAGTTCTTAGGCGACTACTGGTTGGAACTGGTTTCTGCATTTGTAATGCTTTGAATTATTCAGGAAAGCTGTCTGTTTGTGCCCTACGTAGGAGTGCAATTTCAATCTGAATGTGTGCTTCAGCAGACATGGATGGTGCAGCCGCCCCATGTGTGATCTTGTATGCAGCCTCTACTAGCTTTTCCCAAGAATCATAATCGGCTAGATCGAGCATTAGATTGTCAGTGACTGAGATAGTGCCACAGAAGGTAGATTTACACAATTCCTCCTGTCCTACAAAGTTTAGTGATGGACATGCAGGCCACCGACTTGGAGATTGTAGCAAAAATGAGGGGCCATCTCTTCATCGGCATGGAATGGACAATTCTAACAACTTTCTTCCCCTCGTTATGTCATCTGCAGGATTGTTGTTGGAATCAACATACCTCCAGTTGTCTGCTCCTACATGATCTTGAATCTCTGAAATTCGGGTGCCTACAAACACTTTATACTGGCAGGACTCAGATTTTATCCAATACAGTACTATTGTGGAATCTGACAACACTGTAGTTTGTCTGAGATCAAGGCTAAGTTCTGTATGTAGGACCCGAGCTAGTTGGGCTCCAGTCAATGCTGCACAAAGTTCTAAGCGAGGCATTGAAATCTGCTTCTTTGGTGCAACCCGGGACCTGGCCATGACAAAGGACACGTGAATGTGGCCCAGCTCATCCTCCACTCGAAGGTAGGCTACAGACCCATAGGCTTCTTCTGACGCATCGCAAAATATGTGGAGAGCTGCAGAGAGGGAGTCAGCATATTTGGGGGAGTAGCATCTCAGGAGAGCTATTTTCTGTAGATTGGGCAGTTCATTTTCCCATATTTGCCATAGAGAGAGAAGCTTGCCTTCAA
This sequence comes from allo-octoploid hybrid of Carassius auratus x Cyprinus carpio, assembly GCA_024542945.1. Taxonomy (NCBI): domain Eukaryota; kingdom Metazoa; phylum Chordata; class Actinopteri; order Cypriniformes; species allo-octoploid hybrid of Carassius auratus x Cyprinus carpio. The sequence continues at coordinate 40,073,771 of CM045014.1, read as the reverse complement.
TAGGATTGTCCCATCCTCTATCCTTCTTCCAGAGTGCCTGAATAAGGACTTTGGCCCGGGTGGTGAATGGAATAATAAACCCTAAAGGATCATATTGGCTAGCAAGTGTTTTCTACACATTTCTCATGGTGAGTGCTTGGTCAGACATGGCTCGTTGCTTATACCCAATTGTATCAGAGACACAGTGCCACTTCAACCCAAGAGTAGATTCTTGAGGGTCCACTCTGTCTTCAGTCAGCCAAAGTTCACAATCCTTTGATCTTGCTTCAGTTGGAAGGTGAGCTATAACATCTGAGATGTTGCTTGCCCATTGTCATATTTCGAAACCTCCAGCAGCAAGAAAATCACGGAGCTTATAAATGAATTCTTTGGCCTGTTTTGAGGAATGGAATGATTGAAGGCAATTGTTCACATAGAAAGCACGCAGTACATACTCCATCACATCTTCGTTGCCGGCTATATGGTCTCTGACATATCGTTGGAGAGCATAGACTGCACAGCATGGGCTGCATGTTGTTCCAAATGGCAACACCCGCCATTCATAAATGTCTGGACTGCGCTCTCTCTCCATATTCCTCCACAGGAAACGAAGCAGGGGCTGGTCTTCAGGGAGAAGTCTCACCTGATGAAACATGGGTTTGATGTCGCCACTGATCGCTACTGCATGCTCTCTAAACCGTAGCAGTACACCAAGTAAAGTTGAACCCAGAGTAGGTCCTGGCAGCAGATTGTCATTTAGACAGGCTTGCTGATAGCAATATGAACAGTTAAAAACTACTCTAGCCTTACCATTATGATATACCATGTGGTGTGGTATATACCAAGACTCAGGGGATTTGTTGGCTTCATCAACTGTGATACTCATTGCATAACCAGCATTCTCCAACTTGTGAATTTCAGCATTGTACGATGCAGCTTGTTCAGGATTACGGCTCAGTCTGTGCTCCGTAGATCTGAGGAGAGCCATTACAGCAGTAGGTGGAGCCTGGAGGTGAGCAGTATTCTTTTGATGGAGAAGAGGAGTTGCATAACGGCTAACTCCATCCACTAGGACTCACACAGTTTCCTCTTCAAGCATTTCCATAGCCCTTTGGTCTTGTTTGGAACGGGTCACATGGTGGTGCAAGAAGGTTGTGGGACCTTGAACTGTCCATCCTAGCAGAGTATGAGTTGCAATGGGAGTTCCTGATGGGCCCAAACGAACAGGACTAACTGGCGTTATCAAATGTTGATGATCAGATCTGATGAGCACCATAGGTTGTTCATCAGTGAATGCCTTTAATGGAATTCCCTTCAGATGTCCATACTTCCGTTTTAAAATGTCTGCTGGGCATGACTGTTGAGCCAGGTTCAATTCACTAGCTGAGAAGGCATGTCCAATCTGGAACTTAACTTTTGGGTTAGAGAGAGCAGACACTTTAAAAGATACAGTGGTCCCATGTAGCTGGACAATATCCTGTCTGATTGTTCTCAGCGTTAAGACTTCATCTGTACCTTTCAAGCCAAGATGCTTCATTGCTGCTTCCAGTATGACTGTCCGTTCTGAGCCATCATCCAATACAGCAAAGGTATTAAGTGTTATTTTACCATTACGAAGCTGGATGGGGACTACTTTCAACATGACCTTCCCTGAATGGCTAACCTTATCCATAAATATAGTACGAGGGGATGTACTGAGTGTAAGAACACTGGGAGTTTTGGAAGTTGCAATGTTGTGTAGAATATCAAGATGTTGTCCACCACAGCACGAACAAGGTTTCTTCAGCGTGCACTTGTCAGGCTTGTGTCCGCGACCACACCGCCAACACCGTTCTTTCTCATTTATCCAGTTAGCCCTTTCAGACTGACTCAGTTTGGCAAATTCAGCAAAAGCACTGAGATAATGGTCCTGGTTATTACAGTAGGGGCAGAATGGCTTAAATCTTTCTCTTCTTTTGACTGGGGCTGAAGCAGAAGAAGAAATGATACTGGATTGTGAATCAGCTTTGGTATCATCTTTATTACCAGGGAGAATGGTAGTAGTCCTGAACTTCTGAGGTCTTGGTTGTCTTGGCTTTCAACGCAAGGGCTCTATGTGAACTGTCTCTGAAACTCGGCGGGAGATTTGTATTGCTTGAGACTTTTTCTCAAGCCACTGAGTGAAGTCGGGTAGAGTGTACATGCAAGTAGTGCCGCACATGAGAATTCTTTGGGCAAGACACTGTTCAATGAAGGAATCTCTGTAATTCACAGGTAACTTAGTTAGAGTAATGTGTCTACATGAGAGCCGCATTGTAGTTCAGCTCTAGCAGGACCATCCAATGTGCTCAACATAACTACTAAAGTGTTCACTGCAGCAGCAAAGTCTTCAAATCCTTGAGCGTCACCTGTTTTCACGGTTGGTGCATTAAGGATTTCCTTAAGCTCACTTTGGACCAGCTGTCTGGGTTGTCCATAACGTTGCTGTAGGGCTTGCATTGAATTAATGTATGGCATTGGGCTATTAACAAACCGCTTTGCAACTTGATAGTCAGTAGGTAATTTCAAATGGTCAAGAAGAACTTGGTACTTATAATCCTCAGTCAAATGGCGATGTGGGCCAAGTATGCTATCAAGTCCCTTCTTGAGTATGAGAAAGTCACTCTCTTTTCCTGAAGTGAAAGGTAAATGTTTGGGCTTTGGTATGCCATAGGAAGCAGTGATAGCCATTTCCATCAAACCTGGCATTGTAGGCTGATTTGGGTAGTTACTCAGGGCAGATGTTTGCATTAGAGCTGGATAGCCAAGTGCCTGGCATGGAGCATACTGTGGCATGAAGTAAGATGATTGAGGTTGCGGAACTTGTGAGAATGATCTCTGAGGTGGTGGCGAATAGTATGTGGTTTGAGTATCTGGTTGGCTATGACAGAATTGTGCTATTGCCGGTTGCTGCACTTGCTGCACAGGAGGAGGGTGTAGCACATATTTGACGGTCTGTGGCTGCAAAAATGTCTGCGTTGCATGAAATTGTGGTTGTTGAAGCTTGACCTGAGAAGTCAGCTGTGGCATTGAGCATGACTTGGGAATGTGCCTTGGCTGTACTGCTGATTGAGGCCCTGGCAAAAACACTGGCACAGATGCTGGGCGAGTAAGCTGCAATGGCGGTAAGGCAAAGGAAGTCCCTGGATTCTGCTGATTGTCTACCTGTTGAGCTAACTGAGAAGCAGGCTGAGTCAGTTTGAATGGCTTATCAGGATTTAGGCGATGTAGGACTGAAATGGGAGAAGGAATCACTTCACTTTCTGGTTGACGATCAGGATTAAAAGGTATGGGAGAGGGATTTTCATAATGCAGAGAAGAACTCTTTTCATATGAAACATGTCTCACACTGTCCATTTCTACCTGTAAGTCTCTCATTTCACCGAACAGTCTCTCAAACCGTGTCTCTAAATGTTGCCACCCTGACTCATTGTCTCTGCTGACACTAATCACTGGTGTTGAGGCTGTACCCATTACATGATGGTGGGGGAAGATCTCTGTTCTTGCTTGATTTGATTCCATCAACACTGGAGGGATGGTTTGATGCGGTGGATAGCTGTACACAAAGTCCTCCAGATAGGCTGGTGCCCTCCTGGTGTGGGCTTGCCGAGGACTTAGTGGTGGCTGATCATCATAATAGTCTCTGGACATTGCCATGGCATAGTCAGCAGCTCATCCGGCTCGAATGACCATATTTGTGACTGATACTGTGTGCATTACAGCGGCTACTGCCTTCTAGCCATGCTTTTCCATTAAAAAGAGGTGCAATAGTCCAGATTTCCAAGTAATCAACTTTAATCCGGTTGATGGAAGTACAAACTTGACAGGTATTTATGTGTTTGTGTGGTTTCCTATAAATAAATGTAGAAAATAACGTGTTACAGCATTATTTATAGAAAACCACACAAACGCATAAATACCTGTCAAGTAATGCTAAACCATTCAGGGCTTTATAAGTAATAAGCAAGATTTTAAAATCTATACAATGTTTGATAGGGAGCCAGTGCAGTGTTGACAGAACCGGGCTAATATGATCATACTTCCTGGTTCTAGTAAGAACTCTAGCTGCTGCATTTTGAACTAACTGGAGTTTGTCTACTAAGCGTGCAGAACAACCACCCAATAAAGCATTACAATAATCTAACCTTGAGGTCATAAACGCATGGATTAACATTTCTGCATTTGACATTGAGAGCATAGGCTGTAATTTAGATATATTTTTGAGATGGTAAAATGCAGTTTTACAAATGCTAGAAACGTGGCTTTCTAAGGAAAGGTTGCTATCAAATAGCACACCTAGGTTCCTAACTGATGACGAAGAATTGACAGAGCAGCCATCAAGTCTTAGACAGCGTTCTAGGTTATTACATGCAGAGCTTTTAGGTCCTATAATTAACACCTCTGTTTTTTCAGAATTTAGCAGTAAGAAATTACTTGTCATCCAGTTTTTTATATCGACTATGCATTCCGTTAGTTTTTCAAATTGGTATGTTTCGCCAGGCCGCGAAGAAATATAGAGCTGAGTATCATCAGCATAACAGTGAAAGCTAACACCGTGTTTCCTGATGACATTTCCCAAGGGTAACATGTAAAGCGTGAAGAGTAAGGGCCCTAATACTGAGCCTTGAGGTAATCCATACTGCACTTGTGTTCGATATGATACTTCTTCATTCACTGCTACGAATTGATGGCGGTCATAAGTATGATTTAAACCATGCTAATGCACTTCCATTAATGCCAACAAAGTGTTCTAGTCTATGGAAAAGAATGGTGTGGTCAATAGTGTCGAACACATCACTAAGATCCAATAGCACTAATAGAGAGATACAATCACGATCAGATGATAAGAGCAGGTCATTTGTAACTCTAAGGAGGGCAGTCTCAGTACTATGATATGGTCTAAATCCTGACTGGAAATCCTCACAGATGCCATTTTTCTCTAAGAAGGAATATAATTGTGAGGATACTACCTTTTCTAGTATCTTGGACAGAAAAGGGAGATTCGAGATCGGTCTATAATTAACTAGTTCTTTGGGGTCAAGTTGTGGTTTTTTGATGAGAGGCTTAATAACAGCCAGTTTGAAGGTTTTGGGGACATACCCTAATAACAATGAGTAATTAATAATAGTCAGAAGAGGATCTATGACTTATGGAAGCACCTCTTTTAGGAGCTTAGATGGAATAGGGTCTAACATACATGTTGTTGGTTTAGATGATTTAACAAGTTTATACAATTCTTCCTTTCCTATAGTAGAGAATGAGTGGAACTGTTCCTCAAGGGATCTATAGTGCACTGTCTGATGTGATACTGTAGCTGACGGCTGCATGGTTACAATTTTATCTCTAATAGTATCGATTTTAGGAGTAAAGTAGTTCATAAAGTCATTACTGCTATGATGTTGGGAAATGTCAACACTTGTTGATGTTTTATTTTTCATTAATTTGGCCACTGTATTGAATAAATACCTGGGGTTTTGTTTGTTTTCTTCTAAAAGAGACGAAAAGTAATCAGATCTAGCAGTTTTTAATGCTTTTCTGTAGGATAGGTTACTTTCCCTCCAAGCAATGCGAAAGACCTCTAGTTTTGTTTTCCTCCAGCTGTGCTCCATCTTCCGGGCTGCTCTCTTTAGGGTGCGAGTGTGTTCATTATACCACGGTGTCAGACTGTTTTCCTTAACCTTCCTTAAGTGTAAAGGAGCAGCTGTATTTAAAATGCTAGAAAAGAGAGAGTCCATAGTTTCTGTTACATCATCAAGTTGTTCTGAGGTTTTGGATATGCTAAGGAATTGGGATACATCAGGAAGATTACTTACAAAGCAGTCTTTTGTGGTAGAAGTGATGGTTCTACCATACTTGTAACAAGAAGTAGAATTTACAGTTTTAGCTATATGAAGTTTGCACAGAACTAAATAATGATCTGAGATATCATCGCTTGCCTGCATAATTTCAACACCAGCAACATCAATTCCATGTGACAGTATTAAATCTAGAGTATGATTTAGTCAATGAGTAGGTCCTGAGACGTGCTGTCTAACCCCAATAGAGTTCAGAATGTCTATAAATGCTAATCCCAATGCATCTTTTTCATTATCAACATGGATATTAAAATCACCAACAATTAAAACTTTATCTACAGCCAGCACTAACTTGGATGTAAAATCAGCATGGTGCCCTGGTGGCCTGTATACAGTAACCAGTACAAACATCACAGGGGATTTATCATTAACATTTGTTTCTCTGGATAATGTTATATGAAGCATCAATACTTCAAACGAGTTATACTTGAATCCTGCCCTCTGAGAAATCCTGAAAACATTGTTATAAATTGAAGCAACACCTCCCCCTTTACCTTTTGGACGTGGCTCATGTTTATAACAGTAATCTTGGAGTGTAGACTCATTTAAAATAATGTAATCATCAGGTTTTAGCCAGGTTTCTGTAAAACAGAGTGCATCTAGATTATGATCAGTGATCATATTATTTACAAAAAGTGCTTTCGTAGAAAGGGACCTGATATTCAATAAGCCAAGCTTCATCATTTGTTTATCCATATTGCATCTGTTTTTTATTTGTTGAACCTCAATTAAATTGTTGCTCTTAAATTTATTTGGACGGTTTTTGTATTTTATAGCCCGGGGAACAGACACAGTCTCTATAGTGTGATATCTAGGTGAAAGAGTCTCTATGTACTGAGAATTAACTGACTGAGCGGCACCACCCCAGGAGGGATGAAGGCCATCTCTTTTCAACAGGTCAGGTCTGCCCCAAAAGCTCGTCCAATTGTCTATGAAACCTATGTTATTCTGCGGGCACCACTTAGACATCCAGCCATTGAGTGATGACAATCTGCTATGCATCTCATCACCACGGTAAGCAGGGAGGGGACCAGAGCATATTACAGTGTCTGACATCATGCTTGCAAGTTCACACACCTCTTTAATGTTATTTTTAGTGATCTCCAACTGGCAAGTCGAACATCATTTGCGCCGACGTGAATAACAGTCTTACTGTATTTATGTTACGTTTACCATTAGCCAGCACTTTTAAATTTGCTAAGATGTCAGGCACTCTGGCTCCCGGTAAACATTGGACCATGGTGGCTGGTATCTCTATTTTCACGTTCCGTACAATAGAATCGCCAATAACTAGAGCACTTTCATCAGGTTTCTCAGTGAGTGCTTCACTGAGTGGGGAGAACCTGTTTAATGTTTTGATCGGAACAGAAGAGTGGTGTTTAGACCCGCGACTATGCCACCGAACAATGTACAGGTGCACTGCACTCGCGGATTTAAAATAAAAGTGAACGATCAAATTAATCAGATTAGATTGATAGATAATATCAGAAATGATGGTGGGAATTAAGTTATATTTTATCACTGGATCCACCACTGCTACTAGCACCAGGCCCACCATTGCTCCACCCTCCAGGTACCTGGGGGGTATTCCAGAAAGCAGGTTATGTTACTTACCTGGGTATGTTTAAGAGTAAGTAAGCGGATCACCTCAACTTTCGGTTCCAAAAACGGAGGTAACTTTCAGGGTATGTTAGTAGTCATAGCAACTCACTCTCTGAACTTAACCTGCTCCAGAGCAGGTTATGTTCCAGGGTTAGTTCAGTTCAGCGAGCCTTCAGTGGGCATGACAGATAGCGCATAACATTATATAATATTACAATATGTAATATAGCCTATTCTATATATATATATATATATATATATATATATATATATATATATATATATATATATATGTTAGCAATTTCTGAATTTGAAAATTTTCAGCATTTTTTTTTTTTCAGTGTACATTATTTGTAATTGTAGTTAAAGCGTATAAAGAGAAGTAGTGTTGCAATGTAACTGACTTCAATACAGCTGACTGAAATAAAGTATCTGCCAGTAGTCATTTGGTCTTGAGTTTATATCTCATAAATCCATCTGTAATTACCCAGCTTTCATGCAAAGCCTCTCATTACCTGATGACATTGATGGATCTCCTTGATTTAAAGCCCATTAGGCAAAAGCAAAAGACATGATGGATGAGCATGACAAGCCAGCTAAACTCATTGGTTGATGTAAACCAGTGATATTCAAGTAAAGTTCCAAAAGCTCCAGTCTCTATTTCCTTTCTCATCGGAGCTCTGGACAATACTTTTCCATTTGGAATAGTTATAAATTTGATTTATTTATTTTTTTTCACTTTTTTTTTAAACAAATTCTAAAAACAGACAAAATAGCATCAAAGATTATGATATTGGGCCCTGAGGGACAAAAACTGTGGAGTCTAAAAAATTAAAATAGTTCATAATTTGAGCCCAACTAGATATGAATATTAGAAGATAAGATCAGATGTTTTATCAGGCTTTTTTGTTTTTATATTTAGGCAGAAGGCCATGTGACATAAAAGATACCGTATGAGGGTTCAGGGTTTTCCTCCTGAAGTCTGAACCATTTTATTATTTTGCTTAAAATAAGTATCTACTGAAAACAAACTACTCATTATGAACATAATTTTGTTTTTCCTTGTCAACGACAAATACCTTTCACAATTATAACATTGTTTATTATGAAGTGTTCCTGACATGCTGATTAATATTATTAAATGTTGATGGAAAAAACAAGATATTTAGATTTAGATATTTGGTCAAACCGCCCAGCACTGATCTGCAGATTGTAATGTGGTGTTTTAAGCATCTTTAGCAGGAGATAGAAGTAATGAAAAATCATTACCATAAACGACTCTAAGCGCTTGTCTACATCTCTGTTGTTGTGACGAACTGAAGAAACTGTAGCATTGTTATCATGTCTTGTGATCCGGTTAGAACCAAGCCAAATTTCAACTGCCCTACTTGAGCACTCCCATGATGTCATTTAATGAAATTGATTCATTATCATAATTATATGTATATGTTACAGAATGACTGACCAGCAATGTTTTTTTGGGGGGATCCAGGGATCTGGTGGATGTCAGCATGCCTTACATTGCTGGTCACGTGGTCATAAGTGTACATTCTGTTGTCTGCACATTTATCCTTACCACTTACACATCTGTTTTATAATAGTATACACTCGCTGAATTATACCGTCCTACTAGCTCTGCTGTACAGGAGACATTTCTGGGTGAAGTGTGGAAGAGAGCAGTTCACCAAAGCTGATTTATTAGAATAAAGAAATAAAAAATACAGTAAAAAAAAAAAAAATGTAATTAATGAGAAATATAGTTTCAAAATAGCTGTTTTCTGTGTGAATCTGTTAAAGTGTAATTTATTTCTGTAATGCGCAGCTGTATTTTCAGCATCATGAATAGTCTTCAGTGTCACATGATCTTCAGAAATCTTTCTAATATGATGATGTGCTGCTCAAGAAACATTTCTTTTGTTTGTTTGTTTATATAATTTTTTATTTGAATTTCAAAAGCACAAAAATTGGTATGTTCACTATATATTTAACAAATAATGTAGGCCTATGTCCACATAATGGTGCAATAACTACATAAAAATAAGCTAAATTAAATGAAAATCAAATGGAATCACAAACACGTGATAAAATTGTTTGGCTGCACTGATAAACTGCAGTGCTTTACAACTATAGGACAGGAAGAGCTTAATAAACTTATCACTGCATCTAAACCAACAACATGTTTATTAGATCCTGTACCCACTAAATTACTGAAAGAGTTGTTACCTGTAGCAGAAAAACCGCTTCTCAATATTATTAACTCGTCGTTATCTTTAGGTCACGTCCCAAAACCATTCAAGCTGGCGGTTATTAAGCCTCTTATTAAGAAACCACAACTAGATCCTAGTGAACTGGCAAATTACAGACCCATTTCAAATCTTCCATTTATGTCTAAAATTTTAGAAAAAGTTGTGTCTGCTCAATTGTGCTCCTTCCTGCAAAAAAATTATCTCTATGAAGAATTTCAGTCGGGTTTCAGGCTCCATCATAGCACAGAAACTGCACTTGTTAAAATTACAAATGACTTGCTTCTTGCATCAGACCAAGGCTGCATCTCATTGCTAGTTTTACTTGATCTTAGTGCTGCGTTCGACACCATAGATCACAACATACTCATAGATAGATTACAAAACTATACAGGTATCCAAGGGCAGGATTTAAGATGGTTTAGATCCTACCTGTCCGATCGCTACCACTTTGTTTATTTAAATGGGGAGTCATCTCATTTATCACCAGTAAAATACGCTAATTATGTCTTTATTTGTTTCTCTGTTTCTGCTGGATTTACATCCCGTGGTAACTAGGATTTACACAAGCTCCAGTCTGGATCCAGAACACCTGAGAAGAGATGATGCCAACCCCTCAGAGGACCTCAGATGATGCTAACCCAGAGACAACATACAGAACTACCACATTTTGCTATAAGTTTGATTGCATAATTGCTGTTAATAGTGTTAATCGTCTGTTTGTTTACGTCTTTTATTGATTTTTCCAAACATTTCTGCTGTATGCACATGAACTGACAGTCACCACTGATAAGCTACTACTAAATATTGTAGAAACTTAATTTTCTGTAAAGTTGCTTTGCAATAATTTGAATCGTAAAAAGCACTATACAAATAAACTTGAATTGATGTCATGAAATAATGTCATGTGTGTGCACACGGAGGGCAGTCGATCTGCACCGCTATTTGAGGATGCCTGCTGTAAACCATGCAGATGAATCACCATTAACCACACAAACACAACACATTAAAGTCAAATATGATTTAGTGAGCAGCTTTATGGAGGCTAAATGCTCTAAATGAACCAGTTAAACTCATGTATTGTGTAGCTAAACTAGTGGCTGTCGTGCCGGATGTGGTTCGGTTTAGGCTTCACTTTCTCAATAATACTTGATCTAAATGAGAAGTTGTTATTGTGAGAGAAGTTTTAGATGAAAAACTGTAATTCAGATGTCAAAACAGTTTTAACAGTCTTCTGTCAGCCAAAAAGTTGACTGAGAAAGCCAGAGAAGAGCAGAAGGAGACAAAGTGATGATAAAATGAGCAGAGTTTATTGAATAATCTTAGTTGTGTATGTTTCAGTGTTCAGACTTCGTCTGACCAGCACAAATACAACAAGTGTTATTATAGCACAGACCACAGCAATGGAGAATTACTGCTTCACTACATCATCCTTGAAATGGAGACATTCTCTGATCTCTTACTCATGAAGACAAATATCCACTGAAAGCGCGCAATCATAAGACTAAACAGAAATGGAAAAAAATAATATAAATGAATAATCCTTGAATGAATCAATGATATGAGTAAATAAATTATTAAAATTATTAAATGGAAAAATAAAATTAATTAATGATAACTCCTATGTGAATGAGGAGTAAATTAATATTAAAGAAAGCAGAGCACAAACCAAATGTGTGGTTGCTCTCTAAAATTAATTTCTAAAAAAAAAAAAAAAATTCTAAATAAATGACTTAATGCAAAATTGTATATCAGAGATAACATTATCAGCATAATAATTTGAGTGAAAAGTAAAAAATTAAAAAATGATCTTAGTTTTACTTACAGAAGACTGCAACAATGTTCTTCCTCTGTGTTTTTAGCTTTTTTTAAAATAAAACATATTATTAAATCAGTGAAATAATAAAATAATAAATAAAATATTTATTCTAGTTTAGTACTAAAATTGAGTGAGTTATTTTGCTTTCTGACTCCAGTGGCAGATATTTTATTTGTTTTTAGCAAAAACTTGTTTAGCAAAGAGCGTCAAAAGATAAGCATTGCTTGATAGAAAACTTTCAACATTTTTAGAAAATAATTTTTAATAATGTCATGCTGAGATTTGATGAAATATCTTTAGATCTAAGTGATGGATTATAGTGAGTTTGGGGATAATCTGCTGTCAATAGTGCTGTGATTTCTGAACATGTTTTATGAAGTTATAAGCAAAACCTGACAAATTGTTGTATTCTACTCTGAGATCTTTCAAATGATATATGGCACATTACTATCTGAGCTGAGTGATGTTTCTGTCATATGATTTTTGTACTATGTACTATAATGTATTATAAATTATGAAAACATGCTTTTCTCATTTATCAGCAAATAACTGACTACATGCAATGTAAAGTTCATACTGTAAGCTTTCATATGACACCTACAGTATCAAGCGCTTGTTAAGAATTGCAGTAAAAAGATGAGTTTCTAAGCTTTAAAATGAGACATATTGTGTGTTACTCCTTAAAATTTATATAACCATTTATATATACTAACCTATTTATTTATTTTTATTTATTTTTTTTTGGGGGGGGGGGGGGTACACTTTAGGCTTAAAGGGTTAATAGTTAGTAAGGTAGTTGCTAAGTTTAGGTATGGGATAGGATTAATTGATCTAGAATGTGGTCATGAAAAAATAAGGCATTAATATGTGCTTTATAAGTACTAATAAACAGCTAATATGCAAGTAAAATGCATGCTAGTTAATATTGAGAATTGTTCTTTATCCACCTTATTTTTCCTGGACATTCGTAAACTTTATGTGCAAGGCTTCTGGTCTCTTCCGCGTCCAGCTATTTTTAGCTGTACAAAACAGCTAGTTTTGCTGCTTGAT